>CM065804.1:91844501-92488701 GCA_033398695.1 Orobanche coerulescens | reverse complement strand
CAGGATCGGATGATGGTCGACGTTGCGAGCCATATGTAGATAAAGGAGTTTTTGTCGGATTCTATACATTAATATTTTGGAACTCTATTGTTTTCCGATGGAATGTCAGTGAAATTAGTGACGAACTGAATTGGTATACAGGAGCATGGACATAGTCGAGCATTTGCATAATTTCATTTTATTTAATCGTGGATTTGAAGGAAATCATATCAATACTTGGCATTAGCGAGCCAGTTTAAGTTTTCGAAAATTGATTTCGTGGTCTTACGAAAATTTATGTTTTGAGTTTTGGAATTTTTGAAAGAACTTTCGAGAATTGTCTTCTTAACAAGACTACATGATTTCAAACTAGTTTTGAAAATATGTTTGATATACATACGCATTTAGTGCATAGTGCATATCATGGTGAAGTTATGAGTGTGACTCACGAACTGTATAATACATCGGTATGGTACGATGAAAAGAGTTTCGAACTTCAGTATGGTAGTTTGGTTATCCAGGGATGATCGGTTGATTTATCGAATAAGATAAATATGCTGCGTGTTGTAGATTCATGCACATGATGTAATTTTGGAACTTTGGATTTTGTGAAACCGGGACATATGTGCTATGTGATTCCATTGGTATGGTAGTAGCACGATTTTACCATAGTGATTTTTGAATGATTTCTTTATAAGTGTAGATTTGGGGATGGTGACCCATGCTAGTTGTTTTGGATATTGAGCGGTCGTTCCCACTCCATGTATGATTTTATATGTTCACCGATTTGTGATTGGTTGTTCGTATGCCGAGGAGTATGTTCACTAGTCGGGCATGTTTTTCCACTATATGTGATTGGTGTGACGTTTTGAGAACTTTATTCGTTCGTATATCGGTCTCTGTGGTTCTGTGTTGATCGTGTTGGAGCTTACCGTGTGAAGGTATTCTTGATTCTCGTTAATCGCTTGTTGGTAATATTAGAGTTTATCATGATGATGATATTCTCGATTGTGTTTTGACCTCCGGTTGGTCGTATTAGAGTTTATCATGTTGATAATATTCTCGATTGTGTTTTGACCTACGGTTGGTCATATTGGAGCTTATCATGTCGATGATATTCTCTACCGTGTTTTGTCTTGTGTATTGGTCGTATTAGAGTTTATCATGTCGATGATATTCTTGGTTAATTTATTGGTTGATCATTGCTGGTGATCATATGAGCGTTCAGATTTTGTGTCGATGTTTCGGGATTCGTTGCCATTGTGTTGGGCAGTTGTTTCACAGATGTATCGTGTATTATTGATTTGTATCAGGATTTGGACTTGATTGTGTAATCAGGCAGACGAGATTTAGCACAGATAGATTATTTCATCCGAAGAGGATATATTTTGTTAAGACTCATGGAATTGTGATTGTAAGCGTGTTGAGGCTTTACAGTGAAGTCACTTGCTAGTATCTCAGGAGATCGTCGACTTTGTGCAGGTGTAAGAATGCTAGTTTGGTTATTCTGTAATGATGATGATTGATCGTTATCATGATGATTTCGGGATATTTTGGTCGAACGGGTTGTTTCTTTTTATGACAGATTGTCAGTTTTGAGTCCGAAACTTATTTTAAGTGGGGTAGAATGTAATATCCGGAATTTCTACTACTGTTGTTTAATGTTATTTTATCCGAGTTATGTTGTACAACATGGAATCTGTGCAATATGGATAAAAATGAATGAAAGACTGAGACAACTGTATTTGTATAATTGTCGTACTTGGTCGACAATTATATATATGATGATATCGTGTATTAGATGTATCGCATGAGAATATATTCGGAAGGAGTATGTGTATTCAGTATGCCATATGTTCGTATCTAGTATGTTGAGACGTTGGACAAGTATAGCTAAAAATGGCTAAGTACAGCCACATTAGCGCACGCTACGATCTATACTTAGCGTATGTTAAGGCACAAGGATTAAGTACGTTAATGAGTACAGTTAACGTACGTTAAGATGCTAAGTGTTACGTACGCTATGTATAAGGCATTACGACGTAACAAGAGGAATCGCATACCTGTGCTATGGCCGATAGGTGGGACCCGTGGTCGACATCTTTCGGCAAAGAACGTGCTGGGTCGAGTCAACTCTTGATTAACGTAGGCTATGGGTAGTTCATTACGTACATTAAATGAGGATTTACTGTAGCAAGTTAACGGACGTATTACGTATGCTATGAAGGAAATATTACGTACGTAAGCAAGTGAACGAATCAAGTTAGTGAGCTCGACCGATATTACGACGCTATGAAGGACACTTAGCGTACGTTAGGTAGCATTATGTACATTAATGCTGATGGATAACGTACGTAATGGATGTGCAGGTTATAAAATAAGGTTCGTTCTTCTCATTTCTTCACAAGAGAAAAACATTTCCTCCTCCAACCTTCGTCCCTCTGAGCATGTTAGTGAGATTTAACATCTTCTATATTGATTACAAGCTTGGAAACATAGATTGGAGGCTTGAATATGGAGATATGGTTGATCCTTGAAGAGTTTGATTGTGTTATTCATGTTCTTGAGGTATGTTGTTGAACTCTTCACCTTGATTTCAGATTTTTGGTATTGTTATCCGTATTCGTATGATTATGACTAGGGTGTTGTTGTTACGATTCTTGATGTTATGTGAAGTGTATATTGAAGAATACGATAATACATGACTTGGATTACGAATTGGATGATTATCTACATGTTAAAGGATATCGAATTAGGTTGTTTTAATGGCTATGAACATGATTTCGAATCACTTAGTGTCCTTGAGGAACTTCTTGATGAATTTAACATAGCAAGACAACCATATGATGAATTATCGGTATCCTTAGATATGAAGATCGAATGTTCATTGATTGTAGTGGTAGAATTCGTATGTTCTTGATGAAATACGAATCATGATATCAATTTGGAATCCGGAAAGATTGTGATTGATCACCGAATATGATTTCCTTTATGTTCGTATCCGTAATCGTATTTTGGTTATGAATTCGTAATTGTTTGAGTTGGATTATTCGGACTTGTGTCTAATCGAGATATTGTGAAATCGTTGAGTTTGTCGATCGGTTATATTGATTAGTAATTATCGGATTTCAGTTCATATGATGTATATGAATTCGTAAATGGTTTGAGTATATTATTTGGTTTTATATATGATCGAGGTATCGTTGACCCGTTGAATTTGATTGGTTGGCTATGTCGGTTATAGATTGTTATCAGATCGTTGCTACTTGATTACTTCAATAGGTTGAGATTATTGATCGGTGATTATAACCATATGTTGCGGTTGTGTTCGAGTATGTTCGTGAATTGCATTGGTCAGGGCCGAGGAGCTCGTAGACGAAGACAATGAGATTGGTAGCGGCTTCATCATCGTCGTATCAGTATCGAGGTAAGTTATTACTTGCTCTATTATAATGTTTAATGAATGGTTTCAGTTTTATTTCGTTTATAATGCATATAGCAATGATTATTACTGCGAATTTTGGAGATTTGGATTTTATGTTGTTTTCCGATATTGGGAGTTAAATCATAATGTATATGGTTTATTTCGATTATTGGCATATTTGGGTATTGAGGATATGTTATGATAAAGAAAAAGATACGAGTTATCTATAGTCCGTGGTACGTTTGGATCGCCGAGCATTGAGTATAATTGTCGTTGATGACTTGACATCGAGATTTCTTCCGAAGGACTCGGGGCAATTATCATAAGTTGATTTCGGTTTAGCGTTGATGATATTGATCATGCATTTTGTCATTTATGTTGTTGACATGAGGTCGTCTTAGTTGTTTTGTCATGATTTCGTTCATGTTATGGAGTTATGTGTTGTTCATGTTGATGAACATATTGATTTGCATATTTGTATGCATAATTGTATTGTTTATGTTATGTTGATCCATTGGGATCGTGTGATCTATGCTGAGGGCGCTGGATCAGATGTCCACCTCGTTATGGTCCGACGAGATCATCTTGGGATCTATGCTGAGGGTGCTAGATCATTGGACGGGTTTTCTACCTCGTTATGGTTCGACGGGATCATCTTGGGATCTATGCTGAGGGCGCTGGATCATTGGATTACCCAGTGTTGTGTTGATGGATTCATGTGGATATGCATCATTGATTTTATCATGTGTTGTTGTGTATATGTATATTGTTGGTTATCCATCTCGTGTTGATTTTGTAGGATCATCTTGGGATCTATGCTGAGGGCGCATGATCATGGGATTTCCATTGATTATACATTGTTGTTATTGTCTTGAGCATATTGACGTTGTCATATGAGTATACATTTATAGGTCTTGTGTTAAGACCGTGTCCGTATGATGTATTGATCTGATCTCAGATTAGACTGACGTGATTGTCGTGGTATTGTACATCTCGAGGTATGTTCCGTATTTCCCTTGGTATTTGTCTTTGATGGACAATCGAATATCGTGTTGGGATTTGATGATGATATCCGAGGGATCGAATTGGCCAGAGTTGGTATATTACGCATCAGTGAGTCCTGATGATGTTTTGTGAACCCTGGGTATTGTTTGTGGTACGATATAGATGTTGTCTATGAATTCATTGTTAACGGAGGATACGAAATGTGGAATATGGTAAGGATTATCTTGATAAGGATAATCATGAGCTGGTAAAGTTATGACGATAAGATTACATTGGTTGTATTCTTATGTTGCATTCTCAATGGTATGTAATTATTGATGTGATGTAACGGTTATCATTGTTGGATATCATGGCTGACCCCATCGTGGGCTTTCTTTTTAGGTTCTTTGGATATCGAGCTTGTAGCGGTCGTGAAGAGATGAGCTTCCCGGAGGATACTGGCTAGGACTTGTTTTTGTGAATCGAGTTCCTGATCAGTTGTTGTATTCCGCTGCTAGAGTACTTTTAACTATTGTCTTTTCCGCTGCGTGAGTATTTTTAAATGACCTTTCGTTTCTAGTAACTTGAGTTACTTTGGAAATAATTTTCTAAACTATTGAGTTTTGGCTGTTTTGGCCTTGTCCTTTCAAATGAGATTTTACGACAGTTTGTTAAACGAGCTTTATAAAGTCTTCAGATGTTTTTATTAGATAATACCGTTGTTGGCCTCTTGGGCGTTTGTAAATGATTACGAAAATATCTTTTAGCCTTGTGGGTTCCGTCACGGGGCCCACGCCACTGTAATATTCCCGGTCGGATCTGGGGGTGTTACACTTATTCAACCTCATTATTGGTAGCCATAAAGCCTAAACGAACAGCAGAACAAAACAACCGTTGATCGAGACTGACTAGTACTACCCCTGCGCCTGCTCGGTCGGCGATCGATGATCCGTCTATATAGAGTGACCATCTCTCAGACCGGTCGTCCTCTTAGGTGATTTTTGGAGTAAACTCCACAATGAAGTTTGTGAGGACCTGACCTGTCACTACACCATATATGGCCTATTGCAAGCCCAAAAAAGTGTATCGTTAGACCCCATATATGTTACATTAGAGTTTTATGTAACATTTTAGCCAAAATTCGGCGTTGCATTTGCGGCCGGCGCCTATAACCCATATAGCAACGTTTTATGTACTTATTGCAACATTTATTAAGTATTATAATAGCGCCTTTAATGCAAAAATTTAGTTTGTTTCAGTAACACTTTGAAGGTGTTGCAATAGACTAATGCAACACTTGCTTGCAACATTTATTGAGTTAAAATGTTACAAAGTCAATTTATTGCAATATTTTTTATGCTTGTTGCAAATCTTTTTGATTTCTTAGCAACATTTATCTGCAACATTGTTATCCCTATTGTAATATTTTAGACTTTATTGGAAACACTTATTTGCAACACTTTTTATTAATCCAAATTGCAAGGTTCTATTTGAAATTTCAATATACCATGCACAAAAACATACCAAACCAGAAATCACATTTCAAATTTCCTAAATAGCAAATCCAACAAAACATATGTCAATAAAACCCAAACATAGTCAGCTTTTATCACAATATAATCTTACATCTAGTACTTAAGTCTAAATTCGAAACATACATGTCAACTTACACCACAATTCTACATTAAACATAGTCTTTCATGTCAAAATGCCAACCTACTACCAAAAGTATGCATATAGAAAATATAAGTAGTTAAGTACTGATCATCAATCATCACTTTCGTCGTCCTGGTGATCATTGTCATCCTCGCGATGATTGTCATCCTCATCACTGTCCTCACTTTCATCACCACCAACACACAACTCTTCAACATCAAGGTGTTTTAAATCTGGGTTGATTTCTCCCAATTTTTCTATTACCTTTGACATTTTCTCACACATCTTTCTGTTTACCATGTCCTCTACCATGTCCTGCATTTCAGCCATGATTTCCTCCCTTATAGTCTTTTTCAAATCATCAATATCAGTAGCTGCAGTACCGGAACTAAAAAGTTTTGGCTGCTAATTTTTTATTATTTTTCTGCATTTTCCAGATCTGCCTAGAAGCCAATTCGGTCCATGGCTTGGTTTTATGACTTGCTCCCCACTGTCATCTTCAGCAACAATTGTAGTCTACAAATAAATATGATTAAACAAAAATACAAACACATTAAAACTGTAAACCTACCTTTAAAGAAAGAATTATAGAAACTTGAAAAGATGAAAGGACTAAAATAATTAAATTATTGCATCATTACCTTGTATTCATGTCCTGGTTTTTATTTACGGGTTTTCACATAAATATTATCTTTCGGAGCTAGTTTGTGAGGTTCGATATTCTTTTCTACTTTCTGCCAAGTAATGCAAGGAATGGAATAATATTAAAACTATAAATGCAAGAAAATGTCAAAGTGGGGAATGTTGGACATACTATTTTCTCGCTAATTTGTGCAAAACTTTTATGACCAGCA
Source organism: Orobanche coerulescens (assembly GCA_033398695.1). NCBI lineage: Eukaryota > Viridiplantae > Streptophyta > Magnoliopsida > Lamiales > Orobanchaceae > Orobanche > Orobanche coerulescens. The sequence goes on along the minus strand of CM065804.1, from coordinate 92,481,804 downwards.
GTGTGCATTTCTACAATCAACTTACGATTTTCTGCATTTTTCTTAGCTCGATCCTGACCATTCAATAAAGCGCAGAGAATATAAAAAATCACTTACAACAATTTTTTGAAAATAAAATTGTGAAAAGGTTAAGTACTAGCAAACATATTGATATACTGAAATTCTTCATCCGTCCACTATTTGAGAAGCACCTTGAATTCTTCAACTGAAATGAGATTGGACCTGTTTTTTAGCCTATCCTCGTCATTTTCATATTTGAGATAATGGTCCTTCTTAATCCGGCTCTTGTACAGCCTCCACAAAGCACCAATAGTCTGCAATGTATAGGTTCTTCCTTCCTCGGGAATTTCATAATTTGTCTAATTTATTAGGTAAAATAATTAGTGGCATTTACATCTCAGCGACACGCAATTGATCTTTTAATTAGACTTACTATATATAAACCTAAAGACAATAAACAGCTAGAAATCATAAAAAAGGTCTACAATATTTTGAGTTTACCTTCACAAAAGTCCATAGGTCCTCCTTCTGTTGTTTAGGAAATTTGTGCCAAGAGAGGAGATCAAATGGGACAGATTGCTACCTAATGTCCCTAAAAAGTTTTTAAATTCAGACAAGTCCTTGTCATTGTCATCCACGGCCTGTAACTCATGATTCAACTTAATAATATTCTTTTCATCAGGCCTCCTTGTGTACACTGTAATATCTGACGGAAATTTTTACATACTGTTGTATTATTCGGACAATTCAACACTATTGTAGTCTTGTTGCATTTGTTTAATATTTATTGATGTTGGAATATATCATAATAGACTTGAATATAACTACCATTCGCACTATGATTGATTTCTCGACGTTGTATAGATAAGTGCATTTTTGGGCTAGTAATTCTGTGTTTAACGTACGCTAACCCTTCAGCATAACGTATGCTACTTTCTTGGTTTTACGTATGTAAGGGAGTGCTGTTTACGTACGTAAGGCTTGTAGTCTTATCCAATCTCAACTTTCGGCATTTGGGGTCGGGTGTGATTCGAATATCTGATCTTTTGGAGCAGCCTAGTTGACCTACATTACGTACGTAATGCTCCAAGCCATAACGTATGTAATGTTGTTCGTGTTTTCACCAAGAGCCTCTGAACTAGCTTACGACGTAACACTTTGGTGTAGCGTACGTAAAGTCGCTAACGTACGTTATCCTCTTGTGTATAACGTACGTAACGAACAATGCTGTTATATAAAGACAACTTGTGTCTTTCATTTTGCACGTCCAAACTCCGATATTTTCACCCCTATAATCATCCCCCTCCCTCTCTAGATCAATTCTACCTTCTTCTAACTTGTGTTTGAGCTTTGCATTTTGATTTGGAGCTTGTTGATTGGAAGTTTGGAGTCATTCTTGAAGCTTAGAGTGTGTTCTTGTGGTTTTAGTGTATTGTTCTTCATTTCTGAAGGTATGTTATACGATTTCACCCTATAATCTCATAGTTATACTGTTAGTGATAAAGTATACTTCACCTATTGTTGAATTAATCAAGCTAAACATGTTTGTAGTTAAGCTTTTTAAACAACTTAATGATGAATATGGTGATTAAGGGTTTGATATGATGTATTCTTGATGTCTTAAATGGAAGTAATCATGTTTAGTAGAAACACACTCTTCTTGCTGGACTATTATCATCACTAGAACAATAATGATCCTTAGTTTCATTGTAGATAGGTTGATTTGTAGGATTGTTATCATTATATTGAATCAAACCATCATGTTTAGGAAGATTCTAAACTAAATGAACTTAGGATTTCCATCTGAGTTGATTGAACCTTGAAATATATCAACATAAGGTTATAGTTCAGAGGTGTTTAATTCACCTTAATGATGATATCGTGATAATCTTGTGATGAATAACTCGACTATATCGTTAATCTAACTAGGTGAATTCATAACCGATGAACATAGTAATAACTTTACAAATTCATGATTCGTTCGAACAATGATAATCGCTGAGTAACCTTCACTTTGATCAATGTTTTATGAAACGTAGTTGTTCGGATTATATCTTTCAAAATATTGATGTTGTTTTCAAGAAATTTTATCGGCGTATCAATTTTAGCAAAGTTCTCCTTGATGGTTGTTCTTGATAAATTCTCATCCGTTTGAACCATACGAATAATCGAGAACACCTTGAGTGATAATCGATAATGAGTATAAATTGAAGTTAGTATGAATCCTTGAAATGGAATTATGATACAAATATAGTTCAACTAAGCGAATTGAATTTAGGATATCGATTCACCGAACTAGATATCGATAGTTATGATAATGTGTTATTGAATGGATTGTATCCCTTACAAGGTCGATTGTTCGAGTAATCGATATTAATTCGAGGACCGCTCGCTCGCTCGACAAGGAAGGACTATTCTCGTCTCGCATTGAGGCAAGTTATCTTGCTTGGTTATAATGATGTTCGATTCTTGTGATGATTATGCGTTTTGTGTATATGAAACACTTATACATTTGTAACCCGTGATTTGATATTATTCTTGATGATGTTCCGTTTTCATTGGGGGATTGCATTCCTAAGTTCGTCACTATTTGAACCGCTGATATCATTGATCCTTATTGCCATTTCGGTGAGTTTCTAGATCTTTAATCGGATATGTGATTTATCAATTCGTTGTCATGTTGTATCGTGACATATCCGAATCATATCTCGCATTCCGATTGGTTATTGTGTAAGATTTTTAGCCAGGCACATATATAGTCATGCGTGGATGTCTCCGTATTGGACTGTGCACACGAGACATAGTTTATGAGGCTAATTAGGTACATTGTCCCACATATATCCTGGATTCCGTATACGGGGTGGACATGTGCACTGACACATTTCCGGATCAGGCGTACTGTGATGTCCATCTTGAGCCGTACTATTTTTGGTCGTTCATAGTCCATTTATATATTTGGATGTGTTCGACATTTTGTGACTAATCGTTCATACGCCCGAGGGGTATGTTCGTTAGTCGAGTTGTTTTTCCTTGCGATCTAATGTATGTGAATTGTATAATATTCTGAGAATTCATTTATCATATATATCTGACCCTGTGTTGGGCGAAATACTTGTGTTATATTTTATGTCGATGAAAAGGCAAGGCACGGGAAGATCATGGTGACGGCGAAGGGTTCGAAGGATACTAGTTCGGGGCCCCCAAGTCTTTTGTTGTCTGATTTTTTCAACCGTGTAATGTTATTCCGCTTTATTTTAAATTGTGGACTAATATGGTGGACTGTCCGAATGACAATAGGATCCGAATTTTTTTAGTTTGGGGCCCCCAGTCCACCATATGGAAAGATAAAGCGGAAAGATAACATTACACGGTTCGAAAAATATTCGGATCCTGTGTGTCATTTGTACTTGGGAGGAATTTAAAAATCTCATGCTAGATTGTTACTATCTGGGTCCTCTCTGCGAGGCCAAACTGTCAGAATTTTTGAATCCAGACCCGTCCGAAGATGATGTACTATCTGTTGCTGAGAAATTTCAGGCACTTCTTCCTTTTGCCGTGACGATTGTCCGAACGGAGGCCGATAAGATCAAATATTTTCTTAAGAAGCTTAAACCCCGAATGAGAATGCAACTGCTGAATCACCACTGTACGACCCTACCAGAGTTCATCGAAAAAGCTCTGGAGTACGAATTGACCGCAAAAGAAATTTCCAAGAAGCAACCGCAGTCCAACAACAAGAAATTCAGGAGCCAGAACCAGACTGACAGCAACCGGGGAATATTCAAGAGGCCCCAACTAGTGCCCAATCCTTCTAAACGACAACCCATGGCATCGAAGCCAACCGGATCGTAACCTTGAGCGGTCAGCCTATCTGTTGTGTACTATAACTGTGGAGACCAGGGGCACATCAATTCTAAATGCCCGAGGCCGGCCGTTGCGTGCCATACTTGTGGGAAGAATGGACATCGTGCTCGTTATTGTAGGAGTAGACCAGGACGTACTCCAGTAGCACATCATGCTCCAGTTCAGTCTTCCGTTCAGGACCGTGTACCTTCGTCCGCTTCTTATCAGACTACCGGGGCAAATAGAGGGATGGGCCATGGAAATCAAGCTGGTGCATTTGGTACCGGGGATGCAAAACCCAGAGTCTACAAGATAAAGAAGGTCGACGATCCCGAAGCCAGCATGATTGCAGGTACTCTCGAGATCCGATCTCAGCCTGTCTGTGTTTTTTTTGATACTGGTGCTTCACACTCCTTTTTATCTGATTCTTGTTTGAGTCGTTTGCAATTAGATCACGTTACCAATTGTGAATCTTATATAATTAGTATACCCGATGGTAGAAGAATTATTGGGAATCGTGAAGTGCAGGATTGTCTGATTCGCATGAACGATCGTGAGTGGTTGTCGAATTTAATTGTGGTCAATTTACCTAAAGATGATGTGATCTTGGGTATCGATTGGATGGATCGTCATGATGCCATACTTAGTGTCCGCAAGCGAACAACGACCGTCACATCTGACGATGGTGTTGTGTGTACTTTTCAGGGTGATAATCGCAGCCATTCCGGGAGAGTCATCAGCGCTATGAAAGCAATAAAACTGCTTAATCTGGGGTGTATTGGCTATTGGTGTTTCATGACCAAAACTGCGGATCTACTAGTCGAATTGGCCGATATTATGGTAGTCCGAGACTACCTAGACGTGTTTCCAGATGAGTTTCCAGGCTTACCTCCACATCGTGATGTAGAGTACAATATTGAATTAGAGCCAGGTACGTCCCCGCTTTCACAAGCACCATATCGTATGGCTCTGACTGAGATGCAGGAGTTGAAGAACCAGCTTAAGGATTTGACAGAGAAGGGCTATATTCGACCTAGTGCGTCCCCTTGGGGAGCACCAGTGCTATTTGTATGGAAGAAAGATGGATCTCTGCATCTGTGTATCGATTATCGTGAGTTGAACAGGGTAACCATTAAGAACAAATATCCATTGCCGCGTATTGATGATTTATTGGATCAGCTTCAGGGGGCTTTTGTGTTTTCTAAGATCGACTTGAGGTCCGGTTACCATCAGCTGAGGATTCAAGAGTCTGACATTTCGAAGACCGCTGCATCGCTATGGGCATTATGAGTTCGTAGTGATGCCTTTTGGACTGACTAATGCACCGGCAGTATTCATGGAGTTGATGAATCGGGTCTTTATTATTTATCTGGATCGCTTTGTAGTTGTTTTTATTGACGACATTATGATCTACTCTCGTGACCATGAAGAGCATGAGCGTCATATCCATCAAGTTCTCGAGGCGTTAAGACGGGAGCAGCTTTATGGAAATTTTTCTAAATGTGAGTTCTGGATGCGTGAAGTTATTTTTGTCGGCCATGTGATATCAGCTGATAGAGTGAGAGTAGACCCTCAAAAGACAGAAGCTATCCGAGACTGGCTACCACCAAAGAACGTGATAGAAGTACGCAGCTGGGACTAGCAGTTTATTACCGACGGTTCGTGGAAGGTTTTTCTAGGATTGCCCAACCAATGACTAACCTGTTGAGGAAGGAAAAGAAGTATTTATGGTCAGAGGCATGTCAGCGGAGTTTTGATGAACTCAAGAGTTGGTTGATTTCGGCACCTATTTTGGTTCTACCGAAAGGAACGGAAGGATTCGTGGTGTATAGTGACGCATCTAAACAGGGCCTTGGATGTGTACTAATGCAGAATGGGAAGGTGATCTCCTATGCATCAAGGCAGCTACGACCTTACGAGGTCAACTACCCCACCCATGATTTAGAACTTGCAGCCGTGGTGTTTGCTTTAAAAATCTGGCATCACTATCTGTATGGAGTTACCTATCAGTTTTTACCGATCACAAGAGCCTGAAGTACATTTTTACTCAAAAGTAGTTAAACATGAGGCAGAAAAGGTGGCTAGAGCGCATCAAAGATTATGATATCGAGATCCTTTATCATTCGGGCAAAGCAAATGTAGTTGTCGACGCTTTGAGTCGTAAAACAAGACAGAGCAGATGCTTGCCCGCTTGATACTTCATAGAGAATTGCGCTAGAGTTGGTGAGGCCGTAAATTGAAGTCTGGTTATAGTGTATTCAAGGACAACTCTGCACATGGGATATTTCATCATCCCTTGAGGATATAATTAGATCAAACAGTTACGGACCAATTCTTATCTCGAGTTCGGGATGAAGTAACTCAAGGGAAAGCCCCTGGCTTTATGATCCACGAGGATGGATTGATACGCTTCAGGAATCGAGTTTGTGTACCCGCATACGACGAATTGAGGAACTCTATCCTGAGAGAATCTCATGCTACCCCGTACTCCACACCCAGGGTCTAGAAAAATGTATAAGGATTTGAAGCAATATTATTGGTGGGGAAGTATGAAACGTGAAGTTGCAGAGTTCGTTTCAAGGTGTTTAACCTGTCAACAGGTTAAGATTGAGCATCAGCGACCCCCAGGGATGTGGAAACCGCTACCGATTCCTGAGTGGAAATGGGAGGACATATCCATGGATTTTATCACTAGCTTACCGACAAGTCGTCGAGGGATGAATACGATTTGGGTGATTGTGGACCGCCTGACCAAATCAGCCCACTTTTTTGAGATAAAAGACACTGGCCCAGCTATTTATCAAAGAGATTGTAAGGTTACATGGTACCCTTAAGAGTATTGTATCAGATCGTGACAGGCGATTCGTGTCACATTTCTGGAATGTAGTTCATCGTGCGATGGGTACGCAATTGAACTTCAGCACAGCTTTTCATCCGCAGACTGATGGTCAGACTGAGAGGACTATCCAGACTCTAGAGGATATGTTGAGGGCGTGCGTTCTTGATTGGAAGGACGATTGTGAGGCCCAACTACCTTTGGTGGAATTCACTTATAATAATAGCTGGCATGCTTCGATTTAGATGGCACATTATGAAGCATTGTATGGCCGTCGTTGTAGATCCCCTCTGTGTTGGGGTGATCTGTCTGAATCTTTGGGTGCGGAACCCGATATGTTGTTAGCAGCCCGTGAGAAGATCGCTCTGATTAGGAGTCGTTTGTTGACGGCTAAAAGCCGACAGAAGTCTTATGTAGACAACCGTCGACGACCACTTGAGTTCGAGGTCGGCGACCATGTACTAATGAAAGTGTCCCATACTCGAGGTGTTTTTCATTTTGGGAAGAAAGGCAAGCTGAGTCTAAGATATGTCGGGCCGTTTGAGGTTTTGGAATGAGTAGGCGGTCTAGATTATCACCTGGCGTTGCCACCAGCTCTGAGATGGATTCATAACGTGTTCCATGTTTCCCAGTTAAGGAAATATGTTTCTGATCCGAGTCATATACTTCAGCTCGATGAGATCGATATAGCGGAGGATCATTCGTACGAAGAGCGCCCCGTACGGATACTTGAAAAGAGGATCAACCAGTTGCGGAACAAGATGATTCCCCTACTGAAGGTTCAGTGGTCATGACACGGAGTCGAGGAGGCCACGTGGGAGATAGAGAGCAGCATGCAAGAGAGGTATCCCGAATTGTTTACCCCTTAGTTTCGGGGACGAAACTTCTTTTAAGGGGGGAAGTATGTAATATCCGACGAAAATTATTACCTACTGTTGTATTATTCGGATAATTCAACACTATTGTAGTCTTGTTGCATTTGTTAAATATTTATTGACGTTGGAATATATCATAATATACTTGAATATAACTACCATTCGCACCATGATTGATTTCTCGATGTTGTATAGATAAGTACATTTTTGGGCTAGTAATTCTGTGTTTAACGTACGCTAACCCTTCAGCATAACGTACGCTACTTTGTTAGTTTTATGTACATAAGGGAGTGCTGTTTACGTACGTAAGGCTTGTAGTCTTATCTGATCTCAACTTTCGGCGTGTGGGGTCGGGCGTGATTCGAATATCTGATCTTTTGGAGCAGCCTAGTTGACCTACATTATGTACGTAATGCTCCAAGCCATAACGCATGTAGTGTTGTTCGTGTTTTCGCCGCAAGAGCCTTCGAACTAGCTTACGTACGTAACACTTTTGGTGTAGCGTACGTAAAGCTGCTAATGTACGTTATCCTCTTGTGTATAACGTACGTAACGAACTGTGCTGTTATATAAAGACAACTTATGTCTTTCCTTTTGCACCTCCAAACTCCATTTTTTCACCCCTATAATCATCCCACTGCCTTTCTAGATCAATTCTTCCTTCTTCCAACTTGTGTTTGAGCTTTGCATTTTGATTTGGAGCTTGTTGATTGGAAGTTTGGAGTCATTCTTGAAGCTTAGAGTGTGTTCTTGTGGTTTTGGTGTATTGTTCTTCATTTTTGAAGGTATGTTATACGATTTCACCCTATAATCTCATAGTTATACTGTTAGTGATAAAGTATACTTCACCTAATGTTGAATTAATCAAGCTAAACATGTTTGTAGTTAAGCTTTTTAAACAACTTAATGATGAATATGGTGATTAAGGGTTTGATATGATGTATTCTTGATGTCTTAAATGGAAGTAATCATGTTTAGTAGAAACACACTCCTCTTGATGGACTATTATCATCACTAGAACAATAATGATCCTTAGTTTCATTGTAGATAGGTTGATTTGTAGGATTGTTATCATTATATTGAATCAAACCATCATGTTTAGGAAGATTCTAAACTAAATGAACTTAGGATTTCCATCTGAGTTGGTTGAACCTTGAAATATATCAACATAAGGTTATAGTTCAGAGGTGTTTAATTCACCTTAATGATGATATCGTGATAATCTTGTGATGAATAGCTCGACTATATCGTTAATCTAACTAGGTGAACTCATAACCGATGAACATAGTAATAACTTTACAAATTCATGATTCGTTCGAACAATGATAATCGCTGAGTAACCTTCACTTTGATCAATGTTTTATGAAACGTAGTTGTTTGGATTATATCTTTCAAAATATTGATGTTGTTTTTAAGAAATTCTATCGGCGTATCAATTTTAGCAAAGTTCTCCTTGATGGTTGTTCTTGATAAATTCTCATCCGTTTGAACCATACGAATAATCGAGAACACCTTGAATGATAACCGATAATGAGTATAAATTGAAATTAGTATGAATCCTTGAAATGGAATTATGATACAAAGATAGTTGAACTAAGCGAATTGAATTTAGGATATCGATTTGCTGAACTAGATATCGATAGTTATGAGAATGTGTTATTGAATGGATTGTATCCCTTACAAGGTCGATTGTTCGAGTAACCGATATTAATTCGAGGACCGTTCGTTTGTTCGACAAGGAAGGACTATTCTCGTCTCCCCATTGAGGCAAGTTATCTTGCTTGGTTATAATGATCTTTGGATTCTTGTGATGATTATGCGTTTCATGTATATGAAACACTTATACATTTGTGACCCGTGATTTGATATTATTCTTGATGATGTTCCGTTTTCATTGGGGGATTGAATTCCCAAGTTCGTCACTATTTGAATCGTTGATATCATTGATCCTTATTGTCATTTCGGTAAGTTTCTTGATCCTTAATCGGATATGTGATTTATTGAATTCGTTGTCATGTTGTATCGTGACATATCCGGAATCATATCTGCATTCGATTGATTATTGTGTAGGATTTTTAGCCAGGCATATATATAGTCATGCGTGGATGTTTCCATATTGGACTGTGCACACGAGGCGTAGTTCATGAGGCTAATTAGGTACATTTTCCCACGTATATCCTGGATTCCGTATACGAGGTGGACATTTGCACTGACACATTTCCGGATCAGGCGTACTGTGATGTCCATCTTGAGCCGTACTATTTTTGGTCATTCATAGTCCATTTATATATTTGGATGTGTTCGACATTTTGTGACTAATCGTTCATACACCTAAGGGGTATGTTCGTTAGTCGGGTTGTTTTTCCTTGAGATCTAATGTATGTGAATTGTATAATATCTTGAGAATTCATTTATCTTGTATATCTGACCCGGTGTTGGGCGAAATACTTGTGTTGTATTTTAGGTCGAGGAAAAGGCAAGGCACGGAAAGATCATGGTGACGGCGAAGGGTTCAAAGGATACTAGTTCGGGGCCCCCAAGTCTTTTGTTGTCCGGTTTTGTTCGAACCGTGTAATGTTATCTTTCCACTTTATTTTAAATTGTGGACTAATGTATTGTCATTTAAGGTATATTCCATCTCCATATGGATTATACTCGTATATCGGATCCGGTATGTAATAAGGCCATTGGCCATACTATCAGAACTCCTAATCGGAGTAAATACTATGTATTGTGGTTCGGTATCACAAGTATTGCATATTTAATCTGTATTTTGGGTATCGCATGGTGGGTCCCAGTGTGGGGTCTACGGTACTGTAATGACCGCCTTTTTGGGGTGTTACATACAGATTATTCATTCGTGTAGGTCCTCTATGCTTTCTGCTTTCCGGTGCACCTAAAAGTAGTACAAAACACTTTACTACTGAATCAACACAATATTCGATTCAAGCCAATATCAAGAAAACCTAAAATTACCTGCTAAAGTTTCAACTGTCTCTTCATGAGTTTGTGAATGAGATGTCTGACCACCATCATCCACATGCTCTTTTTCCTTTTCAAGGGACTTTTGATGATCTTTCATCAACATGTATGCTTCTATTGAGCCAATTCCTTGGTTGTTATTTTTTTTTGAAGGTGCCACTTTCAATGGTAAGCATTGTTAATCTTTAGGCAAAGGAGGGAGAGGTGGTAAATTCTCAATTATAACAGGGGATGAATTTTGAGTTATGGGATGAGGTATATTTTCAGCTGGTTCAGAGGGCGTAGTAGTCTCAATCTGTCATGCAATCACAAATTAGTACCAATATTTGAACCGCTAAACAGTTATTATCACAAATGAAATTAACAAACTTGTACCTGCATAGACAAAGGAACTGTGGCCCTTGAACGTGTTATAGGACTTTAGACAGGATTGGTCACCTTCTTGATCTTTTTTTCCTTCATTTTTATCATTATATTCTTTCGAACAACTTGTTTTGCCACCATCTCTTCGTCTTCTTCTTCAGCCTCAGACAAACTATCATGTCTAGGAACGTACTCTCTATCAGAGTTTAGTTCATCATCCGCTTGAACATTTTCTTTGACATTTCTCACATCAAGACCAGCAGCAAATTTGTTTATTCCCAACTAGTGTATCTTCCTTTTATTTTCTGCAAGCTGCAACATCCTTTTCTTTTCATACTCCGTTATCTGAAATTTATAAAGAAGCTGTACATAAATATTAAACTAGACCCACGGCATATTAGATATGAGTAACTAAACCGTAGATATCAATATATTTAACCTTTGGAAGAACTTGTTCTGAGTTCCCCTGTCCAGTCTCAGCTTCAGGTTGATCAGTAGCAGACTTTTCATGAGCGAATCGGTGACTTGCCCTTTGTTTCTTCAGCCCATCTATTGTCACAAACTTACGCTTTGTAAAGCTGTTGGTGCAATGAGTGGATGTGAAAACATATTAACATCACTATCTACACGTCAAGTGATAACTAAAAATAATAAATGCATCTCAACACAAATGTATTACCTTCAAAAAATTGTGTTCTTGGTCGCACAATTACATGTGGCCGCATTTGTGACTTTGGTTCTATATTTTTGTCAATTATATGATCAACATAAAAATCCAACCTCTCTCTTTCAACTGTTGTTACAAACTCCTGTAAATCACGATCATTTTCAATAAGCTTCCAACCATTCTGTACTTTTTTCACATAAACACCTCCAATTTATGTGTATTTCAGATCATCCTTCACGTACTCCATCACAACCGTGTACGAGAATCAATCAGAATCTACGTATTCTGGAATCTCCTTACATTGCCCGCCTATATATTCAGTTTTTGAGAAATGTCCCTTGTGAAAAAACCTGAGAATGTAATCTTTGTCCGCCATCCGGAAAACAAGAAAATAAGAAAAGTAGCTAGCAATGGAAATAGCAAATAATAAAAATAATTAGCAATAGAAATATACACAGTTCTAAATGAAAAATATGTAGTTAAGTCGAGAAAAAAATAAAGAAAGCTCGATAATGAACTAAATAAAAAAGCATTAATTAATAATAATGCAAATGCGCTTAAAGCATAATGAACTAATACAAGAAATATGCAAAGTTCTAAATGAAAAATATGCAGTTAAGTCAACAAAAAATAAAGAAAGCACTAATAATGAACTAAACAAAAAAAGCACTAATAATGAACTAATACAACAAGTACCAATTGTATAAAAACATGATGAACCACACTTAACAAATACAACAAAAATAAGAAACTAGCACAACTAAGAAATACAAATATGTTCTCTATTCATCAGATTTCAACGTTATCTCGGGTGCAACAGGGTTTTGTTTTGTCGGAACGTCACCTCTGCACCAACTGATGATATCATCAATAGGTATTTGTCCTCGCGACACATAACATATGTCACTAACATCTTCTACTGTATTCATCTCGTCTTCTACTTCAGAATATGGATCCTTCAGAAATTTCTTGATAACAAAATGCAAAAAAAAATTCAATAGGATATTCAATATAAAAGACCTGTTGTACTTGTGTAGCAAGAACGAAGGGATCCTCTTTTTGACATAACCTGTTGAAGTTCACTCTTGTTAGCCCATAGCAATCCTTATCTTTTTGGTACCAACAACACCTAAATAAAACAACAGTCAATGCTCCCCAGTAGTCGACTTCAATGATATCCTTAATTGCACCATAGTAACCTACATCTCCAACTACTGGATTTTGGTCTTTTGCACTCGCGAAACTAGTGGTTAAGGCAGTGAGAAAGACACCACTATTTTTTGTCGTACACCTACCATCTCTGCGCTTGGTGTGAAATCTATATCCATTCACATCATAACCAGAGAATCTCTTTGCTGCACGATGAGGCCCCTTTGCCAAGCATGACAATTCAAGTGAAATATCATCTTTGTTTCGAACTACCTCTTTCAACCACTTGTGAAATTCAGTCGTATGCGTTCTTTCTCTTTTAAACCTCTTTGACTTTTCAGCTTTTTCAACCAAAGTACGGTGTTCACTGCATTTATTATATATAGCAACACATTAGTTTATTTATAATGCTTCATGATCTTTGAAAATTTGAGTCAAAATTTTACGTATATATAACAACTTACTCTTTTAGCTACTCGATTTCCATGTTGTTGCGATTGAATAATATGTAACGATGAGCCTTGGTCCATGTTTTTTCTTCCAGATGTATAGACTTCCCTTCTCTGTTTTTACGAAATCCAATAGGATATCCAACGTCTTTGTCATAGTCATTTGGATCACTTCTATTTTTACACTGCTCGTCAAAAAATCTAGAACATATGTCAAACATTCTTCTACCAAGTAGCCTTCTGCTATACAACCTTCTGGTCTACTCCTATTTCGAACATAAGATTTCAGTTGCACAAATACCTTTCAATTCCAAACATCCACCTTAAGTGGACCGGTCCACCGAATTCAATTTCCTTACACAAGTGAATTGGTAAGTGAACCATTATGTCAAAAAATGCAGGTGGAAAGATCATTTCAAGTTGACAAAGTATCTCAACTATTTCATTTTGTAACTTCTCAACATCTTCTAATTCAATGTCTTTGCCACATATACCCCTGAATAATGCACCCAACCTCATCAAAGGTATTGCAACCTCAGGTTTCAGAGTTTTAACCACATCAAATTGTAATAGAAATTGAAGAATAAAATGAGCATCATGACTCTTATAACCTGATATCTTCCGACTTATATTAGAGACAGATCTGTGTGGTAACTTAGCATTCATCAGAACTGAACAAAAGATTTCTTTCTCTTTTTTGATCATATCAAAACTAGCTGCTCTAATTTCAACATGTTTGTTATCATCACATTTGACAGGACGAAGAATTTTTCTAATCCCCATTTCTTCGAAATCTTGATGAGCATTAAGATGATCTTTTGTCTTGTCCCCGATATTTAACATAGTTCCCAAAATTTTATCGCAAATGTTCTTCTCAATATACATAACATCAAGGTTATGCCTAACCATATTACTACTCCAATATGGTAACTCGAGAAAAATGGACTTTTTCTTCCAAGGGCAATCTGATGAAGAACCCCTATGCTTCATCTGTTGCTTACCGAAATCATTCTCATAACCACACAACAATTCCTCAACCTCCGTTCTTGTTAACATTTCAGGACTTCCTAGCATTCCCACATCTCCATTAAATCTCCGCGTATCAGACCTCGACTTGTGTTCAAGAGGAAGAAATTTTCTGTGGTTTAAATATACAACCTTCTTACTATGTTTCAAATATATCGATGAGGTCTCATAGTGGCATGAAGTACAGGATAGCTTACCTTTTGTGCTCCAACCCGATAAAATTGCATATATCGGAAAGTCACTTATCGTCCATAAGAGGCTTGCGTGTAGCTTAAATGTGTTATCTACCCTTGCATCATAAGTTTCTATTCCAACATCCCATAATTCTTTCGACTCTCCAATTAACGGTTGCATATACACATCGATTTCATTACCAGGATAAATAGGGCCACGAATTAAGGTTGAAAGAATTAGATTTTCTTGTTTCATGATTAACTAGGGGGAAGGTTGTAATTTACCAGCACAACTGACCAGGTGCTGTGACAAATATTCATTGATCGATAAGGATTAAATCCGTCTGCAGCTGAACCTAATCTAACATTTCGTATTTCTGCCGCGAATTCAGGATATTTGGTATCCATCAACTTCCGACCCTGGCCATCAGCCGGATGCCTCAACATGCCATCCTTCTTTCGTGCTAAAGCATGCCATGACATTGAGTTGGAGAAATCAGAGCTCAAGAACATTCTTTGCAGTCTTGGCTTTAAAGGAAAATATCTCATCACTTTTGTGGGGATTTTATGTTCCTTCGACAAATTTGTGTTCGAATTAGGCTTATTATTATCTTCAACTACTTTCCATCTTGATGTTCCACACTTTTTGCAAATATCCAGGCCCTCACTTTCAACCCAAAATAGCATTCAACATTCGACATGCATGTATCTTTGGTAATCATGACCTAAGTCTTTAATCATACCCTTTGACACATTAAAAGATGACGGCAGATTTGCATTGGGAAAAACCTCCTTTATCAACTCAAGCAAATCGCTAAATGCCGACTCGCTAAATCCATGAATGCGCTTTAGTTGGTAAAGCCTAACTATGAAACTTAATCGAGTAAATTTTTTACACTCGGGATATAAAGGCTGCCCACCCTCCTTAACAAGCCTATAAAATTTCCTTGCATCATCATTCAATCCATTTCTAACTCCATGTTCACTAGCATCATTAGCATTCCCATATTCATTATGCATCATGGCCTCGAACTCATCTCCTAAACCCATACCTATATTAGTATCCATCTCATCGGCAACTCTGTCTATCTTAAGGTTTGAGACCTGGTAAATCCATTCAATGTATCGGGGACAAGGACCATTTCATACAATATGCTCATGTATACCCTTGGCACCACTCCAGAACACATTACTACATATTTTACAAGGGCACATCAACTCATTTCCTATGGCATATTTGGAAAATGCTTTGGTAACAAAATCTTCCACCCCCTTCCTATATTTATCAGTGTACTTTGGAAGTGATATCCATTTCTCTCCTTCAACATCCATTTTCTGCATAAACATTGTTAAAAAAATATCACAAAGACATCAAAAAAGACCTAAGCACATCATTGTTACAGAGACAAGACAGGGCACATTAATTAACATGTTATTACTAAAAATTCAACATATTATAGCACATTATTACATACAAGAACAGAGCACAAACACAAAATTACAGAGACAATATAAAACTAACACAAAATTAACATAAAATATTCCCAAAATTAACACACAATTCCACTAATTAACAGA
This sequence comes from Orobanche coerulescens, assembly GCA_033398695.1. Classification (NCBI taxonomy): domain Eukaryota; kingdom Viridiplantae; phylum Streptophyta; class Magnoliopsida; order Lamiales; family Orobanchaceae; genus Orobanche; species Orobanche coerulescens. Next base: position 92,465,863 of record CM065804.1, on the reverse strand, counting down.
AAATATTCCCACTAATCAACACCAAATTACGACAAAATTAGCACAAAATACAATAATATTAACATAAAATTTCCACAATTAAAAAACCCGATTATTTGCACATATCTGCTAAGATTAAAAAAAAAATGATTTGAGATCAAAAAGGGCGGTACCTTGTTCTCCGTTGTTGGAAGAGTAGTTGTTCCTTGTTCTTGTAGCTTCTCCCAGCCCGTACTCCAAAAAGGTAGGTCGTCTACTTTGGAGTTCTTTCTCTCTTCCCAGCGGGTCTCCTTCGGCCTGTCCTCCCGCAAGTTTTCTGGTTTCAATTTTTGTTGATTGTAGTGTAGTGACGACTGACAAGCCCAAAGATAACGAGATAGGAGGAAGATGAGAACTCTTGAATTATTGACACCCTTAGTTTTGTGTAATAAAAATTTTAGTCACAAAATATTTGGTGCAAATTTTTGCCCGCCCACTCAAAATAAACTCCCGCCTGCAAATTTGGCTCAAGTTGACCAAAATTGTTACATGTATTGTAACACTTTAGTAATGTATTGTAATAGTTATAAAATTTTCAAAATGATTCTTAGGCTTGCAACACTTTCCCATTTTATACAACACTTTTTGGAAATATTGCAATAGATTAACAAATTTCTTATCTATAGCAACACTTTATGCATCAAAAACATGTAATGGGCTTGCAATAAGCCATATATGGTGTAGTGTTTTGTGGCGGTTTGGGTTCAAAGACTATGTCAAACTGCCCGAGTTCAATAGCCCACTTGATCATCCGACTGGAAAAGTAGGGTCGGTGCATGATTTGTTTCAAGGGATAGTTTGTTAAGACGACTATCCGATGTTCGAGGAAGTAAGGACTTAATTTGTGGGAAGACATTATAAGAGCATAGGCTAATTTTTCCATAGGAGTGTACCTGAGCTCAGCATCATGAAAGGCCTGTCTGACATAGTAAACCGGATGCTGTATCGAATTTTCCACTCGGATGAGGGCGGCACTGATAGTAGTGTCGGATACAGCAAGGTACAAGTAAAGGGGCTCTTCGCAGGCCGACTGTTGTAAGATCGACTCTTCAGCTAAGAATTCCTTGATTGCTTCAAAGGCTTCTGGAATTGGTCGGTCCATTGGAAATCCTTGTTCTTTTTTATCGCCTAAAAGAAAGATTTGCATTTGTCCGTCGATCGAGAGACGAAATGATTTAGCACGACTTATTGGACTGTGAGGCTCTGAACCTTTTTGATCGAATTTGGTGGAATAAAGTTCGGTCATTGCTCTAATTTTATTGGGATTGGCTTCAATTCCTCTTTGACTGACCATGTAACTAAGGAACTTTCTTGAACCGATCCCAAATGAACATTTCTTTGGGTTCAACATCATCTTATACTCGCACAAAACAACGAACATTTTATTAAGGTCATTTACATGGTCGAATGAATACAAGGATTTCACAAGCATATCATCTACATATACTTCCATCGTATGACCTATCAAATTAGAAAACATCTTATTTACAAGGCGCTGATAGTTAGGACCGACATTCTTAAGTCCTAACGGCATCATATGGTAGCAGTATACGCCTCAGGCCGAATAGAACGAAATGTTCTCCTCATCAGCGGGAGGCATCCTGATTTGGTTGTATTTGGATTATCTATCCATAAAGCTCATCAGCTCATGGTCGGCCATTGCATCGACCATGTAATCGATATGTGTTAGGGGGTAGCTATCCTTCGGGCAAGCTGTATTCAAATCGGAAAAGTCGATGCAGAGCCGCCACAGCCCGGTCTGCTTCTTTACCAGGATTTGGTTAGCCACCCGGGTCGGTGATGGATTCAAATTAAATACTCGCAAGTGTACGAATCGCTCTTTTAGCAAGCGGCAAGTAACTCCGAGGTCGATCTCTCGAGGAATTGGAAACGGTTTAAAATTCGATAATGTTCGGCAAATAGTCGAATGAACAAAAGTAAATTAAATTAAAATACATCATTGGTTGATTATGATTACAATTACTAATGCACAAAATTTAAATTGAACTAAGTGATATCAACACCAATTTGATAGTCGGATAAATGAGAGATAACAATAATGAGATTAATATGGGAATTTAGAGTCACCGACACACACGTAATCAATTATTAGTTCCGATACTCAAATAAATAAAGTTAGGAATTATCGATTGCTCACGATTAAAAGAAATACGTTTGATGGCGGAAATTCTAAAAATCACGATTGTTCTCAACGAAAATTAAGGGATACTCTTTTGATGGGGACGAAACCCTAGCTAACAATCAATTAACCGACTACTTTTGATGAGGTAAATCGTTAAAAGATCGCGCGAAAAAGCTCGAGAACATTCACAATCGATTCTATCGGTCGCTTGATGGCGAACACCGATAAAAACCCTCGATTCGAATAATAATAACAACAATGAAAAAGGTTTGATGATCTAATTCAAAAGTTCTTAAACGAAGAACGAACAAGAGGAACAATCCCAAACTTTATCCGGAAAATCAAAAGGAACTAATAATCAAAAACATGTGTGTGGCTATATCTAAAAACCCATATGAAGTGTTTAGCCACACATGATTAATTCAACAACAATAATGGAAATTGAAGAACAAAACATGGTAAAACTTCCCTTGTAAATGCCGAAATCGAATTCCCGAAAAAGGTTTGATGATCTTCTTACAAGAACTCACAACAAATTTATACAAGGAATTATTATATCTCACTAAAGTATTTTTCTCACTCCAAGAACACACAAGGAAGATGATGAAAATCTCTCTCTTTCCCACTCTTTTGGTGTTTTTCCTCCCTAATCTTGTGTTTTTCCACAAAATATCTTCTTCACAAGACAAGTACACCTCTCAAGGGGTCACTCCACTTTGTTTTATAGCCAAAAATCAAGACAAAGGCTTAAAATATGCAAAGATGTCAAGGAAAGTGACATGAAACAAAAGTGGCACGGCCCGTGTCCTAGACACGGCCGTGTCGCTCTGCGATGAATAATCGAAAAGTAGTTCTGTCGAGAGGCTCGACCGTGTCCCGTGACACGGCCGTGCAAAGACTATGCGGGAAAGGCGAAATGGCCGATAGTGACTCGGCCGTGTCCCAAAAGGCACTGGCCGAGTTCTTCTCATCCGAAAGTGCGTCATAGGCTGGAATGAGACCCGGCCGTGTCCCATGGCACGGCCGAGTTACCTGATGCTGCCGAGCGCCTGTCGCACCCTAATTGAGTTGCCTGGTGCAGCCTAGTCCGGTTGCCTGGTGCAGCCTAGTCCGGTTGCCTGGTGCAGCCTAGTCCGGTTTTTAGTCTTCTTCGGCATGATCCTTCGTTCTTGTATCAATTCACCTCGGATTTTAGCATATGATATACCGTTTCGAAGCTAATTTCACGAGGAATTTATATCAAAGGAGAATACATCTCAATTCGGAGTGGAGATTCTGGTATTTAGGAGATTCGGCCGATACTGCTTAAATCTTTCATCGTTTTAGGCCTGCTTTAGCTTTTGATTGTCATAAACTCCAATATTAGCAATGAAAGCGCATATTTCACCACAATCTTCGTCCGGATACCTACAAAACATAAACACAACATACCACGCGTAAAAAGGGCAAAAACACTAAAACAAATGAAAGTGCGACTGATAGAATGTAATGAGACGATCAAAAATCGACTCATCAAATCCCCCCAAACCTAAACTTTGCTTGTCCCCAAGCAAAAATAAATAAAACACACGACAAATAAAACGAGAAGGATTGAATAATCAAGTTAATCATCGGGTATACATACAATCAACCGGGGATGTAAAAGTATCGTAAAGTCTCGTAATTCATCATGGAAGCCTAAACTCACAAATGAGTGGAAAGCAATGGCACTAGATCGAACATGCAAGAAAACAAGTCTTAATAATCCCTCACTGAATTATATCGATTCACTCATCTCTCAAGTGTTTAGATAGGTCAATACGCTCAACTCGATTCAAATGGAAAGTTCTACTATATGCTTGCACTTCTTCTCTTCATCAAACGCATCAATATTCACAAAACATGAGTCATAGGGTCTTACTTTTGGTTGTAATGGCCGTGGCTCAAAGTTGGGAAAATTTGGCTAGTAGTTACAAGTTCAGTCCAAGTAGAGCATATACGATCCTCATATATATGAAATAAAAACTCAAAGCAAGATCGATCATTCTACTTCAATTCTCCCGTATATATATCTCCCTCTTTTTTTTTTTCTCTAGGCCTTGTTAAGTGTAATTCTTATGATATTGGCCTATTTCTCACAACCCAACGACTTCCCTTTTGTTTTTCTTAGGCTCACTCCTCTCCTCCCCTATTTTTTTCTATCCCACTATTATTATTAGGATCACCCCCTTTTTTTTTGTGGGGCTTATTATTTTCAGGGGAACGGGAGAGAAGATTTTTGCCTCTATACACCAAAAACTTTGCACACCTTCGTTTTTCAAATATACCCTCTCATGCTCTTACGTGGACCAATACTTGGGTAAGTTATGGCTTTTGGATATGGAGCAATAAGATGCGGGTTTTTCAAACAAAATTACGGCTAAAGGCTCAACGAGGCTAGCAAAGGATATTGATATGAATTGGTGGATATTTTTAGATAAGTAGGTTCAAGACAAAAAATGGGCAGCCCTAATCATTCCTCGTATGTAAATATCAACACGTCATCCGACGTAATCATGCAAGTTCTAAAGAATACAATCCATAAGAAGAGAAATCACTCATGAAAGAATTTCACCGCTAAAAGTGAACGGTTTAATTAGGCACAAGGACTCACGGCTTGACTTCCATACTCATTCCTTACACGTCAAATCAAGTAACCAAAAACTATACATTCACATGCAAGGTCAAGCAATCAATTAGATTTATTAAACTCTACGAGCCAAACACAAACACGATTAATCATCCATATACCCAACAGCTAACAAGGTTATTGCAATCCAACTACGACATTACGCAAGAAAAAAATAAAGAAAGGAAACAAACATCACGCAAACAAAAAAAAAAAAAAATAAAAATCGAAGAAGTTGCACCCCCAAACCTAAACCTTTGCTTATCCTCAGCGTAAAGATTAGGTCAGAAAATGCGAAAATGCAAATTAAAAAGAAAGAAAATAAAAATACCGGATTAAGATGTGTGGTTTTCGATCGCGGCACCATGATTTTGTGCTCGGGTCTCTACTTTCAATAGCTAGGTTTCTTCCTCGATGAATACTTCCTTTATTAGATTACCTACACACGCCACGCATAAAACAAAATTAATGCAATAATAATAATAATAAAAGCGATAAAAATTAAAACTCCCTTGGGTTGCCTCCCAAGCGCGCTTTTTTATAGTCTTTAGCTCGACTTCTTCGGATTCTTCTATCCGGATTAAATGGAAATGTGCTAGGTCCAACCATATAGCTCGTCATTTTTCGCTCGTTTTCCTTTGTAAGGATGTGGAGAGTGGTTCCATGGATTTCCATTGTGAGCGCTTTTGTCACCATTTCAATTTTCGTATCATCGTCACCATGAAATGTCTTCCTTGAAGAATAAGTGACGTGATTTTTGTTGGTGATGTTTCTTCTATGTTTGGTATCACGAAATCCATCTGGGCTATCACCTCCCAAATCTAGTGGCGAGTATATTGATTTTTGTGTTAAATTAATACTCGCTCCTAAGTTCACAATGGGAACTTCTTTCTCCACGAAAAGAACTTCCATATCAAAGCTTTCTAGGTCCTCATTTTGATGCATTGAGTTGATCGTTCGCTCTTATTCTCTTCAATCGCTTCTCGATCGATCTTTAGATTTGTCCCAAGGAATTCGAGTCTCGCAAGATCGGGTAGTAGTTACTCGGATTTCTTCATCGCTCGACTCATCCTCTTCAATCACCATAGATTTCTCCGATTGACTCGACAATTCTTCTTTCTCACCGCCTCTCTTTGCTTCGAAATTGTCTCTTTATTTATCACTTTACCACTTCGGATGGTGGTAATAGCTTGAACTTGCTCGGGTTGACTTGGTAGTTTACCCGCTTTCTTGATCGCATGCCTCGGTAGCAAGTTGCCCAATTTGAATCTCCATTCTCTTCATCGAAACTTCTAAAGATTCAAACCTTTTATTGTTCTCCACTCGGTTTCCTTGCCCTCCTTAATGAATGCCGCAATACTCTCCTCAAGAGAGTTCCTTTGTTGTGGAGGTGGTTCACTTCGCGTTGGTTGTTGGGCTCGGCTTCCTCCGTTGTATTGAGTTTGACATTTGCGCCGTATTCCATCGTGTGATAAGTATTTGGGAGAGGTGCATTTCTGCGTTTCCGCCATAATTATTCCTCCTCTCCTCCCACTCGGGCCTTCCTGCTTTGTCCCATAGCCCAATTAACTTGTTCGGTTTGTTCATCCGGAAAAATATAAGGGCAAGAATTAGCATGATGTCCGGGTCCCCAACAAATTTCGCAAACTCGTGAGCTCGAAGATTTATTTTGAATCTTGAGTTGTCTTAGTTCCTTCATTAACTCATCGATTTTAGATTGCATCTCATCCTTCTCGCTTACTTGGTTCACAACTCCTCTATGAACACGCACATTTTTTTGTTGAGAATTAGCCCCCAATAATTCAAATACGTCATAAGCTTGTCTCTCCGTTAACCCCCAAAACGAACCACCGGCGGCGTTATCTACCGCTCCTTGGCAATATTGTGTCAACCCATCATAGAAGAATTGATTAAGTAGTTGAAGCGGATAGTGATGGTGTGGGCATTGAATGAGGAGCATCTTGAATCGGTCCCATGCTTCATGAAATGCCTCTCCGTCTTGTTGTCCGAAAGTTGAGATTTGAGTTCTCAATTGCGCTGCTTTTGAATGGGAGAAGTACTTGGTAATGAATTTATCGTAAACTTCATCCCATGTTCTTAGTGATCCGGGCGCCAAAGTCATCAACCATTGTTTCGCCCGTCCTTGAGTGTATAAGGGAAACACTTCATTCGTAGTTGATCCTCGCTCAACCCATTCAATGGGAAGTTATCAATCGCCACATAGAAATCTCTGATGAATGATAACGGATCCTCGTGCTAATCCGTGAAATGAGGGCAATTGCTCGATGTGAAATCCGCTTATGTGGTAGTTCCTTGCGGCGGTGCTAACTGGATGCATGAAATGGCGGTGTTCACTACGGGCTTTGCATAGTCCCTCATAAGATGTTCGACCGGAGGTTGTTGCGGCATGTTATAGTTCGCTCCATCCCATATTGAGGTCCGGATAATAATTCGCCCATATTGCATTCCAACGGGTGGTTGTCTCGGATAGAAGTATCTCCCTTGTTGAGCTTCGGCATCCCTTGATTGCGCCTAATATTATCATATCTCGAAACCTTGGTTGACGAATGTTTTCTCTCTCAAGCAATTGGTGCTCTTCAAGATCCGGTTATTCTCGCTGCTCGCCATTGATGATTGCGCTATTATTTTTGGTGCTCTAATTCTTTGAACCTCATCTATGGGTGGAAGAATCGGGTTTCCCAATGATCTCCTACCAAGCATAAACAAGAGAAATTAGAGCGAATTTTTAGACTTTATCGAAAATAATGAAAACGGAAAAATAATCAAGAAAAACAATTCAACTATTATTAAAACAAGATCAAAAATTAAACGCCAATTCCCCGGCAACGGCGCCAAAAACTTGATGGATTCAAATTAAATACTCGCAAGTGTACGAATCGCTCTTTTAGCAAGCGGCAAGTAACTCCGAGGTCGATCTCTCGAGGAATTGGAAACGGTTTAAAATTCGATAATGTTCGGCAAATAGTCGAATGAACAAAAGTAAATTAAATTAAAATACATCATTGGTTGATTATGATTACAATTACTAATGCACAAAATTTAAATTGAACTAAGTGATATCAACACCAATTTGATAGTCGGATAAATGAGAGATAACAATAATGAGATTAATATGGGAATTTAGAGTCACCGACACACACGTAATCAATTATTAGTTCCGATACTCAAATAAATAAAGTTAGGAATTATCGATTGCTCACGATTAAAAGAAATCCGTTTGATGGCGGAAATTCTAAAAATCACGATTGTTATCAACTTAATTTAAGTGATACACTTTTGATGGGGACGAAACCCTAGCTAACAATCAATTAACCGACTACTTTTGATGAGGTAAATCGTTAAAAGATCGCGCAAAAAGCTCGAGAACATTCACAATCGCTTTCTTTCGGGTCGCTTGATGGCGAACACCGATAAAAACCTCGATTCGAATAATAATAACAACAATGAAAAAGGTTTGATGATCTAATTCAAAAGTTCTTAAACGAAGAACGAACAAGAGGAACAATCCCAAACTTTATCCGAAAATCAAAAGGAACTAATAATCAAAAACATGTGTGTGGCTATATCTAAAAACCCATATGAAGTGTTTAGCCACACATGATTAATTCAACAACAATAATGGAAATCAAGAACAAAACATGGTAAAAACTTCCCTTGTAAATGCCGAAATCGAATTCGAAAAGGTTTGATGATCTTCTTACAAGAACTCACAACAAATTTATACAAGGAATTATTATATCTCACTAAAGTATTTTTCTCACTCCAAGAACACACAAGGAAGATGATGAAAATCTCTCTCTTTCCCACTCTTTTGGTGTTTTTCCTCCCTAATCTTGTGTTTTTCCACAAAATATCTTCTTCACAAGACAAGTACACCTCTCAAGGGGTCACTCCACTTTGTTTTATAGCCAAAAATCAAGACAAAGGCTTAAAATATGCAAAGATGTCAAGGAAAGTGACATGAAACAAAAGTGGCACGGCCCGTGTCCTAGACACGGCCGTGTCGCTCGCAACGAACAATCGAAAAGTAGTTCTGCCGAGAGGCTCGGCCGTGTCCCGTGACACGGCCGTGGCAAAGACTATGCGGGAAAGGCGAAATGGCCGATAGTGACTCGGCCGTGTCCCAAAAGGCACGGCCGAAGTTCTTCTCATCCGAAAGTGCGTCATACTGAATGAGACCCGGCCGTGTCCCATGGCACGGCCGAGTTACCTGATGCTGCCGAGCGCCTGTCGCACCCTAATTGAGTTGCCTGGTGCAGCCTAGTCCGGTTGCCTGGTGCAGCCTAGTCCGGTTGCCTGGTGCAGCCTAGTCCGGTTTTTAGTCTTCTTCGGCATGATCCTTCGTTCTTGTATCAATTCACCTCGGATTTTAGCATATGATATACCGTTTCGAATCTAATTTCACGAGGAATTTATATCAAAGGAGAATACATCTCAATTCGGAGTGGAGATTCTGGTATTTAGGAGATTCGGCCGATACTGCTTAAATCTTTCATCGTTTTAGGCCCCGTTTTAGCTTTTGATTGTCATAAACTCCAATATTAGCAATGAAAGCGCATATTTCACCACAATCTTCGTCCGGATACCTACAAAACATAAACACAACATACCACGCGTAAAAAGGGCAAAAACACTCGAAAACAAATGAAAGTGCGACTCGATAGAACAGAATGAGACGATCAAAAATCGACTCATCAGTCGGGTATCTGGACTCACAGATAAATTAATTATTGATTAGCTTTTCTACTTCTTCTTCCAATCCTCTGCCTCTCGGGCCCCAACTTCCTTTGTTTCTGGATGTCCAGCTTAAAGCTTGGATCAATATTCAACTAGTTGAAGGTCTGTTTCAGGTTAATTCCCTGCATATCTGAATAGTCCATGCAAAGACGTTCAGATTTTTCCTTAGGTGGGAGATTAGCTCAGATCGGAATGGTTCTTGCAGATTATGACCGTCTAAAGTTGTCAGGGTTGGCATCATCCATGCTGATGAAGTCCAGCTCCTCTACTATTTTAGCATGGTGAATTTTTCTCTTTGGCTTCTGAAATTGGGGGTCAGTCAGGTCTTCATCGATAACAGGCTCCTTCCTGAGCCTTCGGCCCCAATCTCTATCCCCGTTGACTCCTGTATCGATGGCCTGGTTGGTCCCTGAACTCCCCACCTCGGGTTCCTTTCTGGGGCGGTGTTCTGATTCAAGTCCCACCAGTTCCCTGTCCAGCTCTTCGGGGAAACCCCCGAAAGCATTTATTTCCTGAGCCTGGATGCTAAGAGTGCATTCTCGGGCTGCATGCTGATCGCCCCGATGGACCCCAATATCAACAGATGGTAAGTGGACTGAATAGCTCTCAATATCGACATCACAGGTCGAGTTATGATGGCATTATAATCACTATGCACTTCAATGATCTTGAACTTGGTAATCATTGTTCTCTTGATCGACCCTTGGCCAAATCCTAGGGCAAGGTCGATTTCTACCAGCGGGGTGGTACTGTAGTTAGCAAAGCCGCGGATATCCTCTTTATAGAGCTAAACATAGGACTGGTCTACCTTCATCCTTCATAATGTGAAGGTAGACGACGCTGGCGTAGGCCCCCGAATCGATGAATACTCGATGCATAGGATCCCCATTATCATCAAAGTGATGATGAGAGCATCTGAATGAGGACGAACTAGGCCGTCTGAGTCGGATTCATCGAGAGTGACGGCAATTTAGGGGTTATCATAGGTCCCCTCCACTATAGATAGAAAGCTCTCTGACCGGCACCCGACTCACTGATAGGATGTGGTGGCCTCTCGGATCGAGGCTTTCCTCTGTCGCTTCGACCGATGAACTCCCCCCTTGGCGGTTCACATCAAAGTGAGTATTTCCCGAGGGACTAAGGCAGTGGTGGTACCGATCGTTGTTTCTTTTGGCCGACTCTGTTCGGTTCTGGCGATCCCGGGACTAGTTCCGAGTGAATTGACTCAATCCACTATAGTCGCATATCTCGATCAAGGCAGCAATGAGGTCCCGACATTGTTCGGTGTTATGGCCCACATACTCGTAATACTTGTAGAAGCGGGTTTGGTCCATTTTCTTTGTATCTTTGTAGATTGGCCTAGGGACCAGGAGCAAGCATAGGCTCTTGATTTGATCAAATATGGCTGCAGCTCCTACTGGGTAGATCTCAGCATAGCTGGCCATAGGCTCAGAAATCGAAGTCACCTACTAAATAGGGCTCAGAAATAAAAAGCCAACTGGATGTTAAAAAAATGAAGTTTTATTTATTATCTTGATTTTACATAAAGAGTTGAGCTGGTTTTTTTGGTCGCTCTATAGTACTTAGAGTACTACAAAATCTAATTTTTTAGTGGAACTTTTCAAAAGTCCTTCTCTATCGTATATTTCGTCTATTTATAGAGGACCCTGGGCAATCAGGGGAATGACAACTGGAGAATGTTTGAGATGCTCCAAAAACTCTTATCAAAAGGAGGGAATGTCTTAGGCATGCGTGGCAACATCTGAGGGGACTTTGGGAAGGGACGGGACAGGTTGCCATAACTATCCTGTGTGCCTGTTCCGTATGCCTGGGCAATGGTTATCCATTGTTGGGTCGGCTCCACTGGGTCATACTTCCGCCTCCTGTTGCTCTGCCCAGAACCTAACCCGCTCGCCTCCTGGTCGGATCTCCACACAACATCTTTGCTCGATCGACCTAGCTGGGTTTCAGCAATTGTCTCCCAGTTCGGATGGACAGGTTTCGCGGAACTAGCAGGGAATGTGTGAGTGGGCGCCAGAGCGGATCGACTATCATCAGGTATATCCAACAACATGATACACTATACAAGACATAAGCCAGTTGTGGTTACTAGTACAATTATTGTTAGTGTATAATATAACCACATTGAAAATACAATATAAACACGAATGTTGTATCACATAATTGCATAAAAAAGACACATGATGTATCACAACTAGTGTATCACATAATCACATAATAAATACAACATAACTACAACTAGGGATTTAAACGAGCCTGAAATCTCGACTCGATTAGGATGTTTCAGCTCAAAATAATTCGGTTCGTGGTTCGACTTGGATAATCAAACGTAGGACCGAATTTCAAAATTTGGGTTCGAGCAAACAAGACGAACCATTAGGCCCGGTTTGGGATGTAAAGGGTTTTGGCCCAAACTTTAAATCCAAAACCCATTTGCCTAAATGATAATGTCCGATATCATTAATCCCAAGCCCCAAGTACCCAACCAACTAGGACTAACTCTCTCAAAAAATGAGCCAACTTGAACTTTATTCTTAACGGTTTGAGAAAATGAGTTGAATCGAACCAAACTATAAAGTATGATTTATCCATCGAAATCGAATTGAACCTTAAAAATTAAGATCAATAAATTCAAATCGAGTCGGACCTAAGGTTCGAAGTACTTCAAGCTAAACTCGAACTCTGCAAGTTCAGGCCTAATTACAACTGATATACTATACACGGTCATGCACACTATAATTTTCTCTCAAAAGAGTACTCTCTCTCTCTCTCTCACACACACATATACACAACACATACACACACTCAAGGCCAATTTTATTTTTGAGGCATGTGACAAATTAACCTCAACATATATTAGTATGTCAATTCGGTCAAACTTGCAAGGTACATTATGATCCACTAGATTATGTGCACATGCAATGCATCTGCTAATTGTATATAGTATAATATAAGTTGAAACAACATATAAAAAAATGAAAAGTAAGTTTTTTTCTATAATATTACATTTGCTACCTTGGTAATGAAAAATATTACATCGAATGCTTTATTTATGCATCTTCGCTTTCATGATTCATGTATCTTCGCTTTGGAAATTAAAATGGTAGTTCATAAATTAGAAGATTTCAAGTTTTATTGAGTAAAATGTATAAGATCATTCTTGACTATTATTATTATTATTATTATTATTATTATTATTATTATTATTATTATTATTATTATTATTATTATTATTATTATTATTATTATTATTGTTTCATGCATCTTTAATATAGAAAACTTAAAAGATAGTTCTTAAGTTATGGAGTTCAAATATTTTATTTCACAATGTATAAAATTATTTATTATTATTATTATTATTATTATTATTATTATTATTTTATTATACTAGCAAATTTTATTAGATGAAAAATAGTATACAAGAAATTAGTGGGCAACTGAGATACTATCTGGGTCCCCACTCCTTTTACAATTACAAAACCAACTCGAGTAAAGATATGAGTAGCAGTGCATCTCCCAGCATCATGAGACACTGAAATCTTCTGAATCCGTTTGAGTAACACAACAACACCTGCCTCCAACTCCCCCAGCGAAGAGAAAGAGAAGGGTAAGAAACCATATCCCCGCGCCTCACACAAGTCCTGGTACTTGGCATATTTGCACCGAGCAACATCAACCACAACTCGTCCAGGTGCAAAGTCAGCCATAGCAGACTGGGTTAAGGGGGAGGAACCAGCCAGATCTACACACACATCCCGTCCCTTGTCCGAAGAGTATAAAAACAAATCCACAGGACGAATGGCCTTGTACTGCCCATCTACCAAACCAACATCCACTTCCTTAGCCGCTGAAATTCCAGACCGAAAGCAGATATCCAAGAGGGTGTCACGAACCAGGTTGTGGCGATGCTTAACCCCAACAGTACTAGAGCAGTACATGGCATGATCGCCGAAGATGTCGCCATGAAAGACCCGAGAACAGGCAGAGCACATCCGAGATACCAGAAATAGGGGAATACCTAGCCGATAGCTCATGACACTGCGACAAGTCCGCCTATTCATGGTCTGCCCTAATCCAGAGATAGGAACCGCCCGAAGCCAATCAGAAGTGTGACGACCCTGCTGGGACTTCCATAATGCAACCTGTCGAGTGGTTAAAGACTAGTTAGATTCAGCAGTAGTGGCCACCTTCATGAAATATATATCTGCCAATTTCTTCATAAGATTGGGGGCAGCGATCTCATCCAGATGGATTTCTTCATATAGTAGCGGCCACCTTTGCGAAATATATATCTGTCTCAGTAAACACTCTCACAGCAGCATCAACAGAAGCTCCCGGGCCAATAATCCCAGAAGGATGAAGGAGCTTAGCCTGCAACGCATCAGACTGTAGGCGAGATGCAAGAAAGGCATAATGAAGAACATCAACAGCGGCATAAACACCAAGCCCCCCCAAGTGAAGGGGAGAGTAGCAAGCCGCCACTGCCAATCGCCAAAGCCCGGACCGGCCGTGCTAACAATACATTCCAAGTTAGAACGAAGCGCCGCATCAAAAGACAACTGGGCCGTCCCAAAAACCAGAGGGGGGATAGTACGCAGGGCAAAGTAGAGCTTAGAAATACTAGTACAAGCACGAAGAAGTAGCAACTCGCACTGAGGGTCACCAATCCTCGCAACGGAGTCCATGAGCTCTACGGTCCGGGTCACTCTCTTCAACATAATCGTGCTGTAGAAAGTGGGACACGTGCTGACCGGGCCACCCAGGACCTTAACACCTCCGACGGGCCGATCTATAGAAGGGGGAAGATACCAGGAAGCTGACTCCGGGGATCCTCCGTGGGCCAAAAAACCTCAGTTTTATCAACATTAAGGTGAAGACCCGACCGAGGTCCGACTTCCATAATCAACTGCAGAACCTTCCCCAATTATCATCATCATCATCATCATCATCATCATCATCATTATTATTATTATATTATTATTAGTAATGCAATTTCAGTTCTGGAAACTGAAAACATAGTTCATAAATTATGGGGTTTCAAAAATTTTGTTTAGTACGATATATAAGATTATTCTTGATTATTACTACTACTATTTCCTGTTGCTGCTAATACTACTGCTACTTCTACTACCACTATTATTGATATCGTTAAAGCCCTAAGGAAAGTAGTATAAATATTATTTTTCGCTCCTCCTTATATAAAGGTTTTTGACCTAATCCTATATCCACCAAGAGAGAGAAAGAGAGAGTTCCCTCCCTTCTTACATCTAGCCACGGTCGCGAAGGTCTTGAAGCGAGGAGGAGATTTTTCCATGCGATTCATATCTGACGCCCGTGAAGTAGAGGCATCATGATTTCAATACTGGATCAGTTTACGCATTCAGATTGATGGAAGAATATCATCATCATTAGACACATCAGTTCGACCGATTCCCTTTTTCAAGAAAGGTAATTTTCTTCGGCCCCATTTTTTCGAGTACACAATCGTTAATCGATCTCTATGGATTTGGATAAGCACGTAGTTTATTGTGCGACTCAAACTTTTGGCTGTATTTTTATAATGGCCTGAATCCAACCGTGGTATCAGAGCAAGGTTGACACTCTCGTATACACGAAAAATTATGTGTTTTGAAAGCATTATTGCGACTCGTTAGATTCATTCTAATTGTTCGTAGTAATTTTTACCGTGAATTTGTGTTTAAATACGAATATGAATCTCTTGTAAAAGTGTTAAAACACCAAATTCTAAATTTTAAGAATTCCGAATTCTGGTCGAAAACAACTGGGAACCACCACAAGTCGTGGTAGCCCGCGACTACCGGATAGCTGATAGGCCAGGCTTGGAAGCAGGCGCTCGGAAGGGATGCAGCGCACGCGCAAAGCACGCACAACTATTGCTGGGTATCTCAGCCTGAGGTGTCGAGACCTGCACTGGGTGTGGGGCAGCGGGCGGGTGCTCGCGCCGTTGGGTCGGGTCTGGGGGTTGGACCCTACAGACTGCTCCCGACAACATTTTTTTACGACAGTTTCATATGAATAACCCCATTTTCTCTGATATTTTTCAGTTTTGATATATTTCTCAAAGTATTTTTCAAATTAGATTTAATGTATTTTTATATTTTAAACATGGGAAATAATTGACTGGACTGAAAGTGAATTTGACGGAAATATTTCGAACAGTTAAAATTGTGCATTTGGTGAATTAATTAAATTGTTCTATTAAAATTAAATGGATTAATTTTCTATATTGATTGGATCAATGTCTTAAATTAATAATTTTAGTTTTTATTGCATAATTTATGATGCATTATTATGTGATGGGATGTAACTCATGGACTAGTCTTTTTAGAAGCAACGTACTTTTAGGATGGGTTGTAAACGCTAGTTTAAGCGCCTATTTATTTTCATAGGATCATTGTATAGGTTGCAAAATACCAAAATATCATAGATGGTTAGCACAAAGATAGCCCTGAACAATCTAAGGACAAGACGACGGTTCAAGAGTGTCTTTCCTTTTTTTTTTTTGATTAGGTCATTCGCTTGGCCCAATACTTCAGAAAATTTATGAGTTGCATGGTGTTACCAAGGTTGCTTTTTATTTATTTTCATTTGGACTGAATGTATATATACACAACACGATTGTTAAACTGAACAAATGTGCAAAGTGTAACTATAATGGCGCAATTCTCTCACAAACAAACAAATACTCAGTTAGTAAAGGATGCAAAGTATCATATCCCCATCGCAAACTAGAAAATTAGAAACCTAAAATGGTTTACTGCTTTTCCTAGTATGTCGGGGTAGTGCCCTTTTGGGAAGGTGGATAAAATCCAAGTGTGCATTAGATTCTCTCGGTTTTTAGCAATTTCAATCCTTAGAAACCATACGGGTTGACGATAGGATTCAATCGCGATTGATAGAGTTGATAGTTCGAAGTTAGATAGTTCACAAGCCATATGTACCGTATGTGTTGAGGCAAGTGAATTAGGGGTAAAGGAAGGTCAAATCATCCATTAAATGGGTTGGTGTTGGACACCACTTAATAAACTTAAATACACCAAAAACTGTATAGGTTGCCATCTATTAAATTTTTATAAAGTACTTGATCACCACGAAGAAGTGAATCTAATGATAACTTTCAGTTCTCCACATAGGAGTGTGGCTTTCCGATAAAATTAGTGGGAGCCGAGTTATGAATTTAAAAATCCTTATTTTGTAACTCGAATCATATTAACGTATGTCTAATTAAATTTATTGTATTTTCTGTAGTAATAGTTACTATAAAAAATGACTGTGAATCCTGTTGTGCGGCGATTAAAACGCCTAGATAGGCGATCGGCACTACGATCAGAGAAGCCAACCATAGAAGACATACTCTGGGAAAACGCCCAGAGTTCGGCACAATACGGCGACCGTCTTTTGGTACCCAGCGATCGTCTTTAGATATCTGGCGATCGTCTTTAATGAGCGAACCAGAGGCGACCGTCTCAAGCCACGTATGGAGCATCCGTCAAAGTCGTCGAAGACCGAATCTTGGACGGTGGCCCATGTGCGGATCTTCAAAGGGCGCCGACACATAGGACCTTTGACCCCAGCTGTCACCTACCATACCTACCGATAGGGCCGCCAAAAGGTACAAAGTGGGTCCTCCCCGGACATCGACCCAGGATGCGTGCTGGCTTCCCATTGGCTCACACAGCTGGCCACCAGCAGCGGCCCCAGACTTTAAGGGAACAGCCCCACGTGACGGGACGATCGGCCATCTTATTATAATATAGAAAACGGCGGTCGCCCGCGATCGCCTGAGGGGTACCAACTACCTTGTCCCCTATAAATAGAGAACTCACTGCAGTAGCCAAAGGGACGCGATTTTACCGTGAATACAGTGCAAAAACACACAGAAAGAGAATCAAAGACTCATCTGGCAACCACTTATACATTCATAGTGATATTCACACACACTTATCATACATCCCAAGCAAGAACTCACAGATTTACATATCTGGTTCTTCCGGCAATCTACGCGCTCTACAGCATAGATAACTAGAAGTCTTTACACTCATTGGAATAGATTCTAACATTAATATTTGTACTCAACAGTATATTTATTAATAACATCTCGCGAGAGCATTCAAGCCCGTGATTAACAACCCCGGAAAATCTTGTGTTATCTATTTTCTCACGGAAGTGTTCTCGCATTTGTCTGTTACTCGATCATTCCAGCAATACTATCTTCAGATAATATTTTGGGTAACAACAATTGGCGCTAGAGGAAGGGGATCTAAACCTTCATTTTTATTCCTACCGTCTCGAAGAACACTCACTGTTCTCCGGACATACACTCAAGAAACACTCACCGTTCTTCAATAGAAAAGCCTTTAAAAATGACATCCGCAACGACCTCCAAGAGAGCCACCCTAAGATCCGCCGGAAATCTCTGCCCGGCCCGATCAATCCCACCACGGCGGAAGGCGACCGTGGTGACGCTAGGCTCACTCCCGCCCCGAGGGACGGTTCTAGCCTCTCACTCGATCGCCTGCATCAAGGAATGATTGAGGAGGCTATAGCCATCCTCAGGGAGCGACGAAAGGCCTACGACTCGCCCACCATCACTCCATCGGCCATCCGCCGGGCACGCAAGCGGAAGCTTAAGGGGATCTATGTTGAGAAATTGACAGAAAGCCCCGAGCCGCAGGAGAAGGCTCTCGTGAGGCGGGACGATTCCGTCTTCAGCCGCCTAGGGAGCGATCCCTCATGGCGACCAGGGCACTGTGCCCAAATGAGAGACATCGGAATCCGAATCCTTTACCAGAGTTCGGCATATCCGACTCCTGTGAGACAAGTCGGCCATGAGCCCCCGCCGCCCAAGGAAGGAACCCACCGGGCAGGAGCCTGCCATTCACCACGGGGATAGGGGATCAGTACACGATCGCCTTGGTTCGCGCTCTGAGAGCCAATCGGCGAGCAGTCAGGCGACGACGATGGCCGCCATGCAACGCCAGCTCGACGAGATGAAGGCGCTCCTGGAAAATGGGGCAGGCGCCAGGAGATCGATCGTTGGGCCAAGCGAACCACTCACGGCTCAGATCGAGCTCGCCCCAGTCCAACCAACGATCAATCCCCCACAAACACCTCTATATGAGGGGAGATCGGATCCGGAAACGCACTTGGGCAAGTTCCGGATCTACATGACTGGATGCGGAGCATGAGATGCGACCAAGTGTCGGATGTTCCCATTAACCCTAGGCGACCTCGCCCACAGGTGGTACATCTCACTACCACCTCGCTCGATCAATTGCTTTGAAAAGCTGGCGAACGACTTCACGTCGTACTTCGCCGCCAAAGTTGTTCGGCCAGAAGGTCCCCACTGCGTGATGAAAATCAGGCAGGGGAAGGACGAGTCAAATGAAGATTACATCGACCGGGTAGACGAGATAGTCCTCACCGGAGAGCCCATCAGCGACGAGCTCGCTCTTCACTCAGTCCTGAGCGGATTCCATGGACGCTCGCCCATGTTCAGGCACCTCACAAAGGATATCCCCCCGACCTACTCGGTCTTCCGCGGCAGAGCCGCCGATTTTCTGGCCAGGCAGAGGATGCTCTCCATCCGCTTAGGCGAAGGACCCTCTGGAGAAGGAAAAGCGCCATCCCATGTCCAGAAGAAGGCGGTCGCCAAGCCCAGAAAGGCGGTCGCCAAACCGCCGGGCGAGTTCAAAGCCTTCGAGGATGTAGAGGTCCACCTTCTCCACAACCTCAACTTATCTCCAGCCCACATCTTCAACGCAATCAAGGGTCGCGAGTGGCTTTCCAAACCAAAGCCGATAAGGGACCACGGTCATCTAGACCGTAGCAAATTCTGTGCCTACCATAAGAGTCCCGGCCACAACACCAGTCAATGCCGCGACCTCCTCAGACAACTCTGGCTACTGCTTGAGGAAGGCAAACTGGACAACTTGGTCACCAAGCCAGAGCCTAGAACGGAAAGGACCGGAGGGCGCGAGCATGAGCTGTAGTACTCTGATGAGTCGGTCCCTCCGATCAACCCTGGCGGTCGGATCAACATGCTTCAAGCAGGAGGTGGAAACCTCGGGGGCCTTTCCCCGGTTTCCACCATGTCAAACAGGAAGCGAAAGGCCGAGCTGAGGGCGTTCGCCGGGGTCCATGTCGTGGTACCTCCGGAGCCGACCATCTCTAAAGACGCACTCATCACCTTCTCCAACAAAGACAGGGAGGGAGTGCAATGCCCCAAAGAGGATGCACTGGTGATCTCCGCTTGTATCCTTGGGAAGACGGTCGATCGCATGTTGGTCGACAATGGGAGTTTCTGCAACATCATATTCAAATCCGCCCTAGACCAACTCGGCAACTTAATCAAATTCATCAAGCCGTTCGACACCGTGCTCCAAGGGTTCGGCGACAACACACCCAAGCCTACTAAGGATCAAGCTCTCCGTCGAGATATTATGCTTTTATGATCCCAAGGTTAGGATTACTAGAACCTAAGTTTTGTAATCATAGATAGGCCCAAAGATCTATAATGGGTTCCTAGGTCGCCCCTTTTTAGAAACCTTTGAGGCGGTCGCCTCGTCTTTCTTTTATCAGATCAAATTCCCACTACCGATGGGACGGCTGCATCGTAAAAGGAGATCAGCTAATGGCAAAAAGATTTTTGAATTACTCCTATGTCGTTACTGATTTCAATACTTCCCATAATATGTGTAACATTGAAACGATCGACGATCAACCCATGGAGATCGACGAGCCGAGCGCATCATACCAACCCGACTCAGGGGATGCCATCTCGGTTCGGTTAACGGATGACATCGAGCCAAGGATCGGTTTCGAACCAAGTCTCGACATCGATCCAAGAATCGAGTCCGGAAATCATTCCAAACGAGAGGCGACTATCCCCGTCGAAGAGTTGGAGAGTATGACGATAGATCCAGATCATCCAAAACGGGAAGTACAGATCGGCGCGAGCATCGACCGCGAACTAAAAGGGGATATGATCAATTTGCTACGTAAGAACATCAGAGTCTTTGCCTGGTCGCATCAAGATATGGTCGGCATAAGTCCTGAGCACGCTTGCCACTATCTAAAGATCGACCCGGCAATGAAGCCTATTCACCAAAAACGTAGGAAATTCGGTCCTAAAAAATATGCGGCGCTCGACGTAGAAGTCCAAAAATTACTCAACAACAAATTAATCGGGGTAGCTACAGACGAACCACAATGGGTCACCAACGCGGTACTTGTCAAGAAGCCAACTGGTTCCTGGAGGTTATGCATCGACTTCACCGACCTCAACGCGACATGTCCAAAAGATCACTTTCCGCTGCCTCATATTGATCACTTGGTCGATAGCACAGCAGGTTGTGAAATGATGTCGTTTATGGATGCCTTCGCTGGATATCATCAAATCCTAATGGCGGAGAAAGACATAAAACACACATCTTTCCACACGGAAAAAGACATATACTTTTGGGTCCGAATGCCGTTCGGCTTGAAAAACGCAGGGGCAACCTACCAATGACTAGTCAATGTAATGTTCGCCAATCAGATCGGCAAGACCATGGAGGTCTACATTGACGACATCGTGGTCAAAAGCCTCAAAAAGGAAGATCACCTCAATGATCTCGCCGAGACGTTCGCCATCCTCAGAAAATTCAACATGAAGCTAAACCCCAAGAAATGCAACTTCGGGGTGGGCTCCGGGAAGTTCCTGGGGCACATTGTGAGCCAAAGGGGGATCGAGGCGAACCCCACCAAGATACAGGCGATCCTTGACATGCAGGAGCCGCGAAACATCAAGCAGGTACAACGCCTCACAGGTTGTCTAGCCGCCCTCAACCGTTTCATATCTCGACTTGGCGACAAAAGCAAGCCTTTCTTCGCGACCATCAAGAACAAGAAGTTCGCATGGACGAAGGAAAGTCAGATAGCGTTCGCCAAAATAAAGGAATATCTATCTCGCCCCCAGATCCTGGCTAAGCCGATCCCCGGTGAGAAATTATTCCTTTACCTAGCGGCCTCGGAGGTCGCGATGAGTGCCGTCTTGGTGCGAGCGGAGGGATAAGTCCACTTGCCGATATACTATGTTAGTCAAGTGCTCCATGACGCTGAAACACGCTATACACCATTGGAGAAGATCGCCTATGCCCTTGTCATGAGTGTTCGTAAGCTAAGGGCTTATTTCTTCGAACATCAAGTGGAAGTCCTGACAACTCTACCTCTAAGGCAAGTCCTACATCGACCGGACACCAACGGGCGACTCCTCAAGTGGTCGATGGAGATCGCCCAATACGGTATCACATACGCCCCTCGCACGGCGATCAAAGGCCAAGCTCTGGCGGATTTCGTGGTGGAATTAACTTTCCCTCACAGTCCGCCCCAGATCGGACGACCTGTGTGGAAGTTATATGTGGACGCCTCGGCGACCAATTCACGAGCAGGGGCAGGGATTGTCCTCATTAGTCCCGACGGACAAAGTTTCACTAACGCTGTGCGTTTCAGTTTTCGTGCGACCAACAATGAAGCCGAATACGAAGCCTTGGTAGGCGGGCTCGATCTAGCCCTCGCCCTAGATGTTTGTCGCCTCCATATCTTCATGGACTCCCTTTTGCTCGTGAACCAAGTCAAGGGAGAATATGAGGCGTGCGGCGAACAGATGGTCAAATACCAAGAGCTGGTCGCCGAAATGTGCACAAAATTTAAAGAAGTGCTAATCGAACAAATCCCGAGAGAGCACAACTCCCAGGCCGATGCCCTTTCCAAACTAGCGTCATTGGATGGGGCACCACTTCTCCAATATCCAAATCACAAAGTCAAGAAGGCCGCGATCGACGTAAGCCCGGGTTACCGCGTTGCCGCCGCTAAGGAGAACCGGATGACTCGCTCATCAAATACTTAACGGACGGAACGGTCCCTAACGACCGTGTTAAAGCTCGCCAACTCCAGCTCCGTGCGACCAGATATACCCTATTGGACGACCGGCTTTACATGCGAGCTTTCAGCCTTCCCCTCCTCAAGTATATTACACCGGAGGAAGGTCGGCCTGCTTTAGCCAAGATCCATGACGGATTTGCGGAAACCAAGCGGGCGAGCTCTCATCCATAAGACAACCAGGCAAGGTTTTTTCTGGCCATCACTTCAGAAGGATGCGATCGCCTATGTCACATCATGTCATAGGTGTCTGATAATGGGCCCCAACATTAAACTATCCCCCGAACAGCTCACCTCCATGTATAGCCCTTGGCCATTTGCGCAATGGGGCATCGACCTTATAGGTCCCTTGCCGACGGCCTGTGGGGTCAGAATTCGCCATCGTAGGGTCGACTATTTCACCAAATGGGCCGAGGCCGAATGTACCAACAAGATCGCCAAGAGCAAGTGATCAAGTTTATCTCGAGAAACGTCGTATGCCGATTCTGTCTCGCCCTGTGCCATCATCTCCGACAACGGAAAGCGCTGACGGCTTAGAAGTTATGCAATTCGTGAGAAATGGGGAATCAAAAGATCGTTTAAGACCCTATCACCCTCGCATTTAACGGACAGTGTAAAGGTCATGGAACAAGATCCTCAAACACACAATTAAAGCGCGACTCAATCCGTGCAAGGGCGATGGGCGAGCGAGCTTCCAAACGCTTTGTGGTCTTATCGAACGACGACCGTAATTCAACCGGCGAAACCCCATTCGCCTCGCTCGAATGAGCGGTGATTCCTTCGGAGATCACCGTCCTCAGCCATCGAACCGAACAAGAGATGACGACTGACAACGATGTGGCCCGACGAATCGACCTAGACATGCTCGAAGAACGACGGCTGACCTCAGAAATGAAGAACACAATCCACAAAAGGAGAGCCGAGAAGTTCTTCAATTTAAAGGTCAAAGAAAGAAGGTTTCAAGTGGGCGATCTCGTCCTCAAGAAGATCCAAACCCACACAGGCGTTTTTGGTCCGAACTGGGAAGGACCTTTCAGGATATCTAAATGGCTAACTAAGGGAGCCTACGAACTCGAACATCCTGACGGTAACCCGGATCAATATCCCTGGAACGCCGTGCATCTGAAAAAATACTACCAGTGAAAATTTTGTATTCAATTTCGACTGCCCAATGTACAAGGAATATAATGAGATTTTTTCCTGTCCCATCTATTCTGGCGATCGCCCCACCAGGCATATCGCATACCGCCAATGATCGTTGATCATGACGATCCGAGGTAGAATCAATGCAGCCATGGTCCTGGAGGTCGATGGAACCGACAGCTTCGCCCATGCAAGGTTCCTTCGGGCTGAGACCGCCCGCCCTTCGTTTAAATACGAGGCCGGCATAGCTAAAGGACCCTCCAAAATGATCAGGGGACACGTTCGCACGTCCTCAAATTATGTCATCTAACATGATGTACTCGGACAAGGCGACGCGTCCCTACCCCGTCACAACGTATACCGTCGAGGGTCGTCATCTAACGTGCCGACCCGAGGTAGAAAGGTGCTTACAAATCCGCGGACGTGGAGTCGAATAAACCGACGACGCCCCGTGTAAGGACTCATCCAGACCAAGATCGCCTACCTTTCATTTAAATACAAGGCAGGCGCATCCTAACGGAGGACCCTCACAATAAAGTGAGTCGCGGATAGGCGGTGTCCTCGCATACAAAGACACGGTTGTGGAGATCGGTCCATAGAACTCCGCGACCGTGCACCATCCCTCAGAGTCGGCAAAACTGAGGATAGCTCGCCTAACAAACTTGTTTTTGTACCCTTACTTACGATAAGTAAACAAAAACAAGGGGGCAGTGAATAGGGGAGCTAATCCTAAATGCGGTCGGGCAGAAGGAGCCGTACCAGATCGGCTTCGTTCAAACACAAGCCGGACGATCAATATTGTTCGACAAAATTTACAAGTAAGAATCTTGATTCAAAACATATCAATACATTCAACATTCAAACAAACGGTCGGATGAACAAGACATCGGATGCAATCATACACATACTTGTTAAAATTCGCATGCAAACATTCAAAGGCAATCGTACATGAGAAGACACAAAGTGCGAAAAAGGAATATTTATTCATAACAAAAAGTTTGTACAACATGAAGCCCGAAGGCAATACAAAGATAAAGCAGAAAAATTACAAGATACAAGGAAAACAAAAACATCTCTCAAGGTCCCGCCGGCTGGTCTTCGCCCTCAGGAGGCGGATCGGCATGCCCCCATCGGCCTCGTGGATGAATGAGTTTACCAGATACCAACTCAAGTCGATCCCGGTTGATGAGATCAAGGATCGACAAAGAGAACTCCGCGTGCAGAGGGTGCTCGAGTGCATAGGCTTTGAAGCTCTCCATCAAGGGACCGATCTCGATCCCTGCCTTTTTGGCGGCTCGAACGGCGTCGGCGTAGGCCATGTAATAGGCGAACTCGCCGACGAGCGCAACATTGAGGTAGGGATCAGTCTCGATCGCCTTGAGCTGCCCTCTCAACTCCATGGTCGTTTTCTCAGCTTCCGCCAGCTCGACCACCTTGGCGGCATTTTCTCCTTTGGCCTTCTCCAGCTCTCTTTTCGCCGCCTCCAGCTCGCTGCTGAGCCGATCCACCGTCGCCTTCAGTCCGGTCTCCTCCTCCTGCGAAGCCGCATGCTTCCGGCGAGTTTCTTTCTCCAGATCACGGAACCGATCGATGCCTCCTCGAGCGGCCTGGCTCTTGCTTCATCGGTTGACGCCCCGTTTAGCCCGCTGGCCGCCTCTATGTACTCCTTCTCCATAGAATGGATCCGGTTGGCGTATTCTATGTTTGCGTCCGGCGGCTTTGAGGTCGCTATGGAGGTGAGCAGAGGGTCGCCTCAAAATCCTTGGCGCTGACGGCCATCGCCGCTGCCCTGGAGAGCCAGGCAATGGTCGCCGCATGGTATCTCCAGATCGCCGATGAGCGATCGCGCCGAGATCGGCCGCCCAAGCCTTGGGCAAGTGAGGTGATGGCCGCTGGACGTAATTAGGGATTTCGAGGACTTTTGCGAGTCTTACTCGACAATAAATCCAAAGACTATAGGAGCGACATCCGGCCGCAAGACGGACTCAAGCGCGAAACAAAAGAGACAAAGGAGTTAGTCTATATCTCCCCAAAAATGCTTAACACGTAAAGTTCGATTCAATCTTACCCGTTGACCACTCGGATCGCGGCCAAAATAAGGCTTGCCTCGAGAAGTTTCCGCCTCGCCGATCGCCACCTTCTTCGAGGAACCGCCCGATGACTCGGAGCCGAAGCTAAGGGCCTAGAGCCCGATCTCTCCACCATCGGAACGGCGGAGATAGGAGCCGCAGAACCGGAGGCTCCAGAATAGACACGTCCGCCTCAGTGGTCGGCAGGGAATCCTCCGGCCTCTGCCTCTTGCGGCGCTGGAGATGTGTCTCTTCTTGAGTTTCCGGATCGGCGACCGGCACCTCAGCGGGCCTCACCACCGGAGCAGGGCGAGACGACGTCGTAGGAACGCGACCAATCTTCTTACCCAGGCGAAGGCGATCGATGAGTCCTGGGTTTGACATGGCGTTCTCTGGTGGTGGCTCGGCGAGTCGGGAAAATGAACCTCACAAAGAAGAAGTACAAACAAGTTAGACAAAGAACTTAAACGTCGCGACCTCCCGGAGACGATCGTCAAGCAAGAAAGCACCACTTAAGTTCGTGACTGAACTCTCAAGTGACGAGGGAAGCGAAACAATGAGCCCCCAACCGATGAAGTTCGTTACTGCGAACGAACGCCAATGAAGGAATCCTGAAGGCACGAATCCGCTCCTAAACGATCAAGAAATCGAAAGGGAGATCGCCGATCGCGGGACAAGAGGTCCTGCAAAAAGGAAACGAAATTAGATCAGTCCAAGACAAGCTCAATAAAAGGGGGAGTTAAAATCCTTACTCGGATTCCTCTCCCAAAAATTGGTAGGAATATCCAACTCCTCCTCTGGCCTGTCACTCGATGCCGATCGCCACGCTCCGCCGACCCAACACCATTTTGCCAGGTCGCCCCGGGACTTGTTCGGCACACCAAGGACCACCCTTCCCATTCGGCCTTGGATATGATTACCGCCGATCGACCCTTTCTGCGCAGCCAGTTTAAACAAATAGTTCATCTCCATCGCAGAAAGGAGGCGGAACAACCGGTGACCGCCAAACAAAGGTCAAAGTGCAGATGACCTGTAGCCAAGCATTCGGCGTCAGTTGGAGCGGCGCCAAATTCCAGGCGATCAACAAGTAGGAGACGGCGAATGGGAGAGGGAATCACAGATCGGCCTCCATGATCATCTCACTAACGGAGACCATTCCCTCGGGCGGTTGATCGGCACGTTCATTTTCCGATGGCACGTGCAGGTAGACGTCAGAGGGAATATGACATTTCGCCCTCTAGCGGTTCACGTCTTTCCGGGTCGCCGAACTCCGGATCTTACCAAGGGTCCACTGAGACGGGTCGGCAGCCCGAAACACCGTCCGTTTCACATGTTCATAAGGATGAGCGGCGGAGTAGGCTTCGAAGTCACCCGGACAGGGTCCGGTGATCCCCTCCATAATCTTGGCGAAAGCCATATAGGAGGGGCCAAATACACTCTGCCGTTCCCAAGCTAACCGCTCCAGTTCGTCCTCGTCCGCCGGCGAGCCCCCCTGCTCCGCCGTCACCGCCGTCTTCGCCACTGCGGCCTCGTTGAAAAGCTCTTCGAGTTCTGCAGGTGCAATCCCCGCATGAATGGCCTCAACGGCTGTCTCCATGTCGACCTAACGGAATCTCCTCCCGGTCGGGCGAAGCCGCGGCGCGTAAGAACTTCCGGTCTCGAAGGTCTTGGATCCTCCCGACATTTTATAAAAAGTAAAGGGAGAAAGAAGATTGATTTTTCTTACCTAAAGAAAGGAAGACGATCGTCACAAGAAGCTCCGGAAAATTCTGCAGAGTTTCGGCTAAGGATGCAAGGATGCGTGAAGGGTGAAAATGAAGAAACCCTAGCCCCTTTTATAGATGGAGGCGGGGGCCTCTGTGCAAATAGGCGAAAGTCCGAGGGCTGAATAGCAACCGTCAGTGAGGGGATGCATTAAATGCGGCCCTCGAATCCCGCGTACGCATCTTTTCGAGGGCACGCCAGACGACAAGTCTGACAGACCGTCGGACTCCCCCAACAATAGCGCGACGCGTGTCATTGCAACGTTTCGAGAGCCCGCCTTCATTTCCCGCTACTCCCAGCGCGAAAAGAGATCGTCCAAAGCTGAAAGCAGATCGCCTGATCGTCTGAACATCGGCGATCGCCAACAGTGCCACCTCACCCCGTGTTTTCAACATCGCGGTGAGATGGGGGGCAATTGTTATGCGGCGATTAAAACGCCTCGATAGGCGATCGGCACTACGATCAGAGAAGCCAACCATAGAAGACATACTCTGGGCAAACGCCCAGAGTTCGGCACAATACGGCGACCGTCTATTGGTACCCAGCGATCGTCTTTAGATATCTGGCGATCGTCTTTAATGAGCGAACCAGTGGCGACTGCCTCATGCCACGATGGATCCAAAGATCCATTAAGGTCGTCGAAGACCGAATCTTGGACGGTGGCCCACGTGCGGATCTTCAAAGGGCGCCGACAGATAGGACCTTTGACCCCAGCTGTCACCTACCACAGCTACCGACAGGGCTGCCGAAAGGTACAAAGTGGGTCCTCCCTGGACAACGACTCCAGACGCGTGCCGGCTTCCCATCGCTCGCATACCGCCACCAAAGCCGGCCCTGACTTTAAGGGAACATCCCCACGTGACGGAACGATCGGACATCTTATTATAATATAGAAAACGGCGGTCGCCCGCGATCACTGAGGGGTCCCAACTACCTTGTCCCCTATAAATAGAGAACTCACCGCAGATCCAAAGGGACGCGATTTTACCGTGAATACAAAGGCAAAACACACAGAAAGAGAATCAAAGACTCATCTGGCAACCACTTATACATTCATAGTGATGTTCATACACACTTATCATACATCCCAAGCAAGAACGCACAGATTTACATATCTGGTTCTTCCGGCAATCTACGTGCTCTACAGCCTAGATAACTAGAAGTCTTTACACTCATTGTAATAGATTCTAACATTAATATTTGTACTCGAAAGTATATTTATTAATAACATCTCGCGAGAGCATTCAAGCCCGGGATTAACAACCCCGGCAAATCTTGTGTTATCTATTTTCTCACGGAAGTGTTCTCGCATTTGTCTGTTACTCGATCATTCCAGCAATACTATCTTCGGATAATATTTTGGGTAACAACAAATCCACTCTCTATACTCCTTGAAAAGAACATCCTAATCGGGCCAAACTTTTTTCACTGGCTCTGAAATCTGAGGATCGTCCTCAATTTGGAAACATTGGGTTACGTCTTAGAGGCAAACATCCCATCAGCTCCTACTCGGACCAGGGCAAATCTATAACACTCCCAAAACCATCAAGGGATTTACAGCGCTGTGGGCCCCGCACCAGAATCCACCATGCTAAAAATTATTTTTACAACCATTTCAAACACGCTCAAGAGGCAAATGACGCAATATCTCTCAAATACTCAAATACTTTCCAAAAATATTTTTTTCAAATACCATCATAAATCTCATTTAAAAGTTCACGACCAAAATGTCAAAACTCAACAGTTTCAAAACGTACAACACTTACATGTACTGACGAAAATAGTTTAGGGAAAACGGTTTTCCAAAACATACCCAAGTTTGCAAAATACCAGGTCATTTTAAAATACACACAGCGGATAAAATCAACAGTTAAAAATACATTGCAGCAGAATATAATAATCAATAAAATACTCAATTCCCAAAATACATGTCATAGCCAGTATCACCCGGGAAGCTTATCTCCTCAAGACCACTACAACCTCGATCTCCGAGAACCTAAAATAAATCCCACGACGGGATCAACCACATTACTCAACAATGATAACAATCACATCATCATAATTAATTACATACCAATGTAATTACAAGGTAAGAAATATCATCAGTGTAATCTCACCATCATAACCTTACAAAATTGTGATAATCTGTATCAATCAATCATTGTCATAATCCACATCTCATATTCTGAAATGTCGAAATGAACTCAAATACAACCATCTGTATTGTATTGAAACAATAAAAATCCTCAAATCATCATCATAACACATAAGTATGGAATAAACCATCATCGCAAAACACATATCTCTGTATTCACAAACTCTATAGTCAAGAAAACTAATAACGTACATAAATAATATACTTTATGATTTAACCTGCACTAAAGTACAACATAGAAATCATTATCTACACAATTCGCATTTATAATAACATTGTCAGTATGAATTATAAATGAAATATAATCAAAACCATTAATTGAATATCATGAACTGAAACAAGTATAAACTTGCCTCGATACCGATACGACGATAGTGAAGCCATTACTAATTCCCTTGCCTGCGTCTACGAGCTCCTTGACTCCGACCAAAGCAATTCACGAACATCTTCAGACTCAACCATAACACACGATTCTAATCAACGATCAATTATCACAACCTATTGCAATAATCAATTGACAACATGTTCGATAATAATCAGCAACCGAAATACTCGATCAACAAGACTACCGGTTCAATAATACCTCGATTATATATAAAATTGCAAAATTTAATCCAATTAACCACGAATTCATATCCACAATATGATTCTGCAATCCAATAATCATATCAATAATCAATTCAACGTGATATCAATACTTATAACATTCTGAAATCCAATTCATCTTCAAATACTAATTAGCAAGATTACTCCTTTTTAATATTCGTCAATTCATTGTAGAACAATACCAAGGACAATCCGAAATATCTCATCAGTTCAACATAATGAACTATCATACACTCCAAGATGAATCGTAATCTTTCCAACCTCATATTCAATATAATGTGTTCATCCTTTCATATTCATCAAATTCATAACAACCACAATACTAAGGTCACCAAATAATCCTAACATCCGAATTGAGCACTCGTTCATTAATATGAACACATATACTCCAAGATGATTAATCAAACTCGTAGTCATTATTCGTATTCCAATAGGATCATACGAAAATCACATCAATTCTCAACATAACTTGATTTTAGATATGACCATTCCATGTTCATATCCAAAAATACCAACACCTTGCACATTCTCATTTTATCATAATATATATACTTCAAGAGTTTCTCAAGAACATGAAGTAATCCATAACCATGTTCTTAATCATCAAAATAACATAATAGAAGATATGTTCTAACATCTAAACTATCATCTCAACTCATAATCAATATTATTGGGAAAAATAATACCCCGTGTTTTGATAAATGCACCGTATATCCTGTTCTACAGCGCAAAACCATACAATTCCCAAAGAAGACAAATCCTGCAGCTAAGCCTCCAGAGTACAGTAAAACAAGACGTTGGCTATAACAAACAATACTGTAAGTGTTTTACTTAGGAAAAGTAAAACACAAAACCAACAGGACTTAGAAGGAACTTTAAACCGTTGTGAAATAAAATTTATTTATTAATAAAGTATTCACGATTCTAAAGTAGCATTTAATGCTGACAGGACAGCATTTAATGTAGCCGAAGAAACTACGCATGTAAGAGCATTCAATGCGATCAAAGAGAATGTATGAAGTATTAAATGCAAAACATCTTTAATTCAAACATTCAAGCCGCAAATCGAGTTGTCTAAATCTCACCAACCGCTAATGACTACATTTATAAAGGATCTATAATTAAGATTATAAATAGCCCAAGCAAGAGGACATTGCTCATAGATAAAAACTGAACATCTGCTTGACTGAACGTCGAGCTTATCATATAAAGAGCAATATATTTTTTCAAGCATACAACATATATCTTGAGTGAAGAAATATCCAAGTCCTCAATAAAGAACAACACAAATAAAGTGAAGTTTACCAAGCCTATAGTCACTGCTTAATTCGTGATACTTCAAAAACCTATCGCCGAGATCCTTAGCCTGCGTGGACTAAGTCAAGCTATTCCGACCTGTGTGGGAAGAATAGAGTTCAAGACAAAGCTTCAATCTGTGCGAGAATAAGCAAGTCGAAGAAGCCCAAATCCAATCTGTGTGAACGGCTCAAGCTACAGTCGGTTGTATCAATCTATGTGAACGATACAACGACGAGTTTAGTTAAAATCATACAATTGTGTATGCCTTGATTTTAAAAAACTTCTTACTTCTGTGTTGACGTCCTGTGGACGAAGAGAGGATTACCTCGAACCATATTAAACTGTGTCATTACTTTGTTTATTTATTGTTTTTCTGTTGCCTCTGATTTTAGATACTTATCTTGAAAATCCTGTAAG
Organism: Orobanche coerulescens; assembly: GCA_033398695.1. Classification (NCBI taxonomy): domain Eukaryota; kingdom Viridiplantae; phylum Streptophyta; class Magnoliopsida; order Lamiales; family Orobanchaceae; genus Orobanche; species Orobanche coerulescens. Next base: position 92,433,881 of record CM065804.1, on the reverse strand, counting down.
CACCAAGCCACAGGAGATCGCCTAGTTGTTGTACTTACAGCAACTTAGTTTTAGACTTCCGCTACGCAAATTTAAACTTCGAAAAATAGTACAGCTTGTTCAATCCCCCCTTCAAAGCTGTATAATAGTATACTATGGCCAACAAGTGGTATCAGAGCGGTTGATTCTACAAAGAATTAGTCGATTTTTTACCTGAATCAAATCCATAAATCACTATCTTTTGAAAACTTAATTTTCATATCTCTATCATTCATCATACTATTCCCATGGATACATCTATGATCAACAAAGTTCCCATGTTTTCTATTAATGAATTTGATGACTGAAGAATCAGGATTGAAGCCCATCTTGCCGAAATGCATGAAGAAATGATCTTTGTCATTCAAGAAGGACCTATCAAAATTATGAAGCTCAATTCAGCCACCAGAATAGAAGGACAACCTCATGCATAAATGTTTGAGAAAGAAAGGGAACAATGGACAACCGATGATCGCAAACGTGCGAATCTAGACAACGTCGCCCATAATGCGCTCTTTGTCACTCTTGATAAAGGCATATTCTTCAATGTAAAGAGTCGCAAGACACCCAAAGAAATCTGGGAGAAACTCAAGTTAATATGTGAGGGAACCGAGCTCTCAAAAGAAAACAAGATTTCAAAACTCACTCAAGAATTTGAATCTTTTGAAATGAAATTTTCAAACATTTGAGACCTCAGATTTACTGGAATTGTTGGTGGACTTTAAGCATTGAGTAAAGTGTATACCAAAAGGAGAAAAATCTTAAAGTATTTAGATCACTCCCTGCCCGATGGGACATTAAGACCACAGCTATGCGTGTGTCTTGTAATTTAAATGATATATGTACTTTTGATCTCTTGTCTGTCCTCCAAGCATTTGAGTATGATATTGACAGGAGAGAAAATGGTGAAGAGTCACTTGCAAAGACTACAGAACTTGCGGCTGTATCCGACAGGAGACATAGCTTTTCCCCCAGCACATCCAAAGCTATATCCAAAGCAGCTGACAGTGATGATGACATCTTTCCATAAGATGAAATGGCCTTGCTCATGCACAATTTTCGGAAATTCATTAAGAAATTCGGAAAGGCTCCTCACATGCCTAAACCCTCAACAAGGTAAGTTCTGAATCACCATAATCCAGAGATTCTAATCTTTGCTATAACTGGAGGAAATCAGGATACTGTGCAAATAGATGTCCTCATCCTGAATTACTGAAGTTGCCCGAAGCTGAGCAACAAGAGAAGTGAAAGGCATGTCTGGAGAAGTAAACTAAAGTCACTGATCGGAGAATCAGAAGCCTTGCCCACATATATCAAAATAGAGGAATGCCTACAGGCGATTACCGACAGTGACTCCTCTGATGATGAAACTGAAGACAAAGCCTACATGTGCTTTATGGCAAAGGAAGAAGATGATGATGACAGTCATATGAGGTAAGCTCAACCTCAGTTAACCCTATCAATGCGTCACATACCTTTGAAAACATGATGAATGAATTTAATGTTAGGAATATATTTTTAAGATTTTGATGATGTCATTCCTCTATTCAAAGTTTATTTCAAATGTATGGCTAAAGTACTTTGCATTGTAAAGAAGAACCAAATGAGTATCTTCTATATGCCTTTGAAAGATTAAGCTATGTATGATCATGTTGATCAGATAAAATCATTGAACAAGTATAGAACATCCTAAAAACAGTCGGGGAAAATATCAGTTGAGATTGACCAGATAAAAATATCAGTCGGGTTTTGGTCAAAGCAAATCTCATCTATGTTTGACCAGATGAAACATCAGTTGGTTTTCGGCCAAAACAAAATGTCAGTCGGGTTTGACTAAGTCAGAAGTACAGCTGAAACATCACTGAAGACAATTTTGGCTAAGTACAAAACAGTCAAACATTAGCTGGGTTTGGTCAAAAGAGAATATCAGCTAAGGTTGAGCAGACAGACATCAGTCGGATTTTAGGTCAAAACGAAATTTCATCCGACTTTCATGAAGATAAAATATCAGCCGACTTTCATCAAGATGATTTATTAGCCGACTTTGCCAAGGCAGAACATCAGCCAAGTTTTTATCAAGAAGTAATATCAGTCGAGTTTTTGGACAACAGCTATGTACACATCAGAAATCGTTGAAAAGTCAACAAAGACGGTAAATTACATGCAGACGTAAATCCAGGGAGACAAAGTGATTGATTCTTGGAATTTAAGGAATAGAATATTCATCGAGATTCCCGCTTTGAAGACTTTCCAAATATAGTAATCAAAGAAAGATGGCACAAAGAATCCTACATCTTGAAATGGTTGAATTTGAAAAAAGAGACAAAGGCGTACAAAGAGATGAAAAGCTAAAACAATGAAGTCTACTCTCTAATGGACGGATTTGTTCCAATATGCAACGGCTATGAAGAGCTCAAGAAATCATACTATAAATATCTGAAGAAAACTTGAGCAGAAGTACGATGTGAAATATACTTACAAGCAATCAAAGCAAATGAAAGCAATATATAACCATAGCATCGTGAAGAGCAAGATCATAAAGTATCATATACATAGAAGCTCTTATGTTGGAGAAGACAAACACTCTTGTCTTAAAAGTTTGAGTACGGGGTATTTTTTTGAATGAGGTTCTTGAGAGTAAGAGGTCGTAAGACATCCACGGGTTCTTGATTGGAAGGTGATAGGTAGCTTGCGAGTTGAGGCATCCAAGGGTTTCGATCAAGAGGTGTTAGGAAACCAAGAAAAGGAGTTACAACATCCACTGGTTTCCACTAGTTGGAAGCTGTTGTAATTATATTCATCGTAACACGATATCACTAGTTGAAAGTTATAGTGAATTTATGTCCAACTGGTTTGAAGTATAACTCAGATGATGAAATTAGAGCTGGGAAACCAAAGCAGATTCCCAATAAGAGAATAGAGTTGACCATCGAAGAAATAAATATGGCCAACCTTGACAAATGGGCCATAGATATTCTATATCAAATTCTTGATGAAGCCACTATGGTGAAGATCAAAACCTAGAAGAATGCCAAGGAGATATCGGATAGATTAGCTGTAACGTGTGAAGGAACTGGGCTGATTAAGAAAAATGAATTGTCAATAGCTACACAAAAGTTTGACAATTTCAAGATAAAGAATGGAGAGATAGATAAAGTGGATACCAGATTCACTGAGATCATCAATGAAATCAACTCTCTTGGTAAAACCTATGACAACCAAGAGATGGCACTTAAAGTTCGAAAGTTCCTCACCCAAGAATGGAGCATGAAGGCATTAGCCATGAGGGAATCAAAGGTTCTCAACAAAATAAAAATCCAATAGCTATTCTCAGACCTCAAGGATTTTGAGTTCGAATCGCCCGCTCATCGTCCAGTGAACCAACAGAATAAGGAATTGCCTTTGCAGCCAAGTACCCTGGAAATAACTAAGCTGAAATCAATCCTCCAATTCCTATAAACTTTGAGGAAGAAATGTCACTTATTATGCACAGATTCAGTAATTTCAGGAAGAATTACTCAAGGCACAAAAAAAACTACAAGGAGAATCCTAGGAGAAATCAAAAAGCTGGGAACTGGAAAATAGAATGCCATAATTATCATAAGACAGGACACATCTAGTTTGACTGCCCTGACCTTAAGAAGGATGAAGAAAACAAGGATATGGGTAGAAAAAAGATAAGAGGAAAGCTCTTGAGAATATACATCTGAAAATGAGAAAAGGCAGCTGAAAAATGACTTGGACAAACTCAGCCAACAGTCAGCCAAACTTGAAAACATCAGAGGTGAGTTTCAAAAACTTTCTGATATTAAACTAAAAAACACAGCTGAGATTACCACAACTGATATTAACAGACTAACTACTTTAAATAGCAAAAAATCAACTGCACTAGATCATATTAAAATCGAGTTTTCAAAACTAACACAGTTGAGCAATACACAAGCTAAGGAGGTAACATCTTTGAAAGCATCTATAACCTTAGATGGATTGTGCATAAATCAGAGGCCACTCTATTTAAAATCAGGCCTTGGATATGACCCTAATACTCCCTCAAATTCAAAAACCACTTTAATTAAGGGAGAAACACTTTTCCAGACTGATGAGCCTATCAACAAACCTGTATTTAAAAATAGGCAGCAACACAGTCAACAGTTTTAGGCAACATATTTCAAGGCAGCAACCTAGATAAAAAAGACTACGCAAATGCCAAAATAGCAGTACAGTCAAGATATTATCCTGCTTACTATCAAAGACTCCCTCAAAATAGATTTCAAAATAGGAGAGGAAAATGAAAACCTCAAGGTAATCCAAGCTATCAAAATTACCAGGTATGGAGACCTCAATATAGGTCTCAGCCAAGACTTAACAAAGGCTCAAACCAACCAAATTATCAGCCATATCCTATATAAAATCCAAACCAGGGATATAGACCCAAACAATTTGCACCTTATAAGAGTAACCAACATTATTATCAAAACACCAGGAGAAACCAATTCTCCAAGAAATTCACTAACCGTAAAGGACCCACTCAAATTTGGGCACCTAAATCACTTCTTGTCTGATTGCAGAAAATATGGAAGGACTACCATCAAGTCACCTCATATTCAATAGGAGGTTAAGAATGGTTTGTGGACTCTGGGTGCTCAAGGCACATGACAAGAAACAAGAATATTCTTTCAAACTACACTAAAGAAAGAGGTCCAGATGTAACCTATGCGGACAACTCAAGTGGACAAACCAAAGGTTATGGAGAGCTGCACAGAGGGAACATTGTCATTTCAAGAGTGCAGTATGTCAAAGGACTCAAGTACAATCTCTTGAGCATAAGCCAGTTCTGTGAGGAGAAAAACCAAGTAGTTTTAACTATATGGAAATGTATGGTGATTAAACTCCTATCTGGAAAAGTGAAGCTGTTGGGATAAACACAGCCTGTTTTGATAATCGCCATCGTACAACAAGAAGTTTTCAGAGTCAACATTTCGTTAAGTATGGAAGCTGTTAGGAAACTCCGTACAATATATCCATACAGCAAGAGATCTTCCTACAGAGTCTAATCTTATAGAGCCCACATCTTCATATAGCAGAAGTTAAGAGAATTTGATACAACAGTCTGGCTATAGGAGTTTTACTTAAGAAAAGTAAAACACATCCAATAGGACTGAAGAATAGCTTTAAACCGTTGTGATATAAACTTTGTTTATTCATAAATTATTCACGGTTAAAGCAGCATTTATTGCTGATAGGACAACATTTAATGCGGCCGAAAGACACAACAGTCTGAACGCGCTGGAGATCAATGCAAAGTCAAAAAGAATGTATGAAGCATTAAATGTGAATTGCCTTTAATTCAAACATTCTGCAGCAGCCAATCAGAGACGTCTAAATCTCACCAACCAAAGGATCTATTTCCAAGGTTATAAATAGCCAAGAAAGAGGACATTACTCACTTCACCATCAATCTCGTGCAAAACATCTGACAAATAGCTCTGATAATCAAGCTAAGAAAGAGCAGTATATTTCCTTAGGTACAGCATTATCAAAGCGAAGAAATATACAAGTCATCAATGCAAATAACACATCATACAACGATCACTCGTTAAAGCATACAACTGCTGTTTGAACTTATTCTACCATCTTTACCATTGAGACCAACCTTAGCCCTGTGTGGACTAAGTCCTTGCTAGTTCCAACCTGTATTGGAAGAGTATCATTGAAGACGAAGCTTCGATCTGTGTAAGAAGAAGAAAGTCAAAAGAGTTAAAGCTAACTTATGTGAACAACCAAGGTTGTGGTCCCCGTATCAATATGTGTGAACGATACAGAGATAGGTTTAGTTAAAGTCAAGGAGTTGTGTACATAGTGATTTTAATAAATATTTTACTCATGTGTGGAGGACCAACAGACGTAGAGGGGTTTACCTCGACCACTTATATCTATTTGTTATTCTATCCTTATTGTTTTCATTTATAACTGTGATTTAAAGTATACATTGTGAAAACCCTGTACACATCAAGAAAAATGATAGTACCTAGTTGCTGTACTTAGAGCAACTCACTATTAGTCTTCCGCTACGTATTAACTTCGAAAAATATATAGCTTATTATATTTTCACTTTCTAAGATGTTCACTGTATACTCTGTGGCTAACAAGTGGTATCGGAGAGGTTGATTCTAAAAAGAATCAGTCGATTTTTAACTGAACCAAATCCACAAATCACTAGATTTTGAAAACTTTTGTGTTATATCTTCATTATTTATCTTATTTCTAATATGGACACCTCTATGATAAATAAGGTTCCTATGTTATCTATTAAATAATTTGATGACTGGAGAATTAGGATGAAAACCCATCTTGCAGCCATGCACGAAGAGATGATCTATGTCATCCAAGAAGGACCTATCAAGATTATGAAGGTCAATATAGGTGCAAGAATGAAAGGGCAACCCTATACTGAGATGCCCGAAAAGGAGCGGGGTCAATAGATGACCGATAGCGCAAGCATGTTAACCTGGAAAAAATCGCCAAGAATGCGCTATTTGTCACTCTCGACAAAGGCACATTCTCTAAGGTAAAGAGCTGTGAGACAACCAAGCAAATCTGGGAGAAACTCAAGCTTATTTGCGAGGGTACTGAGATCTCAAAAGAAAACAAAATTTCTAAACTTACTCAGCAATTTGAGTATTTCGAAATGAAACCTACAGAAATGCTTGAGGAGCTTGACCTAAGATTTACCGTCATTTTCGATGAACTTGAATCACTGGGGACATAACCACAGGTATGTGTGTGTCCTGTAACTTAAACGACATTTCTAATTTTGATCTCTTTTATGACCTAAAGGCATTTGAGTATGATATAGACACGAGAGAGAAATCTGAAGAGTCGCCTGCCAAGGCTACAACACTGGCTGTTGTATCTGACAGGAGACATAGTTCAGCACCCAACACATATAAGTCGGCACAGAAGGCAGCAGACATCGACGACGACATCCTGTCACAAGATGAAATGACCTTACTCATGCACAAGTTCAAGAAGTTTATCAAACAGTCTGGAAAGTCTCCATACAGGCCCAAGCCTTTTAATAGGATAAGCTCTGAATCCCCTTCATCCGGTGATTCTAACCTATAGGAAGCCAGGACATTATGCAAATAAGTGTCCTCATCCAAAAGTACAAAAGTTAGTCGAAGCTGAGCAACAGGAAAAGGATGAGAATAGATCTGCTTGGAGAAACATGCTTAAGGCCCTGATTGGTGAATCAGAAGCCTCGCCCGCATCAAACAAAATAGAGGAGTGCCTACAGGCGATCACTGACAGTGACTCCTCCAACGATGAAATTGAGGATAAAGCATACATGTGCTTTATGGCCAAAGAAGTAGAAGATGACGATGACAGCAATGATGAAGTAGGTTCAAACTCAACTATTCCTATCAATGCATCATATACTTATGAAAACATGATGAATGAATTTAAGAACATTCAAACAGCCCATGAGATACTCAAATGAGAAAATATACATATCGCCATCTTAAACCTGGAGATGAATGACGAAAATGACTTGCTTAAAAAAAACTATGAAAATATGTCTGGATTGCAAAAACAACAAAGTCACTTATGAAAAACTCATGGAAAGCAACCATCACTTGCAAAAGATCTAAATGAGGCAAAGTCTCATAGTGAGTCCAAGGCAAATGATTATGCTTTACTTGAAGCTAAATAAAAAACTCTCGAGAAACGAGAAGGAGAACTAGAGACCATTCTGAAATCATTTGAAAAATCTTCTAGAATGATGGAATAAATTATAAGCACTGGGCAACATGCCCATGATAAACGTGGCTAAGGATATGTCTCGTTCTCCCATAAGGGAAAATCTAATACGGTGTTCGTCAAGGGTGTGGAAACCATTCCTAAACCCGAAGAGGCCCCGAGTCCCGCAAAGGTTACAGCCGCCCCTCCTTGTACAGCGAAGGCTACGATTCCGCCCCCAAGTTCCTATCATAGACAGCAGAAACCTCAGCCTTACAGACCTGTGAGACGCAATCAATAGTATGCTTCTCGAGCATACCAACATCGCGAGCAGCCATTCAGAACTAATGCTGTATCCAAGTATCAAAGGCACACACCGCAGTACTACCAACAGTATAGTGCGCCGAGATACTGGATACAGGAGCCCCGTTATCTATCCAGAAAGCAGGCCGCTGCACAGTACCACCCACAACTATGGGTATCCAACTGGAAACCTAGAAGGCAAGCTGTAAGGCCGAAGAAAATGGTTCCCCCTCCAAGACGGCATTGTACTGGAATCAAATGCCTAGATTTTTTTATGAATAATAATCAAGGTTACAGCGACTACGTGCCTTCCCCATGTAGATATCGCAAGACTGGACCAAAAGTAACCTACAGTAAACCAATTGCTGTCAGGCAAATTTGGGTACGAAAAGGCACTAACACCCATGGACCCAATAATTAAAGGGGACCTAAATCTACCTAGATTATTTGCTTACAGGATATCAAGGAAAAGGACAACTGGTACTTCGACAGAGGATGCTCTCGGCACATGACAAGAGATATTAGCAAGCTATCATATTATGTAGAAAGTCGTGGTCCAAAGGTACGATTAGGTGACAAATCTAAAGGAAGAACAATAGGGAAGAGAACCCTGCTTGTAGAAAAGTTTAAAGTCGCTGACATATCCTATGTTGAAGGCTTACAGTATAATCTACTTAGTATTAGCCAAGTATGTGACAAACAGTTCTCGGTCAAATTCTATATAGATCACTGTAGGGTGAAGGCCATCAAGACTAAGGAAATCGTCCTCATAGGAAGCCAATCAGGTAATATGTACATTACTAACTGGAAGCCTACGAGCTTCACGATTCCATGTTTTCTTGCCAAAGGCACTGCCGATCAAATATGGCTATGGTTTAAAAGGATTCGCATATCAACTTCAAGACTATCAACAAATTCGCTAGACAGAGAATAGGGCCAGAGGTTTGCCCGATGTGTCATTTCATAAAAACAGCGTCAGTGGACCTTGTCAGAAAGGTAAACAAGTTAAGACCATCATGAAAAGCAAGTGATACATGACCACCCTAAACAGGCTGAGAGATCACCCCAAGGAGTTGATCATAGGAGATATCGATGCTGGTGTAAACACTCATAGAAGAATACAGAATACACAAGGAACTGTATATGTGCACAAGAAAAAAAGAATCTGAAAAGTCTCAATTTCCTGTATGGAAATCTCAAGACAAACTTAGGAGACTAGCTATGTGCACTCCAACTGTATTCTTAGCCCAATGCGAACCTATTTCGACCAATGGGGCTTTGAATAATTCACATTGGATCACTTTTATGAAAGAATAGCTAAATGGTTTCGAAATAAACAATGTGTTGTGTCTAGTAACCAGACCAGATCATCAAGCTATAATTGGAACTAAATGAGTACTTAGAAACAAAAAGCATGAAAATGGACTTGTTATAAGAAACAAATCTCGTATAGTTGCTCAAGGTTACAGACAAAAAGAAGGTATAGACTACGATGAAATTTTTACACGTGTGGCCAGACTAGAACCCGATATTCCTAGCATTCGCTGCCCATAAGAACTTTATAGTCTATCAAATGGACATTAAGATTACATTTCTGAATGGAGATCTAGCCGAAGAAGTCTATGTTGAATAGCCACCAGGGTTTGTCAACACTGAAGGCGGAGACCTAGTAGATAGGCTACGAAAAGCACTCTATGGACTTAAGTAAGTGCTTAGAGCCTGGTATGAAACCCTGTCCCTATATTGTGAATAAAGTTTACATATTGGATTTACGATGATTTGGTTTACCTTCGTGGATATGATTCGTGCGATTTGATTATTCGAATGTTTGTTAGTATTAGTGATATTCTTGCTTGTTTAACGTTGTGAAGTTGTGTTAGTAATGTTAGTTGCGTGATTCGTGTTGGACTCGATTGCTCGGGTTTGATGTCTTGTGTTGATTATGATTATTGTGTTGGATTGATTATACACTTCAACATGTATTTTGGTGTATGATTGGATGTTCTAACATATTTGTAATAAGGTGTGTTATTCGTGGTGATGTGTTGCATTATTTGATGTGTTAGGAAGTGTGTGTGTGTGGTCTAGGTATGGTCCGTGGTGTAATATCCATGTATTTTGGTATTCGTGTGTGTTGTTTTGGACGCATTTAGTTGAGAAATTATTCGTAATTTCCATTTTGTATTATGGTTATTTGGAACCGTGTGTTTTGACGATTGAAATTGGAATGTTTATGCTTGGTAATTATCGAGTTTGTGATTTCCGAAGTATGTTGTTCTAGATGAATGTCGAAGTGGTGCACGAGAGTTATGGCCGTAAGATATGAATGTATTACCACAAGGGTGTTAATAGAATAAGAGTAGATATTTCCGAATAGTGATATGCACAAGGGCTAACTTCGATCGATCACCATAAATTCCAGAAAAATCCAAAAATTCTAAAATTCTATATCATTGTAGATAATTTAGTTATCTTTCCAATGGTTCAAACGGTGAGTCAATCGGAGCACGGACGAAGGAGTTATGGTCGAAATAGCGGACCCTGGTGCAGTGACACGGCCGTGTCATTTGACGAGGGCCGTGTCGAGCTATTGCGGTTAAGCAAAAATTTTCTGGATGGATGACATGACCCATGACACGACCGTGTCATTTGACATGACCGGAAAGTGCAGAAATGCTGAAAAACCAATTCGGGAGCTATATATAGCCTTTGGTCAATTTTTTGGGCATTCTAGCACCGTCCCTTCATCCTCCAACTAGAATCCTTCATCATAAACTCCAAAATCAAGCCATAAACATGTTCCAAACACTATAGAATCAAGATATCAAGTCTATTTTTGAAGAATTATCCATCTCTTGGTTGAATTAAGGTATGTGGTTGAAGTTCTTCAAGTCATTTTATAGAATTTTGGGGTTTGTTGGGAATTCTTGATTCAAGTTCATTTTGGCTTTGGATTATGTTAGATTATTATGTTGTAATCATGTTCTTTTGTTTTCCCTCAAAGTTTATGGATTAAATTCCGAGTTTTTAATCCGTTCTTGGGTTTGACCTTTGTCGCCTCCATAGCGTTCGATTAAACGTCTCTAAGGGTAGAACAATTTCTGTGGTGTTGTGTTTTGATCCGGTATCTCGATGTGTTAGGGTCGAATCGTTGAAGGAACTTCGGACCGTACGTCCATCCGTTCATTGTTTCCCGTGTCGTTTGAATTGAGGCAAATACTTTGATTGTGTTTAATATACTTCGTGTGAATATGTAAAATGTTAATTGTGCCAATTGTTGATCGAGTGTGTGTGAGCCGAGTAAAACCAGTGAGGGTCCCTTGGGGTCCGGTAGGCTGCGTTTCCCTATGGATCACTCGGTTGGGCTATACAACCAGAGAGAGCCTGACGAGGTCTCTTGGGGTGCGTATCTTGCAAGATGCGGGGCCAGTATAGCTCGGGAGGTTGTTTTGTGGTGATGATTGTGCTGTGGTATTCCGGAATATTTGTGATGACAGTGTGATTTATGTTGATTATTCACTTGTTGTACATATTCTAGAATCATTGTACTTGCACCGGCTTCTTGCTGACCCCCTCTGGGGTGGATATATTTTTGTGTATTCAGGTACAGGTCCAATTGAAGAGCCAGCATAGGGCGGACACGAGCTTGGCAGGCAGCATTGATATCGTGCACCCTTTTTGAGTTATTGGTTATATTGTCATGGTCATGGTCGTGTTTTACAGTTTGTACTCGCGCGGGTACTGTCGTGTGATGTTGATGTACCAGATATGAACTATTGTATCAGTTGTGGTCCTACGAGGCGAGATGTTTTTGGTGTTATGTTGTATGTCATTTTGAAGTTGGTTTGTTTGATAAAAGAATAAAGTTGTGGTTTGTAAAACTAAATGAGTTCTTACGTTAGTCCAAGCCTGGTAGATTCTCCAAAAAGAATCTACGGCGCTGCAATATCCCTGTAAATCACGGAGGTGTTACAGAATATGGTATCAGAGCTTAGGTTTATGGATACCTAGGCTGTCGGTGTTTTGAGTCTGTTAAATTGAGTCAGTTGTTGTCTACGATATCATTGGCATGCTACCACCCCGTGTTGCCTATACTGGAAGACTCTTCGGATGCTGGTTGTTTCTTTCCTTCGGAAGTACTTCTCCTTGTCATTGTGCAATTTATTATTGTAATCATTTCCTTGTTGAATCATTTTTATTCTTTAGTATGCCGAGAGGTAGAGCTAACTGCCAATGCAGCCGAGGCTATGGCTGAGTAGTAGCATCTGAGTCCGAGAGATCTGTTTCAGAATCGACATATCGTTCTGCGACTAGGTCAGACCCGATCCCTTCGGGAGGTTCAGATGGAGGCTTGGAGGCCGAAGTGCCAAACGTTTTTCAACAAGTCGTAACGCAAGTGCACCAACTGGCACAAGTGGTGCAGAATATTAATACTGGCAGGACGGTTGAGGATCGATGGCTTCAAGAAGTTATGAAGATGAACCCTCCCAGATTCGATGGTTCCGGTGATGCGAACAACTGGGATCATTGGTTAGTTGAGCTGGAGAAGATCTTTGACGATATTGGTTCTCCTGAAGCCAAGAGAGTCCCGATTGCTCAATATCTGACAGTTGACGAAGTTTCGGACTGGTGGCGAGCTGTTAAGCCCAAGGACCGTGATGTCACTTGGGAAGAATTTAAAGAACTGATGGAAGCTCAGTATTATCCAGCGCCGGTACAGTTGGCAAGAGTCAGTGAGTTCTTCAGAGCTCAACCCGAAGATGTTCTTATTTCTGAGGCAATCAAGACATACAACAAGCAGTTAGTGTATGTCCAAGATCGGGTTACGGATGAGATAGACAAGATACTTCATTTCGATGCAAGAATGAAACTGGAGGTCCAAAAGTATATGGCGGGCCTTGGGTGTACTACTTTGAGAGAATATCAGGATAGAGCACTTTCTTATGAGATGGTGTCAGTTCCGGTTCCTGCAGTTTCGAGCTCGAAGAAACCGAAATTTTCTGATAGTTTCCGAGGCAGTGGATCGCATAGGCCTCAACCTTCTGTGCAATATTCTGTTCGTTCCCCTCAGCCTAGTTTAGGAGCGCCGAAAGTTTGTTTTAATTGTGGAAATTCAGGACATATCAGTTCTCGTTGCACTTCTCGCCCCATTGATTGTTTTAAGTGTGGGAAGCAGGGTCATCGCGCATTATATTGTGAGTCAGTGGGCAGAATCTTCTCTAAACAGTCTCCTACTCCGGCCGGCACAGTTACGGGTCAGCCAACTCCGAGTGTCGGACACGGCAGTGGCAGAGGTAAGTCCGAGCGTAAGGATGCACCTAGTATTAGATCACCTCCACCTCGATTGTATGAGATGAGGCAGACTGATGACGTAGGGACTGCAACTACGTCCGGTATTGTTTATATTTCGATGCACTCGGTAGATGTATTGTTTGATTCTGGAGCTACTCATTCTTTTATATCATTATCTTGTGTGAATCGTTTGAGTCTTGATGGTCTCTCTGCATGCGAACCTTTTATTGTTGGGCTGCCAAGTAGGGAAAGGATAGTTAGGGATCGAGAGATTGCCAATTGTCCTGTAACCATTGGCAGTAAAGATTGGTCATCTGATTTGATTATGATCGATATGATGGGAGAGGATTTAATCCTCGGTGATGATTGGTTAAATCGGCATGGAGCGATAGTAGATTATCGTAGGAAAATAATTTCGATAGTCGCACCGGATGGTACTGAACACGTTTTTGAAGGGCAGAAACCTGGTACTTCTGGGAAGATTATTCGAGCCATGAAGGCGCTGAAATTATTGTGACAAGGTTGTACCAGTTATTGGTGTTACACGTTGAAGTCGGAAGTTGGCGAGGTACAGTTGTCCTCTGTTCCAGTTGTGAATAAATTTCCAGACGTATTTCCAGATGATTTACCTGGGTTGCCGCCGCATCGTGATGTGGAGTTTACTGTCGAACTAGAGTCTAGTGCGGCACCTGTATCTAAGGCACCGTATCGGATGGCCCCATCAGAAATGTTAGAATTGAAGAAGCAACTGAGTGAGTTATTGGACAAAGGTTATATTTGGCCTAGTGCATCTCCATGGGGTGCACCGATATTGTTCGTACAGAAGAAAGACGGATCTTTGCGGTTATGTATTGACAATCATGAGTCGAATAAACTCACTATCAAGAACAAGTATCCGTTGCCAAGAATTGATGATCTATTTGATCAATTACAAGGGGCTACGGTTTTCTCGAAGATTTATTTGAGATCGGGATATTATCAATTGCAGATTCGGGATTCAGATATTCCAAAAATGGCATTCCGAACGAGATACGGGCATTACGAATTTGTAGTCATGCCTTTTGGTTTGACGAATGCTCCGGCGGTATTTATGCAACTTATGAACAAAACATTTACCGGTCCTAGCCTTACCATAAGGAACGGAAGGTTTTGTTATTTATAGTGATGCTTCTAAACAAGGATTGGGATGTGTATTGATGCAAAATGAGAGAGTAGTGGCTTATGCGTCTCGACAATTAAATCCATACGAGATGAATTATCCTACTCATGATCTTGAGTTAGCCGCTGTGGTGTTTGCGTTGAAAATTTGGAGGCATTACTTATATGGTTCTTCTTGTCGAGTGTATACGGATCATAAGAGCTTGAAGTATATATTCACGCAGAAGGAGCTCAATATGCATCAGCGGCGATGGTTGGAATTGCTTAAATATTATGATCTTGACATTCTTTATCATCCAGGTAAAGCGAATGTCGTTGCCGATGCTTTAAGTCGCAAGTCTATCATGTTGCAGAGATTGGAATTACTTACCATTCAACCGAAGCTCAGACGAGAGTTATTTGATATGGATATTTAAGTTTGGCCTCAAGTAACGCAAGGGCAATTACGTTTACTTGAGGTGACATCCTCCGTGATGAGAGATATTAAGTCCAACCAGTTAGATGATCCCTTATTTGTGCAGCTTCCGGAAGATGTTATTAAAGGATAGGCTCCTGGATTTTTAATCGATGAAGACGGAGTTCTTCGATTTCGAGGTAGAACTTGTGTACCTAAGTGGAATGATCTCAAAAAAGTGATTTTGAATGAAGCACATTCTACTCCGTACTCGATCCATCCGGGTACGAGTAAAATGTATAAAGACTTGAAGAAAAATTTTTGGTGGCCGAACATGAAGAAAGATGTAACGGAATTTGTGTCGAGATGCTTAACTTGTCAGCAGGTTAAAGCTGAGCATCAAAGACCTGCCGGGAAGTTACGACCATTACCGATTCTGGAATGGAAGTGGGAAGACATCGCAATGGATTTTATTGTAGGAATGCCAAGGACGCGAACCGAGATGAATATGATTTGGGTAATCGTTGATCGGTTAACCAAATCAACACATTTTCTGGGCATTCGAGATACTTGGGGACCAGGGAGATTAGCTCGTTTATTCATTGCAGAGATTGTGAGACTCCATGGTACCCCAAAAAGTATTGTTTCGGATCGCGATGGTCATTTTGTGTCGCACTTCTGGCAAGCAGTACATCGAGCACTCGGTACCCAACTAAATTTCAGCACCGCTTATCATCCTCAGACGGATGGGCAGTCAGAGAGAACCATCCAGACATTGGAAGACATGTTGAGGGCTTGTGCGTTGGATTAGAAAGAAGATTGGGAGATTCATTTACCAGTGATCGAATTTGCGTATAATAATAGTTGGCATAGTTCGATTGGAATGGCTCCATTTGAAGCATTATATGGAAGACGGTGTAGATCACTGATTTGTTGGGACGAACCGTACGAGATACTTGGAGTAGAACCTGACTTGATGATTCAGACATGGGAGAAAGTCGCAGTTATTTGACAGAGACCGTTGACTGCCCAGAGTCGACAAAAGTCATATGCCGACGTTCGATGTCGACCGTTAGAATTTCAGGTAGGAGATCATGTGCTGTTGAAGGTATCGCCGACTCGTAGAGTCCTTCGGTTTGGTAAGAGAGGGAAGCTCAATCCTCGTTACATTGGCCCTTTCGAAATCCTCGATAAAGTAAGTGATGTGGCCTATCGACTAGCATTACCTCCGACGCTTAGTCATGTCCATAACGTGTTTCATGTTTCACAACTGCATAAATATGTTCCCGATCCCAGCCATGTTAGTGATTATCAGGAGATTGAAGTTAAGGATAATGTTTCGTATGAAGAGCACCCGGTAGCCATATTGGAGCAACGAGTGAAACAATTGTTAGAAGTATGCCCTCGAATGCCACTCAGAGGATGTTGAGTGAGGGCATTGTACTTGTTATTATGTAAACCATTTATATAAGGCAAATGAATGTTTCTTTATTTACTGGTAGTTACTGGCATTCCTAACTCGTAAATAAACATATAGAAACTAGTCCGTGTATTTGAGAGCAAAACGTTCCACTCCTTATTGGATAAGGGGTCGGCCTTTGGAAAGGTTATAGCTCAAATACTTAATCGTCATAAGTCGATGAAACTTGGTAGGCGTTAAGTTTATGTGAAGACTTGTATGACGTGTTCTTTGACATGGAGAGTGCCTGTCGAACACTAATGGTTAGTGGGAGCACACGTTATAGGTATGCTAATTGGATTAGTATACTCGGACCGACTCACCCTTGATTCGTCACACGGATTTCACTCCGGGACAGTCAATGACGGAATCGAAAGGTTGTGATAGGTATTCGTGAACCTTCGACTTGAGGATTTAGTAGGGATGTGCTTGTGACGTCAAGATTTTCATTAGAGTAGTTCGACCCTGTAAACCGGAAGGCGGGGGCCAACCTCGACGTGCATCTTAACGGGCAAGTAGCAGGTCCTATTGAATACCAAGA
Organism: Orobanche coerulescens; assembly: GCA_033398695.1. NCBI lineage: Eukaryota > Viridiplantae > Streptophyta > Magnoliopsida > Lamiales > Orobanchaceae > Orobanche > Orobanche coerulescens. The sequence goes on along the minus strand of CM065804.1, from coordinate 92,416,976 downwards.
TAGAATTCTTTCTCCCGTTAGTGAGCGGGTTATATGTCCTATGCGGTTATTGGCAGATGAGATCAGAAGTCTTTGGCCAAAGCATTGGAGCTAGTTGTATTAGATACACGAGAGCTCGATGATCTTGATTTGCATTAACGCATGCATAGCGTCAAGTACATATAGGGTTTGACTGATCGTGACCTTATAACTTGATCGGGACATTTGAAATAAGGGTTTATACGTATACTGGTATTCACGACAGAATGGTTCTTGAATGATCCCAATCATTTGTTCTCAGTTAAGTGCAGTGTAGGCGCCAGTGGCTAGGTGGTGCTACTACTCTTTGGTTCCTCCCATTGCCGATCGAGACGGACCTACCGAGTCGCGCAATAGGATTGACGACGAATAAATAAAGCTAACTCTCTCATTATGAATATTAGATATTGGATATCTAATTGGGACATTGGATGTCTAAATCGATTTATTAGATAAATTGATTTACGGCCTAATGAATTAAATAAATTACTGGGTGATTAATTTAATTCATAAATATAATTATTTCTTGGAGAAATTAATTATGTTATTTTGTATTTGATATGTTTAATTAATTGGATTAATTAAACGACACAAATATATCGGAACGGAATATGAGTTTATCTGTTTGGACTCACGGGAGTCCGAAACGAACCGAACTCATCCCGGCTCTCTCTAGATGGCCATTCCAATTTCCCTCCTCTTTCCTTTGGTCATAGTCTCCACCTTAGTTGGTGGATGACTTGAATAATCAAGGGAACAAGATCTCTTAATTAATTCATTTTAATTATTTGGTCTTGATTTGGGAGGATTTTATGGGGAATAAAATGAAGACTCTCCTCACTTGTATTGGACAAGTTTTGAACGTGAGAATAGAGAGAGAGAGAGATAGACTTTGAGTTTAACACTCATCTTCATCTTCTTCATTCACTTCCTCTTCATTTTTCTTGGAGAAAAATTGAGAGAAAATTATTGAGAGATATATTATACACTTAGAGTGTAATAATAAAAGCTTCATCATTTGATTCTAGCCGTAACCTTAGAGGTTAATCAAGTGTTGTTGCTCTGGTCGTTTTTCCGGCGCGTGGCAAGTAGAGACGCGGTGTTTTCGGCGTTGGATCGTTCAAGGGCTTGGAGCGGATCGGATACGTAGAGATCAACTAAAGCTTGGGGAATAGCTCAAGAGAAGGTTTCCATTTAATCAACGGACTTCGAGGGTTAGTTTCTTACGACTCTTGCTTTTCGTTTATATATTCGTATATACGTAGCTCGATCGATCCTCGTAGGGATTCGGATCGAATTAATTTTCGTTTTACCGCTTCCGCTGGGCCTTCGTTTTAGGCACCGAATACCAACAGTGGTATCGGAGCGTAGGTCTTGCGATCGTATATACGATATTGGCATTTGGAATGCTTGATTAGATGGTGAATGATTTGGAATCATTTTAGTCATAATCGTGGTATATAATTTTACGTTCGTTGTAGTTATATTTTTCGTAAGTTTATGTCTAAATATAAATCTTAATTTCTTAGAAATATGATTTATATTGAAGATATGAATGTTGAAAAAGATTGATATTGGATATCCGGTCGAAAATCGAGCTCCGAATCGTCGTCGGACGACTTTTCGGACAAAGGGCAGGAAGCTGCCAGGGTGACTCGGCCGTGTCTGGTGACACGGGCCGTGTCGGCGATCCCGAGCCATCGCCAGCAGACCCGACCGTGTCGAGACACGGGCCGTGCTGGCGGTAGTCGCCGAGCGTGACTTCGGCCATGCCAGCGATCGGCGGAAGGTGCCGGCAGATGACTCGGCCATGGCAGCCATTTTCGCCCGGCTCGATTTTCGTGTATTCTTGAAAATTAATCTCCCGCATGTTAAATTGGATTTAATATGATTAAAATGATTTATGGTATTTCATTTTATAAGGGAAATTTGATTAATTGGAATATTTATGGTCGACGAATTATTTTGAACGTTGTTATATTACCGATTGTGTGAATCGATTGGATCGGTTCGTATTGTTGATTGGATCAATGTATCTCTACGCTTTCCATTTATTTAGTATTTATTGAATGAATGCTTTTGAATGGGGATGTGGTTCGTGGACTTAGTTTTGAATCGTTCGTTTTATTCGATTGGGTTGTAAAGGCCGTTTTGAGCCTATTTATTTTACTAGAAAAATTTGTATCTAGGATGCAATTTTCAATGTAAAATTTATATGTAATGACGAAGACCGGAGGAAGATCCATTTCGAGAAGACGAAGATTCAAGATGAAGACTTGTAATTAGATTACGGAGTTTTGTTTTCTAGAACGGTCCATGAACCACATGTTGGTAGCAACTAGGTTGTGATTGGTTGTTTCATATTGTATGAATGCCACAAACGCGCTTAAACGATTAATGTGCAAAGTGTAACGTTAATCGCGATAATTCTCCCACAACAAATAATTAAGTTTATAAGGTTTCAAGGTTTTCCTTCCTCCATCGAGTTTTGAAATTGAAATCCAAACCGGATGTGCTATGCTTAGAGTTATCGGGGTAGTCGTTCGGGGAGGACGGATAAATTACAGGAGCGCATTGGATGCCTTCGGTTGGAGCAAATTTTATCCCTAGAAACACGATAGGTTGCGGATAAGATTTAATTGTGAAACTGATTTGCGTCGATGGTATAAACTTAACTTGTTCACGAACCATAGAAACCGTATAGGTTGAGGGGAGTGAACAAGGGGAAAAAGAAGATCGAATCATCCATTAGATGGGTTGGTGTTGGACACCACTTTATGAAAATTAATAGACTAGAAACCTGTTCGGTTGCCCTCTATTAAGATTTATAAAGAACTCGATCACCACTATGAAGTAGAGCGACGATACTTCCGGATTTCACATGGGAGTGTGTTATTCCAATAAAAATAGTGGGAGCTGGGTAACAAGAATAGAAAAGACCTTAATTCTACACTCAGAACATAATTGAACGAGTCACTAATTAATCTGTTATACTTAATGCAGACAAATCTCAATATGACAATGAATCCACTCGCAATTCTACTCGAAAAGAACACCTTAATGGGACCTAACTTTGTGGATTGGCTCCATGTCGATGATTGTCCTCTGTATAGAGGCACTGGGATACGTCTTGGAGACGGACATTCCGGCGCCTCCTGTGCGGACCCGAGCCAATCAGGAAGAGATTGAAAACCACGAAAAGTGGGTTAATGATGACGTGAAAGTCCGTGCTTATATGATGGCTTCCATGTCTAATGAGCTTCAAAGAGCTCATGAGAAAATGACTACGCTGGCGGTCTGTCTCACTTAACCGAGCTTTATGGTGAGCACAATGAATGCTAGATATGAGATATCCAAGTAATCGTTCGGTGCAAGGATGAAGGAAGGTGAGAAGGTTGGGAACACGTCCTCAAAATGATATCCATGATCGAGAGATTGGAGGCTCTTGATTTTAAAATGGATACTTCTCTCCAAACCGACCTTATCCTACGGTCTCTCACGATTCCTTCTCACGCTTTGTTATGAACTTCAACCGCAATGAGATTGCATGTAACTTAGTGGGCTAATGAACAAACTTGTGACCGCTCGGTCTCGAGATGAAGACTCCGCGGATGAAGGAGTCTCGCTCTTGTGATTTCTTACGGACCTCGGAGGTCTAAGAACAAGAAGAAAAGGACCAAGAAGCAAACTGGACCACAAGCTAAGGACCTTAAGGGTAAGGGCAAGGCCCCGATGGTTCCGAAGAACAAGAAGAAGAAGGATGCTTGTCTCAAGTGCGGTGAGTGGGCCCTTTGGGCTAGAGACTGTCCGATTCTTCATGGCACTTCAGTCTGTAACTTTTAGTTTTGGAAACAAATTGTTACGCTCTTGTTTTCTACTTCTGAATCGTATTCGGTGCTAGTTCTCATATTTGTACCGTGAATCAAGATCTGGAACAAAGTAGGAAGCTTGGAGCTGGAGAAGTTATGATCACAGTCGGAAGCGGGCATAGTGTCGAGGCGACCGACATAGGATCACTTCTTTTGGGTTTAGAATCCGACTTTGTTTTGACTTTAGAAGATGTACTTGTTTTGCCCAAGGGCACAAAAACATTATCCATTCGGTCATGGACCGAAAAGGCTTTTCATTTTCATTGGTGATGGTTCTGCAAAATTTATTTTAGAAATAAACTAGTGGGTCTTGCTACATTGTTGAATGGATTGTATCATCTAAATCTCAAAGAACAAAGTAGTTGTGAATACTATGACTAGAAAACGTGGTAGGGATGAAACCAATCAAGTTTTGAAATGGCATCTTAGACTTGGTCATGTTGGTCGGACCAAGGTTTACAAGATGGAAAAAGATGGACTTATGGGTCCATTGGGATCGGATCCATTTCCTACTTGTGAATCTTGCCTTAAAGGCAAAATGACTAAGTCCCCTTCACGGTACTTTTGAAAGAGCCGCGATAAATCGGGATTAATCCATATCGACGTTTGTGGTGCTTTGGAAGCAGCACATGACGGATATCAATATTTCATTACGTTTACAGATGATCATACTAGGTATGGTTATGTATACTTAATGAAACATAAATCCGAGGCCTTTGAGAAATTCCAGGAATTCAAGGCCCTAGTCGAGAAACAAACTGGTAATCATATCAAAGCACTTCGGTCGGACCGAGGTGGCGAATATATGAGTATGGAGTTTGACGAGTTCCTTAAGGAACATGGAATAGTTTCACAACTAACACCTCCAGGTACTCCTCAGTTAAATGGTGTGTCGAAAGAAGGAACCGGACCTGTTGAACATGGTCCGTTCCATGCCGGGCTATCTTGACTTGCCGATTTACCCGTGGGGTATGCACTCTGATGCCGCGTATATCTTGAACAGATGTCCTTCCAAATCTATTCCTAAAACTCCACATGAGATGTGGGAAGGAAGGAAACCAAGTCTTAATCATATTAGGATTTGGGGATGTCCCGCTTATGTCAAGAAGACTAAGGTGGAAAAGTTGGAAGCTAGGTCTGCGAAGGGACGTTTCATTGGATTCCCGTCGGGACGATGGGATATCTATTCTACATGCCCGAAGATCGAAGGATCATTGTTGCTTTACAAGCACACTTCTGGAAGATGAGTTCATTCAGAAGGCGGAGCGGTAGAAGTATTTCTTTAGAAGAATACAATGAAACTCCTCGGGAGACACTGTGCAAGCTGGAACCGAACTTTCTGAAACACAAGTACAACCACCTCGTAGGTCTAGTAGGGTGTCTCATTTACCTGAGAGGTATGGGCTTGTGCACTTGGAGGAACTGGGTCTCCATGAGGTTCCAAGTGATAGCCAAGAGACCGACCCGACGACCTATGACCAAGCGATGGTGGATGTAGACTCCGCGAAATGGCGTGAAGCTATGGAAGCTGAGATAGACTCGATGCATGTCAATCAGGTCTGGACTCTAGTAGACCGCCCCAAGGGCATAGTGCCTATTGGGAACAAGTGGATCTACAAGAGAAAGACTGATGGTGATGGCAAGGTTGACGCCTATAAGGCCAGGCTTGTGGCAAAGGGTTATACCCAAAAGGAAGGGATCGATTACCACGATACCTTCTCGCCCGTAGCCATGATCAAGTCTATTCGCATGATGCTTGCTATAGCTGCCTACCACGATTATGAGATATGGCAAATGGACGTAAAGACGGCTTTCCTTAATGGATTCCTCGAGGAGGAAATCTATATGGAGCAGCCTAAAGGCTTTGTGTCCGAAGTCGATATTCAGAAAGTGTGCAAGCTTCAGCGTTCCATTTATGGACTGAAGCAAGCGTCGCGTAGTTGGAACCTTCGTTTTGACGAGGCGGTCAAAGAGTTTGACTTCGTGCAAAATGAAGAGGAACCTTGTGTATACAAGAGGGTTAGTGGGAGCAAGATCGCATTCTTAGTACTATATGTAGATGACATTCTACTAATAGGAAATGATGTGGGAATGCTCAGTTCTGTGAAAGCTTGGCTTTCGAGTAATTTCTCCATGAAAGACTTGGGAGAAGCTACCTATATTCTTGGTATTCGACTCTACTGGGATAGAGCGAAGAGAACAATAGGTCTTTCCCAAGCCCTCTATATAGATAAAATCTTAAAGCGATTTAAGATGGATGATTCTAAAAGAGGGTTCCTACCGATGCGACATGGAATAAAACTCACCTTGAAGATGTGTCCTCAAAGTGAGGAACAACGAAAGGAAATGAGTAATATACCATATGCTTCGCCGTGGGTAGCCTTATGTATGCTATGTTGTGTACAAGACTGACATCGCGCATGCCGTAAGCGTGGTGAGTAGGTTTCGAGCAAACCTGTAGGGAACATTGACTGCCGTAAGAACGTTCTCAAGTACTTGAGAAGGACTAGAGATATGATTCGATGTATGGTGGTGGAGAATTGGATGTGGTAGGATTCACCGATTCGGACTTCCAAGGCGAAGGGCGACTCGATGTCCACTGGCTACATATTTACTCTTAATGGAGGAGCAGTATCTTGGCGTAGTGCCAAGCAAAGCGCGACTGCTGATTCCACCTGTCAGGCTGAGTATCAAGCAGCCTCGGAGGCTTCCAAGGAAGGGTTCTGGATTAAGAAGTTTCTGGGGGAACTTCAAGTGATACCATGTGCTGAGATGCCAGTTCCGCTGTACTGCGACAACAACGGAGCTGTAGCGCAGGCCAAGGAGCCGAGGTTTCACAACAGCACCAAACATATTGAGCGGAAGTATCATCTCGTAAGAGAATTTGTTCGCAAGGGATACATTGTGCTGCACAGAGTAGACTCGGCCGACAACGTCGCCGATCCACTGACCAAGCCACTTTCTCAGACTAGCTTGGAGCGTCATCTGGAGAACATGGGTATTAGATACCATAGTGTGTGGCATTGAGTGCAAGTGGGAGATTGTTAGGAGTATGCCCTCGAATGCCACTCAGAGGATGTTGAGTGAGGGCATTGTACTTGTTATTATGTAAACCATTTATATAAGGCAAATGAATGTTTCTTTATTTACTGGTAGTTACTGGCATTCCTAACTCGTAAATAAACATATAGAAACTAGTCCGTGTATTTGAGAGCAAAACGTTCCACTCCTTATTGGATAAGGGGGTCGGCCTTTGGAAAGGTTATAGCTCAAATACTTAATCGTCGCAAGTCGATGAAACTTGGTAGGCGTTAAGTTTATGTGAAGACTTGTATGACGTGTTCTTTGACATGGAGAGTGCCTGTCGAACACTAATGGTTAGTGGGAGGACACGTTATAGGTATGCTAATTGGATTAGTATACTCGAACCGACTCACCCTTGATTCGTCACACGGATTTCACTCCGGGACAGTCAATGACGGAATCGAAAGGTTGTGATAGGTATTCGTGAACCTTCGACTTGAGGATTTAGTAGGGATGTGCTTGTGACGTCAAGATTTTCATTAGAGTAGTTCGACCCTGTAAACCGGAAGGCGGGGGTCAACCTCGACGTGCATCTTAACGGGCAAGTAGCAGGTCCTACTGAATACCAAGATAGAATTCTTTCTCCCGTTAGTGAGCGGGTTATATGTCCTATGCGGTTATTGGCAGATGAGATCAGAAGTCTTTGGCCAAAGCATTGGAGCTAGTTGTATTAGATACACGAGAGCTCGATGATCTTGATTTGCATTAACGCATGCATAGCGTCAAGTACATATAGGGTTTGACTGATCGTGACCTTATAACTTGATCGGGACATTTGAAAGAAGGGTTTATACGTATACTGGTATTCACGACAGAATGGTTCTTGAATGATCCCAATCATTCGTTCTCAGTTGGGGTACAGTGTAGGCCGCCAGGCTGGCTAGGTGGTGCTACTACTCTTTGGTTCCTCCCATTGCTGACTGAGACGGACCTACCGAGTCGCGCAATAGGATTGACGACGGAATAAATAAAGCTAACTCTCTCATTATGAATATTAGATATTGGATATCTAATTGGGACATTGGATGTCTAAATCGATTTATTGGATAAATTGATTTATGGCCTAATGAATTAAATAAATTACTGGGTGATTAATTTAATTCAAAAATATAATTATTTCTTGGAGAAATTAATTATGTTATTTTGTATTTGATATGTTTAATTAATTGGATTAATTAAACGACACAGATGTATCGGAACGGAATAGGAGTTTATCTGTTTGGACTCACGGGAGTCCGAAACGAACCGAACTCATCCCGTCTCTTTCTAGATGGCCATTCCAATTTCCCTCCTCTTTCCTTTGGTCATAGTCTCCACCTTAGTTGGTGGATGACTTGAATAATCAAGGGAACAAGATCTCTTAATTAATTCATTTTAATTATTTGGTCTTGATTTGGGAGGATTTTATGGGGAATAAAATGAAGACTCTCCTCACTTGTATTGGACAAGGTTTGAACGTGAGAATAGAGAGAGAGAGATAGACTTTGAGTTTAACACTCATCTTCATCTTCTTCATTCACTTCCTCTTAATTTTTCTTGGAGAAAAATTGAGAGAAAATTATTGAGAGATATATTATACACTTAGAGTGTAATAATAAAAGCTTCATCATTTGATTCTAGCCGTAACCTTAGAGGTTAATCAAGTGTTGTTACTCCGGTCGTTTTTCCGGCGCGTGGCAAGTAGAGACGCGGTGTTTTCGGCGTTGGATCGTTCAAGGGCTTGGAGCGGATCGGATACGTTGAGATCAACTAAAGCTTGGGGAATAGCTCAAGAGAAGGTTTCCATTTAATCAACGGACTTCGAGGGTTAGTTTCTTACGACTCTTGCTTTTCGTTTATATATTCGTATATACGTAGCTCGATCGATCCTAGTAGGGATTCGGATCGAATTAATTTTCGTTTTACCGCTTCCGCTGGGCCTTCGTTTTAGGCACCGAATCCCAACAACAATTGCGACGGAAAGCGATTCCGTTATTGAAGGTCCAATGGTCTAAACACGGAATCAAGGAAGCCACGTGGGAAACCAAAGAGAGTATGCGTGCCCGATACCCTGGCTTTTTTCAATCTTAAGTTTCGGGACAAAACTTCTTTTTAGGGGGTAAGGGTGTAATATCCATGTATTTTGGTATTCGTGTGTGTGTTGTTTCAGACGCATTTAGTTGAGAAATTATTCGTAATTTCCATTTTGTATTATGGTTATTTGGAACCGTGTGTTTTGACGATTGAAATTGGAATGTTTATGCTTGGTAATTGTCGAGTTTGTGATTTCCGGAGTATGTTGTTCTGGACGAATGTCGAAGTGGTGCACGAGAGTTATGGCCATAAGATATGAATGTATTACCAAAAGGGTGTTAATAGAATAAGAGTAGATATTTCCGAATAGTGATATGCACAAGGGCTGACTTCGATCGATCACCATAAATGCCATAAAAATCAAAAAATTCTAAAATTTTATATCCTTGTATATAATTTAGTTTTCTTGTCAATGGTTCAAACAGTGAGTCAATCGGAGCACAGACGAAGGAGTTATGGTCGAAATAGTGGACCCTGGTGCAGTGACACAGCCGTGTCATTTGACGCGGGTTGTGTCGAGCTATTGCGGTTAAGCAAAAACGTTCTAGATGGGTGACATGACCCATGACACGGCCGTGTCATTTGACATGACCGAAGAGTGCAGAAATGCTGAAAAACCCAATTTGGGAGCTATATATAGCCTTTGGTTGATTTTTTGGGCATTCTAGCACCTTCCCTTCATCCTCCACCTAGAATCCTTCATCTTAAACTCCAAAATCAAGACATAAACATGTTCCAAACACTATAGAATCAAGATATCAAGTCCATTTTTGAAGAATTATCTATCTCTTGGTTGAATTAAGGTATGTGGTTGAAGTTCTTCAAGTCATTTTATAGAATTTTGGGATTTGTTGGGAATTCTTGATTCAAGTTCGTTTTGGCTTTGGATTATGTTAGATTATGATGTTGTAATCATGTTCTTTTGTTTTCCCTCATAGTTTATGGATTAAATTCCAAGTTTTTAATCCGTTCTTGGGTTCGACCTTTGTCGCCTCCGTAGTGTTCGATTAAATGTCTCTAAGGGTAGAACGTAGGGTGAATCCTTCCATTTCTGTGGTGTTGTGTTTTGATCCGGTATCTAGATGTGTTAGGGTCGAATTCTTGAAGGAAGTTCGGACCATACGTCCATCTGTTCATTGTTTACCGTGTCGTTTGAATTGAGGCAAGTACTTTGATTGTGTTTAATGTACTTTGTGTGAATATGTAAAATGTGATTTGTGCCAATTGTTGATCAAGTGTGTGTGATCCGAGTAAAACCAGTGAGGGTCCCCTGGGGTCCGGTAGGCTGCGTTTCCCTACGGATCACTTGGTTGGGCTATACAACCAGAGAGAGCCTGACGAGGTCTCTTGGGGTGCGTATCTTGCGAGATGCGGGGCGAGTATAGCTCGGGAGGTTGTTTTGTGATGATGATTGTGTTGTGGTATTCCGGAATATCTGTGATGACACTGCGATTTAGGTTGATTATTCACTTGTTGTACATATTCTAGAATCATTGTACTTGCACCGGCTTCTTGCTAACCCCCTCTGGGGTGGATATACTTTTGTGTATTCAGGTACATGTCCAATTGAAGAGCCAGCACAGGGTGGACACGAGCTTGGCAGGCAGCATTAATATCGTGCACCCTTTTTGAGTTATTGGTTATATTGTCATGGTCATGGTCGTGTTTTACATTTTGTACTCGCACGGGTACTGTCGTGTGATGTTGTTGTACCAGATATGAACTGTTGTATCAGTTGTGGTCCTACGGGGCGAGATGTTTTTGGTGTTGTGTTGTATGTCATTTTGAAGTTGGTTTGTTTAATAAAGAATAAAGTTTTGGTTTGTAAAACTAAATGAGTTCTTATGTTAATCCAAGCCTGGTAGATTCTCCAAAAAGAATCTACAGCGCTGTAACATCCCTGTAAATCACGGGGGTGTTACACGTAGGACCTCTGGAGTTTGGTACATGATGTGTACGAACAGTGTGTATGGTCCAGGTATGGTCCGTGTGACCTCTGGAGTTCGGTACATGATGTGTACGAACAGTGTGTATGGTCCAGGTACGGTCCGTGTGACCTCTGGAGTTCGGTACATGATGTGTACGAATAGTGTGTGTGATCCCGGTATGGTTCGTCGTGACCTCTGGAGTTCGGTACATGATGTGTACGAACAGTGTGTATGGTCTAGGTACGGTCCGTGTGACCTCTGGAGTTCGGTACATGATGTGTATGAATAGTGTGTGTGATCCAGGTACGGTTCGTCGTGACCTCTGGAGTTTGGTACATGATGTGTACGAATAATGGTTTCGAGAAAGGTGCAGTGGACAACACCCTCTTTAAGATACAGGAAGGTAACGATCTTTTAATGGTATAAATATATGTTGATGATATTATATTTGGTACAACTAACCTCGCTCTATGTCAAAGGTTCTTTCATCTCATGCAAAGTAAACTTGAAATGAGTATGATGGGAGAACTTAGCTATTTTCTAGGATTGCAGGTTAAGCAATTGCCTACAGGCATATTCATCAACCAGGAAAAGTATAACAAGGAGCTGCTCAACAAATTCGAGATGAACAATTCCAAATCCTCGTCCACCCCCATGAGCACTTCCATGCAAATTAGTGCTGACGAAGCTGGAAACTCAGTTGATCAATCACTCTACAGGAAGTTAATAGGATCACTCGTGTACCTAACAGCTAGCAGGCCCGATATCCAATTTGCTGTAGGAGTATGTGCTCGGTATCAGGTAGCACGTAAGGAGTCACACTTCACCACAGCCAAATAAATCTTTAAGTACGTGAAAGGAACAGTCGATGTAGGATTGTGGTATCCTAAGGAAGGAGGATTTGGTTTGGTAGGCAACATCGACTTGGATCTCGGAGGCTGTAAGTTGGATAGGATGAGTACAAGTGCTACTTGTCACTTTCTTGGACCTAGACTTGTGTCGTGGTTCAGTAAGAAGCAATTAGCCAACTAACATTCTACAGTTGAGTCGGAATACTATGCCGATGGAAGTTGCTGTATGCAGATTTTCTGGATGCAATAGCAGTTACAATATTACGGAATCAACGCTAGAGAAACTCCAATCATGTGCGATAGCATGAGTGCAATTGCAATCACACACAACCCTGTATTGCACTCGCGAACTAAGCATATTGATATGAAGCATCATTTCATCAGGAATCATGTTGAGAATAAAGATGTTTACAAAGAAGGTTCATACAGACATTCAGTTAGCCGACAACTTTACAAAACCTCTCAGCACAACCAGATTCTGCATGCTTCGCCATGAATTGGGAATGTTACAGCCAGACTCCCTGTAAGTTTCTACATTTTACTCATCAATCGAGGGGGAATGTTGTAAGACCCAAGAATATTGTATCCATTTTAATTAACTGTACACTCAGAACAAGTCAGATCTTACTGTTGGAAGAACAAGGCATAAAACCTTCCTACAGGTGATGTGTGCATTAATTAAGGGGGAATATAGTACGACCCATTAATACAGTATTAATACACATATTGCTGTAAGAATTGAATCCTGTATGTACCTTTTAAGGGGGAACGCTGTATTTTCACGGATACAACACATACAATGTAGAATATCAATTAATATTATAATAGTATCTAATTCATACAGTTTCTCACAATAAACTTTTTTAGTCCACGTGCTCTGTCTGAATTAAAATGTTTTATCCTTTAATAGTATTAAAGACACCTGGACAAATACCGCTACTTCTAAATTCAAAACCGCCGTTTCCTGCAATAGTGGAAGACGAAAAGTAAGAAGTGGGACCGGCTATCATTTTAAAACCGATGGATTAGACATACAAGTTATATCTGAACCCATGTTGTACGTTCTTTCAAAAGACGATTCTCATCCCTTAAATCTTACCATCCACTGTTAACCTAATATTTCCTACACCCTATAAAAGGAAAGTACGTTGCTCCCATAGACTCTTTACACATTCTGCAATATTACCGAGTCTTTAGCAATATGTTTATATATTTACTGCATTTCTTTGCTTAATTTCCTGTTACTTCACATCTATTTGCTTGAAAATGCCAACCTCACATACATCTTCCATCTCTCTGAAGAAGATGGAATCCATCATTGACGGTCGCATCTTTGCCAAATTTGTGTTGATTGAGTGGATTGATCTTGACGGAGTAGACGAAATCCGCATGGACTTAGTTGTTACAAGAGTAAAGCAACAAGGCCTGTATCGCCTGGGATGTCATCATGCTGATACCTACGATGAACAGATAGTGGAGGAATTCTATCTGGATGCTACCTTCAAATATTCCTCGCAGAGGAAAGGCGCCGAAATCACTGATATTATTGGTACTGTGCAAGGGATTGAGATCCCTCTGAACAAGGATCTTCTCGAGAAGATCTACAGCCTGCCTTCAGATGGGCTGAAGCTGGAGGAACTGAAGACATTAGGATATGAAAGCCTTTTTTCTGGGTACTGGAAGTTGTTCACTAGAACTTCCATGGCCACTAACGTTCATCCTTCTTGCCACAAGAAGAATTTCACTCTCCCATACGTCTACCTTCATGATTTATGTTGTCGTGTTGTTGAGAACATGACTGGTGCGTTTGAAATGGGCACCAACTTGAGATTTAGAATGATGGTCGCCATCATGTCTGGTGTAAGGGTTAATTGGTGCCGAATTCTCTTGAAACGTATCCAAGAAGAGGCTTCTAAGCCTGACTCTGCCAAGGAATCCTTTGGCCTTATCCTGAATCACATTCTCACTCGTGGCGGAGTGAAGCAATTTACAGACGCCAAAAGAATTGGCACTGGGAAGTTTATCCGTGGAATCAGACCCACTCTATGTTATGGTTGTATACATCAAAGCATACTTTATGCTTGTATTACCTAATTTACCGGTCTTTATATATGAGAATATTTAATTCATTTGTCACATGTTTTGCATATTTATTCACTCTATGGTTATGCAAATGTTGTCTAAATTACTTTATATTGTAGATAATGTGGTGTGTCGTGTCACACAGAAGATCACATTATCGGTTCCTTATATAGTAATAGTTAGTTCACAACCTATATAACATTAGACCATTATGTGAGAGGTTGTAATATATGCTTGAGATTAGTTGGTCTTGACCATTAGCATATATTAGCGTATTCGGTATACGTTAAACAGGATCGAGGTGAGATAGATTCTTCTGTACTGACTATAAGAAGAACGTACATCTCGGACAATTATTATTTCTTAATTCTAGTGATTAATATTTAATTATATATATTTAATATTTATTGCTTTGATTTATCATGGGTGAGACTCAATATGCTTTATATTTTGGGCAATATTATTATTTATATAATAATTAATATTATAGCTAGAAATCTTGTCCCGACCAGTCGGGTTGATCATGTCCCTTGAGGCACTTGAAAGGTGTAATACCACCGGTATTTTATGCTTGATTACCTTGTACTGTGCGATTCCTTATAGTGTAATATTGTTATTTCTATTATGTGATTTCATTAAATTCTATTTCGATACAATTGTGTGATGTGGATGAAACGGAGGTGACGCACCTTGACACCGTTGAACAATCGTCGGTGCGAATATGACGGTGGCCAACGTCTTGTTCCCCGATAAATTGTTGACGAGTGGAAAGGATGGTCACTCCTAAATGGTTAAAATGTGAATATATGACTAAGGAACTGAATGTCTAATACACGCTTTAGAACATGCATAACATACGCTAATACTAATATATTACGTATCTTAACATGACATGGTTATGTACGTAATGGTTGAGTTGGTCTCCCGACCATAATCTTCCTGTTGATGCGGATTGGGTTACTTTCGGGGCGCTAGAGGACAAACGAGTCAACCCCTTATAACGTAAGCTATTCACCAAGTTTAACGTACGCTATGGTTAGGCGCCTTACATATGCTATCGCAGCTTACGTACGTAACAGATGAGTGCAATTCAGTCAGTAGCCTCTGGACGACCTTTACGTACGCTAACAGTAGAACATTACGCACGTAACGAGCTTTACGTACGTAAAGCATGGGACCTTAACGTACGTTAATAAGATCGAGTGTTATAAATTAACACACCCTCCTTCATTTCCCCCGACCTAAAATATGAAGTGAAGCCTTCTTGAAGCAGTTCCATATCCTTATACTTGATTCTTGGCCTCTCATACACTTGAATCAATATAGAGGAGGTGATTTCGTAAGCCCCGGTGAAGATTATCCAAGTAGTTCGATCCATTCTTCATTCTCCTCGTGGCTCTTATTGATTGTCATCCATATTCATTGTTCTTCATCTATTAAGGTAAGTCTATCCATCCTAGAAGTAATTTACTCAATGTTATTGATTATACATGTTAGATTATGGGTACTTGGGTAGATTTTGCTAACTCTCGTAGATAATCTAATCAAACGAACTTGTAGTAATCGGGACTATCATTGTTCGTATATTTCATTTTCGTGCAACTCGTTGTATCAATCACATTCAAAATTTCCATCTCAGTTGACATCGGAATTTTAAAACTTAATGAACCAATTTTAGGAGATTTCTGTAGGAATCCATCACCATTTGATAAACTAGTCGTACCACTATTGTCATATAATTATGGACGTTAAAATTACAAGGGGAATCAATCCAATGGTATTATTGTCATTAAGAATCAAACACCGAGATCATTACGTAGATGGTAACCCACCGGTTAAGGTAATCAGAGTTAAAATTTGATTAAAAGTAAAGGATTCGACTATGCTATGGTTGTTTGTTGCTAGCCGAACGATTATTGGGATAATCTTGTCGAGCAAATAATTATAGCTAAACGTTAGTCATAGAGTTGAATGGCATAGTAGTACGTATCATTCGTGAATTTAGGAACACGATATTAGTTTAGGCGGAATCGGAATAAGTTGAGAATTCGGTTAGGAGGGGGAAGGGAAAACTAGTTTATTCTTCTTTATCTGTGCGAAATATTAATCAAGGAGTACGTGACTAAGTTAAGCTCGATCGGGCATGGAGATACCCAGTTATCATAAGGCACCTACCGTCGGATCAAAGGTAAGTGAAATCTTGCTTGAGAAATGCTAATATTATTGAAATGTTCGTATTAATGAATGTGCCATTGTTGATGAATGCCGACGATTGTCTTTCTCTAAAATTTGTTATAAATGGGCCGATGTGTTGGGGATAAAACCTGTATGGTACCCATATGGAAATGTGTTAGGAGATAAGACCCGAATAGGGCACCTATGTTCCGGGGTATTCCCGTGTGGATACTTTCGTGACCCTTGGTTGCGACCTTGGGGTTTATGTGATAAAAAGAGAAAGACAATGTCGGTCGTGTGGTGAAATATTTTCTGTTGATTATGTGACATTGTGTCGGGAAAATTTGTGTATATCATTGCTAATAATCATTATTGGTATGCATTCTCTGACCTTGGTTACCTGGCATGAATTATCGTGCCAGGTAGATTTGTTGATCATGTGCAGGACATTCCTGAGGGGTTCGGTCTGTAATATCCGGATATATTATTGAGTATTTCATCTGTATTTGAACCCTGTATTATTCGGAATTGTGATATCGATAATCGAAGTATGATATTTCCCGTATTTGTATCCTTGTACATGAGTATGGAAACATGTAAAATTTTCCATGCAAATACGTGATAACGTACGCTAATAACGTAGCTTAATGTATGTTATCAGCTAGAGTCAGCATACGCTACGAAAGAAGCGTAGCGTACGTTAGACATTCAATAATTGAGCTGGGCGGTTGTCACATGCGCCAGCCGGACATGGGTCCGGATAAGATTCCCGCGGATGAACCTGGACACTTTTGAAGTCAATGGGTATTAAGGTATGCTAAGGTAAGGATGTAGCGTATGCTAATAGTATTGGTTACGTACGTAATATGGTAAGTATATCGTATGTAATGAAGGTCAGAATCAGGACAGTTAACTATCAGAATGATAGCGTACGCTATATTATGCTGGGTAGCGTACGCTAAGTAACTTACGTACGTTATGCATGAAGGCTAACGTACGTTAAGGTCAGAAAGTTATAAATAAGACATCACCCTATTTCATTTCAACTCGTTTATTTCACTTAGCCTTCAACATACTTCGTGCCCAGAGATATCCCAACCTCCTTAAACATATTTAGACCATCTCTACTTGATCATTGAAGATTAGATGTCACATGTGTTTAATCATTGAAGTGGAGAATCATCTTGGATTGGTACACAAGCAACCGGAGTCGGATTCTACCTATTGTCTCGGTGTTTTCTTCATCTTAAGGTATGTTATTCTATCTCCAACCTTGGATTCGTGTTCTTAATGATATGATGATCATGCTATCAAGATATTAAGTTCCAGAGATGATTTATTTATCCAACATCATGTTTAGGAAGTTGAGATGATTATGCTTTAAGTACCCTGGTTAAGAACTTCATAATTTGAATCTTGTTACGAAGAACAAGTAAAGGAAGTTTCTGAGACTGGTAATCCAAATTTAGAAGGTGTCTTCGTAGTAATCACGGACTTGGTTTTAAAATCATTATTGTTAGACGAACCTAGGTGATTGATCATGGAAGGATTTGTCTTGTAAAGGTGGATTGTTAAACAAACTTCAAGATGATAGTTTGAATGATATAAAGGTATTGATATCGACCTTAGGCTTTCCGAATTATGCATGAAGAATTGTAATTGAGATTGAATATGGTGTTATGATGATATATATATCCTTAAATTCGAAGATGTTATCCGTAAGATCATTCATAATTGTATGAGCATGATATGTAGAAGAGTAACGTACGTTAATCACTGAGGATTTCGTAAGCTTCACCACATCGAGACAGTCGTCTGCCCAGTGAGAAACTGTCATGCGTGCTTAGCGTATGCTAAGCTATGTATCTTACGTACACTAACGGGCAAGGTTAACGTACGCTACATTTGTTACGTAATGTATGTTATATCATCAGGCGAGTCAAGTCGACTGATCAGTGAGGGACTATCGATGCATGGTTAGCGTACGCTAGACTTCGTATCTTACGTGCACTAACCAGTAGGCTTAACGTACGCTACCAAGGGTACGTAACTTACGTTAAGCAGGTCAGACAGGTTACGTTTTATGAACTTCCGACCGTAATGTTCGTACGACTTGAGATGAACTCTTTATTATTTCTTTTATTTAAGGTTTGAGCTTAGCAACCTGATTGATCGAAGGGAGCGACCTTCGAGCGTTTTGATATTCGTGGGAATATTATTCTTGTCATCGAATCGAGCCAAGTACTTTAATTGTTCTATGTATTGATGTTATACATATTATTGTGCACATATGCCATTATTGTATGTCCACCTCGTGTTGGTCCGACGGGATCATCGGGGGATCTATGCTAGTGTGCGCTGGATCATCGGACGTGTTTTCCACCACGGGTTGGTCTGACGGGATCATCGTGGGTTCTAGGCAGTGAATGCTGAATCGTCGGAATTACCATGTGTATGTTATGATATCATGTTATGATTATCATATGTGTATGTTAGTTATGAGTTTCTCTTAGGAGGAGACTCGTTGCTATTTTGTCATTCATGCTATTATTATTCTTCGTGAGATGTTGAATAATATGTTATGGTACTTGTACTAGCATCGTTGAGCTAACTCCTTCGGAGGTGAACATTTGTTTGTGTTCAGGATCCAGGAGAGCAGGGAAACAACCACTGGAGCTGCGTGACGACGAGGGTGCAGAGTGATGTTCCGGCGGGGTTCATTTGTCTGTTGTTTGTATCGTTTTAATAAGTACTCGAGTACGTCGTTGTTTGTGATATTTGGATTTAGTGATGTATTGACATTCTTACTTTGAATAATTGTATTCTCAGTATTGGCCCATAACTGTTGTAATTTTATTTCAGTTACTTTCATATATTGGTATCTGTTATTGTCTTTTTATTTCTTCAGCCTTGTAAATTCTTATGTAAAGGATTTACGGCGCTGTAATATTCCTGAATATATATCGGGGGTATTATAGAATATGGTATGAGATCTAAGATTATGGATATCTTGGCTGTTGGGTTAAAATAGGGGTCATATATGTCTTTTGAGGTAACCGGCTGTGAAAAACATCACTGTACCGCCTACGTCTTCGTGCGAACGGTGGTTGTAAGTTCCTAAACTCTATCTCGTCCTTTACCTGTTATACCTCTTTATACTTGAATATTTGAACGATATTGTTTCCTGTATATCAAGTATTTATGCTTACAGTATGTTGAGAGGTGGATGTGGACATGGTCGCGGTCGCGGACACGGAAGAAGGAATGCTGAAAGAGAAGCTTCGCCTTCTAATCAGGCCAGCCACAGCTCAGGCGAGCTACAGAGATCTATTAATAATGAACCAGAACCTGTTGTGCCCGAAATCCTTCGGCAGGTGGTGAACCAGATGACTCAGTTCGCCCAGGTCGTGGACCGAATGCAGGTGGCAGTAGGATTACAATAGGGAGATCGACATCAAGGTATCCCGGACATGGGAAATCGAGGCGACCGATGGCTGCAAGAGGTGGCGAAGATGCAACCACCTAAATTCGACGGTATTTCTGAGACTCCCACCTGGGATCATTGGTTGAAGGAATTAGAGAAAATCTTTGCCGGGATTAATTACCCTGATGACCGGAGAGCCTCTATTGCTCAGTACTTTCTGATAGGGGGAGCGTCCGAGTGGTGGGAAGCCATCCGGCCTGTAGATCATGATGCGGACTGGACAAAATTTGAATTGATGATGGAAGCTCAGTACTGCCCTCGTCCTGTGAGGGAAGCCAAAGTCCGGGAGTTTTTCTCTCCTCAGCCTTCAGATGTGCCAGTATCTCAGGCGATTAAGATGTTTAACCAGCAACTAGCATTTGTTCGACATCTGGTCAGAACATATGCAGAAATTATGATCCATTTTGATATGAGAATGAAACCAGAAATCCAGAGGTACATGTCCGGTTTTGAATATACCACTCTCCATCAATACCAGGATAAAGCATTGGCGTATGAAATCAAGGAAGCAGCAATGGAGAAGTTTGCAGACTCCAAGAAGCAGAAAGTCTCCGGTAGTTTCACGGAGCACAAGAGTAGTGGGCCCCGCAAGGCCCAGTCATCCTTTCATTCTTTCAAGAAACCACCACAGCCATCTAAGAGCGGAAAGAACTTCGGAGCAGCATCAACCACAACGGATGTAACCAGGAAGTGCTTTAACTGTGCGCAGACGGGGCACTATCGACGTAATTGCCCCTACCTTCCATGACTTGTTTTGATTGTGGTTGAGAGGGACATCGTGTAGTGTTCTGTGAAGAGGCTGCAAAGTCTTTTAGAGCCCGTACACCACAGCCAGTTCAGAAGAAAGGTAGTATCTAACAGACGCAGCAAAGTGTTCAGCTGCCTCATAATTTTGGTCGCGAATGAGGCAGAGGATAGTGGGATCGAAAGAGAACATCGAGTGTTGGATCCGTTCCCCCACATCTGTACGAGATGAGGAGAAAATACGATCAGGATGCTGCTGTCGCATCAGGTACTGTTCAGATCCTTTCCCAGCCAGTTAGCATTTTATTCAATACAGGAGCTACGCATTCTTTTATATCCTTATCTTGTGTAAATCGTTTAAATATTTCTGGTTTTCATAATTGTGAGCCTTATATTGTGGGTTTACCGAGTGGAGAGAGGATTGTTAGAAACTTAGAAACTAGAGATTTTCCTGTATCATTTGGAGGCAGAGAGTGGCTCTCAAATCTGATTGTGATAGAGATGCAAGGAGACGACCTGATACTCGGAGATGATTGGCTTAATCAATATGGAGCTGTTGTAAACTACCGTAAGAGGAATATCTCGGTGATAGCTGACGATGGTTTCGAAATAATGTTTGAAGGATGGAAACCAGGAAGCTCAGGAAAGATGATCAAGGTGATGAAAGCTGTCAAATTGTTGAAACAGGGCTGTACTGGATACTGGTGTTACGCAATGAAGAAAGAAGACGGAAAAGTAGAACTCTCATCCATTCCTGTTGTGAACGAATTTCCGGATGTATTTCCTGATGAATTGCCTGGACTACCTCCACGATGGGATGTAGAATTCATCATCGAGCTGGAACCAGGAGCTACACCAATTTCTAAAGCGCCGTATCGTATGGCACCTACGGAGCTGCATGAATTGAAGAAACAACTGGAAGAGTTACTGGACAAAGGCTATATCCAACCAAGCGTTTTTCATTGGGGTGCACCAGTTCTTTTCATTCGGAAGAAGGATGGATTGCTTCGATTGTGTATCGACTATCGAGAGCTGAACAAAATGACGATCAAGAACAAATATCCGTTGCCACGGATCGATGACTTATTTGACCAGCTACAAGGAGCAACAGTGTTTTTTAAGATCGATCTGAGATCAGGATATCATCAGCTGAGGATTAAGGAATCTGATGTTCCAAAGTCAGCATTCAGAACTCACTATGGACACTATGAGTTTGTAGTGATGCCGTTTGGTCTCACTAACGCACCTGCTGTATTCATGCAATTGATGAACTGAGTGTTCATAGAGTATTTGGACAAATTTGTGGTTGTGTTCATTGATGACATTCTGGTGTATTATAAGAGCCCGGAAGAGCATGCGCAGCATTTGCGGATTATTCTAGACCTTCTGAGAAACGAGCATTTGTACGCTAAGCTTTCTAAGTGTGAATTCTGGCTAAATGAAGTAATGTTTCTCGGCCATGTGGTATCAGCTGTAGGATTCCGAGTAGATCCTCAGAAAATCGAAGCAGTTATGGATTGGAAGCCTCCTAAGAATGTGAAAGAAGTCCAGAGTTTCTTAGGACTTGCTGGATATTATCATTAGTTCGTGGAAGGGTTTTCCAAAATTACCCGCCCACTTACTCGACTACTGCAGAAAACTCAAAAGTTTGAGTGGAATGAGATGTGCAAGAATAGCTTTGATGAATTGAAGAAGATATTGACGACGGCACCAATTTTAGCACTCCCACAGGGAACTGGAGGATTCACAGTTTACAGTGATGCTTCGAACCAAGGACTCGGATGTGTGTTGATGCAAAATGAGAAGGTGATCGCCTATGCTTCACGACAGCTGAAACCTTATGAAGTGAATTATCCAACGCATGATTTGGAGCTGCAGCAGTAGTTTTTGCTTTGAAAATCTGGATACATTACCTATACGGGACTCATTGTCAGATCTTCACGGATCATAAGAGTCTCAAATACATCTTTAGCTAGAAAGAGTTGAACATGCGGCAAAGGAGATGGCTGGAACCGATTAAGGACTATGACCTGGAGATTCTTTATCATCCAAGCAAAGCAAATGTAGTGGCCGATGCACTTAGCCGCATGCCTGTTTCTATTCAGATGCTGGAGACTCTGACCTCCCAGCTCAGCATTCAACGAGAAATGATTCGCGAAGGAATTGAAGTATGGTTGCAAAGAGTCCAAGGACAATTGTGTGTGATGGAATTAACTTCATCATTAATCGAAGAAATCAAATCTAAGCAAGTGGATGATCCTCTGATGATTCGATTACGTGATGAAGTGATCAAGGGAAAGGCCCCAGGATTTGTAATTCATGATGATGGAGTATTGAGATTCCAGAGCCGACTTTGCGTTCTCGATGTCGATGTTCTGAAGCAGATGATTAAGAAGGAATCTCACATCACGCCCTATTCTATCCACTCGGGCACCAGTAAAATGTATAAGGACCTGAAACAGAACTTCTGGTGGGGCAACATGAAGAAAGATGTAGCGGATTATGTCTTGAAATTTTTGGTTTGTCAGCAGGTTAAGATCGAGCATCAACAACCTACCGGAATGCTGAAGCCGCTCCCGATTCCTGAATGGAAATGGGAGGACATATCGATGGACTTCATCACTAATATGCTGAGAACCAAGACAAGAATGAACATGATTTGGGTGATAGTTGATCGTCTAACCAAATCGGCTCATTTTCTAGGCATTAAGGACACGTGGGGACCCGAGAGGTTGGCACGAGTATTTATTTTAGAGATAGTCCGATTCCATGATATGCCGAAGTCCATTATTTCTGACCGAGATGGATGTTTTGTGTCTCATTTTTGGAAAGCAGTTCATTAGGCTTTGGTAACCGAATTGAACTTCAGCACAGCTTATCACCCGCAGACAGACAGACAATCCGAGAGGACTATTCAAACGGTGGAAGATATGCTAAGGACTTGTGACTTAGATTGGTCAGCTGATTGGGAAGTTCATCTGCCGATGATTGAATTCACCTACAACAATAGTTGGCATGCTTCCATTAAGATGGCAGCGTTTGAGGGGTTATACGGGAGGAGATGCAGATCGTCCCTATGCTGTGACGATTCATCAGACTTGATCGGGACGGAAGCAGAATTGATCGTGCAGACACGAGAGAAGATAGCCTTGCTTCGCGAAAGGCTGTTGACCGCCTAGAGTCGACAGAAATCTTACGCAGACATACGCCGTCGCCCATTAGAGTTTAGTACTGGAGATCACGTACTTTTAAAGGTTTCTCCTACTCGGGTAATCTTTCGTTTCGGAAGAAAGGGGAAGTTGACTCCGAGATATATCGGACCGTTTGAGACTCTCGAGAGAGTTGGAGAGTTGGCATACAGATTGGCATTACCTCCGTCATTGAGCCATGTTCATAACATGTTCCACATATCCCAGTTACGGAGGTATATACCAGATCCGAGTCATGTCATTGATTTCGGCGAGATCGAAGTCGCTCAGGATGGCATGTTTGAAGAAAAACTGATCAGGATACTCGAGAGTCAAGTTAAACAATTGAGGAACAAACCGATTGCTTTGGTTAAGATTCAGTGATAGCGCCACGGAGTGGAAGAAGCCACTTGGGAAACGGAAGATAGCATGAGGTCCAGATATCCAGAGTTATTTTTCTCTTGAGTTTCAGGACGAAACTCATTTTTAGTAGGAGAGTATGTAATATCTGGATTTATTATTGAGTATTTCATCTGTATCTGAACCCTTTATTATTCGGAATTGTGATATCGATAATCGAAGTATGATATTTCTCGTATTTGTATCCTTGTACATAAGTATGGCAACATGTAAATTTTCCCATGCAAATACGTGATAACGTACGCTAAGAATGTAGCTTAACGTACGTTATCGGCTAGAGTTAGCGTACGCTACGAAAGAAGCGTAGCGTACATTAGACATACAATAATTGAGCTGGGCGGTTGTCACATGCGCCAGCCGGACATGGGTCCGGATAACATTCCCGCGGATGAACCTGGACACTTTTGAAGTCAACGGGTATTAACGTACGCTAAGGTAAGGATGTAGCGTACGCTAATAGTATTGGTTACGTACGTAATATGGTAAGTATAGCGTACGTAATGAAGGTCAAAATCAGGACAGTTAACTATCAGGACGATAGCGTACGCTATATTATGCTGGGTAGCATACGCTAAGTGACTTACGTACGTTATGCATGAAGGCTAACGTACGTTAAGGTCAGAAAGTTATAAATAAGACATCACCCCATTTCATTTCAACTCGTTTATTTTACTTAGCCTTCGACATACTTCGTGCCCACAGATATCTCGGCCTCCTTAAACACATTTAGACCATCTCTACTTGATCATTGAAGATTGGATGTCACTTATGTTTAATCATTGAAGTGGAGAATCATCTT
The DNA here is from genome assembly GCA_033398695.1 of Orobanche coerulescens. Classification (NCBI taxonomy): domain Eukaryota; kingdom Viridiplantae; phylum Streptophyta; class Magnoliopsida; order Lamiales; family Orobanchaceae; genus Orobanche; species Orobanche coerulescens. The sequence goes on along the minus strand of CM065804.1, from coordinate 92,392,261 downwards.
GGATTGGTACCCAAGCAACCGGAGTCAGATTCTACCTATTGTCTCAGTGTTTTCTTCATCTTAAGGTATGTTATACTATCTCCAACCTTGGATTCGTGTTCTTAAGTATATGATGATCATGCTATCAAGATATAAGTTCAAGAGATGATTTATTCGTCTAACATCATGTTTAGGAAGTTGAGATGATTATGCTTTAGGTACCTTGGTTAAGAACTTCATATTTTGAATCTTGTTACGATGAACAAGCTAAGGAAGTTTCTGAGATTGGTAATCCGAATTTAGAAGGTGTCTTCGTAGTAATCACGGACTTGGTTTTAACATCATTATTATTAGATGAAGCTAGGTGATTGATCATGGAAGGATTTGTCTTGTAAAGATGGATTGTCAAACAAACTTCAAGATGATAGTTTGAATGATATAAAGGTATTGATATCGACCTTAGGCTTTCTGAATTATGCATGAAGAATTTTAATAGAGATTGAATATGGTGTTATGATGATATACATATCCTTGAATTCGAAGATGTTGTTATCCGTAAGATCATTCACAATTGTATGAGCATGATATGTAGAAGAGTAACGTACGTTAATCACTGAGGATTTCGTAAGCTTCACAACATCGAGATATTCGTCTGCCCAGTGAGAAACTGTCATGCGTGCTTAGCATACGCTAAGCTATGTATCTTACGTACGCTAACGGGCAAGGTTGACGTACGCTACATTTGTTACATAACGTACGTTATATCATCAGGCGAGTCAAGTCGACTGATCAGTGAGGGACTGTCGATGCATGGTTAGCATATGCTAGACTTCGTATCTTACGTGCGCTAATGAGTAGGCTTAACGTACACTACCAAGGGTACGTAACGTACGTTAAGCAGGTCAGACAGGTTACGTTTTATGAACATCCGACCGTAATTTGGATTGTTAGATGTTCATACGACTTGAGATGAACTCTTTATTATTTCTTTTATTTAAGGTTCGAGCTTAGCAACGTGATTGATCGAAGGGAGCGACCTTTGAGCGTTTTGATATTCGTGGGAATATTATTCTTGTCATTGAATCGAGGCAAGTACTTTAATTGTTCTATGTATTGATGTTATACATATTGTTGTGCATATATGTCGGTGTTGTATGTCCACTTCGTGTTGGTCCGACGAGATCATCGGGGGATCTATGCTAGCGTGCGCTGGATCATCGGATGGATTTTTCCACCACGGGTTGGTCTGACGGGATCATCATGGGTCATACGCAATGAACGCTGGATCGTCGGAATTACCATGTGTATGTTGTGATATCATGTTGTGATTATCATTTGTGTATGTTATTTATGAGTTTCCCGTAGGAGGAGACTCATTGGTATTTTGTCATTCATGATGTTATTATTCTTCGTGAGATGTTGAATAATATGTTGTGGTACTTGTACTAGCATCGTTGTGCTTACCCCTTCGGGGGTGAATATTTGTTTGTGTTCAAGATCCAGGAGAGCAGGGAAACAACCACTGGAGCTGCATGACGACGATGGTGCAGAGTGATGTTCCGGTCGGGTTTATTTGTCTGTTGTTTGTATCGTTTTAATAAGTACTCTAGTACGTCGTTGTTTGTGATATTTGGATTTGGTGATGTATTGATATTCTTCCTTTGAATAATTGTATTCTCAGTATTGGCCCAGAACTGTTGTAATTTTATTTCAGTTACTTTCATATATTGGTATCTGTTGTTGTCTTTTTATTTCTTCAGCCTTGTAAATTCTTATGTCAAGGATTTACGGCGCTGTAATATTCCTAAATATATATCGGGGGTGTTACATGGTTAGACTTGAACGGTGTTGGAATAAACTCTTGCTGCTGCTTAAATTAAATTTGATCTTTAGAACCTCCGTTATGTAATAATCGAACTTTGAATTATGTTTCTTCTTAAAACCTTTCGGCTCATGATATGTAACCATGAACTTATTATTTTATTGCAATTTCTTTAAAATATCTATTTCCTGAACTAGCCTTGTGGGTCCCACACGGGATTCAAGACACCATAATACCTCAGGAGATTTTGGGGGTGTTACAAAAAATGGTATCAGAGCATCGGCTCCTGGTTTAAATAAAATTTCACCCAATTTTCAAAGTTATTCCAGTCCAACACCCCAAGCGACCGTAACTCCTCGTGGGAATGCAAAGTAAGTGATATGTGTGTTTTCTATCTGGAAAATACATTTAATTGTAAACTGTGTGTGAAATTGGGTTTAGATTAATAATGTCAGTAATGGCACGCCGAGGAGCTAGGAGGGTGGTGAATGATGCTCAGGGTTCCGCTGCCAACCGCGATGGAGACAGGAACACTGCCGAGACCCATCCTGCTGGGGACCAGCCGCCACCAGTTAATCAAAATGATCAGGAGGCGGAACGCCAGAATAATAACCTGGGAGGCATGGACCCGGCCTTCGTTCAGGCCCTTGCCCAAGCTATCCCCATGGGGATTGCTCATGTCAACCAGGTGGAATGAATACCGGTCATCAATGTGGATGAAAACGCAGGATGAGACCGATGGTTGGGAGAAATGCTGAAGGCTAGGCCTCCATTGTTTTACGGGGCAGGGGAGAAACACATGGAAGACTGGATTTCGGAAATGGAGACTGCTTTCGAGGTGATCGGATGCCCATAGAACCGAAAGGTGCCGCTCGGGGTTAATCGACTCCGTGACACTGCTACCCACTGGTGGAGGACTTACAGGCCAGAGGACCGAGTGGTCGGATGGACCGAATTTGCCCGACTACTGCGGAGCGAGTACTGTCCCAGATCAGACCAAATAGATTGTGCACGGAACTTTTTCAGTGCCGGACCATAGAATACGCCAGTACCAGAGATCATTCAGGCTTACCGAACGGAGCTAAGTTACATCTCGCAGATGGTTCCATCAGAAGATCAACAAATATTCCACCTTGCACAGAGTCTACCGGAGGATGTACAATGCTATGCCGCCGGATTCCACTGAACGACTCTAAGGGCATACGAAGACGTGGTCACAGCTTATGCTTGTACTATTGTTAATGCCGACACCGGACATAACTCGAAGAAGCAAAAGACATCAGCTCAGTCAGGGAGCAACAACAAAACGATCTCGGGGCCTGTATCTTCTTTTAAGTCAGTGGTCTCGTACCAACAGAAGGGTGCATCTGATCAGCCTTACCGTAGGGATTGCTTCAATTGTGGTTTTTCCGGACATACTAAGGATCGGTGCCAGAAGACGGCTACCAAATGTTTCACTTGTGGAAAGAGCAGACACATGTCTCGTTAGTGCTGGCGGGCCAATCCCACTCAGAACTCAGCTTCCCAACCAAGTCAACAAGGCTCTGTGCAATCCTCCAGGACGCCTGCCGTTTCCAACTACCGAGCTCCATCCCACCAGACTCAACCACCGCCATACGGTGCCGGACGAGGCCGTGGGCGAGGCGGTGGAACTTCATCCTTTTTGGAGTCAGTGCCATCCCATGTATTTGAGATGAGGTTTACGGATGGCCAGTCCGCGCCAGCTATCTCAGGTACTCTTCTTGTTAACTCTCAACCAGTGCATGCACTATTTGATACCAGAGCCACACATTCGTTTATATATGTGGGATGTGTTGAACGTTTAAATCTTGCTTGTGTGCCTTGTGAATCCTTTACTGTTAAACTACCCGAGGGTAGTAGAATAAGCAGCGATCTAAAGGTTCGAGACTGTCAGATCTGTATCAATGATCATAGTTGGACCGCTAATCTTATGGTCTTCCCGCTTCAGAATGAAGATATCATATTAGGTATGGACTGGATGCCATTGCAAGATGGTCTTGGATACCTATCACTTGACTATTTCTATTACAGCTCATGACGGTACCACACATGTTATCAGGGGATTAGAACACTTCAGTACGAAAGGATCTCTCAGCCTTCTCACTTCGGAAGTCTCCTGCAACTCTCGAAGGGAGTTCTATTGGTGTTATGTTCTTCAAGAGGATACTCCACAACTTATAGTCGTAAACATTCCGGTAGTAAATGAATTCCTAGACGTCTTTCCCGATGAACTACCAGGGCTGCCACCGCACCGAGAAGTTGACCTCTCCATTGAACTCGAGCTGGGGACGAGACCTATTTCTAAAGCTTCTTACAGGATGGCACCAACCGAGATGAAGGAATTAAAGATACAGCTCGAAGATCTGCTGGAGAAAGGATTGATCTGCCCGAGCACCTCACCGTGGGGCGCGCCGGTACTTTTTGTTAAAAAGAAAGACAACTCTCTACGCTTGTGCATTGACTACAGGGAGCTAAATAAGGATACTATCAAGAATCGTTATCCACTACCAAAAATTGATGACCTCTTAGATCAATTACAAGGGGCAGTTATGTTCTCAAAGATCGATCTACGGTCCAGATATCACCAATTGAGGATTCAGGAGGAAGATATACCCAAGACAGCATTTCGATCGAGGTATGGACATTACAAGTATATCGTGGTATCATTCAGGTTAACTAATGCCCCAGCTGTTTTCATGGAACTAATGAACAGGGTTTTAATCGATTTCCTCAATAAATGCGTCGTGGTTTTTATTGACGACATCCTGATCTATTCTCGAAGCCGATAAGAACACGAGGAACATTTGAGGCAAGTGCTGAGCGTGTTGAGGTAACAACAACTTTATGCGAAACTTTCCAAGTGCGAATTATGGATGCCGGAGGTAATTTTTCTCGGGCATGTTGTCTCGGCAGAAGGCGTCAAGGTCGATCCACAAACAATCGAGACGATAATGAGTTGGGAACCGCCGAAGAATTTCAAGGAGATAAGGAGTTTTCTAGGATTTGTAGGCTACTATCGAAGATTCGTCGAGGCTTTTTCCTATATCGCTCGACCCTTAACTAACCTACAAAGGAAGAGCACCAAGTTTGTATGGACTACGGATTGTCAGAAGAGATTTGATGAGCTCAAGAGGAGACTAACCACTGCTCCAGTGTTAGTGCTACCACAGGGAACAGAAAGATTCATTATATACACATATGCATCTAAACATGGGCTGGGATGTGTCTTTATGCAGAATGACAGAGTTATAGCATACGCATCCCGACAGCCGAGGCCGTACGAAACGAATTACCCGACGCATGACTTGGAGTTAGCCGCAGTGGTGCACGCCCTCAAGATTTGGAGGCACTATATTTATGGATTTACTTGCAAGAATTTCACGGATCATAAGAGTTTGAAGTACATCTTCACTCAGAGGGAATTATACATGAGACAGAGGCACTGGTTGTAGCTAATCAAGGGCTACGATGTGGAAATCTCCTATCACCCCGGCAAAGCCAATGTGGTAGATGATGCTCTTAGTTGGAAAACTACACAAGAATTGATGGTGTCCAGCATAAGAGTTCAGCCCGAACTGCAGCAAGACATCAAGAGAAGCAGTACCAAAGTATGGATACAACATAGGCAAGGACAATTGTGCTCAATCAATATACATTCGTCCTTACTAGACGAGATACGCCTAGCACAGATGGAGGATCCCGAATTACATGCGATTGGTGCAAGAATCGAGATAGGAGATGTTTCCGACTATAAGATCCAGGGTGACTTGGTGAGGTTCAAGGACAGGATTTGTATTCCGCGAAATGACGGGCTGAATCAAGCTATACTAAAGGAGGCGCACTCCACTCCCTATTCTATTCATCCTGGAGCGAGAAAAATGTACAAAGATCTACGAAAGAGTTTTTGGTGGAGAAATAAGAAATGGGAATTTGCTAGGTTCATCGCCCGATGTATGATGTGCTAACAAGTGAAGATTGAACACCGCAGACCAGCCGGATTCATGCAACCCCTACCCATCCCAGAGTGGAAATGGGAGAGCATATCGATGGATTTTGTCCCTAAGCTACCAACGACAGTGCGGGGAAAGGATATAATTTGGGTTATCGTTGATCAATTAATGAAATCGGCACATTTCATTCCTATTCAAGAAACAACCGGAACAGAGTAGTTGGCCACTATTTTCATCAGGGAGATCGTGAGACTACACGGCGTTCCCTCAACCATCATTTCGGATAGGGACACCAGATACGTGTCTTGTTTTTGGAAAGTCGTCCATAAAGCTATGGGGACCCATATACATTTTCGCACGGCTTACCACCCTCAGACGGATGGACAGACCGAACGTACGATCCAAACCTTGGAAGATATGTTGAGGGCATGTGTGCTCAATTGGGGTAAGGATTGGACTAGGCATCTGAGATTGGTGGAGTTTTCGTACAACAACAGCTGGGATGCAAGCATAGGCATGGCACCGTTTGAGGTCCTGTATGGGCGAAGATGCAAGTCGCTGTTATGCTGGGATGATGCTTCTGACACCACGGTTACCGAATTAGATCTGATCCAGGAGTCCATTAAGAAGATCTCTATCATTCGAAAGCACATGCTAGCAGCACAGAGCCGGCAAAAATCTCATGCCGAAAACCAACAGCAACCATTAGAATTTGCATTCAGGGATCATGTTTGTATCAAAGTATCACCTATGTGGGGTGTCCGGTGTTTCGGCCAAAAGGGCAAGTTGAGCCCAAGGTTTAAAGGCCTGTTTGAGATATTGGACCGGGTAGGGAAGCTTGCGTATCGATTAGCTCTGCCGCCGCATCTGGATGGAGTGCACAACGTCTTTCACGTCTCCCAGTTAAGGAAGTATGTCTATGATCCGAGTCACACGCTCAATTTCGAAGAAGTTGAAATTTCCGACGACGCTACCTGTATAGAGGTACCGATTGCCATCTTGGATCTACATATGAAGATATTACGAAATAAATCCATACCCCTCGTAAAGGTTCAGTGGTCGCACCACGGCATGAAGGAAGCAACTTGGGAGACCGCGTCGAGCATGAGAGAGAGTCATCCCGAGTTATTTTCTTAGTTTCGGGACGAAATTAATTTATGGGGGTGATATGTAATACCACCGGTATTTCATGCTTGTTTACCTTGTACTGTGTGATTCCTTATAGTGTGATATTGTCATTTCTATTATGTGATTTCATTAAATACTATTTCGATACAATTGTGTGATATTGTCATTTCTATTATGTGATTTCATTACACACCGCAGTACTACTAATAGTACAGTGCGCCTAGATACTGGATACAGGAGCCCCATTGTCTATCCAGAAAGCAGGCCACTTTGCAGTACCACCCACAGCTATGGGTATCCAACTGGAAACCTAGAAGGCAAGTTGTAAGGCCGAAGAAAATGGTTCCCCCTCCAAGATGGCATTGTACTGGAATCAAATCCCTAGATTTTTCATGCATAATAATCAAGGTTATAGCGACTGGGTGCCTTCCCCATGTAGATATCGCAAGACTGGACCAAATGTAACCTACAACAAACCAATTGCTGTCAGGCAAATTTGGGTACGAAAAGGCACTAACACCCATGGACCCAATAATTAAAGGGGACCTAACTCTACCTAGATTCCTTGCTTACAGGATATCAAGGAAAAGGACAACTGGTACTTCGACAGAGGATGCTCTCGGCACATGACAAGAGATAGTAGCAAGCTATCATATTATGTAGAATGTCATGGTCTAAAGGTACGATTAGGTGACAAATCTAAAGGAAGCACAACAGGGAAGAGAACCCTGCTTGTAGAAAAGTTTAAAGTCGCTGATATATCCTATGTTGAAGGCTTACAGTATAATCTACTTAGTATTAGCCAAGTATGTGACAAACAGTTCTCGGTCAAATTCTATATAGATCACTGTAGGGTGAAGGACATCAAGACTAAGGAAATCGTCCTCACAGGAAGCCAATCAGGTAATATGTACATTGCTGACTGGAAGCCTACGAGCTTCATGATTCCATGTTTTCTGGCCAAAGGCACTGCCGATTAAATCTGGCTATGGTTCAAAAGGATTCGCATATCAACTTCAAGACTATCAACAAATTCGCTAGACAGAGAATGGGGCCAGAGGTTTGACCGATGTGTCATTTCATAAAAACAGTGTCAGTGGACGCTGTCAGAAAGGCAAACAAGTTAAGACCATCCTAAAAAGCAAGTGATACATGACCACTCTAAACAGGCTGAGAGATCACCCCAAGGAGTTGATTATAGGAGATATCGATGATGGTGTAACCACTCATAGAAGAATACAGAATACACAAGGAACTGTACTCTGTGCACAAGAAAAATAGATTCTGAAAAGTCTCAATTTCCTGTATGGAAATCTCAAGACGAACTTAGGAGACTAGATATGTGCACTCCAGCTGCATTCTTAGCCAAATCCGATCATATTTCGACCAATGGGGCTTTGAATAATTCACACTGAATCACTTCTATGAAAGAACAGCTAAATGGTTTCGAAAGAAACAATGTGTTGTGTCTAGTAACCAGACCAGATCATCAAGCTGTAATTGGAACTAAATGGGTACTTAGAAACAAAAAGGATGAAAATGGACTTGTTATAAGAAACAAATCCCGTATAGTTGCTCAAGGTTACATACAGAAAGAAGGCATAGACTACGATGAAACTTTTACCCGTGTAGCCAGACTAGAAGCTGATATTCCTAGAATTCGACGCCCGTAAGAACTTTATAGTATATCAAATGGATGTTAAGATTGCATTCCTGAATAGAGATCTCGCCGAAGAAGTCTACGTTGAACAGCCACCAGGGTTTGTCAACACTGAAGGCGGAGACCTAGTAGATAGGCTACGAAAAGCACTGTATGGACTTAAGTAAGTGCCTAGAGCCTGGTATGAAACCGTGTCCCTATATTGTGAATAAAGTTTACATATTGGATTTACGATGATTTGGTTTACCTTTGTGGATATGATTCGTGCGATTTGATTATTCGAATATTTGTTAGTATTAATGATATTCTTGCTTGTTTAACGTTGTGAAGTTGTGTTGGTAATGTTAGTTGCGTGATTCTTGTTGGACTCGATTGATCGGGTTTGATGTCTTGTGTTGATTATGATTATTGTGTTGGATTGATTATACACTTCGACATGTATTTTGGTGTATGATTGGATGTTCGAACGTATTTGTAATAAGGTGTGTTATTCGTGGTGATGTGTTGCATTGATTGATATGTGTTGGGAAGTGTGTGTGTGTGTGTGTGGTCTAGGTACGGTCCGTGGGACCTCTGGAGTTTGGTACATGATGTGTACGAACAGTGTGTATGGTCCAGGTATGGTCCGTGGGACCCCTGGAGTTTGGTACATGATGTGTACGAACAATGTGTATGGTCCAGGTACGGTCCGTGTGACCTCTGGAGTTCAGTACATTATATGTACGAATAGTGTGTGTGATCCAGGTATGTTTCGTTGTGACCTCTGGAGTTCGGTACATGATGTGTACGAACAGTGTGTATGGTCCAGGTACGGTCCGTGTGACCTCTGGAGTTCGGTACATGATGTGTACGAATAGTGTGTGATCCAGGTACAGTTCGTCGTGACCTCTGGAGTTCGGTACATGATGTGTACGAACAATGGTTTTGAGAAAGGTGCCGTGGACAAGACCCTCTTTAAGATATAAGAAGGTAACGATCTTTTAATGGTATAAATATATGTCGATGATATTATATTTGGTACAACTAACTTCGCTTTATGTCAAAGGTTCTTTCATCTCATGCAAAGTAAACTTGAAAGGAGTATTATGGGAGAACTTAGCTATTTTCTTGGATTGCAGGTTAAGCAATTGCCTACAGGCATATTCATCAACCAGGAAAAGGATAACAAGGAGTTGCTCAACAAATTCTAGATGAACAACTCCAAATCCTCGTCCACCCCCATGAGCACTTCCATGCAAATTAGTGCTGATGAAGCTGGAAACCCAGTTGATCAATCACTCCACAGGAAGTTAATAGGATCACTCGTGTACCTAACAGCTAGCAGGCCCGATATCCAGTTTGCTGTAGGAGTATGTGCACTACTACAAAACTAGCCTTTAACAGCGCCCTTTTAACAGCAGTTGTTCGAAAACCGCTATTAAAATGACGCGGTGGCATACTTGTAAATAGTGTGCAACAAATTAACAGCAGTTATTAAAATAACCGATGTTAAAATAGCAACTTAACAGCGGTTTTCTAATAACCTATGTTAAATTTATCCCGAAAAATTAAAAAAAAAATGAACTTGCATTTTAACATCGGTTATTAAGGAAAACCGATGCTAAAATTTTTCTCGAAAAAAAAGTAAAATTAAATTTAAAAGTGACGATTAACAGCGGTTTACACAATAACCGCTGTTAATTTTTTTCAAAAAAAAAAAAGATAATTAACAGCGGTTTTACTTGATAACCGCTGTTGTTTGCACATTACATTTAACAGCGGTTGTTGCTTAACAACCGCTGTTGTTTGATCATTAAGAAAACGAATAATAGTTTAGGTCATTATTTTTCTTCCTCCGCCTCTCTCTACCCTGTACTGACCCAAAATACACTCCGATTATCCCATCGCCATTCCCGTCGCCGTTGTCATTGCCGTGCATCTCGATTTTTTTCCGTTGCGTCCCTACCATCCCGCTGGAAGATTAACCCCTGGCCCCAAACAATCTCGCCGGACGAATTACCCTAGCCCCGAACAATCTCGTCATACGATTAACCCCTGGCCCCAAACAATCCCTCCGGACGATTGGCCTTCGCCGTTTTTCGCTGGACGTGGCCTGAGCGACCATCTCTGAGCTACCCCCACCGTTGACCACTTCTATTTCCGTGGCTCTGTCTTCTCGGATTTTCTGGCCACCGCGGGGTTAAAATGCGCCGAGGTAAGTGTTTACTGGCTTTATTCCATTTTTTTTACATTTTTCTGTACCCTACGTTAGTTTGCATTGCATATTGGTTTCATTTTGTTTGTGCTAATTTCGAATATAATTATTCACTAACATGAATAATTTGTTCGGGTACTTGTACTTCTGGTAGAGTTAGTCCTTGCTTTTGGGTGAGTTCTACTTTGCACTTCTATTTAGGCCAGACATTTTCTGTTCTTGAGATAGTTGAAGTGAGATACTTCTCGTAGGAATCTCACTTCCTCTGCTCGTAGTACCTGGGGAAGAGTAGTTTGATAATATTATGTCCAAATTTCTCTTTAAAAATAAAAGATAGTCACTTGAGTTCAATAAGTATCGGTAATGGCCAATCAATAGTTTGACACAGAGAAAATTATAAAGGTATGTTCTGACCTAAAGGTATATCTACTATATGGTCTAGAAGGATAGCGTGATTACTATTGTGTGTCTTTCAGTTTTTGTCTGTTACCTTTTAAAGCATGAATTACGTTGGGATAGATGTGGTTAACTTCTTAAGGATCTTCTCCCTTTGGGATAGATGTTAACTTTCATCTTAAGGATCTTCTCCCAATAGTTAATGCAGGAAAAGGTGACAGTCCTTATAAAATAGTGAGATGACATAGTATATTAATAGCAATAACAGTTGTATGTTTTTGGTAGAAGATTAAAATAACACTAAATGTGGTTGGTTCTAACTAAAGCAATTGCAAATTGAATTTCACTATGTGTACAACAGAAAAGAAGAAAAATAGATCGAAGTTGGATGAATGCAAGTCGTAACAGTGATGAGTATGATAATGGAATCGAACAATTTCTTGAGTTCGCCCGACAAAATCGCCCATAACCCGATGAAAGATATTTTTGCCCTTATGTCAAGTGTATGAATGAGAGACGAGATGAAGCTGACATAATTCGTGAACATCTTATTTGTGAGGGAATAAATACGAACTATACGATTTGGATATGGCATGGCGAACTAGTAGACATTCCAACTGAAGACACATACGTAGATATAGATGGTGATCAATTTGAAGACATGATTCGTGATGTTGGAGAAGAATCATTCCGACGAGCACATGTTTATGATGCATTGAAAAGTGATTCAGAGACTCCTTTATATCCGGGTTGTAAAAATTTTACACGCTTGTCTGCCGTGTTGAAGTTGGTTAATGTGAAAGCAAAAAATGGGTGGAGTGATAAAAGTTTCACCGAATTACTCGAGTTGATACAAGAGATACTTCCAGAAGGTAATAAATTGCCTAACCGTACTTATGAGGCCAAGAAGGTTTTGTGTCCAATGGGTTTAGCGTATAAGAAAATACACGCCTGCCCTAATGATTGCATATTGTACCGAAAAGAGTTTGAATTATTGCATAAGTGTCCTAGGTGGAGTTTTCGTACAACAACAGCTGGCATGAAAGCATAGGCATGGCACTGTTTGAGGTCCTGTATGGGCGAAGATGCAAGTTGCTGTTATGCTGGGATGATGCTTCTGACACCACGGTTACCGAGTTAGATCTGATCCAGGAGTCCATTAAGAAGATCTCTATCATTCGAAAGCACATGCTAGCAGCACAGAGCCGGCAAAAATCTTATGCCGAAAAACAATAGCAACCATTAGAATTTGCATTCGGGGATCATGTTTGTATCAAAGTATCACCTATGTGGGGTGTCCGGCGTTTTGGCCAAAAGGGCAAGTTGAGCCCAAGGTTTAAAGGCCTGTTTGAGATATTGGACCGGGTAGGGAAGCTTGTGTATCGATTAGCTCTGCCGCCGCATCTGGATGGAGTGCATAACGTCTTTCACGTCTCCCAGTTAAGGAAGTATGTCTATGATCCGAGTCACACGCTCAATTTCGAAGAAGTTGAAATTTCCGACGACGCTACCTGTATAGAGGTACCGATCGCCACGGCATGAAGGAAGCAACTTGGGAGACCGCGTCGAGCATGAGAGAGAGTCATCCCGAGTTATTTTCTTAGTTTCGGGACGAAATTAATTTAAGGGGGTGATATGTAATACCACCGGTATTTCATGCTTGTTTACCTTGTACTGTGTGATTCCTTATAGTGTGATATTGTCATTTCTATTATGTGATTACATTAAATACTATTTCGATACAATTGTGTGATGTGGATGAAACGGAGGTGATGCACTTTGACTCCGTTGAACAATCGTCGGTGCGAATATGACGGTGGCCAACGTATTGTTCCCCGATAAATTGTTGACGAGTGGAAAGGATGGTCACTCCGAAATGGTTAAAATGCGAATATATGACCAAGGAACTAAATGTGTAACGCACGCTTTAGAACATGCATAACGTACGCTAAGACTAATACATTACGTACGTTAACATGATATGGTTTCGTACGTAATGGTTGAGTTGGTCTCCCGACCAGAATCTTCCTGTTGACGCGGATTGGGTTACTTTCAGAGGGCTAGAGGACAAACGAGTCAACCCCTTATAACGTACGCTATTCACCAAGTTTAACATATGCTACGGTCGGGCGCCTTATGTATGCTATCGAAGCTTATGTACGTAACAAATGAGTGCAATTCATCCAGTAGCATCTGGATGACCTTTACGTACGCTAACAGTAGAACATTACGCATGTAACGAGCTTTACGTACATAAAGCATGGGACCTTAACGTACGTTAATAAGATCGAATGTTATAAATTAACACACCCTCCTTCATTTCCCCCGACCTAAAATCTAAAGTGAAGCCTTCTTGAAGCACTTCCATAGCCTTATACTTGATTCTTGTCCTCTCATACACTTGAATCAACATAGAAGAGGTGATTTCGTAAGCTCCGGTGAAGATTATCCATGTCGTATGATCCATTCTTCGTTCTCCTCGTGGCTCTTATTGATTGTCATCCATATTCATTGTTCTTCATCTATTAAGGTATGTCTATCCATCCTAGAAGTAATCTACTCAATGTTGTTGATTATACTTGTTAGATTATGGGTACTTGGGTAGATTTTGCTAACTCTCGTAGATAATCTAATCAAACGAACTTGTAGTAATCGGGACTATCATTGTTCGTATATTTCATTTTCGTACAACTCGTTGTATCAATCACATTCGAAATTTCCATCTCAGTTGACATCGGAATTTTAAAACTTGACGAACCAATTGTAGGAGATTTCCATAGGAATCTGTCACCGTTTGATAAACTAGTCGTAACCCACTATTGTCATATAATTATCGACGTTAAAATAACAAGGGGAATCAATCCAATAGTATTATTGTCATTAAGAATCAAACACCGATATCATTACGTAGATGGTAACCCACCGGTTGAGGTAATCGGAGTAAAAATTTGATTAGAAGTAAAGGATTCGACTATGTTATGGTTATGATTGGGATAATCTTGTCGAGCGAATAATTATAGCTAAACGTTAGTCATAGAGTTGAACGGCATAGTAGTACGTATCATTCGTGAATTTAGGAACATGATATTAGTTTAGGCGGAATCGGAATAAGTTGAGAATTCTGTTAGGAGGGGGAATGGAAAACTAGTTTATTCTTCTTTATCCGTGTGAAATATTAATCAAGGAGTACATGACTAGGTTAAGCTCGATCGAGCGTGGAGATCCTCGGTTATCATAAGGCACCTACCGTCGGATCAAAGGCAAGTGAAATCTTGCTCGAGAAATGCTAATATTATTGAAATGTTCGTATTAATAAATGTGCCATTGTTGATGAATGCCGACGGTTGTCTTTCTCTAAAATCTATTATAAATGGGCCGATGTGTTGGGGATAAAACCTGTATGGTACCCGTATGGAAATGTGTTAGGGGATATGACCCGAATTGGGCACCTATGTTCCGGGGTATTCCCGTGTGGATACTTTCGTGACCCTTGGTTGCGACCTTGGTGTTTATGTGATAAAAAGAGAAAGACAACGTCGGTTGTGTGGTTAAATATTTTCTGTTGATTATGTGACACTGTGTCGGGAAAATTTGTGTATATCGTTGCTAATAATCGTTATGTGTATGCATTCTCTGACCTTGGTTACCTGGCAGGAATTATCGTGCCAGGTAGATTTGTTGATCATGTGCAGGACATTCCTGAGGGGTCCGGTCAGACTTGATCAGTGTTGGAATAAACCTTGCCGCTGCTTAAATTAAATTTGAACTTTAGAACCTCCGTTATGTAATAATCGAACTTTGAATTATGTTTCTTCTTAAAAGCTTTCGGCTCATGATATGTAACCGTGAACTTATTATTTTATTGCAATTTCTTTAAAATATCTATTTCTTGAACTAGCCTTGTGGGTCCCACACGGGATTCACGGCACGGTAATACCTCGGGAGATTTTGGGGGTGTTACAAAAGGATTATTATATTAAACCCTGCAGGTGGAATTAATTTTCCGATATAATAATAAAGCTCGAGTGGTATACTCATGTGTAACACATTAATTAATTAAAAGCTGTCAGTAGCTTAAATTAATTAACGGAAATGGAATATCTTAGACACGGGAAATAATTAATTCAAAAAGGAGCCCAATTTCGTAATTTGGAATTTGGGTAGGAAGTGCAATATCAACCTTTTAGTGGATTAAGTAGATATTAATAGAGTCATCATATTAGGAAGAGTCCTAATATTAGAAAGATGATCTCTATTGGAAGTCCTCACCTTATCCTCCTTAAGGTCCCTAGAGTTGCCCAAAACACTTATAAATAGGACACATGTGCGGGCCGATTTTTTCACACTCTTATTTGGCAAAAGAATTTCGATTTTCTTCTCTAATTTGTGTTTAGTTGTGAATCTTGACTTGTGTCTTCGATTCTACAATTTAGCTAACACAATACTTTTCTAAATACACAAATATTCAAGAAAAATAGAGAGAAAATTAGTATGGTAATTTTTGGAAGAAAAAGTGGTTCGTCCGACCCATATCACAGTCTAAGCAGTTCGGTAGATTGTTGCCCACACGACATCCGGACATAGGCGGGATATACTCTAGAAGATCTTGAGGTAGAAACACAAGAAGATCGAAGAGGAGTACGTGGAGTAGCTCGATCGATCCAAAAGGGAATTTTCTACCACTTCGCTTCAAAGGTATGAATTACCAATTCTACTGCGTAAATACGTATATTTAAATTGTTAATTAATCTGTTTAATTAATTGATTGACAAGCCTAAATAGATCTGCTATTTATGTTGGGTAGTTTATAAAACCGAATCAATTAATTCATCAATCTCGCTTCTGCTGCGTTTTATATTCCAACAATTGGTACCGAAGGAAAAGAAGTCCAGCACGAAAAGGAGTCCTGATCGGACGAACCGACCGAGACAGGCTGCTGCCGATCGGGACTCGGCCAATGCAGGCGGTCTCGGCCGAATCTGGCCTGCCGCGCGTCGGCCAGGGGCAGGGTGCCGGGCCGCGGGTCGGGTTGGGCAGCGGGTCATTTTTTTATCTGGACAGGTTCTTTCGGTGTATGATCTTATTCGTTTATCAGTCGTTTGTTGCGTCCGTTGGAGCACAATAATTTTAATTTGGAAATTTCTTGTGCACTTAATTTTGCATGGAAGAAAGTTTCTAAATTTGGCAATTTTTGTGCCCCAACCGGGAGGAGGTGACGAGATGCTTGAAGCAGTGGGAGCAAAAGAGCCAAGGATTTTCTCGTTACTCAAAACGATGAATAAAAGCGATGATAATTGAATTTAGTTATCCAATTTTTCATGTTGGTTTTTACTGTTTGGATGAATGGCATGTATGGATGTATGTGTGATATGTTTCTTGCATGTTAGGACGAGAAAATTAAAAATCTTATTTTTCAAAATAACTAAGTGATTTTAATAATTGATTTTTCAAAATCAAATTGCCCTCCATAATTAGTTTAAATTGTGAAATAATTAGTATGCGTTGACATTAGAGCCTTCCTCCACATCAGATGTGCTGATTATTGGCTCACTAGTTTTAAACTTCAATTAGATAGCAAAAAGGTGAATATTATTTTTTTTATGATAGGACCTCTCCATCTGTAGGACTATTATCATTAAATAATATTCTAAGGTTTGTTAAATTATGGTGTTCACTTACATGTATTAATTAATAAGCTCCCTATCGGAGTCTATATTAATTTAATACATGGCCAAGAGGAACCAACTATTAATTTTACTTGTCAAAACGCATCTTGACTGGATAGTAAAATTAAAGACATTAAAATCTACTTGAAAAATATTTATGTAAACGTCCAAACTAACGTGGCTTGCATGTGTGGTTTTTTGAGTTGTTGGTTGACTGCATATATATTGTTTTTTTAAGGTTTTTCAATATATTTTGCGTCGAATTATGTGTTGAATGGTGTTTTAATTTTATTCTCAGATATCTTTCAATCCACTAGCTGTTATTCTCAAAGAAAATAAACTTGATGGCACTAACTTTACCGACTGGAAAAGAAATCTTGACATTGTCCTGACTGCCGAGGGGCATAAATTTGTGTTAACTGACGAGAGCCCTCTGGAACCAGAAACGGATGCCACTCCTGAGAAGTTGGCTGAATTCCGAAAATGGAAAAAGTCGGATGAGATGGCTCACTGTTACATTTTGGCTTCACTGACAAATGTATTGCAGCATCATCATTAGTCGATGGCCTCAGCCGTGAAAATGATGAAAAATCTCACCGAGATGTTTGGTCATCAGAACCAGGCTGAAGGCTGTTGCAGTGGGAGTGCAGTTAAAAGTTAATGATAGGATTCTAGTCCTAAATAATGTATTATTAGTACCTGATTTTAGAATGAATTTAATTTTAGTTTCTAAATTGTGTTGTGATGGATATTTAGTTTCTTTTGGATATAATCCAGTTATTAAAAGAAATAGTGAATATGTTTGCACGAGTACTTATAATGAAGGACTTTATGTCATTAATGCTGCACCAACTCCCTTGCATAATTATAAATCGCTTAATTCTTTGGCTAATCCTAATAAAAGAAAAGAACTTTCGAGCATAAATCAAACATATTTGTGGCATTTACGATTGGGTCATATTAACCTTAGAAGGATTCAAAGATTGGTTAGCGATGGCCCATTGGATTCACTCCAAGTTGAGTCATTTCCAATTTGCGAATCCTGTCTAGAAGGGAAAATGACTAAAAGGGCTTTGCAAAGCAAACGAGATCGTGCACAAAATGTATTGGAATTGGTACACACCAATATTTGTGTCTAGAAGAGATGATCTATGTTATCAAGATTATGAAGGTCAATGCAGGTGCAAGAATGAAAGGGCAACCCTATACTGAGATGCTCGAAAAGGAGTGGGGTCAGTGGATGACCGATAGTGCAAGCATGTTAACCTGGAAAACATCTCCAAGAATGCGCTATTTGTCACTCTCGACAAAGGCACATTCTCTAAGGTGAAGAGCTGTGAGACAGCCAAGAAAATCTGGGAGAAACTCAAGCTTATTTGCGCGGGTACTGAGATCTCAAATGAAAACAAAATTTCTAAACTTGCTCAGCAATTTGAGTATTTCGAAATGAAACCTACAGAAATGCTTGAGGAGCTTGACTAAGATTTACCGTCATTGTCGATGAACTTAAATCATTGGGTAAAGTGTATACCCAAAAGGAGAAAAATTTGAAAATATTTAGATCACTCCCTGCCCGATGGGACATAACCACAGGTATGTGTGTGTCCTGTAACTTAAACGAATCTACTTTTGATCTCTTTTCTGACTTAAAGGCATTTGAGTATGATATAGACATGAGAGAGAAATCCGAAGAGTCGCGTGCCAAGGCTACAACACTGGCTGCTGTATCTGACAGGAGACATAGTTCAGCACCCAACACATCTAAGTCGGCACAGAAGGCAGCAGGCATCGATGACGACATCCTGTCACAAGATGAAATGACCTTACTCATGCACAAGTTCAAGAAGTTCATCAAACAGTATGTAAAGACTCCATACAGGCCCAAGCCTTTTAATAGGGTAAGCTCTGATCCCCTTCATCCGGTGATTCTAACCTATGTTATAATTGTAGGAAGCCAGGACATTGTGCAAATAAATGTCCTCATCCAAAAGTGCAAAAGTTACCCGAAGCTGAGCAACAGGAAAAGGATGAGAATAGACGTGCCTGGAGAAACAAGCTTAAGGCCCTGATTAGTGAATCAGTAGCCTCGCCCGCATCAAACAAAACCGAGGAGTGCCTACAGGCGATCACTGACAGTGACTCCTCCGATGATGAAATTGAGGATAAAGCATACATGTGCTTTATGGCCAAATAAATAGAAGATGATGATGACAGCAATGATGAAGTAGGCTCAAACTCAACTATTCCTACCAATGCATCACTTCTGAAAACATGATGAATGAATTTAAGAACATTCAAACAACCCATGAGATACTCAAATGAGAAAATATACAGCTCGCCATCTTAAACCTGAAGATGAATGACGAAAATGACTTGCTTAAAAACAACAATGAAAATATGTCTGGATTGCAAAAACAGCAAAGTCACTTCTGAAAAACTCATGGAAAGCAACCATCATTTGCAAAAGATCTAAATGAGGCAAAGTCTTATAGTGAAAAACTCTCGAGAAACGAGAAGGAGAACTAGAGACCATTCTGAAATCACTTGAAAAATCTTCTAGAATGATGGAAGAAATTCTAAGCACTGGGCAACATACCCATGATAAACATGGCTAAGGATATGTCTCGTTCTCCCATAAGGGAAAATCTAATACGGTGTTCGTCAAGGGTATGGAACCCATTCCTGAACCCGAAGAGGCCCCGAGTCTCGCAAAGGTTACAGCCGCCCCTCCTTGTACAGCGAAGGCTGCGATTCTGCCCCCAAGTTCCTATCATAGACCACAGAAACCTCAGCCTCACAGACCTGTGAGACGCAATCAACAGTATGCTTCTCGAGCATACCAACAGCGCCAGCAGCCATTCAGAACTGATGCTGTATCCAAGTATCAAAGGCACACACCGTAGTACTACCAATAGTACAGTGCGCCTAGATACTGGATACAGGAGCCCCATTGTCTATCCAGAAAGCAGGCTACTGCGCAGTACCACTCACAGCTATGGGTATCCAACTGGAAACCTAGAAGGCAAGCTGTAAGGCCGAAGAAAATGGTTCCCCCTCCAAGATGGCATTGTACTGGAATCAAATCCCTAGATTTTTCATGCATAATAATCAAGGTTATAGCGACTGGGTGCCTTCCCCATGTAGATATTGCAAGACTGGACCAAACGTAACCTACAGCAAACCAATTGCTGTCAGGCAAATTTGGGTACGAAAAGGCACTAACACCCATGGACCCAATAATTAAAGGGGACCTAAATCTACCTAGATTCTTTGCTTACAGGATATCAAGGAAAAGGACAACTGGTACTTCGACAGAGGATGCTCTCGGCACATGACAAGAGATAGTAGCAAGCTGTCATATTATGTAGAATGTCGTGGTCTAAAGGTACGATTAGGTGACAAATCTAAAGGAAGAACAACAGGGAAGAGAACCCTGCTTGTAGAAAAGTTTAAAGTCGCTGATATATCCTATGTTGAAGGCTTACAGTATAATCTACTTAGTATTAGCCAAGTATGTGACAAACAGTTCTCGGTCAAATTCTATATAGATCACTGTAGGGTGAAGGACATCAAGACTAAGGAAATCGTCCTCACAGGAAGCCAATCAGGTAATATGTACATTGCTGACTGGAAGCCTACGAGCTTCACGATTCCATGTTTTCTGGACAAAGGCATTGCCGATCAAATCTGGCTATGGTTCAAAAGGATTCGCATATCAACTTCAAGACTATCAACAAATTCGCTAGACAGAGAATGGGGCCAGAGGTTTGACCGATGTGTCATTTCATAAAAACAGTTTCAGTGGACGCTGTCAGAAAGGCAAACAAGTTAAGACCATCCTAAAAAGCAAGTGATACATGACCACTCTAAACAGGCTGAGAGATCACCCCAAGGAGTTGATTATAGGAGATATCGATGCTGGTGTAACCACTCATAGAAGAATACAGAATACACAAGGAACTGTACTCTGTGCACAAGAAAAATAGATTCTGAAAAGTCTCAATTTCCTGTATGGAAATCTCAAGACGAACTTAGGAGACTAGATATGTGCACTCCAGCTGCATTCTTAGGCAAATCCGATCATATTTCGACCAATGGGGCTTTGAATAATTCACACTGAATCACTTCTATGAAAGAACAGCTAAATGGTTTCGAAAGAAACAATGTGTTGTGTCTAGTAACCAGACCAGATCATCAAGCTGTAATTGGAACTAAATGGGTACTTAGAAACAAAAAGGATGAAAATGGACTTGTTATAAGAAACAAATCCCGTATAGTTGCTCAAGGTTACAGACAGAAAGAAGGCATAGACTACGATGAAATTTTTACCCGTGTATCCAGACTAGAAGCCGATATTCCTAGAATTCGACGCCCTTAAGAACTTTATAGTCTATCAAATGGACGTTAAGATTGCATTCCTGAATAGAGATCTCGCCGAAGAAGTCTACGTTGAACAGCCACCAGGGTTTGTCAACACTGAAGGCGGAGACCTAGTAGATAGGCTACGAAAAGCACTGTATGGACTTAAGTAAGTGCCTAGAGCCTGGTATGAAACCCTGTCCCTATATTGTGAATAAAGTTTACATATTGGATTTACGATGATTTGGTTTACCTTTGTGGATATGATTCGTGCGATTTGATTATTCGAATATTTGTTAGTATTAATGATATTCTTGCTTGTTTAACGTTGTGAAGTTGTGTTGGTAATGTTAGTTGCGTGATTCGTGTTGGACTCGATTGATCGGGTTTGATGTCTTGTGTTGATTATGATTATTGTGTTGGATTGATTATACACTTCGACATGTATTTTGGTGTATGATTGGATGTTCGAACATATTTGTAATAAGGTGTGTTATTCGTGGTGATGTGTTGCATTGATTGATATGTGTTGGGAAGTGTGTGTGTGTGTGTGTGTGTGGTCTAGGTACGGTCCGTGGGACCTCTGGAGTTTGGTACATGATGTGTACGAACAGTGTGTATGGTCCAGGTATGGTCCGTGGGACCCCTGGAGTTTGGTACATGATGTGTACGAACAGTGTGTATGGTCCAGGTACGGTCCGTGTGACCTCTGGAGTTCAGTACATTATATGTACGAATAGTGTGTGTGATCCAGGTATGTTTCGTTGTGACCTCTGGAGTTCGGTACATGATGTGTACGAACAGTGTGTATGGTCCAGGTACGGTTCGTGTGACCTCTGGAGTTCGGTACATAATGTGTACGAATAGTGTGTGATCCAGGTACAGTTCGTCGTGACCTCTGGAGTTCAGTACATGATGTGTACGAACAATGGTTTTGAGAAAGGTGCCGTGGACAAGACCCTCTTTAAGATATAAGAAGGTAACGATCTTTTAATGGTATAAATATATGTCGATGATATTATATTTGGTACAACTAACTTCGCTTTATGTCAAAGGTTCTTTTATCTCATGAAAAGTAAACTTGAAAGGAGTATGATGGGAGAACTTAGCTATTTTCTTGGATTGCAGGTTAAGCAATTGCCTACAGGCATATTCATCAACCAGGAAAAGGATAACAAGGAGTTGCTCAACAAATTCTAGATGAACAACTCTAAATCCTCGTCCACCCCCATGAGCACTTCCATGCAAATTAGTGCTGACGAAGCTGGAAACCCAGTTGATCAATCACTCCACTGGAAGTTAATAGGATCACTCGTGTACCTAATAGCTAGCAGGCCCGATATCCAGTTTGCTGTAGGAGTATGTGCACTACTACAAAACTAGCCTTTAATAGCGCCCTTTTAACAGCGGTTGTTCGAAAACCGCTATTAAAATGACGCGGTGGCATACTTGTAAATAGTGTGCAACAAATTAACAGCGGTTATTAAAATAACC
The DNA here is from genome assembly GCA_033398695.1 of Orobanche coerulescens. NCBI lineage: Eukaryota > Viridiplantae > Streptophyta > Magnoliopsida > Lamiales > Orobanchaceae > Orobanche > Orobanche coerulescens. The sequence goes on along the minus strand of CM065804.1, from coordinate 92,369,592 downwards.
GATGTTAAAATAGCAACTTAACAGCGGTTTTCTAATAACCTATGTTAAATTTATCCCGAAAAATTAAAAAAAATGAACTTGCATTTTAACATCGGTTATTAAGGAAAATCGATGCTAAAATTTTTCTCGAAAAAAAAGTAAAATTAAATTTAAAAGTGACGATTAACAGCGGTTTACACAATAACCGCTGTTAATTTTTTTCAAAAAAAAAACAGCGGTTTTACTTGATAACCGCTGTTGTTTGCACATTACATTTAACAGCGGTTGTTGCTTAACAACCGCTGTTGTTTGATCATTAAGAAAACGAATAATAGTTTAGGTCATTATTTTTCTTCCTCCGCCTCTCTCTACCCTGTACTGACCCAAAATACACTCCGATTTTCCCATCGCCATTCCCGTCGCCGTTGTCGTTGCCGTGCATCTCGATTTTTTGCCGTTGCGTCCCTACCATCTCGCTGGAAGATTAACCCCTGGCCCCGAACAATCTCGCCGGACGATTTACCCTATCCCCGAACAATCTCGTCATACGAATAACCCCTGGCCCCAAACAATCCCTCCGGACGATTGGCCTTCGCCGTTTTTCGCTGGACGTGGCCTGAGCGACCATCTCCGAGCTACCCCCACCGTTGACCACTTCTATTTCCGTGGCTCTGTCTTCTCGGATTTTCTGGCCGCCGCGGGGTTAAAACGCGCTGAGGTAAGTGTTTACTGGCTTTATTCCATTTTTTTACATTTTTCTGTACCCTACGTTAGTTTGCATTGCATATTGGTTTCATTTTGTTTGTGCTAATTTCGAATATAATTATTCACTAACATGAATAATTTGTTCGGGTACTTGTACTTCTGGTAGAGTTAGTCCTTTCTTTTGGGTGAGTTCTGCTTTGCACTTCTATTTAGGCCAGACATTTTCCGTTCTTGAGATAGTTGAAGTGAGATACTTCTCGTAGGAATCTCACTCCCTCTGCTCGTAGTACCTGGGGAAGAGTAATTTGATAATATTATGTCCAAATTTTTCTTTAAAAATAAAAGATAGTCACTTGAGTTCAATAAGTATCGGTAATGGCCAATCAATAGTTTAATACAGAGAAAATTATAAAGGTATGTTCTGACCTAAAGGTATATCTACTATATGGTCTAGAAGGATAGCGTGATTACTCTTGTGTGTCTTTCAGTTTTTGTCTGTTACCTTTTAAAGCATGAATTACGTTGGGATAGATGTGGTTAACTTCTTAAGGATCTTCTCCCTTTGGGATAGATGTTAACTTTCATCTTAAGGATCTTCTCCCAATAGTTAATGCAGGAAAAGGTGACAGTCTTTATAAAATAGTGAGATGACATAGTATATTAATAGCAATAACAGTTGTATGTTTTTGGTAGAAGATTAAAATAACACTAAATGTGGTTGGTTCTAACTAAAGCAATTGCAAATTGAATTTCACTATGTGTACAACAGAAAAGAAGAAAAATAGATCGAAGTTGGATGAATGCAAGTCGTAACAGTGATGAGTATGATAATGGAATCGAACAATTTCTTGAGTTTGCCCGACAAAATCGCCCAGAACCCGATGAAAGATATTTTTGCCCTCATGTCAACTGTATGAACGAGAGACGAGATGAAGCTGACATAATTCGTGAACATCTTATTTGTGAGGGAATAAATACGAACTATACGATTTGGATATGGCATGGCGAACTAGTAGACATTCCAACTGAAGACACATACGTAGATATAGATGGTGATCAATTTGAAGACATGATTCGTGATGTTGGAGAAGAATCATTCCGACGAGCACATGTTTATGATGCATTGAAAAGTGATTCAGATACTCCTTTATATCCGGGTTGTAAAAATTTTACACGCTTGTCTGCCGTGTTGAAGTTGGTTAATGTGAAAGCAAAAAATGGGTGGAGTGATAAAAGTTTCACCGAATTACTCGAGTTGATACAGGAGATACTTCCAGAAGGTAATAAATTGCATAACCGTACTTATGAGGCCAAGAAGGTTTTGTGTCCAATGGGTTTAGCGTATAAGAAAATACACGCCTGCCCTAATGATTGCATATTGTACCGAAAAGAGTTTGAATTATTGCATAAGTGTCCTAGGTGCGTGGCATCACGCTACAAAGTGAAGCATGATGATTCTAGTGATGGAGAGAGCACACAATGAGGGCCTCCAGCGAAGGTGTTGTGGTATCTTCCAATTATTCCAAGGTTCAAGCGACTGTTTGCTAATAAGGATGACGCAAAGAATCTCATATAGCACGCAAAAGGGAGAAAATGCGACGGAATAATTCGTCATCCTGCTGAGTCTGTACAGTGGAAGAAAATAGAACATTTATTTCCGGATTTTGGGGCTGAGGCAAAAAACCTTAGGCTTGGACTTGCCACATATGGGATGAATCGGTTTGGTAATTTAAGCATTAAGCATAGCTCATGGCCCGTCCTACTTGTGATCTATAATTTACCTCATTGGTTATGTATGAAGCGAAGATATGTTATGTTGTCAATGATGATTTCAGGCCCAAAGCAGCCAGGAAATGACATAGATGTTTATGTAAGTCCGTTGATTGTGTAATATCCGCATTTTTCTTTCCCTTGTATTTTTATTTTCGGTGTATTTCTCGGTCGTAGTGACCCTCGTGTATCTTTTAGTGTATCTTTTCAGCCACCTGTTGATCTGATTCTCGTTATTATTGTGCGGAACCACTATTTCGGGATTGCCGTGAATCCATTCTATGTTATGATGCTTTTGGAGATGTTCTGTTTGATATTTCGTTTATATTCCGGTGTTTTGAACTGCTTATGTTTCATACCTAGCGCACGCTATTTTTTCTGCATAGCGTGCGCTAGGGGCCCCATAGTAGCGCACGCTACGACTGCTTCATAGCGCGCGCTAGAGAGCCAGCCCTGGGAGTGACAGTGTTGATTCCAGCCCTCTGGACTGGCGGATTAGCGTACGTTACGTAGTCTAGCGCACGCTAATGTCGGGGTCTAGCGCACGCTGAGATGCCCAGTAGCGTGCGCTAGTGTGACTGTCCAGTACTGGATAGTTTGCCACTGGACTTGACTGATGCCCGGGTAGCACACGCTATTGGTCGATAGCGCGTGCTACCGATACACTTTAGCGCACGCTACGTTTGGTCGATAGCGCGCGCTAACCAGATCAGGTGTGCTCTGACAGTTGCTTCTGGACTCGGCTGATGTCCAGGTAGCGCACGCTATGGGTTGATAGTGCGCGCTACCGAGAGGTTATTAGCGCACACTGCGTTTGGAGTAGCGGATGCTAACGGCCAGAAATCTGACTACTGGACTGGAGTTTGTTTCGTTAGCGCACTCTAACTTTGAGGATTAGCGCGCGCTAACACTCCCTGGCTATATAAACCAGGGAGTTGACCGAGATGAACGTATTATTTTCATTTCTTCCTTCTCTCCGCGGCTAAGGCGATTCCGGGCGATTTCTTGGCGATTTCTTCCCCCGATCATCTCAACCATCAACTTCCTTGAGTTCTTGGTGTATATTATCAACATCAACACGAATCTTTCATCCTAATCCAAGGTAAATCTCTTAGAACCCTACTTTTGGACAAATTGGGGGTTTTGGGATTTTCGTCTGATTCGTTCCGTTTTGATGGTTAATCCATGATGAATATGGTTAATCTTGTTGATATTATTAGTTTTCCTACGGATTCATGGTATATTTTTACGGTTTTGCAAAATCGGGAGGGTTTGGTTGTGGTCCGCCCTCGTTGTTATTTTTTATACGAATATACATGAATCGTAGGCGGGTTTTCGGGTGTATTCCATTTCTCTATTCGTCTAGAGTTGGTTGTGATTGTGTTCTTCGAATCGTTAGGTTTGGTTCCGTTGGTTCCTAGCGTTCGTCGGTGTTTTTCCTTCCGTTCGTTACGTCGTCAATAATTCAAGGCAACTATTTTTGGAAACCTTTATGCTTAATATGAAATGGTAATGTATATTGTGTGTGCTATACTCACCCTGGGAGGGTTCGACGGGGCCTCGGGGGAATCTATGACTTCACTCTGGATTCACGAGTTTGTTTCGCTATCCAGCTCGGGAGGGTCCTTAGAGGCCTCGGGTGGGATTCATGGTGGCGTCCTGGTCCTAGGCGATGCCTATGCGTGACTTGTTTTATAAAGTGGCTAGCTCGGGAGGGTCCTTAGAGGCCTCGGATGGGATTCATGGTGGCGTCCTGGTCCTAGGCAAATTGATTATTTGACTGTTTGTTTCCGGAAAGGACACGTCTGATTTTTGGTTTTGAAATGATATTGGTGCATGTACTATGAAATGTGTAAGCGATTGGTTTGCCTTGATAAGTGCGTCGTCGTCTTCATTGACGATATTCTTATTTATTCGAGGAATGAGGAAGAGCATGCCCGTCATTTGCGGACAGTGTTAGACATTTTGAGGACCGAGCGACTCTATGCGAAGTTCTCGAAATGTGAGTTCTGGCTGAAAGAACTGATGTTTTTGGGTCACGTGATTTCGGCCGAGGGAGTTCGAGTAGATCCGCAGAAGATTGAGGCAGTGTTGGATTGGGCACCGCCCACGAATGTGAAGGAGGTCCGTGGTTTCTTGGGTTTGGCTGGCTACTATCGTAGGTTCGTCGAGGGTTTCTCGAAACTTGCTCGGCCACTTACACAGTTGCTCCAGAAGTCCGAGAAGTTCGTTTGGAATGACGAGAGACAGTTGAGTTTTGAGGAGCTCAAGAGGCGTTTGACTTTAGCCCCGGTTTTAGCATTGCCGTGTGGCAACGAGGGTTTTGCTGTTTACAGTGATGCTTCGGGCAGGGTCTTGGGTGCGTATTGATGCAGCATGACAAGACCATTGCGTATGCGTCGAGACAGTTGAGGCCGTATGAGCTTAACTACCCTACTCATGATTCGGAGTTAGCGGCAGTTGTTTTTGCGCTCAAGATCTGGCGTCACTATATTTTCGGATCTGCATATCAGATTTTTACCGATCATAAAAGTCTGAAATACATATTTACTCAGCGGGAGTTAAATATGAGGCATAGGAGGTGGTTAGAGTTGATTAAGGATTATGACCTCGAAATCCTTTATCATCCGGGCAAGGCGAACGTCGTGGCCAACGCCTTGAGTAGGAAACCAGTTGCGTTGCGAACGCTTGAGATCCTTACGTCTCAGTCTGAGCTTCGGAGGGCTTTGATCGAGTTAGATGTTGAGGTTTTGTCGCTTGGAGCTATCGGGCAACTTTGTACTTTAGAGATTTCATCGTCTGTGATCGATGAAATTAGGCTGAAACAGTTAGAGGATCCGATGATTACTCAAATCCGAGAGAACGTTCTTAAGGGAAAGTCTCCTGGGTTTGTGATTCATGAGGATGGTGTTTTGAGATTCGAGAATCGGCTTCGTGTACCGAATGACCCAGAGCTGAAACAGAGTATTTTGCGTGAAGCCCTTGCTACACCTTACTCCGTTCATCCTGGTTCGAGTAAGATGTACAAGGACCTGAGGAGGAATTTCTGGTGGAATGATATGAAGGAAGAGGTCGCGCAGTTTGTAGCGAGATGTTTGACTTGTCAGTAGGTCAAAATCGAGCATCAGCGACCGACTGGGTTATTGCAGTCACTTCCCATTCCGGAATGGAAATGGGAAGATATATCGATGGATTTCATTACGAGTTTGCCGAGATCGAGGTCGGGCATGAATATGGTATGGGTGATTGTTGATTGTCTAACCAAGTCTCAAGGACACTTGGGCCCCAGAGAAGTTAGCTCGTGTGTTTATCGCGCAGATTGTGAGACTTCACGGTACTCCGAAGTCTATTGTTTCGGATCGTGATGGCCGTTTTGTATCGCACTTTTGGCAGGCGGTGCATAAGGTATTGGGTACTCGTTTGCGTCTGAGTACCTCTTTTCATCCCCAGTCAGATGGACAGTCGGAACGCACTATTCAGACGTTCGAGGATATGTTGCGCGCTTGTGCTCTCGATTGGAGCAGTGACTGGGAGGAGCATTTGCCATTGATCGAATTCACGTACAACAATAGTTGGCACGCGACGATTCGGATGGCACCGTATGAGGCACTTTATGGTCGGCGATGTCGATCACCGATTTGTTGGAATGAGATGTCCGATTTGGTTGGGACTGAGCCGGATGTCGTTTTAGAGACGAGGCGGAAGATAGAATTAATTCGGGAATGGATGTTGACTGCCCACAGTCGACATAAGTCATATGCCGATGTCCGTCGTTGACCTTTAGAATTCGAGGTGGGAGACCACGTTCTACTAAAGGTGTCGCCGACGAGAGGAGTTTTCCGTTTCGGGAAAAAGGGGAAGTTGAGTCCGAGATTTATTGGACCCTTCGAGATTCTCGAGCGAGTCGGTGGGTTGGCATACCGTTTGGCGTTACCCCCGGCCCTGAGTCATGTTCATAGCATTTTTCATGTTTCCCAGCTGAGGAAATATGTCCCGGATCCTAGTCACATCATCGACTATGGGGAGATTGATGTCGCTGAGGATATTACTTTTGAAGAACGTCTCTTGAAGATTTTGGAGCATCGCGAGAAAATACTGAGGCATAAGACAATCCCTTTGGTCAAAGTGCATTGGTCGAGACATGGTGTTCAGGAGGCAACTTGGGAGACCGAGGATATCATGCGTGCTAGGTACCCTGAGTTGTTTGTTTCTTAAGTTTCGGGACGAAACTTATTTTTAGAGGGGTAGAATGTAATATCCGCATTTTTCTTTCCCTTGTATTTTTATTTTCGGTGTATTTCTCGGTCGTAGTGACCCTCGTGTATCTTTTAGTGTATCTTTTCAGCCACCTGTTGATCTGATTCTCGATATTATTGTGCGGAACCACCATTTCGGGGTTGCCGTGAATCCATTCTATGTTATGATGCTTTTGGAGATGTTCCGTTTGATGTTTCGTTTATATTCCGGTGTTTTTAACCGCTTATGTTTCGTACCTAGCGCACGCTATTTTTTCTGCATAGCGCGCGCTAGGGGTCCCATATTAGCGCACGCTACGATCGTGGCAGCGCGCTGAGAGCCGACCACAGGAGTAGCGGTGTTGATTCCGGCCCTGCAGGATGGCGGATTAGCGTACGCTACGTAGTCTAGCGCACGCTAATGTCGGGTCTAGCGCATCTTGAGATGCCGTAGCGTGCGCTAGTGTGGTATCCCGATCTTGGGCGGTTTGCCACCGACTTGGCGATGCCCGGGTAGCGCACGCTATTGGTCGATAGCGCGCGCTACCGATACACTTTAGCGCACGCTACGTTTGGTCGATATCGCGCGCTAATCGGATTAGGTGTGCTCTGACAGTTTCTTCTGGACTCGGCTGATGTCCAGGTAGCGCACGCTATGGGTCGATAGCGCGCGCTACCGAGAGGTTATTAGCGCACGCTACGTTTGGAGTAGCGCACGCTAACGGCTAGAAATCTGACTACTGGACTGGAGTTTGTTTCGTTAGCGCACGCTAACTTTGAGGATTAGCGCGCGCTAACACTCCATGGCTATATAAACCAGGGAGTTGACCGAGATTAACGTATTATTTTCATTTCTTCCTTCTCTCCGCGGCTAAGGCGATTCCGGGCGATTTCTTGGCGATTTCTTCCCCCGATCATCTCAACCATCAACTTCCTTGAGTTCTTGGTGTATATTATCAACATCAACACGAATCTTTCATCCTAATCCAAGGTAAATCTCTTAGAACCCTACTTTTGGATAAATTGGGGGTTTTGGTATTTTCGTCTGATTCGTTCCGTTTTGATGGTTAATCCATGATGAATATGGTTAATCGTGTTGATATTATTAGTTTTCCTACGGATTCATGGTATATTTTCACGGTTTTGTGAAATCGGGAGGGTTTGGTTGTGGTCCGCCCTCGTTGTTATTTTTTATACGAATATACATGAATCGTAGGCGGGATTTCGGGTGTATTCCATTTCTGTATTCGTCTAGAGTTGGTTGTGATTGTGTTCTTCGAATCGTTAGGTTTGGTTCTGTTGGTTCCTAGCATTCGTCGGTGTTTTTCCTTCCGTTCGTTACGTCGTCAACAATTCAAGGCAAGTATTTTTGGAAACCTTTATGCTTAAAATGAAATGGTAATGTATATTGTGTGTGCTATACTCACCCTGGGAGGGTCCGACGGGGCCTCAGGGGAATCTATGACTTCACTCTGGATTCACGAGTTTGTTTCGCTAGCCAGCTCGGGAGGGTCCTTAGAGGCCTCGGGTGGGATTCATGGTGGCGTCCTGGTCCTAGGCGATGCCTGTGCGTGACTTGTTTTATAAAGTGGCCAGCTCGGGAGGGTCCTTAGAGGCCTCGGGTGGGATTCATGGTGGCGTCCTGGTCCTAGGCAAATTGATTATTTGACTGTTTGTTTCCGGAAAGGACATGTCTGATTTTTGGTTTTGAAATGATATTGGTGCATGTACTATGAAATGTGTAAGCGATTGGTTTGCCTTGATTACTTGTACTAGCGTAATTGCTAACCCCTCTGGGGACCCGTTGTGGGAAATTCTTGTTTATGGATTTCAAGTTATGATCATCCGGACGAGCGAGCGCTGGGACAGTACGAGGATGTTGGCCAGGGTCGTTGACATATGCGTTTGAGTCCTTTTATTTCCGTTATTCCATTCGATATGGTTGTTGTCCACTTTTGAAACTTATAGATTGTACTCGCGAGTACTTAGGCTTTTCTCTTCGGATTAAAATTTATATTCGTCAAGTTATTTATGTTGCCATTGTGGATTATTCCGTCGGTTGTACCGGGCGTGTGATTTGGTGTTCAATTGGATAATGTGTATATTTACTGTGGTAAATTGTGTCTAGCCTGGTGGGTCCCATGTAGGGGTCCACGACACTGTAATGTACCCTGAATATCTCGGGGGTGTTACAGAAAATGGTATCGGAGCATCTAGGTTTATGGATACCTAGGCTTGTCGGTTATTTGGGTCTATTTGTGTTTTGTTTTGCATATTGTCACACTGCTGCCAGCATCTCGGTACTTCTAGTGCTCGTAAGTTTTCTTATTCGGTCCTTTGTTTCCTTGCATTGTATTTCCGCTTCTTTAATCGTAGTTGCTTTTTCCTCCCTTACTCATCATCAATATACTTCTGATATCTCTTAACACAAGTATGGATGCCGGAGGAAACCGTGGTTGTGGACGTGGTCGTGGTCGTAGACGCGGCCGAGGACGTGGGGCGGCCACGTCGCATTCCTCGGGAGCCGGCAGTACCGGTGACCAGCATAGCCATGCTTCTTCTCAAGGTGGCGCTGACCTTGGTGTTGCGGCTGTTATGCAACAGATGGTAAACCAGATGGCGGCGATTGCCCAGGCGGTCCAGAATCTGGCCCATGCTGCTCGGTACGGAGCTGACCCTTGGCTCCAGGATTTTATCAAGATGCATCCTCCTCAGTTCACGGGAGCCTCTGACACGATTGGCTGGGAAGGGTGGATAAAGGAGATATTCAAAGTCTTTGTTGCCACCAACTGTCCCGAGGACCGTAAAGTTCCTATCGCCCAGTGCTTTCTCACTGGGGACGCCACAGATTGGTGGGAGGCCGTTGGACCCAAAGATCATGTTGCTTCGTGGGCCGAATTTCAGGAATTGATGGAAACTGAATATTGCCCGTGGCCGGTTAGACAGGCTTGAGTCCATGCCTTCTATGATGCTCAACCTCGGGATATTCCCGTATCCCAAACTATTGCCGATTTTAACAAGGAATTGGGTTATGTGAAGACCCATGTTGTCGAGGAGAGCGACAAAATTTTTCACTTCTCCAGACGGATGAAACTGTCGATTCGGGACTACATGTCTGGACTTGTCTGCATTACCTTGAAGGATTATCAGAGTCGAGCTCTTGCCTATGATATGTCGGTGACGGCCAGTGCGGCGGTCCGGGAGAGCAAGAAGCAGAAATCCGCCGGAAATTTTTCGAGTCACAAGGGTGGAGGTCAGCATAAGTCTGAGTCTGTGAATATTCCTGGTGGTAATTCGGCTCGTTTCTCTGGGGGCTATCGAGGTACTGCCAGTGCCTTCGTTCGGGATACCAAATGCTTTAACTGTGGAGAGCCGGGCCATCGAAACCGAGAATGTCCTCGTCCGCCTCTGATTTGTCATACATGTGGTCAGTCGGGCCACAAGGCTTCCTTTTGTGAGCGGGCAAGACGGCTTCTTGGTGCTCAGGCTTCTTTTCGAGCACCTATGGAGCCGAGTGTGAATCAGGGCTCTTTTGCTCCGCTGCCTCCGCCGGGTGCCGGTCGAGGGAGAGGTCGGGGTCAGCCCGCTAGAGGGGGAGCTTCCAGTGTTGGCTCCGCCCCTCCACGTATCTATGAGATGAGAAGGGCCGACGATCCAGCGGCCACTATGGTGACAGGTACCATTCATATCCATTCACATCCTGTCAGTGTGCTTTTTGATTCGGGTGCTACGCATTCATTCATTTCTCTAGAGTGTGTACGCCGTTTGAGTCTCGACTGCTTATCACCTTGCGAGCCTTTCATCGTTAAACTTCCTAGCGGTGATAGAATTGTCGGTGATCGAGAGGTCCGGGACTGTTCTGTGTTTATTTGTGAGAGAGCTTGGCTCTCTAATCTTATTATCGTGGGTATCGAGGGTGTGGATTTGATTCTCGGGGATTATTGGCTCGAGCGTCATGGTGCAATCATGAACTACCGCACGAGGATCATTACCATGCTAGCCGAGGACGGCAGTGAACACTCTTTCGCAGGGCGAAAGAGAAACCAAAAGTTTGTTATTAACGCCTTGAAGGCTATGAGACTCCTACGAAAAGGGTGTGCTGGTTATTGGTGCTACGCCTTGAAGGCGGAGGATGGTGGAGTCGAGCTTTCGTCGATTCCAGTCGTTAGTGAGTTTCCTGATGTATTTCCTGACAAGTTACCGGGATTGCCACCGGACCGTGAGGTTGAGTTTGCTATAGAGTTAGAGCCGGGCGCGGCTCCGATTTCGAAGGCGCCGTATCGCATGGCACCTTCAGAGATGTCAGAGTTGAAGAAGCAATTGAGTGAGCTTCTTGAGTCGGGGTATATTCGACCGAGCGCTTCGCCTTGGGGCGCACCGGTCCTATTTGTGCGGAAGAAGGATGGTTCACTGCGTTTGTGTATCGACTACCGCGAACTAAACAAGGTGACCATCAAGAACAAGTATCCCCTGCCGAGGATTGATGACTTGTTCCATCAGTTGCAGGGAGCTGCGGTATTCTCGAAGATTGATTTGAAATCGAGTTACTATCAGCTCCGGGTGAGGGAGTCCGACGTGCCGAAAACTGCTTTACGGACGAGATACGGACATTATGAGTTCGTAGTTATGCCTTTCGGGTTAACTAATGCGCCGGCGGTGTTCATGCAGTTGATGAACAAAGTCTTTATCGAGTATTTAGATAAGTGCGTCATCGTCTTCATTGACGATATTCTTATTTATTCAAGGAATGAGGAAGAGCATGCCCGTCATTTGCGGACAGTGTTAGACATTTTGAGGACCGAGCGACTCTATGCAAAGTTCTCGAAATGTGAGTTATGGCTGAAGGAAGTGATGTTTTTGGGTCACGTAATTTCGGCCGAGGGAGTTCGAGTGGATCCGCAGAAGATTGAGGCAGTGTTGGATTGGGCACCGCCCATGAATGTGAAGGAGGTCCGTGGTTTCTTGGGTTTGGCTGGCTACTATCGTAGGTTCGTCGAGGGTTTCTCGAAACTTGCTCGGCCACTTACACAGTTGCTCCAGAAGTCCGAGAAGTTCGTCTGGAATGACGAGAGACAGTTGAGTTTTGAGGAGCTGAAGAGGAGTTTGACTTCAGCCCCGGTTTTAGCATTGCCGTGTGGCAACGAGGGTTTTGCTGTTTACAGTGATGCTTCGGGTCAGGGTCTTGGGTGCGTATTGATGCAGCATGGCAAGACCATTGCGTATGCGTCGAGACAGTTGAGGCCGTATGAGCTTAACTACCCTACTCACGATTTGGAGTTAGCGGCAGTTGTTTTTGCACTCAAGATCTGGCGTCACTATCTTTTCGGATCTGCATGTCAGATTTTTACCGATCATAAAAGTCTGAAATACATATTTACTCATCGGGAGTTAAATATGAGGCAGAGGAGGTGGTTAGAGTTGATTAAGGATTATGACCTCGAAATCCTTTATCATCCGGGCAAGGCGAACATCGTGTCCAACGCCTTGAGTAGGAAACCGGTTGCGTTGCGAACGCTTGAGATCCTTACGTCTCAGTCTGAGCTTCGGCGGGCTTTGATCGAGTCAGATGTTGAGGTTTTGTCGCCTGGAGCTATCGGGCAACTTTGTACTTTAGAGATTTCATCGTCTTTGATCGATGAAATTAAGCTGAAACAGTTAGAGGATCCGGTGATTACTCAAATCCGAGAGAACGTTCTTAAGGGAAAGTCTCCTGGGTTTGTGATTCATGAGGATGGTGTTTTGAGATTCCAGAATCGGCTTTGTGTACTGAATGACCCAGTGCTGAAACAGAGTATTTTGCATGAAGCCCATGCTACACCTTACTCCGTTCATCCTGGTTCGAGTAAGATGTACAAGGACCTGAGGAGGAATTTCTGGTGGAATGATATGAAGGAAGAGGTCGCGCAGTTTGTAGCGAGATGTTTGACTTGTCAGCAGGTCAAAATCGAGCATCAGCGACCGACTGGGTTATTGAAGTCACTTCCCGTTCCGGAATGGAAATGGGAAGATATATCGATGGATTTCGTTACGAGTTTGCCGAGATAGAGGTCGGGCATGAATATGGTATGGGTGATTGTTGATCGTCTGACCAAGTCTCAAGGACACTTGGGGCCCAGAGAAGTTAGCTCGTGTGTTTATCGCGCAGATTGTGAGACTTCACGGTACTCCGAAGTCTATTATTTCGGATCGTGATGGCTGTTTTGTATCGCACTTTTGGTAGGCGGTGCATAAGGCATTGGGTACTCGTTTGCGTTTGAGTACCTCTTTTCATCCCCAGTCAGATGGACAGTCGGAACGCACTATTCAGACGTTCGAGGATATGTTGCGCGCTTGTGCTCTCGATTGGAGCAGTGACTGGGAGGAGCATTTGCCATTGATCTAATTCACGTACAAAAATAGTTGGCACGCGACGATTCGGATGGCACCGTATGAGGCACTTTATGGTCGGCGATGTCGATCACCGATTTGTTGGAATGAGATGTCCGATTTGGTTGGGACCGATCCGGATGTCGTTTTAGAGACGAGGCGGAAGATAGAATTAATTCGGGAACGGATGTTGACTGCCCACAGTCGACAGAAGTCATATGCCGATGTCCGTCGTCGACCTTTATAATTCGAGGTGGGAGACCACGTTCTACTAAAGGTGTCGCCGACGAGAGGAGTTTTCCGTTTCGGGAAAAAGGGGAAGTTGAGTCCGAGATTTATTGGACCCTTAGAGATTCTCGAGCGAGTCGGTGGGTTGGCATACCGTTTGGCGTTACCCCCGTCCCTGAGTCATGTTCATAGCAATTTTTATGTTTCCCAGCTGAGGAAATATGTCTCGGATCCTAGTCACATCATCGACTATGGGGAGATTGATGTCGCCGAGGATATTACTTTTGAAGAACGTCTCTTGAAGATTTTGGAGCATCGCGAGAAACGACTGAGGCATAAGACCATCCCTTTGGTCAAAGTGCAGTGGTCGAGACATGGTGTTCAGGAGGCAACTTGGGAGACCGAGGATATCATGCGTGCTAGGTACCCTGAGTTGTTTGTTTCTTAAGTTTCGGGACGAAACTTATTTTTAAAGGGGTAGAATGTAATATCCGCATTTTTCTTTCCCTTGTATTTTTATTTTCGGTGTATTTCTCGGTCGTAGTGACCCTCGTGTATCTTTTAGTGTATCTTTTCAGCCACCTGTTGATCTGATTCTCGTTATTATTGTGCGGAACCACCGTTTCGGGGTTGCCGTGAATCCATTCTATGTTATGATGCTTTTGGAGATGTTCCGTTTGATGTTTCGTTTATATTCTGGTGTTTTGAACCGCTTATGTTTCGTACCTAGCGCACGCTAGTTTTTCTGCATAGCGCGCGCTAGGGGTCCCATAGTAGCACACTGATAACACTCATTTTTACACATATATTTACATCGATTTTCCGGGTTTTAAGATTCTAAAATGTGTAGAACTGTGTCGTTTATACTCGTATTATGTTTATTGGACTCGATCACGCTTGGGTACGTTTTATTGATTTTATAGGTACTTTATGGACATAAATCAAGCAAGAACGAAGTCTCCAACCCCAATACATATCAAGCAATGCGGAAACGAGAGATCGGGCTTTTATAGGAGTCAAAACGGTGTCAAAGCGAGTCAAGGCGGCCGTGTCAATCGACACGGGCCGTGTCATTATCGGCCGTGCCATATCGACACGGTCGGGTCTATCTCCCAGGCCGTTCGTGCTTATTTTGACGTGTATGACACGGGCCGTGTCATTTGACACGGTCGTGGCATTTGCTCGGCCGTGTCATTTGTCACGGTCGAGTCCCTGTCGGCCGAGTTTTGGGCTTTTGAGCATACTATGACACGGGCCGTGTCATTTGACCTGGCCGTGTCACTTTTCGGTGGAAATATCTCTTTTTGACATTTTTGAGAGATTTTTGTGGAAAAAGTGAAAGTTTTATCTTTATAAAAGGGATATATGGGGCATGATAAGGGATATGCTGAAGATTGAGAGATTAGAGAGAGAAAATAACAAAAGATCAAGAGACTTTGATTTCAAAAAGAGGAGGTTTTGAAGAAATTCTTGAAGAACACTTCAAGAACATTTGAAGGTTTCAACCGGGATCGATCAAGACACACCACGAGTTTTATCTTCTTCCTATCTTTTCTTCATTTTGTTGTTTTTATTAGCATGAACATGATGATTATCTATCTTCCTTTCAATTCCATGTCCGGCTAAACTCTTTAGATTCCGGGCATGGGAGTACGTTGATTTACTATGATTTTGAGGGATTGATAATTATATTTATCTAGTGTGATTTCTTTATCAAATACTTGGTTTGATTCATGTTTAGACACTTGATCAATGTTTTTACATGTTAAACTTAATTGCTCATAATTCGAGAGAAGAGGGCATTAATAGGTTTCGAGTATTTGACGTAGTAAATTACGAGATTGAGAAATCGGTGATGAACTATGATGATATCTAAATCTTATGAACATTTTGGAGTTAGATAATTTATAGTAAACTGTTGCGATATTTCCTACACGCAAGTGCACGTCATCGTTTACAAGTAATAAAGTGATAAGTAGAGTATCGTTCCCACGAGGATTGAATCTCTAACTACCGACGTTTTCGTATTCCAATTTTATTTGAACAATCGAAGTTGGGTTGTTGGAGTAATAACTAAAAGAATTAATAAAAGACTAAACAGAAAACGATAGCTTGAATAAGAGGAATCAAATTATAAATAAGTCTAGAGTTCTGAATCCACCTTAATTTATCCGAATTTAATCTTGATTATCCGTAATAAATAATTTTCCCAATTTATTGAAGGCGGAGATTGCTATTATATTCTACCGCCTCCCGAGGTCAATAGATTTATCTAACGGCGACTAACGCACTCTATCCCTAGGTGAATTATCTCGTCGCTAGGCAAAAGCATGAAATCTCCTAAGGGCCACGTAGTTCCTATGAGTATATTCCTATCTCACAGAATAAAACGGTCCTCACCAATAGTTCCTCACCAAATCTCCTCTCCGATTCAAGTGAATGATTAAATCAATACAACTATTGGCGATAATTGCAAGCATTAAACATAATTGGGAAAACTCAATAAAAAGGTAATAAATTGGATAATCTCAATCAATTCGTCAAAATAAAGGTTTCATCAAAACCCTAGATTAGGGCTTTAGCGACATGCTAACAACCGACAATACGAATAAATAAACGAAAGCATAAAATTCAAACGCAGATGAAGCTCGGATTCCTCCGTTCTTGACTTCCGCCTTCGCCTTGAATTCCTCTCGCTTCCTCCTCTTCTCTGTCTCCAAGCTTAAGCTCCTAGGTTTAGCTCCAATGATTCCAAGATGATTAAATTAGGGTCTTCAGCCCTATTTATAGCTCAGCATCTCCATAAATCGCGTCAGTATTAGTTGGTTGAAAAATGGATTCGAAACGGCCCAAAATCCGCGCAGACGTACCAAACCCGCTAAGTGTGCCGCGGCTCACTGAACCTGTGCCGCGGCACATCGCCAAAATCTGAATACCTGGGCGTAATTAAATCCTTCTGTGCCGCGGCTCACATGGGCTGTGCCGCGGCACAGAGTACAGCCTACTCTGCCCTTCGGCTGGCGTCTTCCTTTGCCGCGGCTCAGTTTCCTTGTGCCGCGGCTCATAGTCCAGTTTTGCCGTTTTCGCCCGTTTTGCCTCGTTTAAGCTTCCGGACTTCAATTTCCTGTCATTCATACAAAATTAAGGCATTAAAAGCTCATTTAGATGATTTCACACTCCAAAATACTACAAAATAATGATAAATAAGCGTATAAAAATACGCCTAACAAATACCCCCAAACTTAAGCCTTTGCTTGTCCTCAAGCAAAAAGAATTAAAGTTAATAAAAGAATGTCGTGAATCATCGTGCAACTCATAGTGTTCAACCTAATCAATACTATCCTGCCATTTTCTCTAAATAATACGAGTGTCATAAAAGCGAGCTGCACTCAGAATAATGATTCCGCAAAGAGATCAAGTTCAGTCCTAGTCATTTGTTCATGAAGAAAACTCAGCTCAAAGATCAACAAAACATGAGTCAAATCAACCGTCAATATGAAAGGCTAACATAAACAAGCTAGTTCGTCGCGTTCCACAGTCTAGAGGCACAATTTTTCACGAGTCTCATAACAAATACACCTCGGACAGTATCCCCTTATATAAATATGCTCAAAAATTTGATTCGAGTCGACCACTAGGTTAGGATCTCGGGATGTTTCATCGGGATAATCCTAGGGTGGAACTTCCATTCTCATGTATTAGGAAACCGTTTGACGTAAAAGACACTCATGGGGCACATGGATGCTTCTAGTTACTAAGTTCCCGTCTACAGCGGAGAAACAACTCGAATACATAATTTCCACATGTCCGAATCAAGGTTGCCGTTTGACGCGAGAGTAAACAGCGGTTCACGCGAATACCCCCGGTTACTAGGCTCCCTATCATTGGCACATGTGAACTCACTAAATCACTAGTCTAATCGGGGTCGTCGTTTTACGCGAGAGTAAACAACGGGTCACGCGAATACCCCCGGTTACTAGACTTCCCTTCATAGAACACATTATCTCGACTTTTAGGAAAAAAACTGACCGACTCTAAACTCAATTTAAGTGCCAACACGACTAAAGAAACAGTACGACTCACTATCCGGAAAATGTAGCCAAACGCATTGATGGGGATTTAAAAACAAGAATGTATCGTCTCTTATCTACCAAGTCCTCTACAATCGCGAAAAATTTCGGACCTAATTGACTACTAAGCAGAACAGAAATAACTGACTACAACTCGACTAAAACTCGCCCGCTTCTTCAGAGAGAAAGACAGTGTCGTAACATCAGTATCACACATAATAGAAACACGAAAATTCACGAATAAAGAAAAACTACGGCAAGCAAGGCTAATTAAAAAATTAAAAATTTTCGCAAAGAAAAGAAAAGTGCAACAAAATATAATGTACAAGAAGAAAATAGAGTACAGCGGTGAATGTAGAAAAGTAAACCCTCCCCAAACTTAGGACGTACATTGACCTCAATGGACAAAAATGAAATGCAATAAAAGTAAAAGGTCAAGTACTCCTCCGCCTGCTCAGAGCTGGTGCCGGCATCGTCCGGTGAGGAGGGTGGTGCTTCGAATGATCAATTTTCCATTGCCGCAATTTATCACACACCTTGTGTGCACCAGTTAAAATGAAGAACAAAAATTTTGATGGTTAATTCCAAATCCCAAAAATAATAACACGAACTATAGCCCTGAATTACAAAAACCATCATCAACAATTCGTTTATACACATCAATTCCATCACAATAACAAATTCCCCATATTCCAACTCCATTTCAGAAACAACAATGAAGAACGACTAGCAATATAAAACTCCAAATCTTTTCACATCAATAATCACCTATGATCTAGAAATCAAAAATTACCTGGAGAATTTGAGAAGGAGACCGATAGAATTGATCCGACTAACCTCATCGTGTGCAGGAAGGAAGGAATGAAGGGAAGAAGTAATTATGCAGGCCGATCGACTGAAAGAGCTTGACCTGGCTGCTCTTATTTTGCGACGGGTGCCGCGGCACAATAAAAGTGAGCCGCGGCCCAAAGTACAGTCGGATTTGGACGTTTTGATATGCCGTCGGGTGCCGCGGCTCAGATTTCGTATGCCGCGGCTCAGTGTTATAGTGTGCCGCGGCTCAGGCTTAGTATGCCGCGGCTCAAAGTACAGGCGCCCTGGGCGTTTCTTGACCATTTAGTGTGCCGCGGCTCAGTTTTCGGGTGCCGCGGCTCAGCGACCTGGTGTGCCGCGGCTCAGTAAGATCATGCCGCGGCACAGGGTACAGTTTGATCGGCCATTTTTCCTCAGCTGGTGTGTGCCGCGGCTCACCTGGACTGTGCCGCGGCCCATTATTGAATTTATCCCCTTTTTGCTGATTCCTGCACAGAAATTTTACATGAATGCATTAAAATGAGAGGAAAGGATGGATCCAAGAGGAAAGAAGACAAAAAGAGACTCTAAAAATGCAAGGCAAACAACAAAGAATCTACAACTAATACTCGGGTTGCCTCCCGAGAAGCGCTAAGTTTATAGTCTTCATAGGACTTCTCTCGCATTCATCCGGCGTGGATAAGGTGACGCTTCGTTTCTCGCGTGTCTATTGGATTTCCCAAGTATGCCTTCAACCGTTGTCCATTAACTTTGAATTGTCGACCATCTCTTTGAACTTCTCCGCACCATGTGGAAACACTTGAACTACGGTGAACGGTCCCGACCATCGTGAACGCAATTTCCGGAAATAACTTTAAGCGTGAGTTGAATAGCAACACCTCTTGACCGGGACAAATTCTCTGCGTGATGTGCTTATCATGCCAAATTTTTGTCCGCTCCTTATAAAGTTTTGCATTTTCGTATGAGTTGTGGCGAATTTCTTCTAACTCGTTCACCGCAAACACCGCTTTTCCTCGCGGATTTTAGATCAAAGTTTAGTTTCTTTATCGCCCAATAAGCACGGTGCTCCATCTCTACGGGCGGATGGCAACCTTTTCCATAGACCAACTGCAGGGCGACATTCCGATAGGTGTCTTATACGCGATCCGTACGCCCAAAGTGCATCATCGAGTTTAAATGCCCAATCTTTTCGAGACGAGCTGACCGTCTTTTCTAGAATCCACTTCAGCTCTCGATTTGATATCTCAACTTGACCACTCATTTGCGGATGGTATGCTGTGGCAACACGATGTGTGACTCCGTATTTTCTCAAAACCGCGTCAAGAAATTTGTTGTCGAAGTGTGACCCACCATCACTTATAATAGCACGTGGAGTCCCAAAGCGTGAGAAGATATGTTGTTTGATAAACTTGATTACGACATTGGACCCATTCGTAGGTAGCGCCACCGCTTCAACCCATTTGGAGACGTAATCCACGGCCACCAAAATGTAGAGATTCTTGTTTGATGGGGTAAATGGACCCATGAAGTCGATCCCCCATACATCAAATAATTCGACTTCGAGTATGGTGTTCAGCGGCATTTCGTGTCGTCTTGAGATGTTTCCTATCCGTTGACACCGATCACATGTAGACACAAAGGAGTGAGCATCTTTGAATAAGGACGGCCAATAAAATCCCGACTGTAAGACCTTCGCTGCTGTTCTATTTCCACTAGAGTGTCCACCGTAGGGCGATGCATGGCAATGGTTCAAAGACACTGTGGATTTCCTCATCTGGAATGCATCTACGGATAATTTGATCGGGGCATCGCTTAAAAAGAAAAGGATCGTCCCACAAATAGTACTTAGCGTCCGAGATTAGCTTCTTCTTTTGATGACGTGAGAGATCGTTCGGAATTGTTTTACTTGCTAAGTAATTCACTAGATCAGCATACCAAGGCGCATGTGTTGAATCCAACTTGTAGAGCTGCTCGTCGGGGAAGGTTTCTATAATTTGTGGCTGACTTTCTTCCTTCTCGAGGGAACTCTCCAACCGTGAAAGGTGATCGGCTATAACATTTTCTGTCCCTTTCTTGTCCCGAATCTCCAAGTTGAATTCTTGAAGGAGTAGCACCCACCGAATCAGCCTTGGTTTGGCATCCTTCTTCTCCAAAAGGTACTTTATCGCCGAATGATCGGTCCACACTATCACCTTTGTTCCTAGTAGATAAGCCCGAAATTTATCAAATGCAAATATCACTGCCAACAATTCCTTCTCCGTGGTGGCATAATTTCTTTGGGCGTCATCGAGCGTTCGGCTCGCATAGTATATGACATGAAACACCTTCCCTCGTCTCTGCCCCAAAACAGCCCCAATGGCAAAATCGCTAGCATCGCACATTAGTTCGAATGGAAGGTCCCAATCCGGAGCGACTATCACCGGTGCCGTGCTTAGAGCTTTCTTCACAACTCAAAACTTTCTTTTCATGACTCGTCGAAAGTATATGGGACATCTTTCATGAGTTAGTTGCACTGCGGCTTGGTGATCTTTGATAATTCCTTAATAAATCGGCGATAAAAACCGGCGTGTCCCAAAACTCCTAATCCCCTTGACCGAAGTGGGTGGAGGCATCTTCTCAATTGTCTCAATTTTTGCTCGGTCGACTTCAATTCCATGTGAGGATATTCGATGGCCAAGCACAATGCCCTCTGCACCATAAAATGACACTTTTCCCAATTCAAGACTAAATTGGTCTCTTCACATCTTCGCAAGACCTTACGCAAATTTTCCAAACAAATGTCAAAAGAATCTCCAAAAGCAGAAAAATCATCCATGAAAATCTCAATACATTGCTCTACCATGTCGGAAAAAAATAGCCATCATACACTGTTGAAAAGTCGCGGCGCATTACACAATCCAAACGGCATGCGCCTATAAGCGAAAATACCATAAGGACATGTAAACGTCGCTTTTCTCTTGGTCTTGGGGCTATGTAAATGATTATACCCGAATAGCCATCGAGAAAGCAATAGAAATCGTGTCCGGCTAATCTATCTAACATCCGATCAATAAAAGGCAAGGGAAAATGATCTTTTCTAGTGGCCTTATTTAGTTTCCTATAATCTATGCACATACGCCACCCCGTAACAATCTCGGTGGGAATTAATTCATTATTATCGTTTTGAACAAGCTGTTATCCCACCCTTTTTCGACACAACTTGAACCGGACTTACCCACTTACTATCGAAATTGGAAAGATCATACTGCCGAGGAGTTTTAAAACCTCGACTTTTACCACCTCCTTCATGTTAGGATTCACCGGCGTTGATGCTCCACGGATGGTTTGTAGTCTTCCTCCATCAAAATCTTGTGCATGCAAATCGATGGGCTGATCCCCTTGATATCCGCAATAGACCATCCAAGAGCAGATTTGTACTCCTCAAAACTCTTAATAATTTTGCTTCTTGATCTCTGCTAAAGTGGCCGAAAGAATAAGCTGGAAGGGAGTCGTCGGGCCCGAAATGCATACTTCAAATGAGGTGGCAGCTTTTTGAGTTCCAATTTTGGAGGTTTTTCAATCGATGGGGTCGGTCGAGTTAGTGAACTTCCTAGCTCCTCGAATGGTTTACGAATAAAAATTGGCGGGGAAGCATCCATGTGTCGTACGTAGGCGGCATGCTCTCCATTTGGTTCGGAAACAGCCCCAATCAAAACGGATTCCAATGGATCGGGTGGATAATTTTCTCGAAAAGTTCTACTCACGCACGAGTCAATGACGTCAACTTGGAAACAATTTTCAGCGTCACTTGGATATTTTACGGCTCGAAAAATATTGAAGGTTACTTGCTCCTCTTGAACGCGCAAAGTCAGCTTTCCTTTTTCCACATCAATCATCTTTGTGACTGTTGCCAAAAATGGTCTTCCCAAAATAATTGGGATATCTTGGTCTTCTTCCATATCAAGTACGATGAAATCGGCGGAAAGATGAACTTATCCACTTTGACTAAAACGCCCTCTATCACACCCCTCGGGTATTTGATGGATCTATCACCAATTGTAGAGAGATCCGTCGGCTTGGCTTCCCCAATCTCCAGCTTTTTAAAAATCGAAAGGGGCATAAGATTTATACTGGCTCCGAGATCACATAGGGCTCTTTCAAAAGATGAATTTCCGATGATGCAAGGAATGGTGAAACTTCCCGGATCTCTCAATTTCGGTGGGAGTTTCTTTTGTAAAATAGCGCTGCACTCCTCCGTTAAAGCGACCGTCTCATATTCCTCGAGCTTCCGTTTATTGGACAAGATCTCTTTCATGAACTTGACGTAACTCGGCATCTGTTCCAATGCGTCGGCGAACGGAATGTTTATGTGCAATTTCTTGAAAACGTCGAGGAATTTTGAGAACTGCTTGTCCAGTTTTTGCTTTTGAAAACGCTGTGGAAATGGAATTTGAGGAGTGGGCTGAGTAGTCGATACTTCCTTTGGCTTAGGCGTCTCATCCTTTTCCTTCTCGTTCTGCACGTTCGGCTGCTCTTTGTCATTAATAGGCTTCCCTTTCAACTCCTTTCCGCTTCTTAATTCGATTGCTTGCACATTTTCCTTGGGTTTCACTTCGGCTGCGTTGGGGGCTGCACCTTGAGCCCGAGAAGACAATAAATTAGCAATCTGCCCCATTTGTGTTTCTAGATTTCGGATGGAGGTTGAATGATTTTGAAGAGTCGTCTCGGTGCGGGTCATGAATTGGCTTGTGTTAGCCGCCAATTGAGCAAGAGCATCCTCCAAAGATACCTTTGAAGATTGAGGGGGCTGCTGTGGGGGTTGCACGAAGTGAGGTTGTGGAGGCTTCATAGCTTGCCCATTTCTCCATGGAGAATTTTGTTGATTCCTCCACCCTTGATTATAAGTGCTGGGATAAAAATTGCTTTGTCGATTTCCATTGGCCACGAACTGAGCTTGCTCCATCTGATGTTGCTCGAACGGATTTCCAAATTGACATTCCGCACTCGGGTGTGATCCGTTACACCAATTACACGTCTCAATGGTAACGGGGGCTGGTGCGTGCGAAAAGTTCTGGAGCTGTTGTGTCAAAGCGGCGACTTGAGCTGACAAGGTGGAAATCGGATCATTGCTCGAAACTTCCATTACCCTCTTCGGTGTCAATCTTTCTGCTGGCCATTGGTAAGCGTTTTCAGCCATATCCTCCAAAAGCACGTGAGCCTCGGCCATAGATTTTCCCATGAATGTTCCTCCGGAGGCTGCATCCACTAAAGTGCGTGTAGAAGCACTCAAACCACCATAAAATGTGTGCAGCTGAAGCCAATCAGGAATGCCGTGATGAGGGCATCTTCGAAGTAATTCTTTATATCGCTCCCACGCCTCGTGGAGCGATTCCATATCAAACTGGGCAAAAGTAGTTATCTCGTTTCTCAACCGCGCCGTCTTAGCTGGTGGGAAAAATTTTGCAAGGAAGGCTTGCACTAACCTCTCCCAAGTTGTAATCGACCCTACAGAAGGAATTCAACTTAATTTTGCTTTATCCCTCAAAGAAAAAGGGAAAAGCCTCAATCGGATGGCATCGTCGGTGACACCATTTGTTTTAAATGTGTCGCATATCTCAAGGAACGAAGCAATGTGGGCATTCGGGTCGTCCTTCGGCAATCCACAGAAAGGGCTCGCCTGTACCATCTGAATAATGGCGGGCTTGATTTCAAAATTATTAGCTTGGATGGTGGGACGCCGAATTCCCGAAAAATTTGCGTTGGCTTGCGGCATGGCATAATCCCGAAGAGCGAGTTCCGGTTGAACTTGCCGCACTTGGTTGTCTCCTCCTTGGATTTCAATATTTTCGGCCATCTTGACCGTAAATGCGCAACTCTCTTTTTCCCTTTTTGTTCCTTCTTAGAGTGCGCTCGAGCTCGGTGTCCAAAGGTAGTAGGCCTTCGTTACCGAGTCTTCTCATGCACTACACGAAAGGTCCTGAAAGGAAAAAACGAATGAACAAAATTAAATACGCAAAAGATAAAAATAAAACGTTCAAATTAAAACTGGAAATACTTAAGTCGATATTAGAAAAATTTCATTCCCCGGCAACGGCGCCAAAAACTTGTTGCGATATTTCCTACACGCAAGTGCACGTCATCGTTTACAAGTAATAAAGTGATAAGTAGAGTATCGTTCCCACGAGGATTGAATCTCTAACTACCGACGTTTTCGTATTCCAATTTTATTTGAACAATCGAAGTTGGGTTGTTGGAGTAATAACTAAAAGAATTAATAAAAGACTAAACAGAAAACGATAGCTTGAATAAGAGGAATCAAATTATAAATAAGTCTAGAGTTCTGAATCCACCTTAATTTATCCGAATTTAATCTTGATTATCCGTAATAAATAATTTTCCCAATTTATTGAAGGCGGAGATTGCTATTATATTCTACCGCCTCTCCCGAGGTCAATAGATTTATCTAACGGCGACTAACGCACTCTATCCCTAGGTGAATTATCTCGTCGCTAGGCAAAAAGCATGAAATCTCCTAAGGGCCACGTAGTTCCTATGAGTATATTCCTATCTCACAGAATAAAACGGTCCTCACCAATAGTTCCTCACCAAATCTCCTCTCCCGATTCGAAGTGAATGATTAAATCAATACAACTATTGGCCAGATAATTGCAAGCATTAAACATAATTGGGAAAACTCAATAAAAAGGTAATAAATTGGATAATCTCAATCAATTCGTCAAAATAAAGGTTTCATCAAAACCCTAGATTAGGGCTTTAGCGACATGCTAACAACGACAATACGAAATAAACGAAAGCATAAAATTCAAACGCAGATGAAGCTCGGATTCCTCCGTTCTTCAGCTTCCGCCTTCTGCCTTGAATTCCTCTGCTTTCCTCCTCTTCTCTGTCTCCAAGCTTAAGCTCCTAGGTTTAGCTCCAATGATTCCAAGATGATTAAATTAGGGTCTTAAGCCCTATTTATAGCTCAGCATCTCCATAAATCGCGTCCGTATTAGTTGGTTGAACGGCAAACGGCCCAAAATCCGCGCAGACGTACCAAACCCGCTAAGTGTGCCGCGGCTCATCAAC
This sequence comes from Orobanche coerulescens, assembly GCA_033398695.1. NCBI lineage: Eukaryota > Viridiplantae > Streptophyta > Magnoliopsida > Lamiales > Orobanchaceae > Orobanche > Orobanche coerulescens. Next base: position 92,344,358 of record CM065804.1, on the reverse strand, counting down.
TCGTGCCGCGGCACATCGCCAAAATCTGAATACCTGGGCGTAATTAAATCCTTCTGTGCCGCGGCTCACATGGGTTGTGCCGCGGCACAGAGTACAGCCTACTCTGCCCTTCGGCTGGCGTCTTCCTTTGCCGCGGCTCAGTTTCCTTGTGCCGCGGCTCATAGTCCGATTTTGCTGTTCGCCGTTTTGCCTCGTTTAAGCTTCCGGACTTCAATTTCCTGTCATTCATACAAAATTAAGGCATTAAAAGCTCATTTAGATGATTTCACACTCCAAAATACTACAAAATAATGATAAATAAGCGTATAAAAATACGCCTAACATAAACGGAGACGTTGTTATAAGTTGTTTAATCTACGTTTTAATGCATCTCGAGAGGGACTTTAGAATATTGTTGTGATCGTCGTTTTAGAAACGCACTTAGAACCTTTTGAAACCAATCCCGACTAAATTTAGTAATCAACGGAAACCTAGCCTTGGAATCTACCTTTCTAAACTCTTGCAATTCGCTTCCATTCAGATATTTTCAATCGTTTTAATTTATTGTGATTATTGTATGTTATTTCATTAATCGTCCACTTTACCTTTCGATTGTCTAGATAAAGTCGAGAACACTATAATCTAATACTCAACACAATAAAAATATATAGTCTCTGTGGAATACGACCTTGCTCGCCGCTTTCTACATATTTTCCGTACACTTGCGGATTGGTTAAAAAATATAGCGAACAAGTTTTTGGCGCCGTTGCCGGGGACTAAATTAATTTTTGTGTTGATATTACGATTAGTGTTTTTAGTCTTACTTTAGACATTTTCTTATTTGGTACTTAACTCATACAATTTCTACTCAGGGAGTGCATGAACACTCGTTCATCTCGAGTGCCATTAGAAACTTTCATCCCGGAAGTAGAAGCATTTGCCCGAAGAACAAGTGCTACCTCAAGGAAACTAAGAAGGGATCTTTTTGAAGACATGGAGAGAGCAGGAGACAACGTAGAAAGGGGCAACGCAAACGAGAATGCAGTAATCCAAGACAACGAGGGCAGAAGGATGGAAATTCCACCAACTAGGGTGCAATCAATTCGGGATGGATTCCGACCGAAACTCGACCGAAACTTTGGAGGAATCACTCATGTCCCCATCAACGCTAATAATTTTGAGTTGAAGCCGGCCTTAATTTCAATGGTTCAACAAAATCAATTTGGAGGATTTGCTGTCGAAGATCCACATGCACATCTCACTCATTTCATGCAAATATGTGATACTATCAAAATGAACGGAGTCTCGGATGATGCTATATGCTTACGATTGTTTCCATTCTCTTTGAGAGAGAAAGCAAGAAATTGGCTTGGAACTTTAGCTCCCGGAAGTATAAAGACATGGGAAGAATTGAGCGAAAAATTTTTGTTCAAATTTTTCCCACCAAACAAGACGATGAAGCTAAAGGGTGAGATTACTCAATTTCATCAATTGGATTCCGAACCATTATATGAAGCTTGGGAACGTTTCAAAGATCTACTAAGGCGATGCCCTCGACATGGTTTCCCCGAAGACCAACAAATGTGTTTCTTCTACAATGGTCTTATGGGGGAAACAAGGAATTTTATTGATGCTTCCGCGGGAGGGGCATTGCTAGCAAGAAGTGCTGAAGAAGCGTATGGATTGATCGAAGAAATGGCTATGAATAGCTATCAATGGCCAACGGAAAGATCAAATATTAGAAGGGTGGCTGAGATATCCGATTCGGATCCCATAAAGGCATTAACCGCACAAATGACGATGCTAACTACTCAATTGGGGGCTCTAACAAAAGGAGGTGATTCGAAGGGAGTTTCTCAAGGAAGTTCAAGTTCACTACCATCCGATCCATTGGAAGAGGCACACTACATTAATAATCGGAGTTACAACAATTACCGAAATAATCCACCACCGGGCTTCTACCATCCCTCAAATCGAAATCATGAAAATTTTAGCTATGCCAATCCAAAGAATGCTTTGCAACCACCGGCCGGATTCAAGGTATCGAATGGGGAGATAATTGAAGAATCAAAACCGACGTCGAATCTTGAGAATATTCTAGCTACCTTCATGATGGAGACGAAAAGTCGATTTAGTCGAGACGAGGAGAAATTAGACAAAATCGAAGGCCATGTCACTCAACTAGCTACCACTATGGGAGCTCAAATGAAAAATCTCGAAACTCAAATTGGACAATTAGCTAAAGTGGTCGGGAGTGAACATCAACGGGGACAATTTCCAAGCAATACCGAAGTGAATCCCAAAGAGTCGTGCCAAGCGATCACCTTAAGAAGTGGAACGAATTATGAAGGGCCAAAGATGCCAAGTGAGGAAGTCAAGGAGGATCAATTCGAAATTGAAAAGGAAGAAGGGAAGCATGATACAACTAAGGGGGTTGAGAAGCTTAAAATATCTCCTAACTCTACTCCTAACGTTCCTCTACCTTTCCCTCAACGTTTCAAAAAGAAAAAGTTAGATGCACAATTCGCAAAATTTTTAGACATCTTCAAGAAAATTAATATCAATATTCCTTTTGCAGAAGCTTTGGAAAAAATGCCTAACTACGCAAAGTTCTTGAAGGATGTGATGTCAAGAAAAAGAAAGATGGAAGATCATGAGACGGTTAAACTAACCGAAGAATGTAGCGCTATTATCCAACGCAAATTGCCTCAAAAGCTTAAGGATCCCTAAGCTTTACCTGCTCCATGCACTATTGGAAACGTCTCATTCGATAAAGCTTTGTGTGATTTAGGTGCTTCGATTAACCTCATGCCGTTATCTATTTTCAGGAAATTAGGTGGCGGAGAAATGAAAACCACAACGGTTATGCTACAATTGGCGGATCGATCCATAACACATCCCAAGGGGATTGTTGAAGATGTGCTTGTAAAAGTCAACAAGTTTATTTTTCCAGCGGATTTTGTTGTCCTTGATATGGAAGAAGACGGAGATTTACCACTTATCCTTGGACGTCCATTTCTAGCAACGGGATAGGCTCTTATTGATGTTGAAAGGGGAGAATTAACACTACGTGTTAACGACGAGCATGTTCTATTTTCTATTTTCAAAGCTATGAAATTTCATGATAATACGGAATATTGCAATGTTATTGACCATATAAGCTCGTATGGAAAGAAAAAAATCCTACACTCATTATCGTCGGATCCGTTAGAGTTCGCTCTTACGAATTCATGTTTTTCTAGTGATTCAACTTTGGAGTTTGACGATTCTGACTTGTTTGATTATGTTTCAATTGAATTCTCTACAGAAAACGCAAAGCAATACGTTCGATGATTTAGACGAAAGGGAGCATGAAGTAGTTGCGTAAATCAAGTCGACGGACGAATCAAACGTGTCCAACGACATGGACAAAAATTTGGGATCCGTTTCAACTCAATCGGATTCATCTCAACCAAGCTTGACCTTAAAACCCTCCCTAACACCTCAAGTATGCATTTACGGATGATAACAAATCCAATCCGGTAATTGTATCCTCTTCACTTTCATCCACTCAACTAGATAAATTGCTTCGTGTATTGAGAGCACATAAGTCGGCTATAGGGTGGTCTATCTCAGATTTGAAGGGGATTAGTCCCTCCATATGCATGCATAGGATTTTGCTAGAAGAAAATTTTAAACCTAAAGTGCAAAATCAACGGAGACTTAATCCCATAATGAAAGAAGTGGTGAAAAAGGAAGTATTAACACTTTTAGATGCCAGGATGATATATCCAATTTCCGATAGTGAGTGGGTAAGTCCTACTCAAGTGGTGTCAAAAAAGGGAGGGCTGACCGTAACCAAAGACGAAAAAGATGAATTAATTGCTATGAGAGTAGTTACAGGATGGCGAGTATGTATAGACTATAGGGCTTTAAATGCGGCTACTCGCAAAGACCATTTTCCTCTTCCCTTCATTGATCAAATGCTTGATAGATTGGCGGGGCATGCATTTTTCTGTTTTCTTGATGGATATTCAGGATATAATCAAATCTATATAACACCGGAAGATCAAGAAAAAACGGCCTTTACATGTCCTTATGGAATTTATGCTTATCGTCGAATGCCGTTTGGTTTATGTAATGCTCCAGCCACATTTCAACGTTGTATGATGGCTATATTTCACGGTTTGATCGAAAATATAATGGAAGTTTTCATGGATGATTTTTCGGTGTTTGGAAATTCATTTGATCATTGCTTGCATAATCTTACTTTAGTTTTGCAGCGATGTGAAGACACTAATCTCGTGTTGAATTGGGAGAAATGCCACTTTATGGTGCAAGAAGGAATTGTCCTAGGCCATCGAGTGTCCGCCGCCGGTTTGGAGGTTGATAGGGCGAAAATTGTCGCCATTGAGAAACTTCCCCCACCAAAGAATGAAAAAGCAATTAGGAGCTTCCTTGGACACGCGGGTTTTTATAGGAGATTCATAAAAGACTTTTCAAAAACCACTAAACCTTTGAGTAAATTGCTAGAAAAAGACACCTCTTTCATTCTTTCTAACGAATGTTTGCAGGCATTTGAGACTCTAAAGAAGGCATTAGTGAGTGCTCCTATCCTCGTGGTACCATATTGGTCTCAACCTTTTGAGATCATGTGTGATGCAAGTGATTATGCGGTCGGTGCTGTGTTGGGACAACGTCGTGAAAAACTCTTTCGGGCTATTTATTATGCAAGCAAAACATTGGACGGAGCCCAACAAAATTACACAACAACGGAGAAGGAAATGCTTGCCGTAGTATTTGCTTTTGATAAGTTCCGATCATACTTAATTGGGACAAAGACGATAGTACACACGGATCACGCAGCTATTAAATACTTGTTTGAGAAGAAAGACTCTAAACCTCGCCTAATTCGATGGATTCTTCTTTTACAAGAATTTGACGTGGAAGTCCGAGACAGAAAAGGATGTGAAAACGTGGTAGCCGACCACCTATCTCGCCTCGAGTACAAAAAGGAGGAGGAACCGGAGACCGAAGGGATTAAAGAAGAATTTCCGGACGAGCGGCTCTTTATGGTAGAAGCTAAATTTCCGTGGTTTGCTGACATTGTTAATTTTTTGGTCGCAGGTGTGCTACCCCCGGATTTATCTCATTACCAAAAGAAGAAATTCCTACATGATATTAAATTCTATATGTGGGATGATCCATTACTTTTTAAGAGATGTGCCGACATGATCGTGAGGAGATGTGTACCACAAGAGGAATGGGATGAAATTCTTCAACAATTTCATTCATCCCCAACCGGAGGACATTTCGGAGCAACACGGACAGCTGCAAAAGTGTTGCAAAGCGGATTTTATTGGCCTACGCTATACAAAGATTGCTATCTATTTATTCAACAATGCGATAGATGCCAACGAGTAGGAAATATTTCAAGACGTCACGAGATGCCCCTAACCAACGTAATTGAGGTTGAACTATTTGACGTTTGGGGTATCGACTTCATGGGTCCATTCTCATCATCATTCGGAAATAAGTACATTCTCATAGCGGTCGAGTACGTATCTCGATGGGTCGAGGCAATTTGTTCTCCAACAAATGATGCTCAAGTAGTAATGAAATTTTTAAAGAAGAACATCTTTTGCCGATTCGGAACTCCAAGAGCATTAATCGGATCGGGATCGCATTTTGTAAACAAAATCATGGATAAACTTTTTCGTAAATATGGGGTCCGATCAAAAATCATTGGCCTATCATCCACAAGCAAATGGACAAGCCAAGCGCCAACAAAGAGATCAAGCTAATCTTGGAAAAGACGGTGAATACATCTCGGAAAGATTGGTCATCCAAGCTCGATGATGCACTTTGGGCTTATCGTACGGCCTATAAAACTCCTTTGGGAACATCGCCCTATCAACTCATTTTGGGAAATCATGTCACCTACCTTTGGAATTGGAGCATAGAGCGATGTGGGCGGTGAAAAGAATAAACTTAGATTTTGAGGCCACGGAAGAAAAGATTGCTAGAGTTAAATGATTTGGAAGAATTCGGATGAATGCTACGAAAATTCTCGAATTTACAAAGAAAGGTCTAAAAGATGGCATGATAAGATGATCATTAAACGTGAATTTATGCCGGACAACAAGTACTTCTCTATAATTCAAGATGAAATTGTTCCTGAAATTGAAATCAAGATGGTCGGGTCCATTCGTGATTAAGAAAGTACTTCCACCTGGAATAGTCGAGCTCATGAGCAGAGACGGAGAGCTATTTAAAGTTAACGGTCAACGAGTCAAACATTACTATCATCCCTATCAAAAGGAAGCCGTATCCGCAATAACTTTAATCGAGCCATAAAAGACTTTCAGATGAAAACGTCCGGCTGAAGACGTTAAACTTAGCGCTAGTTGGGAGGCAACCCAATAAATTTTATTTGCATGTTTTAAATTTTTTTCGCATTTTGTTGTATTTTTTTCTTGTTGTATAACTAACCGGTTCAAATTTTGGTGTTCAAATCGCAGGAAAAACACGCCGAGGACAAATCAAGGCTTTCAGACAAAGATGGCACGGCCGTGTCAAATGACACGGTCGGGTCGTGCAACCAAATAAATTCACTTTCGGCGTAAGAATGCACGGCACGGTCCGTGTCATATGACACGGCCGGGTCCGTTAACCATCGAATTGAAGAATCCAAGAAGGTATGACACGGCCGTGTCATATGACACTATCGAGTCAAGCACTCAGTCAATTTTTACTTTACGCATAAGATGCACGGGCCGTGTCATTTGACACGGCCGGTCACTGACAATGGCAAAAGCTTACAAACGAAGCAGGTATGACACGGGCCGTGTCATTTGACACGGGCCGTGTCGATCGGGGGGTATAAAAAGGTGCTGTACGCCGATTCACTTCATCTTCTTCCCCAAAAACTTTCCTCCTCCCCAAATCATAAACCCTAGTCCCGAATCTCATCAAATCCGGCAAAATCAGGCAAAAAATTGTTTCAAATCTCACATAAAAACAAAGTGCTCATCATTATCCCACAATCCTAAAGCTTCAAGGGTGAGAATCGGGCGAATACATCTGGGTTGGGTCGCGATTTTTCTGAGTTTTTTCTTCAATTTTCACTCCAACTTCAAGGTATGATTCACGATTTTGGAAGGTTTAATTATTGATTGCATTCAAATTATGTGGAACATGATTTATTGAGCAACTTAGGGTTCTTGAATGGATTATATTTTTGAGATTTTGGGAAATTTATCATGAATTAAAGGAGTTGAAATTTTTGTTGGTGATTATCATACATGATGGATATATATGATTGATGTCATTACATGTTTGGGATTTTACTTACATTTGGGGTTGAAATTTATGGTTGGGATATTTTGAAGAAAACACATATTGTGGGGGTACGTGTATTATCGAAAAATAATGATTCGGAGCTTGTGTGAATAAGTCATAATTGATAATTCTCTTGTAGGAAAATGGCCAGAGGACGAGGAAATGCTCAACGAGGACGAGGAAATGCCCAAGGACGAGGCGCAACTCAACGAGGAAGAGGAAGGCCCGCAACAGAAATCGAACAACCAGAGAGAATACCTACTCAAGGGGCTGTCGAGACGCCCGAGACGTATGGAATTGAGCTTCCGCCGAGTTGCCTAGCACGATGGGAGACATTGGGACAGAAAAAAAATGCTCCCCACGCGATGGCCGGACGATGAATGCATGACTGCGATGGGGATAAAAGAAGATGTTATGCGGCTACTCGGACGAATAAGCTGGACGACGCTAATGACTCAACATTGGCCCACTTACCGATGTCTCACACTGGAATTTCTTAGCACACTCTCCGTTAAGAGAGACCCGATTACGCATGAGCCGACCGCCTTGGAATTTTGGCTCAACAACAAAAACGAAAAATTGGGTCCGGGCGAATTGGATACTATATATGACGCTCGAAGACACGGAGAATACCGAATCAATCGGTTTGAGTGTGAGACTTACTGGAGGACAATGATTGAGTACCCGGGGAGCGGTGCACGTCCCTACATTCCCAAATCGGCGAAAGGATCCTCTCTTCGTAATCCTATTCTCCGCTATTTACACAAAGTCATCGCAAGCACTATCTTTGGGCGGAAAGAAACGGGGCCGATAACTCAGCGAGAACTTTATGTCCTAGCTCATATACTCGACGGAACAAATCCCGCAACCGGAGCTATTATTATGGACCATTTCGAGGACGTTGCTATTAAACAGAGAGGGGAAATTTGGATAGGGGGTTTAATTACCCCTATCGCACTTCATCTTGACGTACCTCTACAAAACCGAACTCCCCTCCCGGGAAATATGCTTCTATCAATCCAAGTCATGAAGTTGATGAATATCCTGGACTACGACTCCCGAGTTATTTTTCCGTAATGACGGTGATCACTTCCTACTCCCGAATACAACTCTGACAACTATTTCTAGTATTCGGGACATAGGAAATTTACAAATGTCCACGGAAGCGCACAAATTGGCCCGGGAGGCAGCTGGATTAATTTCCCCGAGTGAAAGATATGTTGCCCGTAATGTCCGTCCTAGGCGTACGGAGTTTGAGGATGAAAACGAGAGGATGAGAGAAGAAGAGAGAGAGGAGAGAATGGAGGAGGAATTCGAGTATGAAAGAGTCCCGGAAGAAGAAAGAGAATCGGGGGAGGAAGAAGAAAGAAGGAGAGATCGGCCCGAGTCGTCGAGACAAGCCGAATCAAGAAGTTCCGTATCTCGTGAAGAGTTCGAGGCTTTCCGAGAGGAGACCCGTGAAACACTAGCCGGGATGCAAGCAATTTTACAACGAATGGAAGATTGGCATGTGCAACAAGGGCATTATCCTCCGCCAAGTCATTAGGACCGGTTGTAAGTATTTCTTGACCCAAGGTTTTTCGTTGTTTAAATACTATACCCCCTTTTGTGTGCATAATCTTTAATTCAAGTTTGGGGGGAGATATTGGGTCAAGAAATACCTACATTGTTTGTTTGATTTTTTTTTGGTGTGTTTGGATTTTGTTTTATGTTTTGGTTTGTTTGATTTTTTTTTTGGTGTGTTTGGATTTTGTTTTAGGTTTTGGTTTGAATTGTTTACTTTGGTGTGTTTCATTTTGGTGTGTTTTATTTCGAACTTGGTGTGTTTTGATGATGATGAACTTTGATGAAACTCGAAAGAATGAACTCTTGTCTTGGATGCCTCGGGATTTATTTTGTTATTTTGATATACAAATCGAGGATAATTTGAAGAGGAAAAATTGTACAATAATCAAAAGGGTGTGAAATTGAATAAATAGCCTAATCTCTTGGAAATATGAACAAATCTAACTTGTGAGCTTTTGAGCCTTCGTGCATCATTAAATATGCAAGTTTCATTGTCGAGTGTTCCATTCATGTTTTAAGACTCTAGAACTTGCCCTGGTATCTTATTCGAAACTACAAGTGTGCTTGCAAATTAGTGAAAATGATTTAAGGCAATTTTTATTTGACAACCTTTCAAACCTTTTGGCCAACCCGAAAAATTTGTTTCCCTAGTTAGCCCGATTGAGCTTAAAGCCTATTTCTTGTTAACCACATTATGAGCTTTCCGTTTCATTATAAACTTTTGTCCCTATACTTGAGCTATTTAGAACAAATTGGCAAAAGAATGAAAAGATGTGGTAGCAATTGGGAAGATTGTTGGTTCAAAATGCAATGAATTATCAAAATAATTTGAAGGAGGATTGGTGTGATTTAATGATGATGTTGTCCACCACAAAAAAAAAATGGTGGACACAAAAGAAACGAGATGTATGAAGCAATAAGGAGGAATAAGGTTGTGATTTTCACTTTCAAAACTGCTTAGTGCCATGATATTCAAATCAAGGGGTTGAAAGAAACAAAATCCTAAGGGATTATTGAGCTTCTAATTGAGCAAAGTGATTGAGGAGATAATGTTCTAATTTGCTCAAGTCAAGTCACTGTAAGCCATATGTATCCTACCCCGACCAAAAAGCCTACATTACAACCATTAAAGTCCTTTTTGATTCACCAAATTTGCATGCACAACTAGTGGTAGAGATGTAGACGATTGGCAAGCCTATGGGGATTCTTATTTCATTGAATGAGTTTTGAGCGTTACTTATCCCCTTATAAACTTTGAGAGTGAGGGAATATACTTGACCAGCGAGGTTCGTATTATTCAAGTATTAGCTATGATGTTAAGGAAGCACCCCCGAGATTTGAATACTTTATAGAACTCGACTTATTTATTTCTTGAGGCGTATTGATAAATTTTCAAAATGATCCTTTGAAGTATGTTGAGGGACGAGTTCACTTAAGAGTGGTTATTTTAAAGTGCATTGCTCGGGACGATCAACGTTCAAGTTTGGGGGATTTTGATAACACTCATTTTTACACATATATTTACATCGATTTTCTGGGTTTTAAGATCCTAAAATGTGTAGAACTGTGTCGTTTATACTCGTATTATGTTTATTGGACTCGATCACGCTTGGGTACGTTTTATTGATTTTATAGGTACTTTATGGACATAAATCAAGCAAGAACGAAGTCTCCAACCCCAATACATATCAAGCAATGCGGAAACGAGAGATCGGGCTTAAAAAGGAGTCAAAACGGTGTCAAAACGAGTCAACACGAGCCCGGCCGTGTCAATCGACACGGGCCGTGTCATTATCCCGGCCGTGCCATATCGACATGGTCGGGTCTATCTCCCAGGCCGTTCGTGCTTATTTTGACGAGTATGACACGGGCCGTGTCATTTGACACGGTCGTGTCATTTGCTCGGCCGTGTCATTTGACACGGTCGAGTCCCCTGTCCAGCAGGTTTTTGGGCTTTTGAGCATACTATGACACGGGCCGTGTCATTTGACACGGGCCGTGTCACTTTTCGGTGGAAATATCTCTTTTTGACATTTTTGAGAGATTTTTGTGGAAAAAGTGAAAGTTTTATCTTTATAAAAGGGATATATGGGGCATGATAAGGGATATGCTGAAGATTGAGAGATTAGAGAGAGAAAATAACAAAAGATCAAGAGACTTTGATTCCAAAAAGAGGAGGTTTTGAAGAAATTCTTGAAGAACACTTCAAGAACATTTGAAGGTTTCAACCGGGATCGATCAAGACACACCACGAGTTTTATCTTCTTCCTATCTTTTCTTCATTTTGTTGTTTTTATTAGCATGAACATGATGATTATCTATCTTCCTTTCAATTCCATGTCCGGCTAAACTCTTTAGATTAGGGCATGGGAGTACGTTGATTTACTATGATTTTGAGGGATTGATAATTATATTTATCTAGTGTGATTTCTTTATCAAATACTTGGTTTGATTCATGTTTAGACACTTGATCAATGTTTTTACATGTTAAACTTAATTGCTCATAATTCGAGAGAAGAGGTCATTAATAGGTTTGAGTATTTGACGTAGTAAATTACGAGATTGAGAAATTGGTGATGAACTATGATGATATCTAAATCTTATGAACATTTTGGAGTTAGATAATTTATAGTAAACGGAGACGTTGTTATAAGTTGTTTAATCTACGTTTTAATGCATCTCGAGAGGGACTTTAGAATATTGTTGTGATCGCTGCTTTTAGAAACGCACTTAGAACCTTTTGAAACCAATCCCGACTAAATTTAGTAATCAACGGAAACCTAGCCTTGGAATCTACCTTTCTAAACTCTTGCAATTCGCTTCCATTCGGATATTTTCAATCGTTTTAATTTATTGTGATTATTGTATGTTATTTCATTAATCGTCCACTTTACCTTTCGATCGTCTAGATAAAGTCGAGAACACTATAATCTAATACTCAACACAATAAAAATATATAGTCTCTGTGGAATACGACCTTGCTCGCCGCTTTCTACATATTTTCCGTACACTTGCGGATTGGTTAAAAAATATAGCGAACACACACGCTACGACTGCTTCGTAGCGCGCGCTAGAGAGCCAGCCCTGGGAGTGACAGTGTTGATTCCAGCCCTCTGGCCTGGAGGATTAGCGTACGCTACGTAGTCTAGCGCACGCTAATGTCGGGGTCTAGCGCATGCTGAGATGCCCGGTAGCGTGCGCTAGTGTGACTGTCCAGTACTGGACAGTTTGCCACTGGACTTGACTGATGCCCGGGTAGCGCACGCTATTGGTCGATAGCGCGCGCTATCGATACACTTTAGCGCACGCTACGTTTGGTCGATATCGCGCGCTAAACGGATTAGGTGTGCTCTGACAGTTGCTTCTGGACTCGGCTGATGTCCAGGTAGCGCACGCTATGGGTCGATAGCGCGCGCTACCGAGAGGTTATTAGCGCACTCTACGTTTGGAGTAGCGCACGCTAACGGCTAGAAATCTGACTACTGGACTGGAGTTTGTTTCGTTAGCGCATTCTAACTTTGAGGATTAGCGCGCGCTAACACTCCCTGGCTATATAAACCAGGGAGTTGACCGAGATGAACGTATTATTTTCATTTCTTCCTTCTCTCCGCGGCTAAGGCGATTCCGGGTGATTTCTTGGCGATTTCTTCCCCCGATCATCTCAACCATCAACTTCCTTGAGTTCTTGGTGTATATTATCAACATCAACACGAATCTTTCATCCTAATCCAAGGTAAATCTCTTAGAACCCTACTTTTGGATAAATTGGGGGTTTTGGGATTTTCGTCTGATTCGTTCCGTTTTGATGGTTAATCCATGATGAATATGGTTAATCTTGTTGATATTATTAGTTTTCCTACGGATTCATGGTATATTTTCACGGTTTTGTGAAATCGGGAGGGTTTGGTTGTGGTCCGCCCTCGTTGTTATTTTTTATACGAATATACATGAATCGTAGGCGGGATTTCGGGTGTATTCCATTTCTGTATTCGTCTAGAGTTGGTTGTGATTGTGTTCTTCGAATCGTTAGGTTTGGTTCTGTTGGTTCCTAGCGTTCGTCGGTGTTTTTCCTTCCGTTCGTTACGTCGTCAACAATTCAAGGCAAGTATTTTTGGAAACCTTTATGCTTAAAATGAAATGGTAATGTATATTGTGTGTGCTATACTCACCCTGGGAGGGTCCGACGGGGTCTCGGGGGAATCTATGACTTCACTCTGGATTCACGAGTTTGTTTCGCTAGCTAGCTCGGGAGGGTCCTTAGAGGCCTCGGGTGGGATTCATGGTGGCGTCCTGGTCCTAGGCGATGCCTGTGCGTGACTTGTTTTATAAAGTGGCCAGCTCGGGAGGGTCCTTAGAGGCCTCGGGTGGGATTCATGGTGGCGTCCTGGTCCTAGGCAAATTGATTATTTGACTGTTTGTTTCCGCAAAGGACATGTCTGATTTTAGGTTTTGAAATGATATTGGTGCATGTACTATGAAATGTGTAAGCGATTGGTTTGCCTTGATTACTTGTACTATCGTAATTGCTAACCCCTCTGGGGACCCGTTGTGGGGAAATTCTTGTTTATGAATTTCTAGTTATGATCATCCGGACGAGCAAGCGCTGGGACAGTACGAGGATGTTGGCCAGGGTCGTTGACATATGCGTTTGAGTCCTTTTATTTCCGTTATTCCATTCGATATGGTTGTTGCCCACTTTTGAAACTTATAGATTGTACTCGCGAGTACTTAGGCTTTTCTCTTCGGATTAAAATTTATATTCGTCAAGTTATTTATGTTGCCATTGTGGATTATTCCGTCGGTTGTACCGGGCATTTGATTTGGTGTTCAATTGGATAATGTGTATATTTACTGTGGTAAATTGTGTCTAGCCTGGTGGGTCCCATGTAGGGGTCCACGGCACTGTAATATACCCTGAATATCTCGGGGGTGTTACAGATTGATGATTTGAAAATGATGTGGGATGAAGGGGTTGACGTGTTTGATGGGTACCACCAACAAAGTTTCAAGCTACGTGCAATGTTATTTTGTACCATTAATGACTTTCCGGCATATGGAAACTTGAGCAGGTATAGTGTGAAGGGGCATCATGCATGTCCTATATGTGAAGAAAACACAAGCTACGTTCAGTTGAAACACGAAAAAAAAAACAGTTTACACTCACTATCGGAGGTTTTTCAAGTGCCATCACCCATATCGTAGATTGAGAAAATCTTTTAATGGATACCAGGAAGAGGGATTTACACCGATACCATTAATAGGTGAGCAAATTTACGACCGCGTTAAGAATATCAATACTGCATTTGGGAAAGCTATAAAAAAGCCCATTGCGACAAACATATGGACGAAGAGGTCCATATTCTTTGATCTTCCATACTGGATCAAACTAGATGTTAGACATTGCATAGATGTTATGCATGTCGAAAAAAATGTGTTCGATAGTGTGATCGACACACTTCTCAATATTAAAGACAAAGCAAAAGATGGTGTCCAGGCTCATCTAGACCTAGAGGATATGGGTATTCGTCCTCAGTTGCATCCGCAATCAGTTGGTAAATGAACTTATCTCCCCCCAGCATGTTATACTTTATCAAAAGGGATAAAATCAGCTTTTGTAAATGTTTACAAGGCATTAAAGTGGCACGAAGTTACTCTTAAAATATTAAGAGTCTTGTGTCGTTGCAAACTCTTAAATTGGTAGGCTTAAAGTCCCATGACTCATGTATTGATGCAACAACTTCTAGCAGTGGCTATACGTGATGTTTTGCCTAAAAAAGTGAGGCATGTCATAACTCACTTGTGCTTTTTTTTCAATGCTATATGTAGCAAAGTGATAGATCCTCTAGTTTTGGATGAGTGGAAAAATGAGGCTATTGTTATCTTATGCCAATTGGAGATGTATTTTCCTCCTTATTCTTTTGATATCATGGTTCACTTACTTGTCCATCTAATTAGAGAGATTGAATAGTGTGGCCCTGTTTATTTGAGATGGATGTACCCCATTGAGCGGTACATGAATATTTTCAAAGGGTATACCAAAAACCCATTTCGTCCAGAAGCATTTATTGTGGATAGGTACTTGCAGAAGAAGCTATCGAGTTTTGCACAGATTAGATGTCACAAGTGTAATCTGTAGGGCTTCCTAAGTCTCGACATGAGGATAGAATTAGAGGAAAGGGTACACGAGGTGTTAAAGTTGTAACCAAGAGTCGAGACGAGGTGCTTCAAGCACATTTGTACATTTTGAATAACACTGATGATGTTCTTCCCTACTTGTCAGCTCACAAGAATCATTTGAAGATAAAGAATCACCGAATGAGTGAAACATGGTTGTTGATCGAACATAATAAGACTTTCTTGAGATGGTTTAAGGAACAAATTTCTAGCAGTACATCTGAAACATTACAATGGCTAGCTTACGGACCCAAATCTGATGTCGTAACTTGGAGTGGATACGATATTAATAAGTACTCAATCTATATAAAGTCACAAGATGACAAGAGTATGGTTCAAAATAGTGGAGTTACTCTTCAGGCCGAGTCTATGCACTTTTCAAGCTCAAAAGATAAAAAGCCAGTTTTGGCATCGACGAGTTACTATGGAGTTATAGAAAAGATCTGGGAACTTGATTATGTTAAGTTTAGAGTGCCTGTGTTTAAGTGTAAGTGGGCTGATAATAATACGGGTGCGGAAATCGATGAGTTAGGATTTACTTTGGTAGATCTTCACAAGGTAGCTTACAAAACAGGTGTTCTATGTTAACGATCCATGTAATGAAAGATTGTCCGTGGTTATTCCTGGTAGAAGTGTGGATATGAATGAAACTGAAGAATCAACGTTTGATAATTGTGAATTTATTCCTTTGTCAACACGGTTACCCACTATCGTTGAAGAAAATGAAGCTGACGACATACATGTCATTCGAAATGACCATGATGAAGGTTTATGGGAGAACTATGTTATCTCAAAAGATTAATAAAAATCAGGTACATGAATCACTACATCTAAGTTTTGTATAGATACATATGCCATTTTTGTTATCATTCTAAGTTTAACCGAATTAATTTATTCTCCTCTTATAAAGTGAGTAGGTGTTCACTTAGAAATCGGTAGATTTTGTACTTAGTAGTCAAAATGTAGGCAATTAGATGTTAAGTTATAATAAGAGTCAATTTAGACAACTAGGTAATACATTGTGTTTGATAGGTATGAATTTTTTGACATAGAGTTTTTCAAACAAAAAATATTACTGTTGTGTTTGACAAGTATTAGTTTTTTTACAAAGAGTTTTTTAAACAAAAAATATTATTGGTGTATGTTGTGTTTGACAATTATTATTTTTTGGGTTTATGTTGTGTTTGGCAATATTTTCATTTGTTATACAGGCACATGACTTCTCCTCAGCATCCTTCTCGTTCTCCTTCTCATTCTCCTCATACTCCTCGCCATTCGCCTCCTCATTCTGCTGCTTCTCCTCATACACAGACTACTACATCGAGAAATCCTACAAGATGTAGAAGTATGGCCAAACGGCGTGTAGATGGGAAAAAGCTACCTCTTGATATCGATCCAGTCAGGGGAGAACTTAAGTACGAGCACAAAATCAAGTTGAGTACATATTTGGGTAAACTTGCGAAAGATCATGTTTCTATATTGTACGATCGATGGAATCACGTACCGGACAAGCCAGATAAGGAAATGCTGTGGCAGGATGTATTGGTACGTGCATTACTTTTGTGATTAATTATGTGTTTCACTTTGTGCTTAAATTAAATTAAATTATTCTATAAAAATTGAAATTAAATAAAATAATTTAAAAAACTGAATCAAATATAAATATGGATTAAAAGTAAAATTTATTAAAAAACATTAATTTAATTAAATTATTCTACAGAAACTGAAAATAAATTAAATAATAATATATAATTGATTGATAATATGATGTGATGAATGAAATTATTTTCTGATCCCTTTTGTTAGTGCTACTCTCTGATTTTAGGATAACTTATTTCTTACATTTGGCAACAGAAAATGAATTATTGTATTGACTTAATTTTTTTTAAATTTTAAATACCAACTGAAATATATATCACCAACTTACTTTTATGTAAATATAATTAAAAAACTGAATTAAATATAAATAATCTGGAATAAAAATGAAATTTATAAAAAAACCTTAATTTAAGTAATTTATTTTCTAAAAACTGAAATTAAATAAAGTAATTTAAAAAACTGAATTAAATATAAATAATCTAAAATAAAATTAAAATTTATGAAAAAACATTAGTTTAATCAAATTATTCTATAAAAACTTATATTATTGCAAATAATTTAAAATTGTATTATTGATAACGTTTCAATTTGAATTGTCAATGTAGGCCAATTTTGATGTCAGTCAAATTAGCAATATTGGTCAATTTCGCACGAAGACATTGCAGTCTATTGGCAGGATGTGGAGGTAATTTAAGACTGATTTGACTGGCGAGTATATATATGGTCCGTCGAAAGGGTTGTCTCCTTGCGAGAAATATGGTATATCGGAGGACGATTGGAAAGAATTCAAAAAGACTCGTGAGGACCCTACTTGGGAGGTAAATCTGAATTCAAAGGACATTTTCTGTAGCTCGATTGCTTGCAGATATTTCCTTACATATTATTTCGATTCCTTGCAAATAATTTTCTGTAGATCGATTCCACCTCTCGTTTCATTTACTTACATATTATTTTGATTCCTTGCAAATATTTTTTTCCAGGAAAAGAGAATCAAGAAACAAGATATATCGAAGATGAACAATGCTCCCCATACTATGGCTCGAGGCGGATATGATTTTGTGGAGGTACAGGAGATGGAGAGAAAGATGAAGGAGCGTAAAGAAGAAGCATCAAAGTCTGGAGAAGATGTTATTATTGATCCTCCATCTCCTCCTTCACGTCATCAGAGGTGGAAACTTGGTCGCCAAAAAAGATCTGGAGGAGTGTCATCGATGCGGACGAGAGATTATTACTAAGATCGTAAGTTTAAAAAATCATTTAATATTTGACAATGTACTTAAAATTAAATAAACTTAGTTTTCTTATCTTTTCAAAAGTTGATTCTGGAAATTTTTGTTTTGCAATTAAATTCTATAACTTAAATTTTCGTTGTTGAAAAAAATAAAAATCGTAATATTTAATTTGAAATATTTAAAGGTTGTGAATAAAATTTTAAAAGTTCACTTTTATGTTTCACTTGTGAAACAAAGTTTTTTTTATCCTTACAACAAAAATATTAACTATTCATTTATGTGCTTCACATTTGTGTTACACTGCCAAAAAAACGTTCTTTTGTAGGATGAGTTGGAGGCACAGTGTACACAGGGCAGCTTCACTCCCTAGGGACGACATGATATATTGGCCGAGGCCATTAGGAGACCGGAGCACCCTGGCCGTGTTTGTGGGATTGGATTTGGTGTAGGCATTCTAGATTATTTTGGACGATCTTCACGTCGACCTGCATCATCAAGTGTGTTGGAGGAACTAACGAAGAAGATTACATATGATGTGACACAAAATTTGATGAAGACATTTGGCCAAACATTGGAGTCTTTGGGTGCCCATTCACAGTGGCCCCACACCGATCTACGTACACCTGATGATCATCATGTTACCCATGTCAGTACGAAGGGAAGTTGTGCGGATGATGTTTCTGGCCCTTCACGAGGGAAGACTCCGCCTGGGGACACTGGTCGATTTGGATTTTATGTGGACGAGAGTCCTCCTCGTCTTGTCGCTATCGGTAGAGTTCATCATGGAGATTCTACCATACACTGTGCACCTTTACTAGCTCATTTGGTTAAGGTAGTAGTCGAGAAGGCCGTAGATGGCGGTGCCGAAGTTCCTATACCTACTGAAGAGGTAAGCTTAGTGAGGGAAGCTCTATGTACCTTTATTGCATGGCCAAAGGATCTTTTCGTTGCCGAATTTATCAAGGTATATTTCTTTCATGTTTTAATATTAAATCTAAATAAAAGATACGCCATTTATAGTTGGTTTTTACACTGCTTGTCCTCAAGAAATTAGCTGAAAATTTAGAATATTTAGAATTTAGAAAATTAAGAATAAAATTTGTAGTAGTTTTTAATATTAAAATCTAAATAAAAGATACTTCGTTTACAATTGGTTTTACAGTTGGTTTTTACAGTTCTCATGTTTCTTCTATATGATTTCGGATATTGAGCGACCCGAGCCACCTATGAAACATGCTAGTCAAGATGACCGGTCGAGTGACAGTGACACGTTGAGAGAGTTATTTAGTGTTGCAGCGACTCTCTTTAGTGAGCCATTACAGGTGCCATGGGATACAGCTTCCTTTGGTTGTGGTGGTGATGACGTTCCCTTGTAGATAAGTTACAATGATCTTTTGGAAATCATTCAAGACAAGCACTGGCTTAGCTTATCGATTCTACAGTTTTGGACTTTGTAAGTAATTCTTTACATGCATATTTATGTATTTTTATCAAAAATTCATAGTTTGGAACGTAAATAAGGTAGTAATATTTTTTTTAACAAATTAGGTACTTATCGAAATTGAACGTGGGCACGATGGACGAGGATTTGTATGAATATTTTGATCCTCAATCCATACAAAATATGGGAAATAAGGGAGAGGGGGCCTCCGGATACATCGCTTCGCGTATGTCGGATGCCAAAAAATAGATATACCTTAGAGTTTACCATCATGAGTAAGATCTAACATTCGTCTCACTACTCTCTTTTTTCCTCTAAAAGTCTTAATATTTCTTTCTTGTCTTTGTAGATTATTATATATTAATAATTATGTAAGTAGATGTATTTAGATTGATTATGGAAAAACTAAATATTCCGTTTGTTAATGCAGTGAGCATTGACAACTTTTGGTCATTATTCCGGCAAAATCCGAAGTTGTGTGGTTTTGCTCACTACACCGTAAGCCCAACAATCGCATTAAGGCCGTAGTCCAGAAGTAAGTTTTAACTTGTAGCATATACTTGAAAAATATATATTATATATGTGTGTGTTATTTAAATAAAAATTAGTGGAAAAATTAAATAATCCTTGGTCCGAGTGAAAGTGTAGAATTTGGACATATATAAGTACTGTTGTAGAGTATAGAACGATAATTGAAATTATTCACTGAAAAATGAATTTTTTTTATTAAATTAAATTAGGATGGATTTTAGCATGAATGAAGTATGTATTGCGATTCTGTGAAAATTACACAATCTATTGGTATTTATTTTCTACTTGTTTAATTATTACATATTACTAACAAAAACTTGGTCATTTAATTTGATAATTAATTTGATATATTATTACTTCTTTTAAACAGTGCCGTGACCGCGTATAAGGTGATGGGGGTATGCATACAAGTAGATCCAAACAGACGATTACTTGGATAAATTCCAAAGTAAGTAATACATTCAATCATATATATATATATATATATATATATATATATATATATATTAGCTATATATGTATATATTATATTATATATTATATAATTTAGCAACATATTCTTTTTAGT
Organism: Orobanche coerulescens; assembly: GCA_033398695.1. Taxonomy (NCBI): domain Eukaryota; kingdom Viridiplantae; phylum Streptophyta; class Magnoliopsida; order Lamiales; family Orobanchaceae; genus Orobanche; species Orobanche coerulescens. Next base: position 92,323,948 of record CM065804.1, on the reverse strand, counting down.
GTAATAAACAAAACGGAGGTTGGGAGTGTGGGTATTACGTCATGCACTGGATGTCGACTATTGTCCGTGCTCGTATTATCGATGGATGGATGGAGGTGATAAACTTTTATTTCAGTTTATTAAATTATTTAAATTAATTTCAGTTTTTTAAATTATTTTAGTTTAAAAGTAATTTGTTTAAGTTGATGAGTTTGTTTATTTATATATATATTTATATGTACAGATGTTTGATGATGTTGCGGCACTTACTATAGATAGTATTCGTGCAATTCGAACCGAATGGGCAAAACAATTTTTGGAGGTTAGGGACCGTTTATGTGCATAGACCTTTGACATTTAATTTTATAAGAATACCATTATTTTGTTTAGTTAGTTCTTGAATTGTATTCGTTGTTGTGTTCTCTTCTTCCTTTTTTCTTTTAGTTGTGCTTGATTTTGTTTGTTGTTGTTTGTTGCTGCTGTACTTGAATTGTGTTGTACTTTTTTTGAATTGGATAGAATGTTATTGTATTTCATGGTTGGATAAAAGTTATTTAGTTGTATTGGTGAATGGATGAAATAAAGTTGTGTTGTTGAGGTTTTATTTGATGTTTTGTGGTTGGATGCTGTTTTTGGTGTTTAGGATGCTGTTTTATGTGTATGTCTAGCCGGTTGGAAATAAAAAAAACAAACCTGGTATTAAAAAAAATCGAATTAACAGCGGTTCTTAGGAGAAACCGTTGTTAATTTTGCTGTTCAAATTTAACATCGGTTTCTGTAGGGAACCGCTGTTAACTGGACATTTAACAGCGGTTCCCGTAAAAACTGCTGTTAAATTAATAGCGGTTTCTTCAGGAACCGATGTTAACCGTACAGTTAACAACGGTTTTTTTTAAACATCGATGTTAAATTAACAACGGTTTTTAATCGAACATTGTTAAATGTCCAGCTAATGTTAGCTTTTAGGGAACTGATGTTAAATTTAATAAATGGTTTTTCACGAACTGTTAAATTAACAGCACCACCTTTAACAGCGATTCCAGAAACGCTGTTAATGTGGCTCCAGAACCGCTGTTAAAGGCCCAGTTTTGTAATAGTATGTGCTCGGTATCAGGTAGCACCTAAGGAGTCACACTTCACCACAGCCAAATAAATCCTTAAGTACGTGAAAGGAACAATCGATGTAGGATTGTGGTATCCTAAGGAAGGAGGATTTGGTTTGGTAGGCAACATCGACTTGGATCTCGGAGGATGTAAGTTGGATAGGATGAGTACAAGCGCTACTTGTCACTTTCTTGGACCTGGACTTGTGTCGTGGTTCAGTAAGAAGCAATTAGCCAACTCACATTCTACAGCTGAGTCGGAATACTATGCCGCTGGAAGTTGCTGTATGCAAATTTTCTGGATGGAATAGCAGTTACAAGATTACATAATCAACGCCAGAGAAACTCCAATCATGTGCGATAGCACGAGTGCAATTGCAATCACGCACAACCCTGTATTGCACTCGCGAACTAAGCATATTGATACGAAGCATCATTTCATTAGGAATCATGTTGAGAATAAAGATGTTCGTAAAGAAGGTTCATACAGACATTCAGTTAGCCGACAAATTTACAAAACCTCTCAGCACAACCATATTCTGCATGCTTCGCCAGGAATTGGGAATGTTACAGCCAGACTCCCTGTAAGTTTCTACATTTTACTCATCAATCGAGGGGGAATGCTGTAAGACCCAAGAATACAGTATCCACTTTAATTAACTGTACACTCAGAACAAGTTAGATCTTACTGTTGGAAGAACAAGGCATAAAACCTTCCTACAGGTGATGTGTGCATGAATTAAGGGGGAATATAGTACGACCCATGAATACAGTATTAATACACATATTGCTGTAAGAATTGAATCATGTATGTACCTTTTAAGGGGGAATGCTGTATTTTCGCGGATATAGCACATACACTGTAGGATATTAATTAATATTATAATAGTATCTAATTCAAACACTTTCTCATAGTAAACTATTTTCAGTCCACGTGCTCTATCTGAATTAAAATGTTAAATCCTTTAATAGTATTAAAGACACCTGGACAAATACCGCTACTTCCAAATTCAAACCGCCGTTTCCTGCAATAATGGAAGACGAAATGTAAGAAGTGGGACCGGGTATCATTTTAAAACTTATGGATTAGACATACAAGTTACATCTGAACCTATGTTGTACGTTCTTTCAAAAGACGATTCTCATCCCTTAAATCTTACCATCCACTGTTAACCTAATCTTTCCTACACCTTATAAAAGGAAAGTACGTTGCTCCCATAGACTCTTTACACTTTCTGCAATATTAACGAGTCTTTAGCAATATGTCTACATATTTACTGCATTTCTATACTTAATTTCCTGTTACTTCACATCTCTTTGCTTGAAAATGTCAACCTCACAGACATCTTCCATCTCTCTGAAGAAGATGGAATCCAGCATTGACGGTCGCATCTTTGCCAAATCTGTGTTGATGGAGTGGATTGCTCTTGAAGGAGAAGACAAAATCGGCATGTACTTAGTTGTTACAAGAGTAAAGCAACAACCCCTGTATCGCCTGGGATGTCATCATGCTGATACCTACGATGAATAGATAGTGGAGGAATTCTATCTGGATGCTACCTTCAAATATTCCTCCCAAAGGAAAGGAGCCGAAATCACTGATATTATTTGGACTGTGCAAGGGATTGAGATCCCTCTGAACAAGGATCTTCTCGAGAAGATTTATAGCCTGCCTTCAGATGGGCTGAAGCTAGAGGAACTGGAGACATTCGGATCTGAAAGCCTGCTGTCTGGGTACTCGAAGTTGTTCACTAGCACTTCCGTGGCCACCAACGTTCATCCTTCTTTCCATAAGAAGAATTTCACTCTCCCATACGTTTACCTTCATGATTTATGTTGCCGTGTTGTTGAGAACATGACTGGTGCGTTTGAAATGGGCAACAACTTGAGATTCAGAATAATGGTCGCCATCATGTCTGGTGTAAGGGTTAATTGGTGCCAAATTCTCTTGAAACATATCCAAGAAGAGGCTTCTAAGCCCGAGTCTGCCAAGGAATCATTTGGCCTTATCCTGAATCACATTATCACTTGTGGTGGAGTGAAGCAATTTACAGATGCCAAAATAATTGGCACTGGGATGTTTATCGGTGGAATCAGACCCACTGTATGTTAGGGTTGTAGACATCAAAGCATATTTTATGCTTGTATTACCTAATTTCCCGGTCTTTATATATGAGAATATTTAATTCATTTGTCACATGTTTTGCATATTTATTCACTCTATGGTTATGCAAATGTTGTCTAAATTACTTTATATTATAGATAATGTGGTGTGTCGTGTCACACAGAAGATCACATTATCGGTTCCTTATATAGTAATAGTTAGTTCACAACCTATATAACATTAGACCGTTATGTGAGAGGTTGTAATATATGCTTGAGATTGGTTGGTCTTGACCATTAGCATATATTAGCGTATTCGGTATACGCTGAACAGGATCGAGGTGAGATAGATTCTTCTGTACTGACTATAAGAAGAACGTACATCTCGGACAATTATTATTTCTTAATTCTAGTGATTAATATTTAATTATATATATTTAATATTTATTGTTTTGATTTATCATGGGTGAGAGCCAAAATAATTGACTCAGTATGCTCGATATTTTGGGCAATATTATTATTTTTATAATAATTAATATTATAGCTAGAAATCTTGTCCCGACCAGTCGGGTTGATCATGTCCCTTGAGGCACTTGAGAGGTGTAATACCACCGGTATTTCATGCTTGATTATCTTGTACTGTGTGATTCCTTATAGTGTGATATTGTCATTTCTATTATGTGATTTCTTTAAATGCTATTTCGATACAATTGTGTGATGTGGATGAAACGGAGGTGACGCTGTTGAATAATCGTCGGTGCGAATATGACGGTGGCTAATGTCTTGTTCCCCGATAAATTGTTGATGAGTGGAAAGGATGGTCACTTCAAAATGGTTAAAATGTGAATATATGACTAAGGAACTGAATGTCTAACGCACGCTTTAGAACATGCATAACGTATGCTAAGACTGATACATTATGTACGTTAACGTGACATGGTTACGTACGTAATGGTTGAGTTGGTCTCCCGACTAGAATCTTTCTGTTGACGCAGATTGGGTTACTTTCGGCGGCATAGAGGACAAACGAGTCAACCCCTTATAATGTACGCTATTCACCAAGTTTAACGAATGCTACGGTCAGGCGCCTTACATACGCTATCGCAGCTTACGTACGTAACAGATGAGTGCAATTCAGTCAGTAGCCTATGGACGACCTTTACGTACGCTAACAGTAGAACATTACGCATGTAACGAGCTTTACATACGTAAAGCATGGGACCTTAACGTACGTTAATAAGATCGAGTGTTTTAAATTAACACACCCTCCTTCATTTCCCCCGACCTAAAATCTGAAGTGAAGCCTTCTTGAAGCACTTCCATAGCCTTATACTTGATTCTTGGCCTCTCATACACTTGAATCAACATAGAGGAGGTGATCTACTCAATATTTTCATCCATATTCATTGTTGTTCATCTATTAAGGTAAGTCTATCCATCCTAGAAGTAATCTAATCAATGTTGTTGATTATACTAGTTAGATTATGGGTACTTTGGTAGATTTTGCTAACTCTCGATAATCTAATCAAACGAACTTGTAGTAATCGGGACTATCATTGTTCGTATATTTCATTTTCCTGCAACTCGTTGTATCAATCACATTCGAAATTTCCATCTCAGTTGACATCGGAATTTTAAAACTTAACGAACCTATTGTAGGACATTTCCGTAGGAATCCGTCACCGTTTGATAAACTAGTCGTAACCCACTATTGTCATATAATTATCGATTTTAAAATAACAAGGGGAATCAATCAAATGGTATTATTGTCATTAAGAATCAAACAACGAGATCATCACGTAGATGGTAACCCACCGATTAAGGTAATCATAGTTAAAATTTGATTAGAAGTAAAGGATTCGACTATGCTATGGTTGTTTGTTGCTAGCCGAACGATGATTTTAATAATCTTGTCGAGCAAATAATTATAGCTAAACGTTAGTCATAGAGTTGAATGGCATAGTAGTACGTATCATTCGTGAATTTAGGAACACGATATTAGTTTAGGCGGAATCGGAATAAGTTGAGAATTCGGTTAGGAGGGGGAAGGGAAAACTAGTTTATTCTTCTTTATCCATGCGAAATATTAATCAAGGAGTACGTGACTAGGTTAAGCTCGATCGGGCGTGGAGATCCCCAGTTATCATAAGGCACCTACCGTCGGATCAAAGGCAAGTGAAATCTTGCTCGAGAAATGCTAATATTATTGAAATGTTCGTATTAATGAATGTGCCATTGTTGATGAATGCCGACGGTTGTCTTTCTCTAAAATGTGTTATAAATGGGCCGATGTGTTGGGGATAAAACCTGTATGGTACCCGTATGGAAATGTGTTAGGGGATAAGACCCGAATTGGGCACCTATGTTACGGGATATTCCTGTGTGGATACTTTCGTGGCCCTTGGTTGCGACCTTGGGGTTTATGTGATAAAAAGAGAAAGACAACGTCGGTCGTGTGGTGGAATATTTTCTGTTGATTATGTGACACTGTGTCGGGAAAATTTGTGTATATTGTTGCTAATAATCGTTATTGGTATGCATTCTCTAACCTTGGTTACCTGGCATGAATTATCGTGCTACGGAGATTTGTTGATCATGTGCAGGACATTCCTGAGGGGTCCGGTCAGACTTGAACGGTGTTGGAATAAACTCTTGCCGCTGCTTAAATTAAATTTGATCTTTAGAACCTCCGTTATGTAATAATTGAACTATGAATTATGTTTCTTCTTAAAACCTTTCGGCTCACGATATTTAACCGTGAACTTATTATTTTATTGCAATTTCTTTAAAATATCTATTTCCTGAACTAGCCTTGTGGGTCCCACACAGGATTCACGACACTGTAATACCTCGGGAGATTTTGGGGGTGTTACAGAAAATGGTATCAGAGCATCGACTCCTGGTTTAAATAAAATTTCTCCCAATTTTCAAAGTTATTCCAGTCCAACACCCCAAGCGACCGTAACTCCTCGTGGGAATGCAAAGTAAGTGATATGTGTGTTTTCTGTCTGGAAAACAATTTAATTGTGAACTGTGTGTGATATTAGGTTTAGATTAATACTATCAGTAATGGCACGCCGAGGAGCTAGGAGGGTGGTGAATGATGCTCAGGGTTCCGCTGCCAACCGCGATGGGGACAGGAACACTAACGAGACCCATCCTACTGGGGACTAGCCGCCACTAGTTTAATCAAAACGATCAGGAGGCGGAATGCCAGAATAACAACCTGGGAGGCATGGACCCGACCTTCGTTCAAGCCCTTGCCCAAGCTATCGCCATGGGGATTGCTCAGGTCAACCAGGTGGAATGAATACCGGTCATCAATGTGGAGGAAAACGCAGGAAGAGACCGATGGTTGGGAGAAACGCTGAAGGCTAGGCCTCCATTGTTTGACGGGGCAAGAAAGAAACATGTGGATGACTAGATTTCTGAAATAGAGACTGCTTTCGAGGTGATCAGATGCCCAGAGAACCGGAAGGTGCCACTCGGGGTTAATCAACTCCGTGACACTGCTGCCCGCTGGTGGAGGACTTACAGGCCAGAGGACCAAGTGGTCGCATGGACCGAATTTGCCCGAGAACTGCAGACCGAGTACTGTCCCAGATTAGCCCAAACAGCTCGTGCGTTGGACTTTTTCAGTGCCGGACCACAAAATATACCAGTACCAGAGATCATTCGGGCTTACTGAACGGAGCTAAGTTACATCTCGCAGATAGTTCCATCAGAAGTGTAGGTCACAAGTCGTCCAGGAACAAGTCTAGAGGGGGGGGTGAATAGACTTATTGAAACTCTTGAACTCTTTCTTCACGAAGAGTGAGTTTCTTCAGCTGATAGTTAAACAAATGACTTGGAGTCGTTTGTTCTTGGATATGTGCGGAAGTCAGCTGATGACGAATAGAAATCAACTTAATGAAACACTCAACAATGTATGCAGTAGTTAAAGTATGATGCAGTAAAACAGTAAATAACGCAGGCAATTATAGTGGTCTCAGAGGTGGGGTAATCCTCTACTAATCCACTTTTCTCCAAACCAGTTGGAGATGAATTCACTATAATTTTCAACCAGTGATAAATATTACAGTGATTCAAACCACACTACAACAGCTTCCAACCAGTGGAAATCCGTGCCGTTGTACACACTTGACTGCCTTGCACCACTTGATCCTCGATCCTCGGATGCCTTTACAGTCTCTTACTTCAACCAGTGAAGTACCCCGTACTCAGGATTATAGACAAGAGTTTTTGTCTTCTCCAACTTAAGAGCTTCCTTAAGTATGAACTTTTAGATCTGCTCTCTTTCACGATGCTATTGATTGCTTTAGATTGCTTGATTGCTTTGATCGCTTGAATGTATGTTCGCACCGGTAGTTGCTCAGTTTCAAATCTTCGGATATATATAGGTCACAATCTCTGAGCTTTTTCCTTGTAGCCGTAGCAAATCTTTTGAACAAATCCGTCCGTTGGAGGGAGACTTCATTGTTTATTCTTTCTGAACGTTGCAAGGCTGGATTCCCATTATTTAATTTTATCTTCCGACCGTTGTGAAGACTTCTGCATGTGAGCGCCGAATCTTTTGAATATAAAAGGATTTAAAGTCTTCAAGGTGGGTCTGGATGATTTATTTAAATCATATCTCTTGCGGGAATCACTCCAATTTGTCTCTTTACGTTGCATGTGGGCTTTCCGTAATACTTGACTTTTCAACGCATGCTGACGTGGACTTGGAGTACTTGGCTGGCTTCGAGTAGGCTGATATGCAGCTAACATCTCTGTAGACAGGTCCTCTCGGCTGTTTACTGTTTGATTTATCTGGTCAGGTGACTTCCCTGAGGTACCTCGGCTGCACTTTGGTCAAACTTCTCTGATAAATTTTGTTGACCAGAGCTAGTCTGACTGGACTCGGCTGTTCTTCTCTGATGGACTAAGCTGTACTTAGTACTTTGCCGTTTTCCAGCCTAACTAATTTTTGGCCTACAGAAGATACTCATTTGGTTCTTCTTTACATTTTGCCAAGTTTTCATACTTAACATATTTGGCCTATGGAAGATACTCATTTGGTTCTTCCTTACATTTTGCCAAGTAATAAACATTTGATTTTATATTAATGACATCATCAAAATCTAACAAGTATTCCTAACAAGAAGATCAACAAATGTGCCACCTTGCACATAGGCTGCCGGAGGATGTGCAATGCTATGCCGCCGGATTCCACTGCACGACTCTGAGGGCGTAAGAAGACGTGGTCACAGCTTATGCTGGTACTATTGTTAATACCGACACCGGACATAACTCGAAGAAGCAAAAGATATCGGCTCAGTCAGGCAGCAACAACAAAACGAACTCGGGGCCCGTATCTTCTTTTAAGTTAGCGGTCTCGTACCAACAGAAGGGTGCATCTGATCGGCCTTACCGTAGGGATTGATTCAATTGTGGCGTGTCCGGACATACTAAGGATCGGTGCCAGAAGACGGCTACCAAATGTTTCACTTGTGGAAAGAGCAGACACATGTCTCGTTACTGCTGGCGGGCCAATCCCACTCAGAACTCAGCTTCCCAACCAAGTCAATAAGGCTCTGTGCAATCCTCCAGGACGCCTTTCGTTTCCAACTACCGAGATCTATCCCACCAGACTCAACCACCGCCACACGGTGCCGGACAAGGCCGTGGGCGTGACGGTGGAACTTCATCTTTTTCGGAGTCAGTGTCATCCCGTGTATTTGAGCTGAGGGCTACGGATGGTCAGTCCGCGCCATCTATCTCAGGTACTCTTCTTGTTAACTCTCAGCCAGTGCATGTACTATTTAATACTGGAGCCACACATTCGTTTATATATGTGGGATGTGTTGAACGTTTAAATCTTGCTTATGTGCCTTGTGAATCCTTTACTGTTAAACTACCCGAGGGTAGTAGAATAAGCGGCAATCTAAAGGTTCGAGATTCTCAGATCTGCATCAATTATCATAGTTGGACTGCTAATCTTATGGTCTTCCCACTTCAGAATGAAGATATCATATTAGGTATGGACTGGAGGCCATTGCACAAGATGGTCTTGGATACCTACCACTTGACCATTTCCATTACGGCTCATAATGGTACCACACATGTTATCAGGGGATGAGAACACTTCAGTACGAAAGGATCTCTCAGCCTTCTCGCTTCGGAAGTCTCCTGCAACTCTCGAAGGGAGTTCTATTAGTGTTATGTTCTTCAGGAGGATACTCCACAACTTACGATCGCAAACATTCTGATAGTAAATGAATTCCTAGACGTCTTTCCAGATGAACTACCAGGGCTGCCACCGCACCGAGAAGTTGACCTCTCCATTGAACTCGAGCTAGGGACGAGACCTATTTCCAAAGCTCCTTACAGGATGGCACCGGCCGAGATGAAGGAATTAAAGATACAGCTCGAAGATCTACTGGAGAAAGGAATGACCCACCCGAGCACCTCACCGTGGGGCACGCCGGTACTTTTTGTTAAAAAGAAAGACAACTCTCTACGCTTGTACATTGACTACAAGGAGCTAAATAAGGTTACTATCAAGAATCGTTATCCACTACCAAGAATTGATGACCTCTTAGATCAATTACAAGGGGCAGTTGTGTTCTCAAAGACCGATCTACGGTCCGGATATCACCAATTGAGGATTCGGAAGGAAGATATACCCAAGACTGCATTTCGATCGAGGTATGGACATTACGAGTATATCATGGTATCATTCGGGTTGACTAATACCCCAGCCGTTTTCATGGAACTGATGAACAGGGTTTTAATCGATTTCCTCGATAAGTGCGTCGTGGTTTTTATTGACGACATCCTGATCTATTCTCGAAGCCGACAGGAACACGAGGAACATTTGAGGCAAGTGCTAAGCGTGTTGAGGCAACACCAAATTTATGCGAAACTTTCCAAGTTCGAATTCTGGATGCCGGAGGTAATTTTTCTCGGGCATGTTGTCTCGGCAGAAGGCATCAAGGTCGATCCACAAAAAATCAAAACGATAATGAGTTGGGAACCGCCGAAGAACGTCAAGGAGGTAAGGAGTTTTCTAGGATTTGCAGGCTACTATCGAAGATTCATCGAGGCTTTTTCCTGTATCGCTCGACCCTTAACAAACCTACTAAGGAAGAGCACCAAGTTTGTATGGAATGCGGACTGTCAGAAGAGCTTTGATGAGCTCAAGAGGAGACTGACCACTGCTCTAGTGTTAGTGCTACCATAGGGAACGAAAGGAATCATTATATACACATATGTATCTAAACATGGGCTGGGATGTGTCTTTATGCAGAACGACAGAGTTATAGCATACGCATCCCGACAGGTGAGGCTGTACGAAACGAATTACCCGACGCATGACTTGGAGTTAGCCACAGTGGTGCACGCCCTCAAGATTTGGAGGCACTATCTTTATGAAGTTCCTTGCAAGATTTTCACGGATCATAAGAGTTTGAAGTATATCTTCACTCAGAGGGAATTAAACATGAGACAGAGGCGCTGGTTGGAGCTAATCAAGGACTACGATGTGGAAATCTCCTATCACCCCGGGAAAGCCAATGTGGTAGCTGATGCTCTTAGTCAGAAAATTAAACAAGAAGTGATGGTGTCCAGCGTAACAGTTCAGCCCGAACTGCAGCAAGACATCAGGAGAAGCAGTACCGAAGTATGGATACAATGTAGGCAAGGACAATTGTGCTCAATCAATATACATTCGTCCTTACTAGACGAGATATGCCTAGCACAGATGGAGGATCCCAAATTACGTGCGATTGGTGCAAGAATTGAGGGAGGAGATGTTTCCGACTATAAGATCCAGGGTGACTTGGTGAGGTTCAAGAACAGGATCTGTATTCTGCCAAATGACGGGCTGAAGCAAGCTATACTAAAGGAGGCGCACTCCACTCCCTATTCTATTCATCATAGAGCGAGCAAAATGTACAAAGATCTGCGATAGAGTTTTTGGTGGAGAAATAAGAAATAGGAAGTTGCTAGGTTCGTCGCCCGATGTATGATGTGCCAACAAGTGAAGATTGAACACCGCAGACCAACCGGAATCATGCAACCCCTACCCATCCCAGAGTGGAAATGGGAGAGCATATCGATGGATTTTGTCACTAAGCTACCAACGGCAGTGGGGGAAGGATACAATTTGGGTTATCGTTGATCGATTTATGAAATCGGCACATTTCATTCATATTCAAGAAACAACCGGAACAGAGCAGTTGGCCACTATTTTCATCAGGGAGATTGTGAGACTACACGGCGTTCCCTCATCCATCGTTTCAGATAGGGACACCAGATACGTGTCCTGTTTTTGGAAAGCCATCCATAAAGCTATGGGGACCCAAATACATTTTAGCACGACTTACCACCCTCAGACGGATGGACAGACCGAACATACGATCCAAACCTTGGAAGATATGTTGAGGGCATGTGTGCTCGATTGCGGTAAGGATTGGACTAGGCATCTGGGATTGGTGGAGTTTTCGTACAACAACAGCAGGCATGCAAGCATAGGCATGGCACCGTTTGAGGCCCTGTATGGGCGAATATGCAAGTCGCCGTTATGCTGGGATGATGCTTCTGACACCGCGGTTACTGAGTTAGATCTGATCCAGGAGTCCATTAAGAAGATCTCTATCATTTGAAAGCACATGCTAGAAACACAGAGCCGGCAGAAATCTTATGCCGAAAACTGGCAGCGACCATTAGAATTTGTAGTCGGGGATCATATTTGGATCAAAGTATCACCTATGCAGGGTGTCCGGCATTTCGGCCAAAAGGGCAAGTTGAGCCCAATGTTAATAGGCCCGTTTAATATATTAGACCGGGCAGGGAAGCTTGCGTATCGATTAGCTCTGCCGCCGCATCTAGATGGAGTGCACAACCTCTTTCACATCTCCCAGTTAAGGAAGTTTGTCTATGATCCGAACAACAAGTTCAATTTTGAAGAAGTGGAAATTTCCGACGACGCTACCTTTAGAGAGGTACCGATCGCCATCTTGGATAGACGTATGAAGATATTACGAAATAAAGCCATACCCCTCGTAAAGGTTCAGTGGTCGCATCACGACATGGAGGAAGCAACTTCGGAGACCGAGTCGAGCATGAGAGAGAGTCATCCCGAGTTATTTTCTTAGTTTCGGGACGAAACTAATTTAAGGGGGTGATATGTAATACCACCGGTATTTCATGCTTGATTACCTTATACTGTGTGATTCCTTATAGTGTGATATTGTCATTTCTATTGTGTGATGTGGATGAAATGGAGGTGATGCACCTTGACGCCGTTGAGCAATCATCGGTGCGAATATGACGGTGGCCAACGTCTTGTTCCCTGATAAATTGTTGACGAGTGGAAAGGATGGTTATTCCGAAATAGTTAAAATGTGAATATATGACTAAGGAACTGAATGTGTAACGCACGCTTTAGAACATGCATAACGTAAGCTAAGACTAATACATTACGTATGTAACGTGACATGGTTACGTAGGTAATGGTTGAGTTGGTCTCCCGACCAGAATCTTCCTGTTGACGCGGATTGGGTTACTTTCGGCGGGCTAGAGGACAAACGAGTCAACCCCTTATAACGTATGCTATTCGTCAAATTTAACGTACACTACGGTCGAGTGCCTTACGTATGCTACCGCAGCTTACGTACGTAACAGATGAGTGTGATTCAGTCAGTAGCCTCTGGATGACCTTTACGTACGCTAATAGTAGAACATTACGCACGTAACGAGCTTTACGTACATAAAGCATGGGACCTTAACGTACGTTAATAAGATCGAGTGTTATAAATTAAGACACACTCCTTCATTTCCCCCGACCTAAAATATGAAGTGAAGCCTTCTTGAAGCACTTCCATAGCCTTATACTTGATTCTTAGCCTCTCATACACTTGAATCAACATAGAGGAGGTGATTTCGTAAGCTCCGGTGAAGATTATCCAAGTCGTTCGATCCATTCTTCCCTCTCCTCGTGGCTCTTATTGATTGTCATCCATATTCATTGTTCTTCATCTATGAAGGTATGTCTATCCATCCTAGAAGTAATCTACTCAATGTTGTTGATTACACTTGTTAGATTATGGGTACTTGGGTAGATTTTGCTAAATCTCGTAGATAATCTAATCAAACGAACTTGTAGTAATCAGGACTATCATTGTTCGTATATTTCATTTTTGTGTAACTCTTTGTATCAATCACATTCGAAATTTCCATCTCAGTTGACATCGGAATTTTAAAACGTGACGAACCAATTGTAGGAGATTTCCGTAGGAATCCGTCACCATTTGATAAACTAGTCGTAACCTACTATTGTCATATAATTATCGACATTAAAATAACAAGGGGAATCAATCCAATGGTATTATTGTCATTAAGAATCAAACACCGTGATCATTACGTAGATGGTAACCCACCGGTTAAGGTAATCGGAGTTAAAATTTGATTAGAAGTAAAGGGTTCGACTATGCTATGGTTGTTTGTTGCTAGCCGAATGATGATTGGGATAATTTTGTCGAGCAAATAATTATAGCTAAACGTTAGTCATAGAGTTGAATGGCATAGTAGTACGTATCATTCGTGAATTTAGGAACACGATATTAGTTTAGGTGGAATCGGAATAAGTTGAGAATTGGGTTAGGAGGGGGAAGGGAAAACTAGTTTATTCTTCTTTATCCGTGTGAAATATCAATCAAGGAGTTCGTGACTAGGTTATGCTTGATTGGGCGTGGAGATCCCCAGTTATCATAAGGCACCTACCGTCGGATCAAAGGCAAGTGAAATCTTGCTCGAGAAATGCTAATATTATTGAAATGTTCGTATTAATGAATGTGCCATTGTTGATGAATGTCGACGTTTGTCTTTCTCTAAAATGTGTTATAAATGGGCCAATATGTTGGGGATAAAACATGTACGGTACCCGTATGGAAATGTGTTAGGGGATAAGACCCGAATTAGGCACCTATGTTCTGGGGTATTTCCGTGTGGATACTTTTGTGACCATTGGTTGCGACCTTGGGGTTTATGTGATAAAAAGAGAAAGACAACGTCGGTCGTGTGGTGAAATATTTTCTGTTGATTATGTGACACTGTGTCGGGAAAATTTGTGTATATCGTTGCTAATAATCGTTATTGGTATGCATTCTCTGACCTTGGTTACCTGACATGAATTATCGTGCTAGGTAGAAATGTTGATCATGTGTAGGACATTCCTGAGGGGTCCGGTCATACTTGAACGGTTTTGGAATAAATTCTTGCCGCTGCTTAAATTAAATTTGATCTTTAGAACCTCCTTTATGTAATAATCGAACTTTGAATTATGTTTCTTCTAAAAACCTTTCGGCTCATGATATGTAACCGTGAACTTATTATTTTATTGTAATTTCTTTAAACTATCTATTTCCTGAACTAGCCTTGTGGGTCTCACACGGGATTCACAGCATTGTAATACCTCGGGAGATTTTGGGGGTGCTACAAAAGGATAATTATATTAAACCCTGCAAGTGGAATTAATTTTCCGATATAATAATAAAGCTCGAGTGGTATACTCATGTGTAACAAATTAATTAATTAAAATCTGTCAGTAGCTTAAATTAATTAATGGACATGGAACATCTTAAACACGGGAAATAATTAATTCAAAAAGGAGCCCAATTTCGTAATTTGGAATTTGGGTAGAAGGTGTAATATCAATATTTTAATGGACTAAGTTGATATTAATAGAGTCATCATATTAGGAAGAGTCCTAATATTAGAAAGATGATCTCTATTGGGAGTCCTTACCTTATCCTCCTTAAGGTCCCTAGAGTAGCCCAAAACACCTATAAATAGGACACATGTGCGGGCCGATTTTTTCACACTCTTATTTGGCAAAAAAAATCGATTTTCTTCTCTAATTTGTGTTTAATTGTGGATCTTGACTTGTGTCTTCGATTCCACAATTTAGCTAACACAATATTTTTCTAAATACACAAATATTCAAGAAAAATAGAGAGAAAATTAGTAAGGTGATTTTTGGAAGAAAAAGTGGTTCGGCCGACCCATATCACAGTCCAAGCAGTTCGGTAGATTGTTGCCCTCACGAGATCCGGACATAGGCGGGATATACTCTAGAAGATCTTGAGGTAGAAACACAAGAAGATCGAAGAGGAGTACGTGGAGTAGCTTGATCGATCCAAAAGGGAATTTTCTACCACTTCGCTTCAAAGGTATGAATTACCAATTCTACTGCGTAAATACGTATATTTAAATTGTTAATTAATCTGTTTAATTAATTAATTGACAAGCCTAAATAGATCCGCTATTTATGTTGGTTAGTTTATAAAACCGAATCAATTAATTCATCAATCTCGCTTCCGCTGCGTTTTATATTCCAACAATTGGTACCGAAGGAAAAGAAGTCCAGCGCGAAAAAGAGTCCTGATCAGACGAACCGACCGAGAGCAGGCTGCTGGGACTCGGCCAATGCAGGCGGTCTCGGCCGAATCTGGCCTGTCGCGCGTAGGCCATGGGCAGGGTGCCGGGCCGCGAGTCGGGTCGGGCAGCGGGTCATTTTTTCATCTGGACAGGTTCATTCGGTGTATGGTCTTATTCGTTTATCACCCGTTCGTGCGTCCGTTGGAGCACAATAATTTTAATTTGGAAATTTCTTGTGCAATTAATTTTGCATGGAAGAAAGTTTCTAAATTTGGCAATTTTTGTGCCCCAACCGGGAGGAGGTGACGAGATGCTTGAAGCAGTGGGAGCAAAAGAGCCAAGGTTTTCTCGTTACTCAAAATGAGGAATAAAAGACATGATAATTGGATCTAATTATCCAATTTTTTATGTTGGTTTTTACTGTTTGGATGAATGGTATGTATGGATGTATGCGTGATATGTTTCTTGCGTGTTAGGACGAGAAAAATAAAAACCTTAATTTTCAAAATAACTAAGTGATTTTAATAATTGATTTTTCAAAATCAAATTGCCCTCCATAATTGGTTTAAATTGTGAAATAATTAGCATGCGTTGACATTAGAGCCTTCCTCCACATCAGATGTGCTGATTATTGGTTCACTAGTTTTAAACTTCAATTAGATAGCAAAAATATGAATATTTTTTTTTATGATAGGACCTCTCCATCTGTAGGACTATTATCATTAAATAATATTCTAAGGTTTGTTAAATTATAGTATTCACTTACTTGTATTAATTAATAAGCTCCCCATCGGAGTCTATATTAATTTAATACATGGCCAAGAGGAACCAACTATTAATTTTACTTGTCAAAACGCATCTTGACTGGATAGTAAAATTAAAGATGTTAAAATCTACTTGAAAAATATTTATGTAAACGTCCACACTAACGTGGCTTGCATGTGCGGTTTTTTGAGGTGCTGGTTGACTGCATATATATTGTGTTTTAAGGTTTTTCAATATATTTTGCGTCGAATTATGTGATGAATGGTGTTTTAATTTTATTCTCAGATATCTTTCAATCCACTAGCTATTATTCTCAAAGAAAATAAACTTGATGGCACTAACTTTGCCGACTGGAAAAGAAATCATGATATTGTCCTGGCTGCCGAGGGGCATAAATTTGTGTTAACTGACGAGAGCCCTCTGGAACCAGAACCGGATGCCACTCCTGAAGAGTTGGCTGAATTCTGAAAATGAAAAAAGTATGATGAGATGGCTCGCTGTTACATTTTGGATTCACTGACAAATGTATTGCAGCAGCATCATCAGACGATGGCCTCAGCAGCGGAAATGATGAAAAATCTCACTGAGATGTTTGGTCACCAGAACCAGGCGGAAGGCTATTGCAGTGGGAGTCGTGCAGTTAAAAGTTAATGATAGGATTGTAGTCCTAAATAATGTATTATTAGTACCTGATTTTAGAATGAATTTAATTTTAGTTTCTAAATTGCGCTGTGATGGATATTCAGTTTCTTTTGGAGATAATGCAGTTATTAAAAGAAATGGTGAATATGTTTGCACGAGTACTTATAATGAAGGACTTTATGTCATTAATGCTGCACCAACTCCCTTGCATAACTATAAATCGCTTAATTCTTTGACTAGTCCTAATAAAAGAAAAGAACCTTCGAGCATAAATCAAACATATTTGTAGCATTTACGATTGGGTCATATTAACTTTAGAAGGATTCAAAGAATGGTGAGCGATGGCCCATTGGATTCACTCCAAGTTGAGTCATTTACAATTTGCGAATCCTTTCGAGAAGGGAAAATGACTAAAAGGGCTTTGCAAAGCAAAGAATATCGTGCACAAAATGTATTGGAATTAGTACACACCGATGTTTGTGGTCTAATGAACATCCAGGCTAAGGGTGGTTACAAATACTTCATCACATTTATAGATGATTATTCGAGATATGGATACATCTATTTGATGCGATGTAAATCTGAATCTTTTGATAAGTTCAAAGAATTCAAGGCTGAAACGGAGAAGCGTCATGGACTGAGTATCAAGTCACTACGATCTGATCATGATGGCGAATATCTTAGTGGAGAGTTTTTGGATTTATTGGCACATGAGAGGATTACTTCCCAGCTCACTGCGCTTGGTACACCACAACAAAATGGTGTTGCTGAACGAAGGAATCGTACTTTATTAGAGATGGTTAGGTCAATGATGAGTTATTCTGATTTGCCTATTTCGTTTTGGGGATACGTCTTGGAAACAGCGGCATACATTCTAAACTTGGTGCCTTTGAAATTAGTTCCAAAAACACCCACAGAACTGTGGAATGGGCGCAAGCCCAGTCTAGGACATGTTCGTATTTGGGGTTCACCAGCACATGTTCTGAATAAGGAAGGTGATAAGTTGACATCTCGTATATAAGTATGAGTGTTTGTAGGACATCGGAAGGGAACGAAGGGTGGCTTATTCTATAACCCTAAAGATCAGAAGGTCATTGTTAGCACCAATGCCCGATTCTTAGGGGAGGACTATGTAATAAGCCACAAGTCTAGGAGTGAGGTCATTCTAGAGGAACTTAGGGGCGATATTTTGACAATACCAATTGTACAAACACTAAGTGTACCACGTATCGACACTATTGTGGATACGCAAACTAAGGACATGCCTTGTCCTAGTGGGAGGGTTGTTCGTCAACCTGATCATTTCATTAGCGTGGGAGCGTCTTCGGAGCACTTCTCGAACTAGGATGAAACAGATCCATGTACGTACAAGCAGGTAGTTCAAGACAAGGATGCTGAATCCTAGCAAATAGCAATGGAATCCGAAATGGGATCTATGGATTCTAATCAAATGTGGGAGCTAGTAGAGCCACCCAATGGAGTAAAACCCATTGGAAGTAAGTGGGTCTACAAGCGTAAGAGAGGATCGAAAGGGAAGGTTGAAACCTTCAAAGCAAGGCTTGTTACGAAAGGTTACACTCAGAAGGAGGGCATCGACTACGATGAGACCTTTTCGCTAGTAGCCATGCTTAAATCGATCCGGATTCTCTTAGCTGTAGCTGCGCATTTGGATATGGAGATTTGGTAGATGGATGTCAAGAATGCGTTCTTGAACAGGTGTATTGATAAGGAAATTTATATGCGCCAACCTGAGGGATTCATTGCTGGAGGAGAGGATCACTTAGTGTACAAGCTCAAAAGAGCCATTTATGGTCTCAAGCAAGCATCAAGGTTTTGGAACATGCGATTTGATGAGGTCATTCAGTCGTATCATTTTGAACAGTGTACTAGTGAGGTTTGTGTATACAAAAAGTGCGATGGAAAAGTGCTACTGTTTCTTGTATTGTATGTAGATGATATACTTCTAATTGGAAACAATGTGAAGGTATTATCAGACGTAAGGGTATGGTTGTCTGAGCAATTCAATATGAAGGATTTGAGAGAAGCTGGGCACATCCTTGGTATTAGGATCTTTCGAGATCACAAGAAAAGGATGTTGTGCTTATCTCAGGCATCCTATATCGATACGGTGCTAATGCGGTTTAGTATAGAGAATTCCAAGAAAGGTTTCTTACCTTACAGACATGGAATTCAGCTATCTAAGGCTATGTGTCCTAGGACACAGAAGGAGATAGATGACATGAAAATGGTCCCTTATGCTTCGGCAGTGGGAAGCCTCATGTATGATATGCTTTGCACTAGGCCTGATATCTGTCATGCTGTAGGCATGGTGGCGAGATATTAGTCGAATCTAAGACTGGAACATTGGATTGCTGTCAAGCATATACTCAAGTACCTGAGAAGGATTAGGGAGCATATGCTTGTATATCAATCGGATACACTTTGTCCTTTGGGTTACACTGACTCAAATTTCAGTGCGGACAAAGAAAAGTCGAAATCAACTTCCGGATATGTTTTCACTTTGGGAGGTGGAGCCATCAGTTGGAGGAGTGTGAAGCAGAAATGCATAGTAGACTCTACCATGGAAGCCGAGTATGTAGCAGCCTCAGAGGCAGCTAAAGAGGCGGTATGACTCAAGTACTTCCTAAAGGATTTGGGTGTGATTCCTAATTTGCCTAGGACTATTACACTTTATTGTGATAATACCGGTGCTATTGCAAATTGAAGGAACCACAGCCGACAAAGCAAGCAAATATATCAAGCGCAAATTTCATATCATTCGAGATTTTGTGAAGAGAGGGAAGATTATTGTCTCCAATATAGCATCTGAAGACAACCTAGCTCATCCTTTCACAAAAGGGTTGCCCTCAACGTCAGTTGAAGGGCATGTGGAAGGAATGAGGTTGAGATGTATGGCAGCATTGCTTTGAGTATAAGTGGGAGATAGATAGACATAGTCTAGATAGTATACTTCAAAAGCATGCTTTGAGTATAAGTGGTAGATGGTTAGGGTTGTATACATCAAAGCATACTTTATGCTTGTATTACCTAATTTCCCGGTCTTTATATATGAGAATATTTAATTCATTTGTCACATGTTTTGCATATTTATTCATGCTATGGTTATGCAAATGTTGTCTAAATTACTTCATATTGTAGATAATGTGGTGTGTCGTGTCACACAGAAGATCACATTATCGGTTCCTTATATAGTAATAATTAGTTCACAACCTATATAACATTAGACCGTTATGTGAGAGGTTGTAATATATGATTGAGATTGGTTGATCTTGACCATTAGCATATATTAGCGTATTCGATATACGTTGAACAGGATAGAGGTGAGATAGATTCTTTTGTACCGACTATAAGAAGAACGTACATCTGGGACAATTATTATTTCTTAATTATAGTGATTAATATTTAATTATATATATTTAATATTTATTGCTTTGATTTATCATGGGTGAGAGCCAAAATGATTGACTTAATATGATCGATATTTTGGGCAATATTATTATTTATATAATAATTAATATTATAGCTAGAAATCGTGTCACCAAATCGGGTTGATCATGTCTCTTGAGGCACTTGAAAAGATTATTATATTAAACCCTGCAGGTGGAATTAATTTTTCGATATAATAATAAAGCTCGAGTGGTATACTCATGTATAACACATTAATTAATTAAAAGTTGTCAGTAGCTTAAATTAATTAATGGACATGGAATATCTTAAACACGAGAAATAATTAATTCAAAAAGGAGCCCAATTTCGTAATTTGTGATTTTGGTAGGAAGTGCAATATCAACCATTTAGTGTACTAAGTTGATATTAATAGAGTCATCATATTAGGAAGAGTCCTAATATTGGAAAGATGATCTCTATTGGGAGTCCTTGCCTTATCCTCCTTAAGGTCCCTAGAGTAGCCCAAAACACCTATAAATAGGACACGTGGTGGGGGGGACGATTTTTTCACACTCTTATTTGGCACAAAAATTTCGATTTTCTTCTCTAATTTGTGTTTAATTGTAGATCTTGACTTGTGTCTTGGATTCCACAATTTAGCTAACACAATATTTTTTCAAATACACAAATATTCAAGAAAAATACAGAGAAAATTAGAAAGGTCATTTTTGGAAGAAAAACTGGTTCGCCGACCCATATCATAGTCCAAGAAGTCCGGTAGATTGTTTCCCACACGACATCCGGACATAGGCGGGATACACTCTAGAATATCTTGAGGTAGAAACAAAAGAAGATCAAAGAGGAGTACGTGGAGTAGCTCGATCGATCCAAAAGGGAATTTTCTACCACTTCGCTCCAAAGGTATGAATACCAATTCTACTGCATAAATACGTATATTTAAATTGTTAATTAATGTGTTTAATTAATTAATTGACAAGCCCAAATAAATCCGCTATTTACGTTGGTTAGTTTGTAAAACCGAATCTATTAATTCATGAATATCGCTTCCGCTGCGTTTTATATTCCAACACTGTATACAACAAAACTCCCATCCTTGCTGACAGGCCCAACCCTCTCAGCATGCCAGCCTCTATTGACCCGAGGGACGTCACTCTGAAGAGCTCGAGTGATGGGAAGAAAAGAAAAGAAGTATTTCCGACAGCAGTTCCCCCAAGCCTATCGAGAAGAAAAGAAAGAAGACCAAGAAGTCTTCTTAGGTTGAACCTACAGTGACTACAGCGGTCACTGTAGAATTCCCATAAACCGCTCCTATCGCTGAAACTCTCCCATAGGGGGAAACCCCTATAGAAGAAACAGTTGCTGCTCGTACAGCAGATCCCGAGCCTGTGGTCGCTATGACGGATGAACAACTGTTTGCCAAGTTGGAAGGATCCAGAGAATCAGATGCCCCTTTGGAGACAAAAGCCGCAACTCCAAATAGGGCACCCACCCCTGTACGGAGTCCCACTCCCAATAGGGTACCCACACCTGTCAGGGATCCCGCCTTTCCCCAACAGGCTCCCATAACTGTTGAGGATCCCAACCGAACTGTAGAGCCCTCTACTGTGCGGAGTCCCTCCCCGACCGATATTATAAATAAAACTATCCTCCAAGTCCAAATAGAGGAAGCCTATGAGCGCTTCAAGGTCTGGAAATCCTATAGGGTCACCCCATACGACACCCTATACAACTGGGAGGACGAGGAGTTACTTGCTCTGGAGGTCATGGACACCCAGAATGTTGAGGTCCTGATCCACTAGGAAGATCACTTTTGCCTTGAGCTCATCTCAAACTACTTCATGGCAAAAGAAAGGCCTGACTCAAAGGGAAGCACAACACGGTGACAAGGCTCCATCACCAAGCCACCACTCAGACCTGTCTCTAATGATGATGATGAAGCCCTACAAACAGGTCTTCGGATAAGCCAAGAAGAGGCTTGGGAAGGAGAGTGTGCCAACATCCAAGCCCAACAGGGCCCGGGAACATACCATGAACAACATCACTCCCCGTCCCCGCAATAGGAAGTATCCCATGATAACAGAAACAGGAGGAATCAGTCCCTCCTGTCATCAAATGAAGAACCAGCTACTTCTCCCCTACAGGAAGCTCATCATGTACCAGAACAAGAAGACGCCACCCGCGTTGTCTGCAAAGAGGAACCAGTCCCTCTTCTGGTACAGGGGGAAGCTAAGAGTCGGCAGGAGGATTCAGTCCCTCATGTAGTTCTGAGTACTGAAAACCAACCAAGGCAGGAGGAACCAGTCCCTTCTATCTCCCAGACAGACCCTGCAGCTCAACCTTCAGAAGGCCTTGCTTTCGAACAGGTTGAAAATTCCATTTATACAGGTTCTCAATCTGAATCTGATGACGGTTTCCTCCCTGAAGACAGGCCAGGAAAACCCCATCATAATATGGTTCTTAAACGGCTCGGAGAACCATCAGACTTAAAGATTGCGAGCCCTGGCTCTCCGCGCACCGAAGCACGAATTGAGCAACTTCAAGCCATCGGTCGCCAAATTGTATTTCTGCAGGATTCAGTCAAGGCCCTATATGACGTTGGAAAGGAGTTAGAGTGGATGCGGGAAACAGCTCAGGATGAGCTCCAGAAGATGAAATCGGCCACCAATGATGTGGAAGACGCATTTTGCCTCATGCCAACAACACTATGGCAGGCCTTGAATCATTTGGAACAGCGTTAGGAGCGGATTCTAAGGCAAGAGTAGGAAAACTTTGTGTAGCCGAAGCCAACTCTAGAATACACAGGATCCAAATTGATTGACCATGATCACAAGATTGATGATCTTACAGTAGTGGTTGGGAAGCTGGTCGATAGTGTCAATGATCAAAAGACCCAACAGGCCGAGGGGCAAGAGGATACAGGGTAACTGGTTCTTGACCTGAGTTCCAGGATCCCAATGACCCATGGAAGAGTACAGTATGAAAGCCCACTGAGATTTTGCTCCCAACAGACCGACAGCCTTCAGCAGAGTATCTGAAATCTAGGAAGAACAATGACCTGGTGAGAAACTTCTGCACTCTCTCAGGGAGTCTGCTATGTTCAATAGATTTAAAACTCTAGAGGATTCCACCAATGAGTTCTCAAGGACACTGGCAGAAGGAAATCTCCCCTTACAGCTTAAAATAAAGTCTAAACACCAGAAGGGTGAACAGGTCACCCATCCAAAAGATTGGATCCTTGCCTACGACGTCTCCCATGAAGGATGAAGTATCTACAAGTGCGAGGTAGAGACTCCTTAGTCAATCGGTGGAGTGGAAGCGATCATGATCCCACTCGAAAGAATTGGAAACATTCTCGTATAGGGACTAGATTTTGTCAGTTATATGTTGTATTTTTATCCTACTGTATGCTCGTCGATGCAGTATTTATTCAAGCCATGTAATTTTCAATCATCAATAAAACTTTTGGTTTCTTGAAAGATTACAGCTCATAATCTGCTCTTACTGTTTTTACTGTTTTCATTACGAAGTATTGACACATTCAACAAGTACAAACTTGTTAATCCACAAGTTTTAAGAACTTGTCTGTGAACATTTGATATATTAAGTTGTATTTAATCTAGATACATTCTGTAAGATTACGCCTGCGCGCCAATAATAAGTTAAGTTGTAATACACTTAGTCCTGTATGATTTTTATTTTAGAACTTGATTGCGAGCAGTTCAAATTTTTAGACTAAGTCACGAAGATCAAATCTTTCGAACAAAAGACTTAAGACATCCTCTCCATATCTAGCGAAAGTTTTGGCATTATCAAAAAGGGGCAAAATTGTTGGGATAAACATTGCCTGTTTTGATAATCGCCATCGGACAGCAAGAAGTTTCAGAGTCAGCATTTTTATAAGAATGGGAACTATTAGGAAACTCCATATAGCATATCCGTATAGCAAGAGACCTTCATACACAGTCCATTCCTACAGATACTACATCTTCATACAGTAGAAGTTAAGAGAGTTGGATACAACAGTCTAACTATAAGAGTTTTACTTAGGAAAAGTAAAACATATCCAACAGGACTGAAGAATAGCTTTAAACCATTGTGAAATAAACTCTGTTTATTGATAATGTATTCATGGTTAAAGCAATGTTTATTGCTGATAGGACAACATTTAATGCAGTCGAAAGAGATAACAGTTTGAATGCGCTGAAGAGCATTTAATGCAAAACAAAAAAGAATGTCTGAAGCATTAAATGCTAAATGCCTTTAATTCAAACATTTTGCAGCCGTCAATCAGAGACGTCTAAATCTCACCAACCGGCCAATGGCTTTATTTATAACGGATCCGTTTCCAAGGTTATAAATAGCCCCAAGCAAGAGGACATTGTTCACTTCACTTACTGAATCTCGCGCAAAACATCTGACAAATAGCTCTGACAATCAAGCTAAGAAAGAGCAGTATATTTTGAGCATACAACATTATCAAAGCGACTCAACAAGACTATATAGAAGTTATGAGAATTAGATACAATAATCTGGGTATAAGAGTTTTACTTAAGAAAAGTAAAACACATCCAACAGGACTGAAGAATAGCTTTAAACTGTTGTGATATAAACTTTGTTTATTCATAAAGTATTCACGGTTAAAGCAGAATTTATGGCTGATAGGACAGCATTTAATGCCGCCGAAAGACACAATAGTCTGAACGCGCTGGAGATCAATGCAAAGTCAAAAAGAATGTCTGAAGCATTAAATGTGAATTTCTTTTAATTCAAACATTCTGCAGCAGCCAATCAAAGACGTCTAAATCTCACCAACCAAAGGATCTATTTCCAAGGTTATAAATAGCCAATAAAGAGGACATTGCTCACTTCAATTACTGAATTTCGCGCAAAACATCTGACAAATAGCTCTGACAATCAAGCTAAGAAAGAGCAGTATATTTCATGAGGTACAACATTATCAAAGCGAAGAAATATACAAGTCCTCAATGCATATAACACATCATACAACAATTACTCGTTAAATCATATAGCTGCTGTTTGAACTTATTCTACCATCTTTACCGTTGAGACCATCCTTAGCCCTCTGGAACCAGAACCGGATGCCACTCCTGAAGAGTTGGCTGAATTCTGAAAATGAAAAAAGTATGATGAGATGGCTCGCTGTTACATTTTGGATTCACTGACAAATGTATTGCAGCAGCATCATCAGACGATGGCCTCAGCAGCGGAAATGATGAAAAATCTCACTGAGATGTTTGGTCACCAGAACCAGGCGGAAGGCTATTGCAGTGGGAGTCGTGCAGTTAAAAGTTAATGATAGGATTGTAGTCCTAAATAATGTATTATTAGTACCTGATTTTAGAATGAATTTAATTTTAGTTTCTAAATTATTGTTGTGATGGATATTCGATTTCTTTTGGAGATAATGCGGTTATTTAAAGAAATGGTGATTATGTTTGCACGAGTACTTATAATTAATGACTTTATGTCATTAATGCCGCACCAACTCCCTTGCATAACTATAAATCGCTTAATTCTTTGACTAGTCCTAATAAAAGAAAAGAACCTTCGAGCATAAATCAAACATATTTGTAGCATTTACGATTGGGTCATATTAACTTTAGAAGGATTCAAAGAATGGTGAGCGATAGCCCATTGGATTCACTCCAAGTTGAGTCATTTACAATTTGCGAATCCTTTCGAGAAGGGAAAATGACTAAAAGGGCTTTGCAAAGCAAAGAATATCGTGCACAAAATGTATTGGAATTAGTACACACCGATGTTTGTGGTCTAATGAACATCCATGCTAAGGGTGGTTACAAATACTTCATCACATTTATAGATGATTATTCGAGATATGGATACATCTATTTGATGCGATGTAAATCTGAATCTTTTGATAAGTTCAAAGAATTCAAGGCTGAAACGGAGAAGCGTCATGGACTGAGTATCAAGTCACTACGATCTGATCATGATGGCGAATATCTTAGTGGAGAGTTTTTGGATTTATTGGCACATGAGAGGATTACTTCCCAGCTAACTGAGCTTGGTACTCCACAACAAAATGGTGTTGCTGAACGAAGGAATCGTACATTATTAGAGATGCTAAGGTCAATGATGAGTTATTCTGATTTGCCTAATTCGTTTTGGGGATACGTCTTGGAAAGCATGCATACATTCTAAACTTGGTGCCTTTGAAATTAGTTCCAAAAACACCCACAGCGTGGAATGGGCGCAAGCCCGATCTAGACATGTTCGTATTTGGGGTTCACCAGCACATGTTCTGAATAAGGAAGGTGATAAGTTGACATCTCGTATATAAGTATGAGTGTTTGTAGGACATCGGAAGGGAACGAAGGGTGGCTTATTCTATAACCCTAAAGATCAGAAGGTCATTGTTAGCACCAATGCCCGATTCTTAGGGGAGGACTATGTAATAAGCCACAAGTCTAGGAGTGAGGTCATTCTAGAGGAACTTAGGGGCGATATTTTGACAATACCAATTGTACAAACACTAAGTGTACCACGTATCGACACTATTGTGGATACGCAAACTAAGGACATGCCTTGTCCTAGTGGGAGGGTTGTTCGTCAACCTGATCATTTCATTAGCGTGGGAGCGTCTTCGGAGCACTTCTCGAACTAGGATGAAACAGATCCATGTACGTACAAGCAGGTAGTTCAAGACAAGGATGCTGAATCCTAGCAAATAGCAATGGAATCCGAAATGGGATCTATGGATTCTAATCAAATGTGGGAGCTAGTAGAGCCACTCAATGGAGTAAAACCCATTGGAAGTAAGTGGGTCTACAAGCGTAAGAGAGGATCAAAAGGGAAGGTTGAAACCTTCAAAGCAAGGCTTGTTACGAAAGGTTACACTCAGAAGGAGGGCATCGACTACGATGAGACCTTTTCGCTAGTAGCCATGCTTAAATCGATCCGGATTCTCTTAGCTGTAGCTGCGCATTTGGATATGGAGATTTGGTAGATGGATGTCAAGAATGCGTTCTTGAACAGGTGTATTGATAAGGAAATTTATATGCGCCAACCTGAGGGATTCATTGCTGGAGGAGAGGATCACTTAGTGTACAAGCTCAAAAGAGCCATTTATGGTCTCAAGCAAGCATCAAGGTTTTGGAACATGCGATTTGATGAGGTCATTCAGTCGTATCATTTTGAACAGTGTACTAGTGAGGTTTGTGTATACAAAAAGTGCGATGGAAAAGTGCTACTGTTTCTTGTATTGTATGTAGATGATATACTTCTAATTGGAAACAATGTGAAGGTATTATCAGACGTAAGGGTATGGTTGTCTGAGCAATTCAATATGAAGGATTTGAGAGAAGCTGGGCACATCCTTGGTATTAGGATCTTTCGAGATCACAAGAAAAGGATGTTGTGCTTATCTCAGGCATCCTATATCGATACGGTGCTAATGCGGTTTAGTATAGAGAATTCCAAGAAAGGTTTCTTACCTTACAGACATGGAATTCAGCTATCTAAGGCTATGTGTCCTAGGACACAGAAGGAGATAGATGACATGAAAATGGTCCCTTATGCTTCGGCAGTGGGAAGCCTCATGTATGATATGCTTTGCACTAGGCCTGATATCTGTCATGCTGTAGGCATGGTGGCGAGATATTAGTCGAATCTAAGACTGGAACATTGGATTGCTGTCAAGCATATACTCAAGTACCTGAGAAGGATTAGGGAGCATATGCTTGTATATCAATCGGATACACTTTGTCCTTTGGGTTACACTGACTCAAATTTCAGTGCGGACAAAGAAAAGTCGAAATCAACTTCCGGATATGTTTTCACTTTGGGAGGTGGAGCCATCAGTTGGAGGAGTGTGAAGCAGAAATGCATAGTAGACTCTACCATGGAAGCCGAGTATGTAGCAGCCTCAGAGGCAGCTAAAGAGGCGGTATGACTCAAGTACTTCCTAAAGGATTTGGGTGTGATTCCTAATTTGCCTAGGACTATTACACTTTATTGTGATAATACCGGTGCTATTGCAAATTCGAAGGAACCACAGGCCGACAAAGCAAGCAAATATATCAAGCGCAAATTTCATATCATTCGAGATTTTGTGAAGAGAGGGAAGATTATTGTCTCCAATATAGCATCTGAAGACAACCTAGCTCATCCTTTCACAAAAGGGTTGCCCTCAACGTCAGTTGAAGGGCATGTGGAAGGAATGAGGTTGAGATGTATGGCAGCATTGCTTTGAGTATAAGTGGGAGATAGATAGACATAGTCTAGATAGTATACTTCAAAAGCATGCTTTGAGTATAAGTGGTAGATGGTTAGGGTTGTATACATCAAAGCATACTTTATGCTTGTATTACCTAATTTCCCGGTCTTTATATATGAGAATATTTAATTCATTTGTCACATGTTTTGCATATTTATTCATGCTATGGTTATGCAAATGTTGTCTAAATTACTTCATATTGTAGATAATGTGGTGTGTCGTGTCACACAGAAGATCACATTATCGGTTCCTTATATAGTAATAATTAGTTCACAACCTATATAACATTAGACCGTTATGTGAGAGGTTGTAATATATGCTTGAGATTGGTTGATCTTGACCATTAGCATATATTAGCGTATTCGATATAAGTTGAACAGGATAGAGGTGAGATAGATTCTTTTGTACCGACTATAAGAAGAACGTACATCTGGGACAATTATTATTTCTTAATTATAGTGATTAATATTTAATTATATATATTTAATATTTATTGCTTTGATTTATCATGGGTGAGAGCCAAAATGATTGACTTAATATGATCGATATTTTGGGCAATATTATTATTTATATAATAATTAATATTATAGCTAGAAATCGTGTCCCGACCAGTCGGGTTGATCATGTCTCTTGAGGCACTTGAAAAGATTATTATATTAAACCCTGCAGGTGGAATTAATTTTTCGATATAATAATAAAGCTCGAGTGGTATACTCATGTATAACACATTAATTAATTAAAAGTTGTCAGTAGCTTAAATTAATTAATGGACATGGAATATCTTAAACACGAGAAATAATTAATTCAAAAAGGAGCCCAATTTCGTAATTTGTGATTTTGGTAGGAAGTGCAATATCAACCATTTAGTGTACTAAGTTGATATTAATAGAGTCATCATATTAGGAAGAGTCCTAATATTGGAAAGATGATCTCTATTGGGAGTCCTTGCCTTATCCTCCTTAAGGTCCCTAGAGTAGCTCAAAACACCTATAAATAGGACACGTGGTGGGGGGACGATTTTTTCACACTCTTATTTGGCACAAAAATTTCGATTTTCTTCTCTAATTTGTGTTTAATTGTAGATCTTGACTTGTGTCTTGGATTCCACAATTTAGCTAACACAATATTTTTTCAAATACACAAATATTCAAGAAAAATACATAGAAAATTAGAAAGGTCATTTTTGGAAGAAAAACTGGTTCGCCGACCCATATCATAGTCCAAGAAGTCCGGTAGATTGTTTCCCACACGACATCCAGACATAGGCGGGATACACTCTAGAATATCTTGAGGTAGAAACAAAAGAAGATCAAAGAGGAGTACGTGGAGTAGCTCGATCGATCCAAAAGGGAATTTTCTACCACTTCGCTCCAAAGGTATGAATACCAATTCTACTGCATAAATACGTATATTTAAATTGTTAATTAATGTGTTTAATTAATTAATTGACAAGCCCAAATAAATCCGCTATTTACGTTGGTTAGTTTGTAAAACCGAATCTATTAATTCATGAATATCGCTTCCGCTGCGTTTTATATTCCAACACTGTATACAACAAAACTCCCATCCTTGCTGACAGGCCCAACCCTCTCAGCATGCCAGCCTCTATTGACCCGAGGGACGTCACTCTGAAGAGCTCGAGTGATGGGAAGAAAAGAAAAGAAGTATTTCCGACAGCAGTTCCCCCAAGCCTATCGAGAAGAAAAGAAAGAAGACGAAGAAGTCTTCTAAGGTTGAACCTACAGTGACTACAGCGGTCACTGTAGAATTCCCATAAACCGCTCCTATCGCTGAAACTCTCCCATAGGGGGAAACCCCTATAGAAGAAACAGTTGCTGCTCGTACAGCAGATCCCGAGCCTGTGGTCGCTATGACGGATGAACAACTGTTTGCCAAGTTGGAAGGATCCAGAGAATCAGATGCCCCTTTGGAGACAAAAGCCGCAACTCCAAATAGGGCACCCACCCCTGTACGGAGTCCCACTCCCAATAGGGTACCCACACCTGTCAGGGATCCCGCCTTTCCCCAACAGGCTCCCATAACTGTTGAGGATCCCAACCGAACTGTAGAGCCCTCTACTGTGCGGAGTCCCTCCCCGACCGATATTATAAATAAAACTATCCTCCAAGTCCAAATAGAGGAAGCCTATGAGCGCTTCAAGGTCTGGAAATCCTATAGGGTCACCCCATACGACACCCTATACAACTGGGAGGACGAGGAGTTACTTGCTCTGGAGGTCATGGACACCCAGAATGTTGAGGTCCTGATCCACTAGGAAGATCACTTTTGCCTTGAGCTCATCTCAAACTACTTCATGGCAAAAGAAAGGCCTGACTCAAAGGGAAGCACAACACGGTGACAAGGCTCCATCACCAAGCCACCACTCAGACCTGTCTCTAATGATGATGATGAAGCCCTACAAACAGGTCTTCGGATAAGCCAAGAAGAGGCTTGGGAAGGAGAGTGTGCCAACATCGAAGCCCAACAGGGCCCGGGAACATACCATGAACAACATCACTCCCCGTCCCCGCAATAGGAAGTATCCCATGATAACAGAAACAGGAGGAATCAGTCCCTCCTGTCATCAAATGAAGAACCAGCTACTTCTCCCCTACAGGAAGCTCATCATGTACCAGAACAAGAAGACGCCACCCGCGTTGTCTGCCAAGAGGAACCAGTCCCTCTTCTGGTACAGGGGGAAGCTAAGAGTCGGCAGGAGGATTCAGTCCCTCATGTAGTTCTGAGTACTGAAAACCAACCAAGGCAGGAGGAACCAGTCCCTTCTATCTCCCAGACAGACCCTGCAGCTCAACCTTCAGAAGGCCTTGCTTTCGAACAGGTTGAAAATTCCATTTCTACAGGTTCTCAATCTGAATCTGATGACGGTTTCCTCCCTGAAGACAGGCCAGGAAAACCCCATCATAATATGGTTCTTAAACGGCTCGGAGAACCATCAGACTTAAAGATTGCGAGCCCTGGCTCTCCGCGCACCGAAGCACGAATTGAGCAACTTCAAGCCATCGGTCGCCAAATTGTATTTCTGCAGGATTCAGTCAAGGCCCTATATGACGTTGGAAAGGAGTTAGAGTGGATGCGGGAAACAGCTCAGGATGAGCTCCAGAAGATGAAATCGGCCACCAATGATGTGGAAGACGCGTTTCGCCTCATGCCAACAGCACTATGGCAGGCCTTGAATCATTTGGAACAGCGTCAGGAGCGGATTCTAAGGCAAGAGTAGGAAAACTTTGTGTAGCCGAAGCCAACTCTAGAATACACAGGATCCAAATTGATTGACCATGATCACAAGATTGATGATCTTACAGTAGTGGTTGGGAAGCTGGTCGATAGTGTCAATGATCAAAAGACCCAACAGGCCGAGGGGCAAGAGGATACAGGGTAACTGGTTCTTGACCTGAGTTCCAGGATCCCAATGACCCATGGAAGAGTACAGTATGAAAGCCCACTGAGATTTTGCTCCCAACAGACCGACAGCCTTCAGCAGAGTATCTGAAATCTAGGAAGAACAATGACCTGGTGAGAAACTTCTGCACTCTCTCAGGGAGTCTGCTATGTTGAATAGATTTAAAACTCTAGAGGATTCCACCAATGAGTTCTCAAGGACACTGGCAGAAGGAAATCTCCCCTTACAGCTTAAAATAAAGTCTAAACACCAGAAGGGTGAACAGGTCACCCATCCAAAAGATTGGATCCTTGCCTACGACGTCTCCCATGAAGGATGAAGTATCTACAAGTACTGAGGTAGAGACTCCTTAGTCAACTGGTGGAGTGGAAGCGATCATGATCCCACTCGAAAGAATTGGAAACATTCTCGTATAGGGACTAGATTTTGTCAGTTATATGTTGTATTTTTATCCTACTGTATGCTCGTCGATGCAGTATTTATTCAAGCCATGTAATTTTCAATCATCAATAAAACTTTTGGTTTCTTGAAAGATTACAGCTCATAATCTGCTCTTACTGTTTTTACTGTTTTCATTACGAAGTATTGACACATTCAACAAGTACAAACTTGTTAATCCACAAGTTTTAAGAACTTGTCTGTGAACATTTCATATATTAAGTTGTATTTAATCTAGATACATTCTGTAAGATTACGCCTGCGCGCCAATAATAAGTTAAGTTGTAATACACTTAGTCCTGTATGATTTTTATTTTAGAACTTGATTGCGAGCAGTTCAAATTTTTAGACTAAGTCACGAAGATCAAATCTTTCGAACAAAAGACTTAAGACATCCTCTCCATATCTAGCGAAAGTTTTGGCATTATCAAAAAGGGGCAAAATTGTTGGGATAAACATTGCCTGTTTTGATAATCGCCATCGGACAGCAAGAAGTTTAGTCAGCATTTTTATAAGAATGGGAACTATTAGGAAACTCCATATAGCATATCCGTATAGCAAGAGACCTTCATACACAGTCCATTCCTACAGAGACTACATCTTCATACAGTAGAAGTTAAGAGAGTTGGATACAACAGTCTAACTATAAGAGTTTTACTTAGGAAAAGTAAAACATATCCAACAGGACTGAAGAATAGCTTTAAACCATTGTGAAATAAACTCTGTTTATTGATAATGTATTCATGGTTAAAGCAATGTTTATTGCTGATAGGACAACATTTAATGCAGTCGAAAGAGATAACAGTTTGAATGCGCTGAAGAGCATTTAATGCAAAATAAAAAAGAATGTCTGAAGCATTAAATGCTAAATGCCTTTAATTCAAACATTTTGCAGCCGTCAATCAGAGACGTCTAAATCTCACCAACCGGCCAATGGCTTTATTTATAACGGATCCGTTTCCAAGGTTATAAATAGCCCCAAGCAAGA
This sequence comes from Orobanche coerulescens, assembly GCA_033398695.1. Taxonomy (NCBI): domain Eukaryota; kingdom Viridiplantae; phylum Streptophyta; class Magnoliopsida; order Lamiales; family Orobanchaceae; genus Orobanche; species Orobanche coerulescens. Next base: position 92,290,403 of record CM065804.1, on the reverse strand, counting down.
GGACATTGTTCACTTCACTTACTGAATCTCGCGCAAAACATCTGACAAATAGCTCTGACAATCAAGCTAAGAAAGAGCAGTATATTTTGAGCATACAACATTATCAAAGCGACTCAACAAGACTATATAGAAGTTATGAGAATTAGATACAATAATCTGGGTATAAGAGTTTTACTTAAGAAAAGTAAAACACATCCAACAGGACTGAAGAATAGCTTTAAACTGTTGTGATATAAACTTTGTTTATTCATAAAGTATTCACGGTTAAAGCAGAATTTATGGCTGATAGGACAGCATTTAATGCCGCCGAAAGACACAATAGTCTGAACGCTACTGGAGATCAATGCAAAGTCAAAAATAATGTCGAAGCATTAAATGTGAATTTCTTTTAATTCAAACATTCTGCAGCAGCCAATCAAAGACGTCTAAATCTCACCAACCAAAGGATCTATTTCCAAGGTTATAAATAGCCAATAAAGAGGACATTGCTCACTTCAATTACTGAATTTCGCGCAAAACATCTGACAAATAGCTCTGACAATCAAGCTAAGAAAGAGCAGTATATTTCATGAGGTACAACATTATCAAAGCGAAGAAATATACAAGTCCTCAATGCATATAACACATCATACAACAATTACTCGTTAAATCATATAGCTGCTGTTTGAACTTATTCTACCATCTTTACCGTTGAGACCATCCTTAGCCCTGTGTGGACTAAGTCCTTGCTAGTTCCGACCTATGTGGGAAGAATAGCAGTGAAGACGAAGCTTCGATCTGTGTGAGAAGAATCAAGTTGAAAGAGCTAAAGCCAATCTATGTGAACGGCCAAAGTTGTGGTACCTGTACCAATCCGTGTGAACGATACAGAGACAGGTTTAGTTAAAGTCACGTTGTTGTGTACGTAGTGATTTTACTAAACGTTTTACTCCTGTGTGGAGGACCAGTGGAAGTAGAGGGGCTTACCTCGAACCCCTTATATCCGTGTGTTATTTACATTCAATCCTTACTGTTTTCATTAATAACTGTGATTTAAAGTATACATTGTGAAAACCTATATGCATCAAGCAAACGGGAGAGTACCTAGTTGCTGTACTTACAACAACTCACTATTAGTCTTCCGCTACGCATTAACTTTGAAAAACATACAGGTTCTTGTATTCTCACTTTCTAAACTATTTACTGTATACTCTGTGGCCAATAGAAGCTACAGGGCTACAGAAGAAGGGATGTTTATAAGATAGATTGGAAAATAAGCACACTAAATGCTTGTTTCATATCAAAAGAGTAGCTGAAAATGTATGGTTCTGGCATAAAATACTAAGCCACCTGAACTTCATAGCTCTCAACAAGTTAAGCTCACAAAAATTGGCGAGAGGTCTTCCAGAATGAATTTTAAAGAAGGAGACTCTCTTGATGCATGCCAGAAAGTAATACAGACTATAGCTTCCTTCAAATCTGTTCAACCTACTACTCTAACCAACAATGTATTGGATTTACTTCACATGGATCTTTTTGGTCCTATCAAGCCAAAAACTCTAAGTGGAAAGAAGTATGCATTGGTAGTTGTGGATGACTACTCAAGATACACTTGGATAGTTTTCCTCTACAATAAGAGTGAAACTCTAACCAAGCTGCATAAGCTTATGAGATAAATTGAAAACGAGAAATATCTATCCATCATAAAAATCAGATTAGACAAAGGAGAACAATTTCTCAAAAAAGCCATAACTAAATATTGTGATCAGAATGGGATTCAACATGAAGTGCCAGCTGCAACAACACCACAATAAAATAGACTAGCTGAAGAAGGAACAGAACCATCAAGGAAGAAGCCAGGACAATGATTGTTGAGACTGATCTTCCTAAAAGGTTTTGGGATGAAGCTGTCAACACAACTTGCCATACTGAGAACAGAAGTATGATAATAGGGAGACACAGTAAAACTCCCTATGAGGTTTGGAATGGCAGAATACCAACTATTTCATATTTTCATATTTTTTGTTGTAAGTGTTTCATCCACAACAATGGCGAAACCAAACTGAATGCCTTTGATGCAAAAACTGATGATGGTCTCTTTATGGGATACATATAAGCAAGGCATACATAGTACTTAATAAAAGAACATTAGTTGTGGAAGAAACACCTCATGTTGTCTTTGATGAGTCTATTGTTGAGTACATAAAACAAGTGGAACAAACTGAGAAAAAGCTCAAAGCCACCTTTTTAGAGGTAATCATCATCAATGACACAAGATTGATAGATCAAGCTGATGAAGATCCAACTGCAGAACAGCCAAGTTCTCCTACCATAGCTGATCCCACCACAGCTAAAGTTGATCCAATCACAGATGAACCACACACAACTACAAATCAACGAAACCCAGCTGAAGGACAGGCAGTCTCAATAAATCCCCATCCTACTCCCGAAGGAACAAGCAATGATGAACAACAACCAAAAGCAGAAGATCAAGATGATACTCCCAAATGGCTAAAGGATCACCATATTCAACAAATAATTAGGAACCTAATTGATGTAGTTAAAACCAGAAAATTAAGAGAACCAGCAGGAATGGCAATGCTCTCTTTCTTCATGTCCCAAATGGAGCCTAAAACAACAGAACAAGCCCTGGATGACTACACATGGGTGATTGCAATGCAAGAAGTGTTAAGATAAATGGAGAGGAACAATGTATGGGAGCTGATATACAGACCAAATCACAAGAAGGTCATCAACACCAAATGGGTTTACAAAAACAAGTGTGATGAAGACGGAACTGTTGTTAGGAATAAAGCCGGATTGGTTGCAAAGGGATATGCTCAATGTGAAGGCATATATTTTGATGAAACATATGCACCAGTAGAAATGCTAGAAGCAATCAGACTATTCCTTGCCTATGCAGCCTTAAAGAATTTTGAAATATACCAAATGGACGTGAAAAGTGTATTCCTCAATGGAGTACTGGAAGAAGAAGTTTATGCTGAGCAACCCCTGGATTTGTCAAAGGAGACAAAGTTTACAAGCTGTTAAAAGCTTTATATGGACTAAAACAGACACCAAGAGCCTGGTATGAGACTTTATCTATATTTCTTGAGAAGAATGGATTTTACAAGGGAAAGGTGGACAAAACACTATTCGGAATTGAACATAAAGCCACATACTACTAGTTCAAGTATATTGGATGATATCATATTTGGGTCAACCAACCCTGAGCTATGTGAAATATTCACAAACCTCATGCAAGGGGAATTTGAGATGACCATGACGGGTAAGATGAACTTTTTTCTTGGTTTACAAGTTAAACAAGTTGAAACTGGAATATTCATCAACCAAGCAACATACACAAGGGAGCTGATCAAAATATTTGGCATGGAGTCAGCCAAGCCCCTGAGGACACCTTTGAGCACATCTATACACATTGATGCAAATGATGGAGGCATTCCAGTGGATCAAACCCACTACACAGGCCTAATTAGATCATTACTATACCTCACTGCAAGCAGACCTGACATTGCATATGCAGTAGGAGTGTGTGCAAGATTTCAGTCCAAGACAAAGCAGTCCCATTAGGAAGCAATAAAAAGGATAATCAATTATATAAAATCCACAATCAATGTTGGATTATAGTATCCAAAAGATGACAAATTTGAATTATCAGGGTATTATGATGCTGACTTTGCAGGATGCAAAATCATCAGGAAAAGCACTAGTGGAACGTGTCAATTCCTTGGAACCAGACTAATATCTTGCTTCAGTAAGAAGCTGGTGTCAAACTCAATATCCACACCTGAGTCAGAATACCTAGCTGCAGGTAGCTGTTGTGCTCAAATTCTATGGATTAGATAACAGCTAAGGGACTACAACATAATTGCAAATGAAGTCCCAATATGGTGTGACAACAATAGGGCAATTGCTATAACAAACAATCCAGTCTTACATTCGAGAGCAAAGCACATCGATGCCAAGCATCATTTCATCAGAGACCATGTGCTTAAAAAAAGAGTAAGGGTGGAAAGAGTTCGCACAGAGTACCAGATTATTGATATATTCACAAAGCTATTACCAGAGGAAAGATTTCTCGAACTAAGCAGGGATCTTGGACTTCTATACTGGGAATCAAGTGCCTAGCTGAAAATCTGAAGATGAAGAAAGTTAGCTGATCAGAAAAAGTTAGCTGAAGAAAACTCAGCCATGGTCAGAAAAGTTAGCTAATCAGAAAAAGTTAGCTGAAGAAAACTCAACCATGGTTCGAAAGTCAACTGATTAGAATCATAAATACGGAAAGTCGCCTGATGCAGAAAGTTAGCTGATCAAATGATATCTAAGATTACTTATCTTATATAAAGCAAAGCAAGGAATAAAAAATGCAGCTGTATCAGAAGTCAAACGTTCAACAAGCTAAGTTTCCAATTTATTTAAATATTCATTTATTTAATATTACACGTGGTTAAAATGCACGCTCCCAGTAACTCCACGTCTACATCACGTTGTCCAATCAGTCGCATGAACCGCCACTTTTTTGTTTAATTATTTTTTAAAACCTGGTGTCACTACTTAAGACGATTGAAATAATTTCACAAAAACTTATCGTCTTCCCATAATTCTCAAGCGAAAACCCTAGTTTTATTTCCGAAAAACACAAATCTAGAATTTTACTGCACTAAGAAACTCAAAAATCTGCAGAAATGGACGCCGCTACTTACTTCAAGAACATCAATTTGAAGGTAGTGAAAGAACAAATCATCTTCTGTATCGTGGTGGATGTTTTAGGACTTCTAGAGGTAAACAACGCTCTTCAAATGGCGGATTTAATCCTCCGCATGAAGAAAAATCGCATTTATCACTACGTGGACATCAACCCATGAGAACTTTTCAAGGCGGCCTTCATACGCTTCTACAAGGAAGCACAAGTTACTAAAAGGGGAATTGAAAGCTCAATATTTGGGGAACCAAACTTGATTACCCAACAGAATATCGCCAATGCTTTCAAGCTAGAGAACCGGGGTATTTCGATTGAAGCCCTGAATCAAAACACCCTGGACATATAGAAGTGGATAAAATTGCCTGAACTACCCACGAAGATGAAGAACACCGCCAAAAAATCTGATGTCGAGAACGAATTCCGTTACATGATGGACATCACCAACAAGATAGTTATGGGCATGTCAGGGAGCTTTGACCAAATGTCCTCATCAAAGTATGTTTTCATGGGAGCTATAATGCAGAAGCAAAGGATTAACTGGCCTGACTACATTTACAAACAGTTGGTCAGAGAAGTCAACAAAGCTAGATGGGATCCCATTGCCAAGAAATTCAGCCAGAAACTTACATTTGACACATAAATAAGCTGGATTCTTGAGTTCTTGGGAAAGGCCAAAGGAAAGGCAGAGACATCTCACAACAATAAGAGACTTGGTCACCTGGACCTAGGTACTTCGGATAAATACTCAAATAATCAACCAAGAGCCTTGGAGTTGCTTGCAAAGATGAAATCGAGAATTTCATCCTACAAGGCGGCAACAAGATCAGAGAAGATGATGAAGTGGAATCAGTTCTAGTTATTCAAACTGCATCTGAGGTTTTCAAGACTGAATCAACCCCAGCTGAAATTACTGCAGCTAACACTTTGACCGAAAAGTTAGCTGTAGCTGAAAAAAAGGGAGCTGCACCTGTCCATGAAGTGAGTGAAGACAGTGACGCTCTTCCTCTATCAAGAATTTTCAGGAATAGAAAGTCACCTGAAAAAGAGATCAGTCGAGCTTCATCACCTAAATCTGTCAAAAGACAGAGAGGTTCGGTAGATTACTTGTCTGAATCATCCGACTAAAACATGCCTGAAGCACACCAAACCAACATAACTGAAGTCTCATCGATCGCAGCTGCAACACCAATTCTCACATCACCAGCTCCTGCAGATCAGTCAAAAGAACTGATCATTATACAACAACAAGAAGAAATTGTTGAAGAACCATTACCTGAGCTGCCCAACATTCCAGAGGTGGAAGAAGCAGAGGAAATTCTTGAGGAAGCAGACGTTCGATATAGCTTAAACCTCAATGAAAACAACCCTTTTAACCTCATCAAAGAACAGATCAGGTCAGTCAGAAAGTTGTTGACAAGATGTCTATTATTTATGTGTATAAGGACTGGAAGAGATTGAATACCCTTAGCTTCAATGCTCTGAAGGAACTTATGGAGAGGAGTGGTTGGGACTACCCTCTTTTTTGTGAACAACTCATTCATGTCCTCTGCAATGAGACTAGAGTGAGTTTGTTAATTCATGAAAATTGGTTTATTTCCAATTTCAAAACCAATATGGATAAATTTATTTTGTGTGTTGTGAAGGGGTTAGCTTAGGGAAGAGATTTTGATAAAGAAGGAGAAAATAAGGAAATTGTTGGGGTTGAAAAAGAGACTCAATGAACATAAGAAGTATAAAAAGAAAATTATGGAGTTCAAAAAGAAACAGAAGAAAAAGAGGAAGTAAAAGTTGTTAAAACAGAAAAAAAGAAGAAGAAGAGAAGGAAGAAAAAGAAGATGAAGAAGAAAAGAAGAGGATGACATGAAGGATGATCAGGCTGATCCTGATCATGATTAGGATCAGGAAACACCTTATCAAGGATCAAGTTCAGCTGCACAATCTAAAGCTGAAGAGTAAAAAAAGCAGGGGGAACATGCTTATGAAAAATACCCTTCTATTGAAAAGTCAGCTGCTCGTGGAATATCAACTGAAAAGTCAGCTGCACACGAAACAACAGTTTAGAACTTTCCCCAGGCAGAGGCACCTGAACTTCAAGTACCTCCGAAGTTCACTGAACTGATCCGCAAAATAGTTGAAGAAACAGTGGAGAAGCTTTTAGCCACCAAGGTTGGACCACACTTGCTCTCTCTGAACAGCAAGATGGATTCTCTGCTCAACAAAAAGGAACCTTCCCAACCACACACATCTGTCAGAATGCCTCTTGGCATGCAGGATTTTATAACTAAAGTGAAAGAGCAGCTAGCACAGATCATTGATGTTGGAAACAAGGGGGAAGAGATGAGATCAAAATGGAAGCTAGAGTCATTAGCTGTGGTTCCCAGAAGTGCACCACCAAAAGTCATCCACCTGCCTGAAGCCTCAAGTTCTCACAAAAGGAAAAGTACAGCTCCACCTTCAGAAGCTCATACAACAAAGAACAAGAGAACTAAGTAGGATTCAGACGTGCCACTGAGCTGGGAAGGCAAAGAGTTATATTATGTTGATGAGTTTATCCCAGAAGAAGTTGGAGATAAATGAAGGATTTCTAAGAAGGACTTCATTGAGAAATATTATCTTTGGGAAATCCTCCAAGACCCTGATTGTACTCCTCGGAAAATCTTCGTAGACTACATGGACATGAACTGGACAAACCTGTGGGAGATTCTGAAAAAGGTTGCTGAAGAGGACTTCAATACTTATCCAATACTCCCTTCTTTCAGACCACATGATCCTCCAACTGACATTAATGGAAAGTTGGATGATGAGGCACTTCAGGAGGAAATAAAAAAACTCTGCATGAAGAACAAATACACTTCTCCTAAAGACCAGGCATTTGCATCCACTATAGTAAAAAAGAAGTATGGGCTGATCCCAGTAGTGATAAGGCCAATAGGAGCTAAACCACTGAAGTCACTCCCTCCAGCAAGATTCAGAGGAAAAGGAAGAGGGAGGACTTAAATTCTTACCTATCATTTACTTATAATTTTAGTTATTTGTGATTTTATTGACAAAGAACTGTAATGTACTCCAAAATATTAAAAGTATATACAGTCGACCTGAATGACAATCCTTAGTTGTCTCAAACAGACTGAGCTTTTACATTTCAGTTTATTTTACTTGTCTGTGTGTGGTGACTTTATTGCATTTGAAATTTAAGTTCTACCATCATTAAAATAGGCCGGGGGGGGGGGGGTTATTAATTATTAGGAATATATTTTTAATATTTTGATGATGTCATCCCTGTATTCAAAGTTTATTTCAAATGTATGCTTAAAGTACCTGGCATTGTAAACAAGATCCAAATGAGTATCTTCTATAGGCATTTAAAAAACTAGGCTAAGTATTGATCATGTTCATCAGATAGAATTATTGGCCAAGTATAGAACAACCTAAAAATAGTCGGGCAAATCAGCTCAGCTTGACCAGATAAAAATATCAGTCGCATTTTGGTCAAAGCAAATATCAGCTATGTTTAAACAGATAAAACGTGAGTCGGGTTTCGGTCAAAACAAAATATCGGCCGGGTTTGACTAAGTCAGAAGTACAGCTAAAACTTCACTGAAGATAATTTTGTCTAAGTACAAAATAGTGAAACATCAGCTGGGTTTGGTCAAAAGATAATATCAGCTAAGGTTGACTAGACAGACACCAGTCGAGTTTTCGATCAAAATGAAATATCAGCCGACTTTCATCAAGACGAAATATAAGATGACTTTCATCAAGACGAAATATCAGTCGACTTTACCAAGAACATGAGTCAAGTTTTTATCAAGAAGTAATATCAGTCGAGTTTCAGGACAACAACTCTGTCCACGTCAGCAATTGTTTAAAGGTCAACAAATACAGCAAATCACATGCAGACATAAAGCCAAGGAGATAAAGAGATTGATTCCAGGAATTTAAGGAATAGAATATTCATCGAGATTTGCGCCCTGAAGACTTTTCAAATATAGTAATAAAAGAAAGACGGCGCAACAATCCTACATCTTCAAACGCTCGAATTTGAAGAAAGAGACAAAGTCGTGCAAAGAAATGAAAAGCTAAACAATGAAGTCCACTCTCCAACGGACTGACTTGTTCCAAGATGCAATGGCTACGAAGAGCTCAAGAAATCATACTATAAATATCTGAAGAACAATTGAGCAGAAGTACGATGCGAACTATACTTACAAGCAATCAAAGCAAACGAAAGCAATATACAACTATAGCGTTGTGAAGAGAAAGATCATAAAGTATCGTATACAGAGAAGCTCTTAAGTTGGAGAAGACACACTCTTGTCGTAAAAGTTTGAGTACGGGGTACTTTCTTGAACGAGGTTCTTGAGAGTAAGAGGTTGTACGACGTCCATGGTTTCTTGATTGGAAGGCGATAGACAGCTTGCGAGTTGTTGAGGCATCCAAGGGTTTTCGATCAACTGGTTTGGAGAGTAGTGGACTAGTAGAGAATTACCCCACCTCTAAAATCACTATAAGTGTTGTGTGTTTTATTGTCTTTAAACATCATACTTAACTGTTACATTTATAGTTACTGTTTCATTAAATAGTCAGCTGCCTTCCGTAAAACCATTTTACAACTGACAAATCTTAACTGCACTAAACTCAGTCGAGTAACCTTAGCTGCACAATTTACAACTGTATTTTTTAAATAGTTATTTAAGAAAAGATTTTATAAGTCTATTCACCCCCTCTAGACTTATACCAGACGTACCTATGACCTACATTTAGGACCATTCAAAAAGCCCATGAGATGCTTAAACAAGAAAACCTACAACTCTATCTTTCAAATGTAGAGCTGGAAGATGAAAATAATTTGCTGAAATATAATTATGAAAATATGTCTTTGGATTGCGAAAACAACAAGATTATTTATGAAAAACTCATGGAAAGCAATCATCAACTTGCAACTGAACTAAATGTGGTAAAAACTCATAATCAGTGCAAGACAAATGATTTGAGAAAAGAGAAGGAGAACTCGAGACCATCCTTAAATATTTTGAGAAATCATCGAGGAGGATGGAAGACATCCTAAGCACTAGACAACATGTCACAAACGTGGCTTGGGATACGACTTGCCTCCAACAAAGGCAAAACTAGTACGCTATTTGTCAAAGGAATGAAACCCATTACTGAAACCAAAGAATCCCCGAAGATTACTCCTGTAAAGGCTACAACTGCCCCTTCCCAAAAACCAAAGGCTGCCATTCCACCACCTAGATCATATCATAAGTAGCGGAAATCACAGTCCCATAGACCTGTAAGACACAATAGTAAATATCAACAGTATGCTCCTCGAGCATACCAACAATAACAGCATCAGGCTACAAGGAAGGCTATACCCAAGTACCATCAACAACATGCATGCACCTCAGTACTACCAACAGTATAATGCTCCTAGATACTGGGCAAAGGAAACCAAGTATCTGTCCCATAAGCAAGTTGTTGCGCAGTTCTACCAACAGCGGGTCTGGGAATCCAAATGAATGTAACACCCCGAGATTTTCAGGATTATTACAGCGCCATAACCTTGATATAAGGATTTACTAGGCTAAGAATTTAAGAACAACATTATTAAATACCAACCGTGAAATTTATTATTACATTACAAGTCTGGAAAATGTAAATCGGTCAACCCCCGATAATAAACAATCAAAGATAACCAAAAATGACAACGTACTCGAGTACTTCATTAAAACAAAACACAACTGACAATCTCTCCCGGTCATAAACATCACTCTGCACCCTCGTCATCATTCAGCTCTAGTGGTTGTCTCCCCGCCCTCCTGGATCCTAAACATAAAATAAATGTTCACCCCCGAAGGGGTTAGCACAACGATGCTAGTACAAGTACGATAATTATACAACAATGGATTATTCAGCGACCCCTGAATAATAACATCAATACTATCAACAATGATAATAACAAGTCTCCCCAACAAGAACTAATAACAATGCATAACACAACGTGTCAATCTCAACAATGCTCGTGGTATTCCAACGATCTAGCGCACACAGCATAGATTCGAATGATGATCCCGTCAGACCAACACATGGTGGAAATACCCATCCAACGATCCAGCGTACACAGCATAGATTCCCATGATGATCCCGTCGGACCAACACATGGTGGACAAAACAATCACAACACATATGCATGACACATACAATATAACCGACATAAACACGGATAGACACAATTAAAGTGCTTGCCATAGAAAGATGGCAAGAAATAAATACTTCAACGACTTCAACAAACTCGAAGGCCGCCCCTTCGATCAAAAGTTTGCAAATCTTGAACCTTACAAGAAAAGAAAATAACGACAACTCAACTTACGGAACAAAACTATCACACAGACATTCTAAATGTTCCAATAGTGACCGAGTATAATCGTCATTGTTCGGCCGATTCCGAGTTAACTACTCAAAGAACACCACGTCGAACGAATACCATACTACATGCAAAATGAAAGGTCATAACGGGGATAAGGTGTCAACATCTACAATTCCAGGATATGCTAGACATCAAAATCAGTACTCCAATTTTGTTTATCAATCCTAAGGTACGGTTCTATTAAACTACGATTCATAATAAGGATGGACATAATCAACTGAGTTCTAGGTTAATCTATCACAAGGATTTCCATTCTACGGCAAAATAGTTCTTCATACAAATGTTCTATATTCAAGACAATTGTCACTTAACGTAATCACATCGTTCTAACCAATCATATGAAGATTATTGAATCCAAACAATCCTTTCGAGACATGAACCTGCTTGAAGGACATCCTCTACATTAATATCCATGAATTCCTCTAACATAGGTGAAAATATTCAAGTTGTTCAACATATCCATATCTAGAAAATCATCATCAAAGGCATTATATAATCTCAAGAAACTTCATCCCGGCGATTGGCATAAACAAGGCTCAACTTATATCAATGGGAAAACCTAAGTTCACCCAATACAATCTTCCTAAACATGGTGCTCGATTCATCATGATAATAACAAACTCTGTAATTTTAGTAACAGGCTCATAACATCATTAAGGATATGAATTCCAGTTGGTGAAGGATCAACATACCTTATTATAGAGGAGTACGACGAAATACTTGGTGAAACTCAACACCGAAAGCTTGAACTCCAACCCAAAAGGTCTAAGATCTTCTAAACCAAGCTGAGAGGCTGATACAAGGGACTTATAGAGTTGGGGAACTCTCAAATTTGTAGAAAATTGGACAAGGAGTGGAGGTGAAATGAAAGGAGGTTGATGTCTATATAGAGTTTTAAACCCTTACGTACGTTATCCACAAAACATTATATATGTTATCTGTCTGACGTACGCTAGCAACAAATCTTTACATACGCTATCTTCGGGTAGTAGCTCACTATCTCATTTCCTTTCCTTCATTACGTATGTTAACAATGCTCTTACGTACGTAATGTGATCAACATCGCATACGTTATGATACACCTTTAACGTATGCTATGCTAGTTGACTCGCTTTATCAAAAGTTGTGCAGATTATCCCGACAAATATCATTATCTAGATCCCCATCCCGATCACACCTTATCTGCCTTGACCGCCCATTACGTACGTTATGTATCAACCATAATGAACGTTACATACAGACCATTACCTACGTTATGGACACCTATTAACGTACATTAGTGTCATGCAGAAGCATGTATAAATCGACAAACTCCACATGATATGATCAAGAATATCGGAATACAAATATGGAAAAATCACATTTCGATTATCAATACGACGTAATCAAATACCACAAGGTTCAAATACAGATGAAAATACTCAACAAGTATCCATGTTGTTGGGATAAACAATCCTATTTTGATAATTACCAACATACAGCAAGTTGTCTCAAGAAGTCGAAAAGAGCCGAAATATCGCTAAGTATGAAAGCTATCCAGAACATCCATACATCCGCTTCCATACAACATTGAAAGATCTCCCAGTCTAGCCTACAGCTACAGCGAAAGACTGATCGCATCGGATACAGCAGTAAGGCTGTAAGATATTTTACTTGGGAAAAGTAAAATATATCCGAAAGGCCCGATTACATAATACTTTAAACCTTTGTGAAATACACTTTGTTTATTCATAAAGTATTCATGGTTAAAGTAGCATTTATTGCTGATAGGATTGCATTTAATGCAGTTGGAGAGAGACAAGTCTGAACATGCTGAAGAGCATTTAATGCGAAGACAGAAAGGATGTCAAGCATTAAATGCAATCTTCTTTAATTTAAATATTCAGCAAAGCCGCCAATCAAGCGACACACGCCAACATCTCAGCAACCAGCAACGGCTACATTTATAACATATGGATTTTCCGAAGGTTATAAATAGCCCCAAGCTAGAGGACTTCAGAACTCTTGATACGAATTACAATTGAACAAGCAAAAACTCTTGATATTCATATTCTCGCATAAACTCCTCAAGATCAAGAGCATATGTATTTCTCAAGCATATAACGTATCATTCAGGAAAGAAATATACTATCCTCAACAAGAACAGCACAACATACAGCTATTGTGAATCAAAGGATCAAGTTGCTGTTCAAAAGTGTTCTACCTATAATCGTTGAGAATCCATCAACCCTATGTGGACTGAGAAAACCTTGCTCATTCGGAATTGTGTGTGAAGAATAAGCATTTTAGATGAAGCTTCAAAACGTGGAAATCATACAGAGTCGCCCCATACGACTCCTTGTACAATTGGGAAGACTGGAAAGAGGAAGAGTTGTTCGTTCTAGGAGTCACAGACACCCAAAATGTCAAAGTCTTGATCAGATGGGATGATCCCTTTTGTCATGAACTGATCACCTCTTTTATTATGGCAAAAGAAAAGACCCGACTGAAAGGAAAGTCAGAGTTTGGCGATAACCACAGAGCTTAAGCCATACTCAGATTCCGATTTAGACGGAGATGACTATGACCTGCACACAGGTCTGAGGATGAACCGTGTGGAGGCTCGTGACAAAGACTTTGCTCAGTGAAAGGCTGCTGATGGCCAAGGGACTTCTGCTGAAACACCATCATCAGCCCCCAGACAGGAGGGATCAGTCCCTCCAACTGGAGCCGATGAAATCCACACCGTCCAGAAAGAGGATTCAGTCCCTCCTAAGGAACAAGCGGTAGCTGAGAGCCAACAGGAGGACCCAGTCCTTCCTGTACCCCTGGCTGCAGAAACCACTCAGAGACAAGAGAAACAGTCCCCTTGTCTCTCCAATAGCACAACAAGAGGAACCATCCAAGGTTCCCGTCCCACAACAGTTATTCGCTCCTCTCCCTACAGGGTCCCCATCTGGATCGGAAGAGGACTTCCTAGCTGATCACGAACCCAAAGGCCTCGTCACAATGTCCTACTTAAACAGCTTGGAGAGCCATCTGATTCCAAGGTCGCTCACCCCAACTCTCCCCGCATAGAATCCCGCATCGAACGGCTACAACATATTGGTCGACAAACTTTCTTCTTACCAGATGCTGTCAAAGACCTGTACGACGTCGGTAAGGAGATCGATTGGAGGAGAGAAACTGCTCAGGACGAACTTCTGGAGCTGAAAATGGCCATACAATATGTGGAAGAGGCTTTCCGCCTCATGCCCAACGCATTATGGCAAGCCCTTAGCCAATTGAAATAGCATTAGGAGCGTATCCTGAAATAGTAATAAGAAAAGTTGAGAGTCGCAGAGGCCAAGACAGTAGCCGCCCTCGAATTCAATGGATCAAAACTGACTGATCATGATCAGAGATCGATGAACTTACAATAGTGGTTGCGAGTCTGGTGGACTGCATCGCAGATCTAAAGAGCAAGCAGGCCGAGTCGTTTGATATTCTTAGGGATATTCATAGCAAGGAATCTGATCTTGATAATGCCAAAAACGGGAAGATGCGCGAGAGGCTGGTAGGAGATGGCGATTGGAGAAGGAAAAAGAGATGCAGTCCATCTTAGACAATAGTGTTGCATCAGCAACTGAAAGACTAGTCAGACCGGGCTAGGTCAAGGAGTCAAAAGATACGGGATTTATCATTCTCGTCCCGAATTACAGGATCCTAACTTCCCTTGGAAGAACATTATGCAAAAGCCTGCAGAAACTAAACTGCAAACAAAAAGACAGCCAACAGCTGAAGAGTTGAAGGCATGGAAGTAGAATGAACTAATGAGATACTTTTGTGTTATCATCATGAAATCAGCCATGTTCAATCACTATAAGATGCTGGAGGATGCCGCGAAGGAGTTATCAAGGCTTCTACCAGAAGGAAAGCTCTCACTCTAGATCAAGCTGAAATCTAAAATTCAAAAGGGTGAACGGCCAACCCACCTAGAAGACTGGATTCTCTCCCTTGACGTATCCCAGGAAGGAAGAAAGATATATAGGAATCGAGGAAGAGACGCATTAGTCAACTGGTGGAAAGGAACCGAGCATGATACCTCCCGGAAATCTTGGAAACATCAGTCTTATAGGGGATACAACTTCTGTTATCTGCATATTACTATCTCCTATTAACTATCCGATGATAACTTTTAACGCAAACACCATTGTAATCCGTTTATCAATAAAATACCTTTTTATCTGAAAAGGTTACAGCTCGTGATCTAATATTATTAATTTAATTATTTTTTGTGTTGAAATGTTTTACCAAGTATAAAACATCGATAACTCTTAAAGGTGTAAGAACTTGTCTGCGAACAGTTCATAGATTAAGTTGTATTCAAACAGGATTACTTCCTGTAAGATTGTGCTTATGCGCCAATCATAATTTAAGTTGTAATACACATAGTCCTGTAGGATTTATTATTTTGGAACTTGCATGCGAGCAGTTCAAATTTTTAGATCAAGTCTCGAAGATCAGAAGTTTCGACAAAAGATTTAAAGACAGCCTCTCTTTATTAGAAGTTTTGGCATTATCAAAAAGGGAGAAATTGTTGGGAAAAATCATCCCTATGTTTTGATAATTACTTCATACAGCAAGATCTTCAAAGTCAGAATATCAGTCTAAGTTTGACAACTTGTGGGAGAACATCATATAGCCTGTCCATATAGCGTAAGATCTTCCAGCAAAGTCAATAGTCCTTTCCTACAGTGTTGTCTTCAAGATACATCAAAGACGAGAGATGTTGAATACAGCAAACATGTTGTAAGTGTTTTACTTCGGAAAAGTAAAACACAAATCCAGCAGGACTGGAGAAACTTTAAAGCATTTAGAAAGCAAACAATCTTTATTCATAAAGTATTCTAGGTCAAAGTAGCATTTAATGCTGATAGGACAACATTTAATGCGTCAGAAGAGACTACAGTGAATTACATATAATGTTGGTCAAAGAGAATGTCGGAAGCATTAAATTCGAATCGCCTTTAATTCTAAACATTCTAAAGCCGCCAATCAGAGCAGTCTCAATCTCACCAACCGGCTAATGGTTACATTTATAACTGATCTATTTCCAAGGTTATAAATAGCCCCAAGCAAGAGAACATTTCTCACTTGACGATCCAAAGAATTGACAATCTGATTATCAAGCTTACAAGAGCACTATATTTCTTCAAGCATACAACTTCATCAAACTAGAAGAATTATACGAAGTCCTCAACATGAACAACACAGTTACAGCGCACGCTCATCAAGCATAATGTAATATCTGACTGTAATTTTTCATTTTTCATCAACATAGAAGTATTACTGTTGTATTCATCTTTAGTTTAATGATTACAATGTTGAGATATACTAAAATTGAATTAATTATAATTTTCATTCGCACTATGTTTGATTTTTAGATGTTGTATGGGAATTGCATTTTTGAATATGTCCTTGGTGTTTAACGCACGCTATCATTGTAGCTTAGCGTACGCTATGCATGTTCTTTTACGTACGTTAAGTGTTATGTGTTACATACCTAATATGTGGAATCAGATTGCATCTCGAATTTCAGCGTGTGGGGTCATGCATGACCAGGATTTTTAGCTTGATTGCGACAGCCAAGTCAACGGGCATTACGTACGTAATGGTTAGGTTGTAGCGTATGTAATGCAGGTAAGGTTACGTACATCCTTTTTGACAACGTACGTAAGGGTGGGTGGGTTTGAGGTAGTAGTTTCTGGCGGATTGTTACGTATGCAACACTCATGTGTTAGCGTACGTAAGCCTTTCTAACGTACGTTAACCTTGCCGGTAGCGTACGTTATGTAAAATGCAAATTATGTAAATACATGTCTTGTCTTTCATTTTGCACGAGCCAAACTCTAGTATCCTCCCTAGAAAACATTCCTCTGCCTTTCTAAGTCGATTTTATCCCCTTCCACCATGTCTTGGAGCTTCATAACTTAGCTTGGAGCTTAGTGATTGAAGGATTGGAGAGTGTTCTTGAAGTCTTTAGAGTTGTTCTTCAATTTCAAGAGGTTGGTTGTCTAAACTTGTGTTAATTTCATATTATTGATGATGCTAGTGATTATTATTTCATATGATGATAAATTAATCTAGTATAACATGTCAATTATGAAGATTATGAACAATTAGTGAGGAACATGATGATGTTATTATCTATTTCTTTTTGAATTGATGAAATGTTGAAGGATAACTTGGTTAGTATTGATTCTTATGAAGATGTGATAAGAACATGATGATTAGAAGCTATAATTAAGCATGCTCTTAATGCTTAGACATTTTTAGATGATATAACCATGTTTTGGGAAGGTTTAGCTAATTCAATGGAAAATGATAATGAGTTATGGGATAACCCTTATGATTTTGTTATGCTCAAAATAAACTTGATGAATTGATGAAAGTGTGGTTGTCTAGAAAATCATGATCATAACTTTATAAGATGATATTAACATAATGAGATGAATAATTGGAGTTGTTCTTGATAAATTCTTATTCAACGTAATAACAAGAATATTAAAGAACATCTTAAGTATGATAATTCAATCATAGAAGTGATTTGAAGATATTGAAGTATATGAATTTGGACTTTAATGCCTATTGGGATAGTCTGAATTAATAGGGTAGAATTGCGGGTGTCGCTTCCTATGAATTTGATATCGATATTGTATGAATGTGTTGTTGAATGAGTTTCATTTCATTGAAGGTTGCTTGTTCGAGTGAGTGTTGTTAGTTGGGGAAACCGTCCATTCGTTCGTCCGAAGAAGGACTATTTCGTCTACGGAATTGAGGCAAGTTATCTTGCTTGGTTATAATGATGATTGAATTCTTGTGAATGTTATACGTTTCGTGTATATGTAATGCTTTATGAACCTGCGATTCATAATGTGGAGTTGTTCTTGATCGTGTTTACCATTTCATTGTGGGATTGTATTCCCAAGTTCACTACATTTATATCGTTGGTCTCGTTGATCATTATTGTCACCTCGGTGAGTCCCTTGACTCTCGATTGGATGTGTGATTTATTGAGTTTCGTTGTCATGTTGCATCGTGACATATCTGGAGTCATATCTGCGTGCCGATTGGTTATGTGTATGATTTTAAGCCAGGCACATATCGTCATGCGTTGATGTTTACGTATTGGACTGTGCACATGAGACGTAGTTCGTGAGGCTACTTAGGTACATTGTCCCACGTATATCATGAATTCCGTATATGGGGTGGACATGTGCACGAACACAT
This sequence comes from Orobanche coerulescens, assembly GCA_033398695.1. NCBI lineage: Eukaryota > Viridiplantae > Streptophyta > Magnoliopsida > Lamiales > Orobanchaceae > Orobanche > Orobanche coerulescens. The sequence continues at coordinate 92,272,023 of CM065804.1, read as the reverse complement.
TTCGGGATCGGGCATACTGTGATGTCCGTCTTGAGCCTTATTGATTGGTCGTTCATATTCCATGTATAATTGGGTATGTCAAAAGGTTTGCAACTGGTTGTTCATACGCCTGAGGAGTATGTTCAATAGTTGGGTTGTTTCCTTGAGATCCAGTACATGTGAATTGTATAATGTCTTGAGAATCATTATCATGTATATCTGACCCTTTGGTTTGGGCGAAATACTTATGTTGTATTTTAGGTCGAGGCAAGGCCAAGCCACGGGAAGAGCACGGTGTCGGCGAATGATTTGAAGGATACTAGTTCGGGAGGCCCAAGTCTTTTGTATTCGGTTACACTTTAATCATGTAATTGTTACTTTTACGTTTTATTTAAACTCTTATCAGTTGTATTATTATTTCGAGTATATTCCACGTTCATATGATTTATAATGGTATTGGATCCTGTGTATTGTGAGTTTATTAGTTTAATGATGTATAATCTCCTAATTGGAGTAATGATTATTACCTTGTGGTTCGGTACCACAATTATGATATGATTTTTTGTGTTTTAGTATTGTCTGGTGGGTCCCAGTGTGGGGTCCACGACACTGTAATAGCCGCCATAATTGGGGTGTTACAGAAGATGGTATCAGAGAGTCGTTTATCTTTAAGAGTCGTTGTGGATTGAACTAGTATCAAGAAACCTTCGCTTCATGTATGACCTGTGCAAGCGCCTGATCTTACAATCCAAATACGGTATGTTAGTTATGTGTCATGTCTTAATTATTGAAAAGATGTTAATGGCGGAATTGATCTTTTGTTGATCTTGATATTCCGAGTGATTTGTGGCGGAATTTATCTTACTGATATTCCAAGGAAAATTTTGGATTAATTATGTGATTGAATTTGTTTCGACTTGGTGTCGATATGATATTTTGTGTAGCACTCGTGGTGCCATTAATTCATCATGAACTATTTTCTTGAATATGTAGTTTCATTGGTGCTATTAACTTAGCGTGACTTTGTGATAGTCCGTAAAGACGATCATGTACTATGCTTATGATTATTGTTTGATTCATTTAGTATGGATAGAAATTTGTGAGGCCGTGGTAGAGGGGGTCGAGGCCGTGGAAGGGGCCGAATCCCGAGGTCACGAGCTAATACACGTTCGAATGTGGATCAAATCTCATCAGGTTGCCTACTAAGAACAGTCACACCACACCAAACGACACGAGGATGCGCACGTCGATCTTTATGTTATTATGCAGGGCATGATGACCCAGATGACCCAGATGGGTCAAATGATGGAAAATATGCAGAGAGCTACTACTATTGCCTAGCAGCAGGGACCTCAGCCACTGCCTCCGGTGCACGGCAGAACCATGAGTCAGATTATTAGCGACATCTCTCGTCAGCGACCCCCAAATTTTGAAGGCTCCTCTGAGCCTGCAGATATTGTTCACTGGATCGAGCACTTCGAGAAGTTGTTCGAGATGGTTAAATGTCCGAAAGAGAATCGAGTCTCTGTGGCGGCTTACTACCTTAGTAAGATCGCCTATACATGGTGGCTTTCGGTGAGACCAGCTGATGGCGTGTGCACTTGGGAGGAATTCAAGAACCTCATGCTGGATCGTTATTATCGAGGTCCACTCCGTGAGGCCAAGCTATCGGAGTTGCTGAACCCCCCGTCTGCAGATGATGATGTGTTATCCTGACTTTTGAAGGCTTCTCTGAGCCTGCTGATATCGTGCACTAGATCGAGCACTTCGAGAAGTTGTTCGAGATGGTTAAATGTCCAAAAGAGAATCGAGTCTCCGTGGAGGCTTAGTACCTTAGTAAGAGCGCCCATACATGGTGGCTTTCGGTGAGACCAGCTGATGGTGTGTGCACTTGGGAGGAATTCAAGAACCTCATGCTGAATCGTTATTATCCAGGTCCACTCTGTAAGGCCAAGCTATCGGAGTTGCTGAACCCCGACCCATCTGCGGATGATGATGTGTTATCAATTGCCGAGAAATTCCAGGCACTTCTTCCGTTCGCCTCGTCGATTGTTCGAACAGAAGCTGATAAGATCAAGCATTTTCTTAAGAGGCTTAAACCTCGGATGAGAATGCAGTTATGTAACCATCACTGCACGACTCTACCGGAATTCATCGAGAGAGCTCTTGAGTACGAACTCACAGCGAAGGAGATTTCCAAGAAGCATTCACAGTCCACCAATAAGAGATCAAGGAACCAAACCCAGGCTGATAGTAACCGGGGAACGTTCAAGAAGCCCCAATCCGTACCGACTTTTTATGACTGGCCACCTGTGGAGTCAAAACTGGTAGGTTCGCATTCTCGAGCGGCCAGCTTGTCTATTGTGTGTTTTAACTATGGAGATCAGGGGCACATCAACTCCAAATGTCCAAAGTCAGTCGTTGCATGCCATACTTGTGGGATTACTAGGCATCGTGCTCGTTTTTGCAGAGGTGGATCGGGACGTACTCCAATAGCTTTTCATGCTCCAGTTCAGTCTTCAGTTCAGGACCCGGCACCTCCGTCTGCCTCCCACCAGACTAACGGGGCAAACATGGGAATAAGCTGTAGAAATGAAGCTGGTACATCTGGTACCGAAGCTGCAAAATCCAGAAATTACAAGATGAAGAAGGCTGGTGATGTTAGGAGTATGCCCTCGAATGCCACTCTGAGGATGTTGAGTGAGGGCATTGTACTTGTAATTATGTAAATCATTATCATAAGGCAAATGAATGTTTCTTTATTTACTGGTAGTTACTGGCATTCCTAACTCGTAAATATATATATAGAAATTGGTCCGTGTATTTGAGTGCAAAACGTTCCACTCCTTATTGGATAAGGGGGTCGGCACTAGAAAGGTTTATAGCTCAAAAACTTAATCGTTCGCAAGTCGATAAAACTTAACTAGGCGTTAAGTTTATGTGAAGACTTGTATGACGTGTTCTTTGACATGGAGAGTGCCTGTCGAACACTAATGGTTAGTGGGAGCACACGTTATAGGTATGTTAATTGGATTAGTATACTCGAACCGACTCACCCTTGATTCGTCACACGTATTTCACTCCAGGATAGTCAATGACAGAATGGAAAGGTTGTGATAGGTATTCGTGAACCTTCAACTTGAGGATTTAGTAGGGATTTGCTTGTGATGTCAAGATTTTCATTAGAGTAGTTTGACCCTGTAAACCGGAAGGCGGGGGTCAACCTCGACGTGCATCTTGACGGGCAAGTAGCAGGTGTAACACCCCCAATCCGCTCAGGGATATTACACGCCATAGAACCTTTCCTCAAGGATCTACCAGGCTGGTAACAACATAGAACATCTCAACGATGCCTTTAAGGCTAACATGACTCAGTATACCGATTTGGTCTTTCAATAAAAACATACAACTCGATTACAATACTTGGCCTCGCAGGGGTCGAATACAACACACTCCCGTACAACGGGGAAAGAATACTGCAGCGGAAATAAAATACAACTAAACCAATATAACATCAAACAGTCCTCGTGTGATTAGTATCGTTCATCTTTCATCATCCTTCATGCCGACCCTATGCTATGCTCTAAAACCTGAATGCAATAAAAACATCCACCCCCCGAATACTCGGGGGTTCGCAAAACTCCACTGTTTTGCTAGTGCAAGTACAAGTACAAAAATACGAGTCATATAATTCACATTCCACGAATAACAATAACCCCCGGAATCCTCAAAGATCTAAACGAAATGAAAAGTACTTCCCGAGGCAAGAGTTTGAGAAAAATATTCCAAAACCGAAAGATCACAAATAAATGGAAATAATTTATAAAACAGTTTAGAATGCCATCGAGAGTTTTAATAGAAAACAATTTAGGATTATCAAATCCCACTTTTCAAAACTCAAAAGACGAAAGGGGTCACCGCCCCAAAGGTTTACTTTCCGTAAAATGACCTTTACCAAACCGTTGGGATTTTAGCCCCAAATCTCATCAACTCACAGTACACAAGAACGACCACAAGGTTCGTCTCCCAACATCAAAATCCACAATTAAAGGATTTAACACAAACAACAAAATACTCTAGTGCCATCCTAGCCAAGTAAGCCAAACGAACAACTTACCTCTTACACACTTAGTCGATGCATGCAATCATGAAAACCATTCGAAAGAACTCATTTCCGGAATTGCCAATAATCCAAATCATCTTGTAAAATGCACCACAATTAACCGCGGACCCACAACTTCGTGGGCCCCTACCGAGACCCCGTCGGATCTAACCCGTAGTGAGCATACACACACACACGTTACTCATGCAATACTAGTATGCTAAGATTGTAAGTTCATCAAGAATACTTACTAGAGATGGACACTTACTCGACGCCGTTATGAAACTCTTCAAAACACAATAACAAGATTAAACACGGAATACACGATTCCATAACTTTAAACAACATGGATATCATCAAAGCCTTCAACGTTCAAAATGATCAAATCATAAACAATTCCCAAAACACACCGTTCACAAAACACACACGCGTTTTGAAAGAAAGCCTTTAACGAGGCCAAACCGAAATCTTTTGAAACTTGATTTCAAACAACCAAACAAACACACCAAGACGATCACCGATCATCATATCCACAAAATAAGAAATGTATGAGCAAGGTACTTGCCTCGAATAAGAACAACGCGGAGAATCGACCAAAGTAGGTTGGCACGAACCGACTACGAACCCGCCGACTCCACCGAAAGCCAACTCACGATAATAAACTACGAAGGACAATAACAACAATGAAAATGAATTCCATAGCACGACTTAAACCCGTTGAATTCAAAGAAAGAATGACGAAAGTTGTGTTTCCCCCAAAACGGCCAAGAACACGATTCGTCCCGACAAAACACGAAAATGGAATTCCAAGTCGAAATATGGATATACAATCCATAGAATATGTTTAACAACATCATTTAACCACAATCGATCCATCAAAAACGGATGGAAAACGAGATCGAGAACAAATCCCTCAAAAAGTTGATTCGAAGGAAATCAAGAAATACACTTCGATTCGACGAAGAACAATGGATTAAATGATGTTAAACAAAAGAATACTGCCAAGATTAATCATACCCATCATGAATTAATCAACAATATGGAACGAATCGGACAAAAACGCAAAAACCCCAAAATTCAAGAAATTAGGGTTCTAAGGAGAGATTACCTTGATTCGCTGGATCAAAGGATGATATAGGATGATCAATCCATGATATGAACTCAAGAACTTCGTGGATTTGTTGTTCAACAATATGGCTTCACCTCCTCCGAAGCTCCAGCCGCGGATCGAAAAGAAAGGAAATGAAAAACGAGTGAAAGTGAGGGTGCTCTACCACATTTATACTGGGCCGGACTAGCGTGTGCTAGGCTGCCGAGCTAGCATGCGCTATCGGCCTAGGCCGCAATCCAGAGACCTCCTGGACTAGACTGCTCGGCTAGGTAGCGTGCGCAGCCTTCCGGCCGTAGCGTGCGCTACTTGCCGGTCGTAGCGTGCACAGTGTCCGATAGTAGCGTGCACTAACTGCCGATCCACCAGAGACTAGAGCCTCACTGCCCCTACTACCCAGCCCGATAGCGTGCATCGGTCGGCCGCATAACGTGCGCTACTCCTGCCGGTTAGCGCACGCAGCCTTCCGGCAATAGCGCGCGCTACGCCGGTTCCTGCCGCGTCAGTCCGGCCAGTGCCCGCAACCGTCTGGCCAGGACCCGCCACCGTTTGGCCAGCTGCTCAGCCTAGGCATGTCCAAGGGTCAAGGGTCGAACCGGACCCGGCGGGAACCCATACCGACCCGGACCCGCCAGGTCACGGGTCATACGGGTCACGGGTCATGCGGGTTGCGGGTTAGGGTCGACCTAATTCCCACCCGCTGACCCGCCGGGTCATGACCCGCTACTGACCCGGCGGGTCGACCATTTTTTTAAAAAAAACGCCGACAACTGTGCTGACCCCATCCCACCCATCACCAGTCCACCACATCTGCAGATTGCTTGGAGCCGTTGGCAAGGCAACGGCTTGGTCCAATTAAAAAAAAAAAACAAATATATATAGGCCGGCCCCACCACCCTTGGACATGCCTACTGGAATCTGGAATGAAGTGAACGTTACAAAATAGAGCCGTTGCTTGCTCATGCAACGGTCTTCTGCACAGTGCACTGTGCATGCAGTGCAGATTTTTTTTTTTTTTTTTTATAACAAATTAACATTTTTTCCTATAAATACCCAAAATCCATTTCATTCATCTCACACCAATTCATACAATCATTTACTTATACTCTTGTACTCTATCATAATCTCAACTCTCAAGTTCACAATTTTTAATTCTCAAGTTTACAAATTCAAATTATTCTCATAATGTCAAACCGAAGACGTAACTCCGTGAGCGGTTCTTCAAGCATGTCCGGACTAAGGGACGAGGAGGAGTTCGATATGGAATCACCTCCTTTCTTGAACACCCAAGAATCCGAGACTCAAGTGCCCGGCTCCGAGGAGACGGACGTCATCGAAAAAGCTCAACTTAGAGCGGCGGTATTTCTATTCTGGTTTACTAAAAGTGATCCCGATATTAATCAAGTGTCTATGGTTAAATGTAGATTTTGTAGCTCAAAGTACAAGCACAAAAAAGGCGAAGGATACGGGAATTACTACCGACATATTAGGACGAAGCATCCCGAAAAATACGGATTGGCACGAGGACAAACGCAACTATCCGGGTACGCATCAACCTCTAACCAACCTCCTTCTTTATTTTCATATGATCATTCTTCATCTATGGATGCATTTTCGGAAATGATAGCCGTTGATTCATTGTCTTTTAGCTTTGCACAAAATGTGGGTTTTAATGATTGGGTGACAAATCATGTTCAACCCGCATATAAACAAATTTCTCGACAAACCGCAAAAAGAAAAATGATGCATAGATATAAATCACGTAAAGAAAATTTGATTAAATATTTTATGGAAAATAGTGATTTACAAGTTTCAATTTGTAGTGATATTTGGACCGATTCATTTCAAAAAAATTCCTACATGGGCATTACATGTCATTATATTGATAAGTTTTGGGTGTTAAACAAAAGAGTTTTGGCATTACGAGTTTTTAACGACCCACACACCGCGCAAAATATAGCTCGTTTAATTGCAAATATTTTAGAAGAATATAGATTAGTTTCATGAGTTTTTTCAATCGGATTTGACAATGCATCCGCTAACACGGCTTCGATTCAAGAACTAATCACTTATTGTACGCCGTCTATTGGAGGTAAATTTTTTCACATTAGGTGTGCGTCTCACATTATAAACTTATGTGTTCAAGAATGTTTAGCTTATGTTGGAGAATTAGTAAAACCTATCCGAGGCATTCTTAATGAACTTTGGACTAAAAAAAGTGTTCGTCGTAAATGGTACCAATATTGTAAACAACATAATGTATATCCAAAAAAATTTCCAAAAGATGTTTGCACAAGATGGAACTCTACATACAAAATGATTTCCGAATCATATGATTATAAAGAACTTTTAAGTGGTTTTGCCGCACAACACATTAATGGTAATTTTGTTTTCGGGGAAGCTTGGGTTTTAGCAAGAGATGTAATGGATGTTTTTAAACATTTCTACGAGGCTACTAAAATTTTTAGTTATGTTTACAAACCAACTTCGAACTTATTTTGTTATGTAGCAATTAATATTGCATTTGCACTTAAAGACGGTCTTAACGTACCTTCCATTAAAGTTGCCATAAGTGATATGAGAATTAAATGGCTAAGTTATTTCAAAATTATTCCGGATGTTTACCTTATTGCATTTGTTTTGGAACCTCGACGTAAAATGGAAGGTTTGAAACAATTTTTGGAATATTATTCGTTTCTACAAATACAAAATGATCCCGCATGTATTGTTTCTACTATACTTACTAACGTTAGGAATTTACTTGAACAATTGTATGCTCATTATCATATTTCCGATCAAGCTCAATCATCTCAACAACCACCTCCCATTTCTTCTTCATCATCTACTAGTAGACGTTTGACATCAATTGCTAGAGATTTATTTGCCCCAAAGAGGGCAAAAACCACGTCGAGTCCCAATTCGGAGCTCGACGATTATCTAACCATTACCTTTGAGTTTGGACATGAAGAAGAGTTAGAAGACTTTGACATCTTGGAATGGTGGAGCCGACCGGAGAGATCAAGGTTTCCTACTCTAAGCAAGATTGCGGCACAAATTCTCGCCGTTCCCGCCTCAACGGTAGCCTTAGAGCAAACCTTTAGTCGGAGTGGAAAGGTTCTCGATCCCACGAGGTCAAACTTGTTGCCCGAGACGTTGGAAGCTCAAGTGCTACTAAGTGATTGGCGGAGAGCGGAAATGAAGACAAAAAAACAACGAATCAACCGACGATGATGAAGATGAAGACCACTCACTCCATCGGAGGGATCCGCGGGAAGCACGTAACCATAAAATGGTAAGAGAACTACGTGGGGCTTTGATTCCTCTTCCCCGAGTCGATGGCCTTATGGCAGCAGTAGTCTTTTTCTTATTTCCTTATGGCAGCAGTAGCCTTATCACAGCAGTAGTCTTTTTCTTATTTCCTTATGGCAGCAGTAGCCTTATGGCCTTGCACTTGTCTTTTTCTTATTTCTTTTGTAAATCCGAATTTCTTTTTAAAGTTGTAGTCTCCTTTTCATGTTTGCACGTCTAATCAGACAGAAAATGTTTTGTAATGCAAAATTTAGTTGAAGATATAATTGTTTAATTAGTTTTACTAATTAAAAAGCATAAGACATATAAATAATTTAACAAAACGTGTTTTCAACAATTTTGAAAACAAAAATAAAAACACAAAACATAAAATATTTTACAAAATGAAAATACAAAACAAAATACAAACAGAACGCCCCCTAATATTCTCCGGTGGCCGAGCGGATACGTAGGCAATCGGGAAACCGATTCAAGTCCATTCCTACTTAAACTTTACTCCCCCTCTTTTTTTTTAAAAAAACAACCTTATTATCCTCATTAAAAACTATATAACAAATTAACAATTTTGTATTTCAAAAAAAGAAATTTATATTACAAAAAAAAAAAAAAAATCCGACCGAGACCCGTTGACCCGGCGGGTTGACCCGCTGACCCGCTGGGTTGTTCATTTTTCCGGGTTAGGGTTCGGGTCCTCCTTATTGGACCCGGTGACCCGACGGGTCGGACCCGGTGACCCGGCGGGTCCGACCCGTGGACATGCCTAGCTCAGCCGCCATGACCCGACGGCTCGATTTCCGAAAACGCACGGAACGAACATGACGAAAAGCTCGCGGACAACATCATCGACCCGAAATGAAAACATAATGTAATAATTAATCATACGCGACCAAGAAAAGGGTCGAGACAACAGATACAGATACGGATACCCGTAACTTTGGGTAAATTACAAAATGGCCCAAAACGCCCGAAAATCACGATACGTGATCAAATAACTAAACCGAAGTTCACAACACGTCTAACAAAGTTAAACGGACTTACGAGAAACTCGACACAGCAGTTTCGAACGAGATTCGCAAGAATCGAACTCAAGTGCGGAAAAGTCGCCAAAAAGCACGGAACTCAACAAAACAACACCGAAACGAACTTGGATTGCAAAAAGTGCAGAATTAATCATTCTCAGAATGACGAAACGGTCATGAGCGAGTCGTCAAAACGGACTTCTGCCAAAAAAAGAAATTACCGGAAATCGAAATTACGGATATTACAGCAGGTCCTACTGAATACCAAGATAGAATTCTTTCTCCCGTTAGTGAGCGGGTTATATGTCTTATGCGGTTATTGGCAGATGAGATCATAAGTCTTTGGCCAAAGCATTGGAGCTAGCTGTATTAGATACACGAGAGCTCAATGATCTTGATTTGCATTAACACATGCATAACGTCAAGTACAGATAGGGTTTGGTTGACCGTGACCCTATAACTTGATCGGGACATTTGAAAGAAGGGTTTATACGTATACTAGTATTAACAACAAAATGGTTCTTGAATGATCCCAATCATTCATTCTCAGTTGGGGTACAGTGTAGGCCGCCAGGCTGGCTAGGTGGTGCTACTACTCTTTGGTTCCTCCCATTGCTGTCTGAGACGGACCTACCGATGTAACACCCCAAACTAGGTGGATATTACAGTGCCGTGGACCCCTAACTGGGACCCACCCGGCGAATAAAAACTGATGAATTAAATAATATAATTGTAGTACCGAACCACAATATATTACCAACTACTCCGATGAGGAGCTTAAGTACAATACACCAGGATAATACAAAATACTATTATATTTTATATGAAGATAAAATACACCACCCTGAATAAATAAACATTTCAAACGGAATATGCAGCGGAATTTCAAATGAAGAGAATTAAAGATGACTGAAATGACTGGGGCCCCCTACTAGTATCACTGGGACTCCTCGCCGTCAATATGCTCTTCCCGTGCCTTTGCCTTGTCGTGACCTGAAAACAAAATTCCCCAACGGGGTCAGTTACACAGAACAACAATCTCAAGGGTTGAAAATACACAATCATGATATATCTTTAGTTATGAAATATCCTTATTTATGAATTAGGGTGAAGAGGAGTATCATAGTACGCCCGTAATGTTCTGTGCAAGTGTACAAGACGGATGACTGGACACATCCGTCCTTGTACCTAATTAGTCTCACGGAGGTAATCGTTACCATGTGCACAGTCCAATGTATCGATCCCAATACATGACCATCACGTGCCCGACTAAAAATTCCACACATCCGCACCCGGCCACGCAATATGAACCCAGAAGGTCATATGAACGAGAATGACCAAAATGAATATCAATGAATAATAATCCGACAAGGTCAAGAATGACTCACCGAGATGAAAATAATAGTGAAGTGAATGATAGTTCAATGAAATGATTGGAACCACCGTTCCTCGTGAATGAAGTGATTACTCGACAATTACAAGTCTCAATACGATAAATACAATGATGAATGAGTTATGATTATGAATGAACAACAACAAAAGGAATGAATATCCTTTTAACCGAGTAAGAATTAACTTACACAACCGGTGAAGAATGTCCGTCCACGAACAACGTCCTAAATGAAATGTCGGTCGCTCGAACAACCTTGAATAACACAATAATTACCAACAACCGTTCAATACACGTATCAAGCAATGAAACACGACTAACTCAAAAGTCGACACAACGATAATCAAACTCATTGTGGCTTTCTAACGAATACGAAGCAAACCACACCACTTTCGAAAATATCCAATCCCGAATATAACGAAACCAATACCAAAATGAGTATTTCAAACCATCAAAACACTTCAATGATATCAATAATCCAATAGGAATCCACAATTCAAGATTACAACAACATCAATCTGAAATCCCCAATTTAACCGAAGTCAACCCCAAGGGTTCTTGAAATACTCCCCAAAATAGTCATTAAATCCGTAAGAATACATTTATCCATGGTAGATAATTCATATCTAACATATTCCAACAACAGTCCAAGCTTACACGAAGAAATCGGAAGGCGAACCCCAAAAATCCGAAATTCTAGATCCAAGAGATTAATACCTTTGATTTGATGTATTGGAGATGATGAAGTGATGATTAATCCCACTCAAAGACTTGAAGATGATGATAGGTGATAGTAGCTCGAAGAGAACACTCCAAATCGCCCGAAGTCGCCCGAAATCGCTTAAAAACGAAGAGAAGTGAGAAAATGACGAAACTTAGGTTAACTGTCCAATTTATACTGCTCCAGATTAGCGCACGCTATGACCTGATATTTAGCGTGCGCTAACGAGTTATACGTACATTCCAGTGAACTCTGACTGACCCGTTAGCGTACGATACAACTTGGTACCGTGCGCTAACTCCATCCCAATAGCGTGCGTTAACTCCAATTGTTAGCGTGCGCTAGCTAAATATCTGCTGTCCAGTGTTCTCCGATCTGATCTCGATAGCACGCGCTACTTCCAATAATTAGCGTGCGCTACTGCCCCACTAGCGTACGCTAAATCCACTCATAGCGTGCGCTAGGAATTAATCCGAAATTAGTTCAGTACCCACTGGACTCTGCCTGACCGGTCTTAGCGCGCGCTACACTGACTACATAGCATGCGCTATCCAACTCATTAGTGCGCGCTACGTAACACTCGTAGCGTGCGCTACCACAACTTATCTGCAGTCCAGTACCCACTGGACTGTCTGCCTGAAACGCGCTAGCGTGCCCTAAAGACGGGAAGTGGCGTGCGCTATCCGTACCAAATTAGCGCGCGCTAACGAAGAATGCATAGCGTGCGCTACTCAATACACACAGCCAGCTCCAAAGATGAAAATGATTAGATGTTCGGTCCCCTTGTCCAACCAGGTAGAAAGACGAATAACAACTGATACACGTTACAAATACTCTGAACGGTGAATATGATGATTGAATATGAGTGACAAATGATCATTAGTGAGTGAAAAATACTGAGTGACAATTACTGAATGATAAATACTGAATGATACTGACTGAATTACAACCGGGTATTACATACACCTCCCTTAAAAGAGTTTCATCCCCAAAACTAAGGGTCAAACAACTCGGGATAACTCTCCCGCATATTATCTTCGGTTTACCAAGTAGCCTCTTCGACTCCGTTTCTAGACCACTGAATTTTGTCCAAAGGAATCGTCTTGTTCCTCAACTGTTTGATTCGCCGCTCCCAAACTCGTACAGGACGCTCCCTGTACGAATGATCATCCGCGATCTCGATTTCTTCGAACTGAAGTATGTGACTCGGGTCGGCAACATACTTCCGCAACTGAGAGACGTGAAACACATTATGAATTCGGCTCAACGCCGGAGGTAGGGCCAACCGATAAGCTAACTCGCCTACTCGATCCAAAATATCAAACGGTCTAATGAATCTCGGACACAACTTTCCCCTCTTCCCAAAACGAAAGATACCACGACTCGGGGATACCTTGACCAAAACATGGTCACGTGTCTCGAACACTAAAGGTCAACGACGATTATCTGCATATGATTTCTGTCGACTCTGAGCTGTCAACATACGACTCCTGATCAAAGCTACCTTCTCCCGGGCGGCTATAAGCATATCGGGCTCGGTGCCGATTGATTCGGATAGGTCGTCCCAACACAACGGAGATCGACAACGACGACCGTACAAGGCCTCGTAAGGTGCCATCTTAATTGAAGCATGCCAACTATTATTGTACGTGAACTCGATCAATGGTAGTTGGGATTCCCAATCATCTTTCCAATCGAGGACACATGCCCTCAACATGTCCTCCAATGTCGGAATAGTCCTCTCTGATTGTCCGTCGGACTGAGGATGAAAAGCGGTACTGAGATTAAGTTGAGTTCCCATAGCACGATGAACTGATTTCCAAAAATGTGACATGAATCGTCCGTCACGATCGGAAACGATACTTTTAGTAGTACCGTGCAGTCTCACTATCTCTTTGATGAATAACTGGGCCAGTATCTCGGGACCCCACGTATCCTTAATCTCAAGAAAATGGGCTGATTTAGTCAAGCAGTCCACAATCACCCAGATTGTATTCATGTCACGACGACTCGTCGGTAAACTCGTGATGAAGTACATAGAAATATCTTCCCACTTCCACTCTGGAATAGGGAGCGGTTTCAGCATACCTGCCGGTCGCTGATGCTCAATCTTGACTTGCTGACAGGTTAAACATCTCGAAACAAATTCCGCCACTTCTCACTTCATATTACTCCACCAGTAATTTTGTTTCAAGTCTTTATACATCTTGCTAGATCCCGGATGAACGGAATAAGGGGTAGCATGAGCCTCTCTCAAAATCGAGTTTTTCAACTCGTCATTCGCCGGTATGCACAACCAATTCTTAAATCTCAAAAGTCCATCCTCGTGGATCATGAATCCAGGGGCTTTCCCCTGAGCCACATCCTCACAGATGCGCAACAATGATGGGTCAGAACCCTGATTCACTCTGATCGCCTCTTCAAGTGGTGATGAAATCTCCAGCATACAAAGCTGTCCCTGAACTCGCTGAAGCCAGACCTCGATCTCGGGTCTAAGGAATTCCTGGTGGAGCTCCTTCTGAATTGTTAATCGGGCAAGCATCTACTCCTGAACGTACATACGACTCAAGGCGTCGGCGACAACGTTCGCCTTGCCCGGGTGGTAAAGGATCTCGATATCATAATCTTTGATTAGTTCCAACCACCGTCTCTGTCGCATATTTAACTCTTTCTGATTAAATATATACTTCAAGCTCTTATGATCGGTGAATATCTGACAGGTGACGCCATAAAGGTAATGACACCAAATTTTCAAAGCGAACACCACGGCTGCTAGCTCCAGATCGTGGGTTGGATAATTAACCTCGTAAGGTCTCAATTGCCGTGACGCATAAGCAATAACTTTCCCATTCTGCATGAGAACACATCTGAGACCCTGTCCGGACGCATCACTATAAACCACAAATCCCTCCGTCCCTTTCGGTAAAGAAAGGACAGGTGCTGAAGTTAACCGGCTCTTGAGTTCCTCAAAACTCTGTTGACACGTGTCGGACCACGTATATTTCTTATCCTTTCGCAAAAGGTTTGTCAATGGTTGAGCGATTCTAGAAAATCCTTCCACAAACCGCCGATAATAACCGGATACTCCGAGAAAGCTTCGAATTTCCTTAACATTCTTCGGAGATAACCAATCTTTGATAGCCTCCGTCTTCTGAGGATCAACACGCACTCCGTCTGATGAAATTACATGTCCGAGAAACGTCACTTCGGACATCCAGAATTCACATTTGGAAAACTTTCCATAAAGTTGCTCTTGTCTCAACACGTCGAGAACCCGATGAAGGTGAACCTCGTGCTCCTCTCGGTCACGAGAATAAATTGAAATGTCATCAATGAAGACAACAACAAACTGATCCAAAAAGTCGATGAAAATCCGATTCATTAACTCCATGAATACCGCAGGTGCATTAGTTAACTCAAACGGCATTACCATGAACTCATAATGACCATAACGTGTACGAAACGTTGTCCTTGCGATATCCGACTCCTGAATTTGCAATTGATGATATCCAGATCTTATGTCGATCTTGGAAAATATTGAAGCTCCCTGAAGTTGATCCAAGAGATCATCAATACGGGGTAGAGGATACTTATTCTTGATCGTCACCCGGTTCAATTCCCGATAATCAATACACAAACGGAACGAACCACCCTTCTTCTTGACGAACAACACTGGTGCTCCCCACGGGGACGCACTCGGTCGGATATAACCCTTCTCGAACAACTCCCCAAGTTGATTCTTTAATTCCTGCATTTCGGTCGGGGCCATCCGGTACGGTGCCTTTGATATCGGGGACGTACCGGGCTCCAACTCAATCGTGAATTCCACATCTCTCTGTGGAGGCAAACCAGGTAACTCGTCTGGAAATAAATCGGCATATTCTCTCACGACCGGAATATCCATCAACATTACTGATGGTTTCTCGGTCTTGGTCATATAGCACCAATAACCGACACACCCCTGATTGAGTAATCTCACTGCTTTCATCAAGTTAATGACTTTACCAGAACAGCCGGGATTACCTCCCTGAAAAACACATTCAACCCAATCGTCTGAAATGATAGTGACCATACGCTTACGGACACTAATGATGGCATCGTGACGATCCATCCAATCAATACCCAAGATAACGTCGTCTCTTGGCAAATCTACCACAATAAGATATGCTAGCCATACACAACCATGAAGCTGAATCGGACAGTTCTGAATCTCACGATTCCCGATAATTCGTCTACCATCAGGGAGACCAATGACATACGACTCACAACTAGTAGCACTACCCAGACGTAGCCTACTCAAACATGACTCGGAAATGAATGAATGAGATGCACCAGTACCAAAAAGGGTACACACAGGTTGAGATAGAATATCGAGTCTACCTGAGATCATTCGGGCCTTCGGATCGTCGGTCTTCTTCATCTCATAAATTCGGGGCTTGCTAGTCCCAGCACCAGACGCTCCCGTCTGATGGATAAAGGCTTCACATTTATTCGCTCTTGTTGTCTTAAACGACGCAGACTGAGTGGCCTGATTATGAACAGCTGACTGCTTCGGGGCCTGAGATGACACCGGAGTAGGCTTGGAGTCCCTTCGGAAAAAATGGGCCTTATGCCCAGCAATCCCACAGTTATGACACGTGACAGTCTGTCTCGGACACTTGGTCCTGACATGACCAAGATCCCCACAGTTAAAACAAGTGATGGCCGAATTAGCCCCTCGGGATTGCGATTACTCCGGCCTAGGCGCCACAGGAGGTCGCTCAGAGAAAGTGGTGCCCGCACGAGGCTTCTTGAAGGTTGTCTGACCGCCTTCAGACTGATTACGATTCTTCGATTTCTTGCTAGCAGACAAAGGTTGCTGCTTAGCAATTTCCTTAGCAGTAAGCTCATAAGTAAGAGCTTTCTCAATGAATTCAGCCAGCGTGGTGCAATTATGATTAAGCAACTGTAGTCTCATACGGGGTTTCAGCCTCTTGCTGAAATACTTGATTTTATCCGCCTCAGAGTGAATGATAGATGAGGCGAATGGAAGGAGTTCCTGAAATTTCTCGGCAATGGCGAGAACATCCTCGTCTGCTGAGGGGTCGGGAGTGAGCAATTCTGACAGTTTGGCCTCTCTGAGTGGGGCCGGATAATATCTCTCCATCATGAGAGTCTTGAATTGTTCCCAAGTACATGATCCATCGGTGGTCTTCAACGACAACCACCAAGAATGAGCGCCTTTACCCAGATAGTAAGCCGCAACTAAAACCTTGTGTCCTTCGGGACACTCTACCATAGCAAATAACTCATCGAAATGCTCGAGCCAATGAACAATATCCGCCGACTCAGATGAGCCCTCAAAAGTAGGTGGCCTTTGGCGAGAGATGTTGCCGATGATATTACCCACACTCCTCTCTTGCCTCTGAGGTGGCGGCGAAGGAGCCTGTTGATTTTGATTAGCTGAGTTATGCATCGTCTCCATCAGTTGTGCCATCTGAGTCATTTGGGCCATCATGCCCTGCATAAAAGCGAGTGGGTCGACCCGAACACCTTCTGAATGAGCTGTGTCCCGGGTACGACTTCCCGATAGTGAATGATCACGTCCAGGTGAATGAGTGGCAGCATCGCTGCTC
Organism: Orobanche coerulescens; assembly: GCA_033398695.1. Classification (NCBI taxonomy): domain Eukaryota; kingdom Viridiplantae; phylum Streptophyta; class Magnoliopsida; order Lamiales; family Orobanchaceae; genus Orobanche; species Orobanche coerulescens. The sequence continues at coordinate 92,254,780 of CM065804.1, read as the reverse complement.
GATGAATTAGCATTATTCCTCGCATTCGCACGTTTATTCACACGAGCTCTCGGAATTCGGCCCGCACTGCGGCCTCGTCCTCCGCGTCATCTGCTTGCTCTCTCCATACTGAAGTAGGAAAGTCACATGATGATTATATCTCTCGCATGAATATCACATTATGATTATGTCGTGAGATGGTGGAAATGAGCATACACGATCTAACACAGTGATTACATGAATGATTAACTGAGGCAACATGATTGTCTGGTGAAATTCTTGAAATGATAATCTTGAATAATTTAACAAGATTAATGATATGATCTTCCAGATCAACAACTGAGTAATGAAATGAATTGAGTGATTAATGAGTTAACATGACCGTCCTGGTCAAAATGAAATTGATGATTGAGGATTGTTAACTGATGAATTATGAATGAATTATTATTGCCAGAAATTATACCATGGCGTTAGAAATCTTACATTTCTTGGTCTGATTGGCTCGGCATTTGCACAGGTCACACGTGACGCGAAAGTCCAATGATACTAGTTCGATGACGATGATTTCAAATGAGACATGACTCGGAAGGTAGTATTCAAAACCACTTTCCGATACCAACTCTGTAACACCCCAAACTAGGCGGATATTACAGTGTGGTGGACCCCCGACTAGGACCCACCCGGTGAATAAAAACTGATAAATTAAATAATATAATTGTAGTACCGAACCACAATATATTACCAACTACTCCGATGAGGAGCTTAAGTACAATACACCAGGATAATACAGAATACTAGTATATTTTATATGAAGATAAAATACACCACCCTGAATAAATAAACATTTCAAACGGAATATGCAGCGGAATTTCAAATGAAGAGAATTAAAGATGACTGAAATGACTGGGGGCCCCTACTAGTATCACTGGGACTCCTCGCCGTCAACATGCTCTTCCCGTGCCTTTGTCTTGCCGTGACCTGAAAACAAAATTCCCCAACGAGATCAGTTACACAGAACAACAATCCTCAAGGGTTGAAAATACACAATCATGATATATCTTTAGTTATGAAATATCCTTATTTATGAATTAGGCTGAAGAGGAGTATCATAGTACGCCCGTAATGTTCTGTGCATGTGTACAAGATGGATGACCGGACACACCCGTCCTTGTACCTAATTAGTCTCACGGAGGTAATCGTTACCGTGTGCACAGTCCAATGTATCGATCCCAATACATGACCATCACGTGCCCGACTAAAAATTCCACACATCCGCACCCGGCCACGCAATATGAACCCATAAGGTCATATGAACGAGAATGACCAAAATGAATATCAATGAATAATAATCCGACAAGGCCAAGAATGACTCACCGAGATGAAAATAATAGTGAAGTGAATGATAGTTCAATGAAATGATTGGAACAGTCGTTCCTCGTTAATGAAGTGATTACTTGACAATTACAAGTCTCAATACGATTAATACAATGATGAATGAGTTATGATTATGAATGAACAACAACAAAAGGAATGAATATTCTTTTAACCGAGTAAGAATTAACTTACACAACCGGTGAAGAATGTCCGTCCACGAACAACGTCCTAAATGAAATGGCGGTCGCTCGAACAACCTTGAATAACACAATAATTACCAACAACCGTTCAATACACGTATCAAGCAACGAAACACGACTAACTCAAAAGTCAACACAACGATAATCAAACTCATTGTGGCTTTCTAACGAATACGAAGCAAACCACACCACTTTCGAAAATACCCAATCCCGAATATATCGAAACCAACACCAAAATGAGTATTTCAAACCATCAAAACACTTCAATGATATCAATAATCCAATAGGAATCCACAATTCAAGATTACAACAACATCAATCGGAAATCCCCAATTTAACCGAAGTCAACCCCAAGGGTTCTTGAAATACTCCCCAAAATACTCATTAAATCCGTAGGAATACATTTATCCATGGTGGATAATTCATATATAACATATTCCAACAACAATCCAAGCTTACACGAAGAAATCGGAAGGAAAACCCCAAAAATCTGAAATTCTAGATCCAAGAGATTAATACCTTTGATTTGATGTATTGGAGATGATGAAGTGATGATTAATCCCACTCAAAGACTTGAAGATGATGATAGGTGATGGTAGCTCGAAGAGAACACTCCAAATCTCCCGAAGTCGCCCGAAATCGCTTAAAAACGAAGAGAAGTGAGAAAATGACGAAACTCAGGTTAACTGTCCAATTTATACTGCTCCAGATTAGCGAACGCTATGACCTGATATTTAGCGTGCGCTAACGAGTTATACGTACATTCCAGTGAACTCTGACTGACCCGTTAGCGTACGATACAACTTGGTAGTGTGCGCTAACTCCATCCCAATAGCGTGCGTTAACTCCAAATTATTAGCGTGCGCTAGCTAAATATCTGCTGTCCAGTGTTCTCCGATCTGATCTCGATAGCGCGCGCTACGTCCAATAATTAGCGTGCGCTACTGCCCCACTAGCGTACGCTAAATCCACTCATAGCGTGCGCTAGGAATTAATCCGAAATTAGTCCAGTACCCATTGGACTCTGCCTGACCGGTCTTAGCGCGCGCTACACTGACTACATAGCGTACGCCATCCAACTCATTAGTGCGCGCTATGTAACACTCGTAGCGTGCGCTACCACAACTTATCTGCAGTCCAGTACCCACTGGACTGTCTGCCTGAAACGCGCTAGCGTGCGCTAAAGACGGGAAGTGGCGTGTGCTATCCGTACCAAATTAGCGCGCGCTAACGAAGAATGCGTAGCGTGCGCTACTCAATACACACAGCCAACTCCAAAGATGAAAATGATAAGATGTTCGGTCCCCTTCTCCAACCAGGTAGAAAGACGAATAACAACTGATACACGATACAAATACTCTGAACGGTGAATATGATGATTGAATATGATTGACAAATGATCATTAATGAGTGAAAAATACTGAGTGACAATTACTGAATGATAAATACTGAATGATACTGACTGAATTACAACCGGGTATTACAACCGAGTCGCGCAATAGGATTGACGACGGCAGGAATCTAGCTAGTTCTCTCATTATGAATATTAGATATTGGATATCTAATATATTGGGACATTGGATGTCTAAATTAATTTATTGGATAAATTGATTTACGGCCGAATGAATTAAATATATTACTGGGCGATTAATTTAATTCTTAAATATAATTATTTCTTGGAAAAATTAATTATATTGTTATGTATTTGATATGATTAATTAATTGAATTAATTATTTAATATAAATACATCGGATCAGAATCAAAGTTTATCTGTTTGGACTCACGGGAGTCCGAAACTGGCCAAACTCATATTCCCCTTCTAGATGGCTGCCCCCCCTTCACCTAACCCCTCTTGGTCTTTGTCTCCATTTTACAATGGAAGACAAATGACTTTAAAAAATATGGTATCTCTTATTATATAATAAAGGGGATTAGATGTGATGGGATGAAGAATAAAATGATGACCAACTCTTGATTCTAAAGGACACGACAGCTCACGGTTTTTCCAGAGAAAAGAGAGAGAGAATCTTTTCTCTAAGTCTTCAACAGTATTCTTCATCTTCATATATTTTCTTTGAGAAATATTGTGAGGATTAATTGAGAGATATAGATTATATACTTGGAGTGTTATAATAAAAAAAAGCTTCATCATCAAGCTCTAGCCATATCCTTAGAGGATAGCAAGGAGATAGTCATCCCGTTCGTTTCTCCGGTGCGTGGCAAGTAGAGACGCGGTATTTTCGGCGTTGGATCATCCAAGGGCTTGGAGCACTTTGGATCGTAGCTTAGGGAATAGCTCAAGAGAAGAACACCATATAATCAACGGACTACAAGGGTATGATTCGTATCTTCCTTTGTTTATTTATATTCGTATATACGTAGCTTGATCGATCGTCGTAGGGATTCAGATCGAATTAATTTTTGTTTTACCGCTTCCGCTGGGCCTTCGTTTTTGCCACCGAATCCCAACAATGGTATCGGAGCGAGGTCTTGCGATCATATATACGATATTTAGCATTTGGAATGCTTATTTTGTGATTTAGAATCACTTTGATAATCGTAGATATTTTATTGTTCGTCGTAGTATCGTTTTTCCGTGATTTTATGTCATGGTATAAATCATGTTTTTCTTGGAAATATGATTTATATTAATAATATATAGATCGGGAATAACAGGATTTTAGAAATCTGCCCGAAAACGAGCTGTATGCAATCGTTGGACGATTTATCATACAGCTGCCGAGTAGTGGACGAGCACGTCCGGACAGCATCCGGGTGCTTGCTGTATTCTGCCGAGCGTGTCCTGACAGCGGCCGGGTGCTTGCTGTATTCACGCCGGCGTGTCCCGACGGTGGCCGGTGCTTGCCGATTCACGGGCGTGTCTCGACAGCCGGCGGGTGCGTCTTCTCACGGCCGCATCCTCGTAGCCGCCGAGCATGGTGCCTAGTCTTTGCTGCGCTTTCAGTGTGCCGGGCACTGGGTCTTGTTTTTCAGTATATTTTCGATTATTGAATATCCCAGTGTTAAAATCATTAATTTGGAATTTTTGATGATGGAAAATTCAAAGAAAATATTTTAAGGGTTCACTACGGACGAAAATTAAATTGTCGATTATTGTTGAATTGATTGGGTCAATTCTATTTATTGTTGATTATATTGATTAGATCGATGTAATCTTCTCGCCATCTATTTATTTAGTATTTATTGGATGAATGCTTTTGAATGGGGATGTGGTTCATGGACTTAGTGATGTTGCCCGAAATATTATCCGAAGATAGATATTGCTGGAATGGACGGACAACAGCAAATTGCGAGAACACTTTCCGTGGGGGTGTGAATAACACTAGATTTTCCGGGTTTGTTAGGCCCGGGCTTGAATGCTCTCGCGAGATGTTATTAATACAAATATTCGTGGATACAAGTATTAATGTGAGAATCTAAATACAATGAGTGTAAAAGACCCTATTTATCTAGCTCTTGAGCGAAGCTTTGGTATTCTTGCTCTCTGCCGATCGTCTTCTGTGTGAGAGAGGCTGAGAGAAAAGAAAGAACCGAGAGATAGTTGTTACCAAGAGTGAGAAAGCCAAGTTGTGGTAAAAATCCGAAGGGAGTTGGATCGTTTTCCAAGTGCAGGGAGCCTTCTATTTATAGTGGCTGAGATGCCTTGTTTTCCTGCGGGCGATCGCCTTTCGTGCAATATAATATAGGGGCGATCGTCTTTATGTCACATGGGCTGTCTGCCTAAAGTCCAAGGCTGCTGCTGGCAGCCATTTGTGCGGTCCAATGAGGAACCGGAACGCGTCCTAAGTTGCTGTCACGGGCGGTCCTACTGACACCTTTCGGCGGGCCTGTCGGTTGGTGGAAAGATGCAGACAGGTTGTGGTCAATGATCCGTGAAATGCGGATCTTGTCTCGGCACTGCACGTGGGTTCTGTCCTGAGCTTCGGCCTTTGCCGACTGGATGATCATCGGCTTCGAGCGGCATGAGGCGGTCGTCATTGGTCGGTCACCAAAGGTCGGCATCGGCAAGTGCCGAGAGATGATCGTCTGCTAGTCGGCCACCAGGAGTCGATCGCCAAGTACCGAGAGACGATCGTCTTAGTTGTCGATCGCTCGGCACTGGGACTTGTCCTGGGACCTTCAGTCGGCAGATGTGCCTTGGCTGCTGGGTTCCGGCACGGTCGCCCGGTTTCTGAGGCGATCGCCGGTCGAGCAGTATAATTCTCGACACAATAATTGCCCACCAGATTGCTCCGATGTTGAAGACATGGGGGGAGGTGGTTCTTGCTGGCGATCGTGTAGGATGAGGACGGGCGATCCGTTGAGCGGACTTTGGTTTCGGACTTGGGCGATCTGGTCGATTGGCTAGCTATCTTTCGGTCTTGTACCTGTAAAAAACAACATTGGCCGATCCCTCATAGAAACTTGATTGCCTCATTGTTGAGGAATCATGCACAGTCGCGGAGTTCGACGGACCGACTCTATGACCGTGTCTTATGCGCGAACTGTAACACCCCCAAGTTATTCAGGGTATATTACAGCGCCGTGAGCCCCGCCGTGGGACCCACAAGGCTATACATGCGCGTAACTGTAAAACTTGAACGAGAAGGTCTAGATACAATGAAAATAAGGACAATACAAATGGTATTCAAACCATAACCAATGTAACCATATACATCACCATACAGATCAATACCTCGGCAACACAGGCCGGAACATCAAGGAAATTGAAATACAATACTCGAGTATTTAAAATCCATTCGAGTACAACAACACTGAATGGAGGAACCCAAAAGAAATATAACCGGATACAAGATACAGTACCACACTTGCCCATCATCATCATGTCGACCCGATACCCGCCTGTCCGTTCTCCTAGAACCTGAAATACATAAAAAGTATTTCCCCCATAAAGGGGTTAGCCGTCGAATAGCTAGTGCAAGTATATCAAGTATGAAATACAATACTGCTCGACAATAAAGTAAATGTAACCGTCAATTCATCAATTCAAGACTAGTATTTCGGAATAACTAAATCTCATAGCATCGCATCAATACATATATGAATACCGTGGAACCGCACCAGAGGCAACGGAACCCTCAGGGGACCTGTCGGCCCACCCCAGAGAGGTTCGTTCATATCATCCGTGGAATCGCACCAAGAGGCTACGAAACCCTCAGGGGATCCGTCGGCCCGCCCCAGAGTGGATATTGTAAAACCCGTAATTTCGATTTCCGGTAATTTCTTTTTTTCGGCGGAAGTCCATTTTGCCGACTCCCTCATGACCATTTCGTCATTCTGAGAATGATTAATTCTACACTTTTTGTCATCCGAGTTCGTTTCGGTATTTTTTTGTTGAGTTCCGTGCTTTTTAGTGACTTTTCCGCACTTGAGTTCGATTCTTGCGAATCTCGTTCGAAACTGCTATTTCGAGTTTCCCATAAGTCCGTTTAACTTTGTTAGACATGTTGTGAACTCGGTTTGGTTATTCGATCACGTATCGTGATTTTCGGGTGTTTTGGGCCATTTTGTAATTTACTGAAAGTTACGGGTATCCATATCTGTAATTGTTGTCTCGACCCGTTTCTTGGTCGCGTATGATTAATTATGGAATTATGTTTTCATTTCGGGTCGTTGATGTTGTCCGCGAACTTTTCGTCGTGTTCGTTAAAATGCGTTTTGGAAATCGAGTCGCCGAGCCACGTGGTCGGTCGGCCGGACGGTTGCGGGACTGGCCGGATGATTGCGGGCACCGGCCGGACGGGTGCGGCAGGAACCGGCGTAGCGCACGCTACGGCCGGAAGGTAGCGCACGCTACGGCCGGGAGGCAGCGCACGCTACGCCCGGTTGTCTGCGCGCGCTAGCGGGCCGAGGCAGTAGGGCAGTGGGGGTACTGGACTCAGTGGATCGGCAGGTAGCGCACGCTACTACCGGACACTACGTATGCTACAGCCGGAAGGCTGCGCACGCTACCTGGCCGAGTAGTCTAGTCCAGGAGGTCACTGGATTGCGGCCTGGGCCGATAGCGTGTGCTAGCTCGGCAGCCTAGCGCATGCTAGTCCGGCCCAGTATAAATGTGGCTGAGCAGCCTCATTTTCACTCATTTTTCATTTCCTTTCTTTTCGATCCGCGCTTGGAGCTTCGGAGGTGATGAAGCCATGTTGTTTAACAACAAGTCCATGAAGTTCTTGAGTTCATAACATCAATCAATCATCCGTTATCATCCTTTGATCCAGCGAATCAAGGTAATCTTCCTTAGAACCCTAATTTCGTGAATTTGGGGGTTTTTGCATTTTTGTCCGATTCGTTCCGTGTTGTTGATTAATTCATGATGGGTATGATTAATCTTGGTAGTATTCTTGTGTTTAACATCATTTAAACCATTATTCTTCGTCGAATCGAAGTATATTTCTTGATTTCCTTCGAATCGACTTTTTGGGGGATTTATTCTCGATCTCGTTTTTCATCTATTTTTGATGAATCGATTGTTGTTAAATGATGTTGTTAAACACATTCTATGGATTGTATATCCATATTTCAACTTGGAATTCTGTTTTCGTGTTTTGTCGGGACGAATCGTGTTCTTGGCCGTTTTGGGGAAAACACTTGAACTTTCGTCATTCGTTCTTTGAATTCAACGGCATTGAGTCGTGTTATGGAATTCATTTAATTTTTGTTCTTGTCCTTCGTAGTTTATGACCGCGAGTTGGTGATCGGTGGAGTCAGCGGGTTCATAGTCGGTTCGTGTTAACCTATTTCGGTCGATTCTCCGCGTTGTTCTTATTCGAGGCAAGTACCTTGTTCATACATTTCTCATTTTGTGGATATGATGATCGGTGATCGTCTTGGTGTGTTTGTTTGGTTGTTTTAAATGAAGTTTCAAAAGATTTCGGTTTGGCCTCGTTAAAGGCTCTCTTTCAAAACGCATGTGTATTTTGTGAACGTTGTGTTTTGGGAATTGATTATGATTTGATTATTTTGAACGTTGAAGGCTTTGATGATATCCGTGTTGTTTAAAAGTTATGGAATCGTGTATTCCGTGTTTAATCTTGTTATTGTGTTTCGAAGAGTTTGATAATGTTGTCGGATAAGTGGCCATCTCTAATAAGTATTCTTGATGAACTTACATTCTTAGCATATTAGTATTGCATGAGTAACGTGTGTGTGTGTATGCTAACTACGAGTTAGATCCGACGGGGTCTCGGTAGGGCTCCACAAAGCTGTGGAACCGCGAGCTTGCTTTTAACCACTGTGGGTTAGATCCGACGGGGTCTCGGCAGGGGTCCACGAAGCTGTGGGTCCGCGGTTAATTGTGGTGTATTTTGCAATGTGATTTGGATTATTGGAATTTCCGGAAATGAGTGCTTTCGATTGGTTTTCATGATTGCATGCATCGACTAAGTGTGTAAGAGGTAAGTGTTCGTTTGGCTTACTTGGCTAGGATGGCACTAGAGTATTTTGTTGTTTGTGTTAAATCTTTTATTTGTGGATTTTGATGTTGGGAGACGAACCTTGTGGTCGTTCTTGTGTACTGTGAGTTGATGAGATTTGGGGCTAAAATCCCAATGGTTTTGTAAAGGTTATTTTACGGATTTGGGGCTAAAATCCCTACGGTTTGGTAAAGGTCATTTTACGGAAAGTAAACCTTTGGGGCAGTGACCCCTTTCGTCTTTTGGGTTTTGAAAAGCGGGATTTGGTAATCCTAAATTGTTTTCTATTAAAACTCTCGATGGCATTCTAAACTGTTTTATAAATTATTTCCATTGATTTGTGATCTTTCGGTTTTGGAATATTTTTCTCAAACTCTTGCCTCGGGAAGTCCTTTTTGTTTCGTTTAAATCTTTGAGGATTCCTGGTTATTGTTATTCGTGGAATGTGAATTGTATGTGTAATACCCGGTTGAAATTCATGTCATTTCAAACCTCTTCATTGTGCGAATTGTGTTTTGTTGGGCGAACCCTTGTAATCATTGCTTGGAACCACCGTTTTGGGGTTCCCGTACTTCCATTTCGTGTTATTGTTTCCCAGATATTGAGTCATATTGCTTTTATTCTCTTCCCGGGTCGTTTTTCATCATTTTAGGACCCGAGGGGGGTGTGGGCCGCAGCACAAGGAGTGTGCGCCGCGGCACACACATTTTCTAGACCTGGCCGAGCAGACTGTACCCGGTGCCGCGACACATGCCGGCAGGGCCGCGGCACACCTGTCCGGGCCGCGGCACACTCCCGAGTCACTGCCGCGGCACACCTGTCCGGGCCGCGGCACACTCGTGTTGCATCTTCGGCCAAAAACCGTCTGTACCCGGTGTCGCGGCGCATGCCAGCCGGGCCGCGGCACACTGCCGAGCCCTGGGAGCAGTTTTTGGGCCTATGCGGCGGCACACTTCGGCTGAGCCGCGGCACACAATGCGGTCAACTGCAAAATTATGCTTTTTGAGTGAGATGCAGCTCATTTCCTCCATTTACTTCAACCCACACGAGAGAGAGAGCTTGAGGAGAGAACTTTGCATCATCTATCATTTGAGTATTGAATTTGTATCATTTTCATTCGGTGGGGAAGCTCGGATCATCGATCTATCGCATATTCTTCGTATCATAGAGCTTGGATATTCAAGAGGTAATTTCTTCAACATCTTGGTTTTCGATTTTGTATTGGGTAATGATGTTTTGGATGTTAAAATCATGGTGTATGAAGTGATATACACATGATTATGGGCATATTTGATTATTCATCGGATTATTGAAAGATTATTCAAGAACACTTTGAATATTGTGTTGGATTTTGGGGGTTTTTGTAGATTCGTCCGATTTATCCGATTTGAAGCTTGAGAACCTTGAGATTATGATGTATCTATACCGTATGCATGCTTTTCCTACGATTTCACGGACTTGATTGTGCCGTTTTCGGACTTGTGGGAGTTTGGGAGATTTTTCCAACCTTTAGTTGTTTAGCCGCGTATTTTCATGAATCGTAGACGAGTTTCGGGAGTTTCTTCGTGTAATTTGAGTATGGATAATTAAGTACCATATTCCTTGCGAATCGTTTAGGTGCCAGAAGCGCGTTCTTGGACCTACCGAACTCATACCCTTCCTCCGTTCAATTTCTCGATGTCTCAAAGGTAAGTATATATTTATGATTGTACGTTCTCGACTTTGAAAGTAAGAAATATTGATGGTATGATATGAACGAACCGTTTCTATGGCATTCATAGATATATTGATGGCATGATATGAACGAACCATTTCTACGGCATTCATATATGAATTGATGGCATGATATGAACGAACCGTTTCTACGGCATTCATACATGTATTGGCGGATGATATGAACGAACCGTTTCTACGGCATTCATATACGTCTCGATGTGACGCTATGAGATTTAGTTATTCCGGAATACTAGTCTTGAATTAATGAATTGACGGTTACTTTTACTTTATTGTCGAGGAGTATTGTGTTTCATACTTGATATACTTGCATTTATTTCTAGACACGTCTTTTTTTGGAGGTCTACAGCCATTATGTGGCATAGGGGTTACATCCCGTACAGAAGTTAATAGTATACCACTTCTACGAATAGCTCGGAATGTTGCGTCTCTTCCTAGACCGGGACCTTTTATCATTACTTCGTTTGTATATCTACTGCATTTAATAACATCTACCGCAGTTTGAGCGGCAAAAGGTGTCCCTCCTCTCCTATTCTTAAATTTACAAGTACCACCAAGACCAGAAATTACCCGACCCCTTAGATCTGTAACCGTGACAATGGTATTATTGAAACCTGATTGAATATGAATAACCCCTTTTGGTATTCTACGTAAATTCCTACGTGAAACAATACGTAAATTCCTACGTGAACCGATACGTAAATTCCTACGTGAACGAGCTCTAGGTATATCTTTTGACATATTGTATCATCTTATAAATTATGAGTCAGAAATATATGGATATATCCATTTCATATCAAAATCGATTCTTTATTTGTACATTGAGCTTTTTAGTAAGTCTAATTATCCTTGTCTTTGTTTATGTCTCGGATTGGAACAAATTACTATAATGCGCCCCTGCCTGCGGATTAGTCGACATTTTTCACAAATTTTACGAATGTAAGCTCGTATTTTCATATTTATTCTTCCCTATCTTAATTCTAAATATACTTCATTGGTAGAAAATTTGTTTCTTGAATTTTTTCATCTAGAATCGTATTGAATAAAAACATTTAATCTTTCGAATCTTTGTTTTGGAATCGATAAATTATACGTCCTCGGGTTGAATCATAATGACTTATTTCAATTTTGACTTTATCTCCCGGCAATATCCGTATAAAATTACATCGTATCATTCCTGAAATATAACCTAGAACCAGATCTTCATTATCTAACCGACGAACTCGGAACATGCCATTGGGAAGTGATTCAATAATTAAACCTTCATAGATACATTTTTGTTCTTTTTTCATTACAGATTTAGCCTCCTTGAAAATTGAGTATAAACGATATTAGATAACTTATCCTCTTGATTTTTGTACAAATAGGAAGCGATTTCGGATCCAATTTGGATGTTAAAAGAATTACCATATATAACACAAAATTTCTCCTCCTATTCCTTCTAGTCGAGCTTCCCGGTCTGTCATTATACCTTGAGAGGTAGAAAGAATGACAATTCCTATTCCACCTAAAATTCTAGGAATTTGTTGTGAGTTGGAATATATTCGTAGACCAGGTCGACTAATTTGTTTTAAATTTAAAAAATTTATATAGGGTCTTTTCCTATTTCTTCTATACCGTAGGGTTAAAACCAAAAATATTTGTTTTTTTCTATATGTTTTCAACATTTTCAATAAAACCTTCTCGTAAAAGTATTTTAACAATATTTTACGTAATATTAGTAGATGCTATGCGAACAATTCTTTTCTATCCATATCGGCATTTCGTATAGAGGTTATTATCTCGGCAATAGTGTCTCTACCCATGATAAACTAAAATTATTAGTGCCTGAAAATTGTATATAATCAACATGTTTTTTATTTTTTTAATGAATATTAATTTTTCAAGATATATACGTGAAACACAATCTACAAATTTCTCTAGTTCTTAATATATTTCTTTCAAATACTTCAAAGATATCATGATCTTATTTTATAATACCTCGGAAGCTAATGAAACAATTTTAGTAAACTTTAATTGTCTTAATTCCTCGGGAATTGCACCAAAAATTCGAGTTCCTTTTGGATTTTTTGTGTGATCAATCACAAGCTGAAAGATTGTCATCATATCGTATTATTATACCGTCGTCACGTTTATGTTCTTTACAGGTACGAACAACTACAGCTCTAACTACTTCTGATTTTTCTAGGGTCATATTTGGTACTGCTTTTTTGATCACAGAAACAATAATGTCACCAATATTAGCATATCGACGATTACTAACTCCTACGATTCGAATACACATCAATTCTCGAGCCCCGCTATTATCCGTTACATTTACATAGGTCTGAGGTTGAATCATATAAATTTTTAGTCTATTCTTCTAATGCAAAGGATGAAGAAAATAAAAAAATATTGTTTTGTCTAAAAAAAGAAATCCGCAATTGTGTTTTATTTCAAGACTTATTTCTGTCGGTTCTACGTTTTTATCTAGAACTAATAAATTGAGTTCGTATAGGCATTTTGGATGCTGGTATTAAAATAGCTCGTCTAGCTATATTTTCTTTTACTCCACCCATTTCATATAGTATTCGTCTGGTTTAACAACACTACCCAATATTCGGGAGATCCTTTCCCGTAACCCATACGTGTTTCAAATTTATTCTTATCAGAATCGGTTTATCTGGAAATATACGGACCCATATTTTTCCACCGCGCCGTGCATTTCGTGTCATTGCTCGTCGGCCTGCTTCTATTTGTCTAGATGTGATCCAAGCGGGTTCAAGTGTTTGAAGAGCATATTTGCCAAAACAAATATTATTACCGCGATAAGATATTCCCTTCATTCTTCCTCTATGTTGTTTACGGAATCTAGATTTTTTGGGGTTATAGTTGATGGTTGTTTCGGAATTCCATCTCTACTACAGAACTGGACGTGAGAGTTTCTTCTCATCCCGCTCCTCGCGAATCAAATAAAAGGATCCAATTTATAAAAATAGTTTTTCTAACGTTTTAATAACTTTTTATTTTCTTTTGTCCTTATTTTTAAAAAGAGTAAAAAAAAGAGAACTTTTTTTCGCGGGCGAATATTTACTCTTACAATTTATATTTCAGTTGTAGCGCTTGTTTGTGACTTCACAGAATAGATGAATTGAATTCCGGTTCATTTCGCCATCCCAACTAGTGAATCAATAAGATTTGTTCAATAAATTATTTTGTATTCACGGGTTTCATCGTTCCCACCGCTTCGTACTTAATGATTAGGTCATAATTTTACAACGGAGCTCACAATACAATTTTTGAGTCAACCTTCTCAGTCTTTATTGGCTCTAAGATCTTTATTTTTCTTTTATTACATAGATTAATTTAATATTTTATTATGTATGAATCAATGAGTATTGATGCTTTATTACACTGTCTTTTATGAGAATGCCTCATAAGACCTTACATATTGGAATTCTATATCATTGATATTTTTTCTCTCTTTTTCTCATCTTTCCATTTATACACACGCTATAAATCTGTCTTTTGTTTTAAACTTAGAATAAAAGTTTATTCAAGAAAATTTCAGTTGTTACAAAGATATGATAAATTTAAAATATCTTGACTGGTTCTTTAGATTTAGATAATACGAAGTGATGAGTTGGTTTTCCAACAGATTGTCGGGCTAGTCTTTTTTAATCCTAACAAAACCAACGAGTCACACACTAAGCATAGCAATTATATCAAAAGGTTAATCAATTTTTTATTTTATTCTTATAGAATTGAGAATTAATTTTATCTATTCGACGGCTAACCCCTTTATGGGGGAAATACGTTTTATGTATTTCAGGTTTCAGGAGAGCGGACAGGCAGGTATCGGTTCGGCATGAAGATGGTGGGCAAGTGTGATACTGTGTCTTTCTTCCAGTTATGTTTTGAGTTTTCCATTCAGTGTTGTTGTACTGGATTGGTTATTGAATACTCGAGTATTGTTTTCTATTTTCCTTGATGTTTCGGCCTGTGTTTGCCGAGGTATTGATTCGTGTTGTGACGTCTTTGAATACATTGGTTATGTTTTGAATACCCTTTGTATTGTTTTTCATTTCATTGTGTGTAGACCTTCTCGGTCAAAATTTATAGTTTCGCGTATGTTTAGCCTTGTGGGTCCCACGGCGGGGCTTACGGCGCTGTAATATTCCCTGAATAACTTGGGGGTGTTACAGAATATGGTATCAGAGCTTAGGTCTATGGATACCTAGGCTGTCGGTCTTTTGGGTCGAATGAGTCGTCATTTGTCCACAGTATCACTACTCTGCCATCATCACGGTCACGGAAGTCTTGGTAAGACCTCTTACTCTTCTGGTGATTCCTTATTCATTATGCTTCTTTTATTGGTATTCTTGAGAATCGATCACCTTAATGACGTGCGATTGAATTGTGCTTATGTACCTTGTGTGTTCTTCAGTATGTCAGCTGGTAGGGGCCGTGGCCGTGGACGAGGAAGAGGTCGTGGCGCGACCGTTTCCATCAGTTCAGTTGCAGGGTCGACCAACCCCAGTTTGTCGAACTCGGTGCATCCTGACACCGAGAGTCAGCACGACCAGTCAAATGGTCAGGGGAACAACGCGGACGTTGGAGTGGCGAATGCACTTCAACAATTGGCTACTCAGATGACTATTTTAGCCCAAACTGTTCAACTGAATAACCCGAACCCAAACACGGACGCCTTGCTTCAGAATGTAATACGTATGCACCCTCCACAGTTTGGCGGTGCCACAGACCCGTTAGGCTGGGAAGATTGGCTAGCAGAATTGGAGAAGATTTTCGAGGCGGTTGATTGCCCCGAGGTGAGGAAAGTACCGATTGCTCAGTATTTCCTCATTAAGGAGGCCGCTACTTGGTGGAAGGTCATCAAGCCACATGATCGTATTGCCACATGGGATGAATTTAAGGAGCTCTTGGAGGCCGAGTTTTGTCCTTGTCCGGTGCGAGAGAGCCGAATCCGAGCCTTTTTCGAGGCTAAACCACAAGATATTCCCGTTTCGCAGGCGATCGTGGAGTACAACCAACAATTGATCCATGTGAAGGATCAAGTGCGTAACGAGCGTGATAAGATCCGTTATTTTGATATGCGGATGAATTTGGACTTACGGCGGTACATGGCCGGATTTGCTTGTACCACACTGAAAGAGTATCAGGACAGAGCTTTAGCCCATGATATGTTGAGCCCCGACAACGATACCGTTGAAGAACCAAAGAAGTAGAAAGTCGCAGGAAATTTTTCTGGCTCTAAGGGTGGCAACTTTCAGAAGTCACAGACGACTAGCCGTTTTGCCGGACAGTCGTCACGTTCTAATAAAGGAAAGAGGGGTTACCGTCCCA
Organism: Orobanche coerulescens; assembly: GCA_033398695.1. Taxonomy (NCBI): domain Eukaryota; kingdom Viridiplantae; phylum Streptophyta; class Magnoliopsida; order Lamiales; family Orobanchaceae; genus Orobanche; species Orobanche coerulescens. Next base: position 92,238,719 of record CM065804.1, on the reverse strand, counting down.
CTCCGGGTACCACAAATCGCACGATGACTTGATATAATTGTGGCCGTCCAGGCCACTTTAATTCGGAATGCAACTTCCCACCATTGAAGTGTCACACGTGCGGACAGATGGGACATAGAGCGGTTTATTGTTCCGAGCCAAATCAGACTTTGGACACTCGGGCTTCTGCCCCAACACCACTTGATCAAGGTATAAACCAGCGACAATCTTTTGGTCAACCTCAGCAGAATTTTGGCAGGGGCCGGGGTCATAACGCTGGAGGGGGAAACTCTAGCGTTGGTTCGGTGCAACCACGGGTTTATGAGATGCGTCGAACAGACGAACCCGACGCGGCAGTGGCTTCAGGTACCATCCATATTTTATCTTATCCAGTCCGTGTACTTTTTGATACGGGTGCTACACATTCTTTTATTTCTTTGGAGTGTGTACGCCGTTTGAATATAACTTGTTTGACTGCTTGCGATCCCTTTATCGTGAAACTACCTAGCGGGGATAGAATTGTGGGGAATCGGGAGATTAGAGATTTTTCAGTGATTATATCCGGTATGGAATGGTTATCTAATCTGATTGTAGTTGATATGGAAGGCGAGGACGTGATCCTCGGCGAGGATTGGCTTGATAATCACCAAGCGATTATGAATTACCGTACCAAGGTTATCACCATGATGACTAAAGACGGATCTGAGTACTCATTTTTGGGACGTAAGTCGGGCCAATCCAAGTTACTTATCAGTGCCATGAAGGCCGTAAAACTTTTGAATAAAGGTTGTACGGGCTATTGGTGTTATGCTTTGAAAACGGAAGGAAATGAAGTCGATTTCTCTTCGATTCCGGTTGTTAATGAGTATCCCGATTTTTTTCCGGATGACCTCCCGGGATTACCGCCAGATCGAGAGATAGATTTTTCTGTGGACTTAGAGCCAGCTGCGGCCCCGATATAGATTTTTCCGTGGACTTAGAGCCAGATGCGGCCCCGATTTATAAAGCACCTTATCGAATGGCACCTTCCGAGATGAAAGAATTGAAGACTCAGTTGGGAGAACTTTTGGAAAAAGGGTACATCAGACCGAACGCTTCGCCTTGGGGCGCGCCTGTTCTTTTCGTGAGGAAGAAGGATGGTTCACTACGTTTGTGCATCGACTACCGTGAGTTGAACAAAGTAACCATCAAGGACAAATATCCTTTGCCTCGTATGGATGATTTATTTGATCAATTGCAAGGGGCCGCGGTTTTCATCGAAGATTGATTTAAGATGCGGGTATTATCAACTCAGAGTGAGGGAGTCCAACGTTCCGAAGATGGCGTTTCAGACGAGATATGGGCATTATGAATTTTTAGTTATGCCTTTTGGGTTGACTAATGCGCCGGCAGTATTCATGCAGTTAATGAATAAAATATTCATCGAGTACCTCGACAGGTGTGTAGTCGTCTTTATTGACGACATCTTAATCTATTCTCGAGATAAGGAGGAACATGCCCGACACTTGCGTTTAGTTTTAGACATTTTTAGAACCGAGCACCTCTATGCAAAATTCTCGAAATGTGAGTTTTGGTTGGAAGAATTTATGTTTCTCGGTCACGTGATTTCGGCCGAAGGGGTTCATGTAGACCCGCAGAAGATTGAGGCAGTGCAAGATTGGGCACCGCCTAAAAATTTTAAGGAAGTTCGTAGCTTTTTGGGCCTTGCTGGGTGTTACCATCGATTTTTCGAGGGGTTCTCGAAACTCGCTCGGCCGCTTACGAAATTGCTCCAGAAGACCGAAAAGTTTATTTGAACGGATGAGAGACAACAGAGCTTCGATGAACTGCAGAGACGTCTGACTTCAGCGCCGATTTTAACTTTACCACATGGTAGCGAGGGCTTTGCAGTCTATAGTGACGCTTCGGGTCAAGGCCTGGGCTGTGTACTTATGCAGCATGATAAGACGATAGCTTTTGCGTCACGACAATTAAAGCCTTACGAGATGAATTATCCCACTCACGATTTAGAGTTGGCCGCAATTGTCTTCGCACTTAAGATTTGGTGGCATTATTTGTATGGTTCACCGTGCCGGATTTATACCGATCACAAGAGCCTAAAGTACATTTTCAGTCAGAAGGAGCTGAATATGAGACAGAGACGTTGGTTAGAATTGATAAAGGATTATGATTTGGAAATTATTTACCACCCCGGAAAAGCCAATGTCGTTGCGGATGCTTTGAGCCGCAAATCGGCATCTCTTCAAATACTCGAGGTTCTTACATCGCAGACAAAAATTCATCAGGATTTAATTGAGCAAGGGATAGAAGTTTGGCTTCAGCGAGTACAGGGACAGTTGTGTACTCTCGAAATTACTTCGTCCTTGGTTGACGACATCAAAGGGAAGCAGTGGAGTGACCCGATGATTTCTCAACTGAATGAAGATGTAATTAAAGGAAAAGCTCCTGGTTTTATGGTTCACGAGGATAGTATTCTGAGATTTCAGGGCAGGCTTTGTGTTCCGAACGATTTAGAGTTGTGGCAAAGAATTCTCCGAGAAGCTCATGCTATGCCTTACTCAATCCACCCCAGGACGAGTAAGATGTACAAAGATTTGAAGCGCAATTTTTGGTGGAATAACATGAAGAAGGATGTTACGGAGTTCGTACTACGGTGTTTGACGTGTCAACAAGTCAAGATCGAACATCAACGACCAGCGGGGTTGTTGAAACCACTTCCCATTCCCGAGTGGAAGTGGGAAGACATCTCGATGGATTTCATCACTAGCATGCCGAGAACTCGGGCCAGAATGAATATGATTTGGGTAATTGTCGATAGGTTGACAAAGTCTGCACACTTCTTGGGTATTAAGGATACTTGGGGACCGGATAGACTAGCTCGAACTTTTATTGCTGAGATCGTGAGGTTACACGGTACCCCTAAGACCATTGTTTCTGATCGAGACAGCCATTTCGTATCGCATTTTTGGCAAGCCGTTCATCAGGCTCTGGGTACGGAGTTGAGATTGAGCACTTCCTTTCATCCTCAGTCGGACGGTCAGACAGAGAGGACGATTCAGACGTTGGAAGATATGTTACGGGCTTGTGCCTTGGATTGGGGTAATGATTGGGAGCTTCACTTACCGTTGATCGAGTTTGCTTACAATAATAGTTGGCATGCGTCGATCAAAATGGCACCCTTCGAGGCACTCTATGGTAGGCGATGTAGGTCGCCATTATGTTGGGACGAGGCTTCTGAGCTAGTTGGGACGGAGCCGGATATGTTGATGGAGACTAAGGAAAAGATTTTTATTATCCGGGACCGATTGCTGGCTGCCCAGAGTCGTCAGAAATCTTATGCTGATACTCGTCGTCGACCCTTGGAATTTGAGGTAGGAGATCATGTCTTGCTCAAGGTGTCACCGACCAGAGGAGTTTTCCGCTTCGGGAAAAAGGGGAAACTTAGTCCAAGGTATATCGGACCCTTCGAGATTTTGGATAGAGTTGGAGATTTAGCTTATCGCTTGGCATTGCCTCCAGCTTTGAGTCACGTCCACAGTGTTTTTCATGTGTCTCATTTGAGAAAGTACGTACCGGATCCGAGCCACATTATCGACTATAGTGAGATTGACGTAGCCGGGGATATTACCTTTCCGGAGAAACCCGTGCAGATCCTTGAGCGTCGCGAGAAACAACTTCGGCATAAGGCCATTCCACTGGTTAAAGTGCAATGCTCGAGGCATGGAGTCGAGGAGGCGACTTGGGAGACGGAAGAGAAGATGCGGGTGGAATACCCCGAACTATTTATTTCTTAAGTTTCGGGACGACACTTCTTTTTAGAGGGGGAGAATGTAATACCCGGTTGAAATTCATGTCATTTCAAACCTCTTCGTTGTGCGAATTGTGTTTTGTTGGGCGAACCCTTGTAATCATTGCTTGGAACCACCGTTTTGGGGTTCCCGTACTTCCATTTCGTGTTATTGTTTCCCAGATATTGAGTCCTTTGCTTTTATTCTCTTCCCGGGTCGTTTTTCATCATTTTAGGACCCGAGGGGGGTGTGGGCCGCGGCACAAGGAGTGTGCGCCGCGGCACACACATTTTCTAGACCTGGCCGAGCAGACTGTACCCGGTGCCGCGGCATATGCCGGCAGGGCCGCGGCACACTGCCGAGTCACTGCCGCGGCACACCTGTCCGGGCCGCAGCACACTCCCGAGTCACTGCCGCGGCACACCTGTTCGGGCCGCGGCACACTCGTGTTGCATCTTCGACCAAAAACCGTTTGTACCCGGTGCCGCGGCGCAGGCCAGCCGGGCCGCGGCACACTGCCGAGCCCTGTGAGCAGTTTTTGGGCCTATGCCGCGGCACACTTCGGCTGAGCCGCGGCACACAATGCGGTCAACTGCATAATTATGCTTTTTGAGCGAGATGCGGCTCATTTCCTCCATTTTCTTCAACCCACACGAGAGAGAGAGAGAGCTTGAGGAGAGAACTTTGCATCATCTATGTTTTGAGTATTGAATTTATATCATTTTCATTCGGTGGGGAAGCTCGGATCATCGATCTATCGCGTATTCTTCGGATCATAGAGCTTGGATATTCAAGAGGTAATTTCTTCAACATCTTGGTTTTCGATTTTGTATTGGGTAATGATGTTTTGGATGTTAAAATCATGGTGTATGAAGTGATATACACATGATTATGGGCATATTTGATTATTCATCGGATTATTGAAAGATTATTCAAGAACACTTTGAATATTGTGTCGAATTTTGGGGGTTTTCGTAGATTCGTCCGATTTATCCGATTTGAAGCTTGAGAACCTTGAGATTATGATGTATCTATACCGTATGCATGCTTTTCCTACGATTTCACGGACTTGATTCTGCCTTTTTCGGACTTGTGGGAGTTTGGGCGATTTTTCCAACCTTTAGTTGTTTACCCGTGTATTTTCATGAATCGTAGACGAGTTTCGAGAGTTTCTCCGTGTAATTTGAGTATGGATAATTAATTACCATATTCCTTGCGAATCGTTTAGGTGCCGGAAGCGCGTTCTTGGACCTACCGAACTCATACCCTTCCTCCGTTCAATTTCTCGATGTCTCAAAGGTAAGTATATATTTATGATTGTACGTTCTCGACTTTGAAAGTAAGAAATATTGATGGTATGATATGAACGAACCGTTTCTACGGCATTCATAGATATATTGATGGCATGATATGAACGAACCATTTCTACGGCATTCATATATGAATTGATGGCATGATATGAACGAACCGTTTCTATGGCATTCATATGTATTGACGGATGATATGAACGAACCGTTTCTACGGCATTCATATACGTCTCGATGTGACGCTATGAGATTTAGTTATTCCGGAATACTAGTCTTGAATTAATGAATTGACGGTTACTTTTACTTTATTGTCGAGGAGTATTGTGTTTCATACTTGATATACTTGCACTAGCTATTCGACGGCTAACCCCTTTATGGGGGAAATACGTTTTATGTATTTCAGGTTCCAGGAGAGCGGACAGGCAGGTATCGGGTCAGCATGAAGATGGTGGGCAAGTGTGATACTGTGTCTTTCTTCCAGTTATGTTTTGAGTTTTCCATTCAGTGTTGTTGTACTGGATTGGTTATTGAATACTCGAGTATTGTTTTCTATTTTCCTTGATGTTCCGGCCTGTTTTTGCCGAGGTATTGATTCGTGTTGTGACGTCTTTGAATACATTGGTTATGTTTTGAATACCCTTTGTACTGTTTTTCATTTCATTGTGTGTAGACCTTCTCGGTCAAAATTTATAGTTCCGCGTATGTTTAGCCTTGTGGGTCCCACGGCGGGGCTTACGGCACTGTAATATTCCCTAAATAACTTGGGGGTGTTACAGTATGACTCATATTTTTGCACTTGTACTTGCACTAGCAAAACAATGGAGTTTTGCTAACCCCCGAGTATTCGGGGGGTGGATGTCTATTTTTGCATTCAGGTTTTGGAGCATAACACAGGCTCGGCACGAAGGATGATGAAAGTGTTGGGATTCGGTGCCTAAATCGAAGGCCCAGCGGAAGCGGTAAAATGAAAATTAATTCGATCCGAATCCCTACGAGGATCGATCGAGCTACGTATATACGAATATATATAAACGAATTCAACAAGAGATATAGAAACTCACCCTTGTAGTCCGTTGATTAGATGGAATCCTTCTCTTGAGCTATTCCCCAAGCTTTGCTTGATCTCTACGAATCTATTCCGCTCCAAGCCCTTGAACGATCCAACGCCGAAAACACCGCGTCTCTACTTGCCACGCGCCGGAAATATGATCGGAACAACAACACTCGATTAACCTCTAAGGTTACAGCTAGAATCAAGTGATGAAGCTTTTATTACTACACTCTAAGTGTTTAATATATCTCTCAATAATTTTCTATCAATTTTTCTCCAAGAAAAATGAAGAAGAAGTGAATGAAGAAGATGAAGATGAGTGTTAAATTCAAAGTCTATCTCTCTCTCTATCCTCACGTTGGAAAGCTTGGAAAAGAAAGTGATTGTCATATTCATCATTTATTCAACTCCTCACTCATGCATATGGGAATCTAACCCCACCTCAACAATTATCATACATAAAAGAATGGAGACATAAGTCCAAAAAGAAGGTGGCTAGAAATGGGGGGGCATGGAGAAACGGATGAGTTCGGTCCGTTTCGGACTCTCGAGAGTCCAAACAGATAAACTCCAATTCCGTCCCGATGTATTTGTATAGTTTAACTAATCCAATTAATTTCATCATATGAAATACATTATAACATAATTAATTTCTCCAAGAAATAATTATATCCATGAATTAAATTAATCACCCAGTGATATATTTAATTCATTAGGCCGTAAATCAATTTATCCAATAAATCGATTTAGACATCTAATGCCCAAAATTTAGATATCCAATATCTAATACACATAATGAGAGAATTAGCTTTATTCATTCCGTCGTCATCCTATTGCGCGACTCGGTAGGTCCGTCTCAGTTAGCAATGGGAGGAACCAAAGAGTAGTAGCACCACCTAGCCAGCCTGGCGTCCTACACTGTACCCCAACTGAGAACGAACGATTGGGATCATTCAAGAACCATTCTGTCGTGAATACCAGTATACGTATAAACCCTTCTTTCAAATGTCCCGATCAAGTTGTAGGGTCACGGTCAGTCAAACCCTATCTGTACTTGATGCTATGCATGCGTTATTCCAAATCGAGATCATCAAGCTGTAGTGTATCTAATACAACTAGCTCCAATGCTTTGGACAAAGACTTATGATCTCATCTGCCAATAACCGCATAGGACATATAACCCGCTCACTAACGGGAGAAAGAATTCTATCTTGGTATTCAGTAGGACCTGCTACTTGCCCGTCAAGATGCACGTCGAGGTTGACCCCCGCCTTCCGGTTTACAGGGTCGAACTACTCTAATGAAAATCTTGACGTCACAAGCACATCCCTACCAAATTCTCAAGTTGAAGGTTCACGAATACCTATCACAACCTTTCGATTCCGTCATTGACTGTCCCGGAGTGAAATCCATGTGAGGAATCGAGGGTGAGTCGGTTCGAGTATACTAATCCAATTAGCATACCTACAATGTGTGCTCCCACTAACCATTAGTGTTCGACAGGCACTCTCCATGTCAAAGAACACATCATACAAGTCTTCACATAAACTTAACGCCCAGTCAAGTTTCATCGACTTGCAAACGATTAAGTATTTGAGCTATAACCTTTCCAGTGCCGACCCCCTTATCAAATAAGGAGTGGAACATTTTGCTCTCAAATACACGGACTAATTTCTATATGTTTATTTACGAGTTAGGAATGCCAGTAACTACCAGTAAATAAAGAAACAATCATTTGCCTTATATAAATGGTTTACATAATTACAAGTACAATGCCCTCACTCAACAACCTCTGAGTGGCATTCGAGGGCATACTCCTAACAATCTCCCACTTGCACTCAATGCCACACACTATGGTATCTAATACCCATGTTCTCCAGATGACGCTCCAAGCTAGTCTGAGAAAGTGGCTTGGTCAGTGGATCGGCGACGTTGTCGGCCGAGTCTACTCTGTGCAGCACAATGTATCCCTTGCGAACAAATTCTCTTACGAGATGATACTTCCTCTCAATATGTTTGGTGCTGTTTTGAAACCTCGGCTCCTTGGCCTGCGCTACAGCTCCATCGTTGTCGCAAAGACAATGAACAGCTCAAAGACATGGTATCACTTGAAGTTCTCCCAGAAACTTCTTAATCCAGAACCCTTCCTTGGAAGCCTCCGAGGCTGCTTGATACTCAGCCTAACAGGTGGAATCAGCAGTCGCGCTTTGCTTGGCACTACGCCGAGATACTGCTCCTCCATTAAGAGTAAATATGTAGCCAGAAGTGGACATCGAGTCGTCTTTTAGTCCTTGGAAGTCCGAATAAGTGAATCCCACCACATCCAGTTCTCCACCGCCATACATCAGAACCATATCTCTAGTCCTTCTCAAGTACTTGAGAACGTTCTTTACGGCAGTCCAATGTTCCCTACCTGGGTTTGCCTGAAACCTACTCACCACGCTTACAGCATGCGCGATGTCAGGTCTTGTACACAACATCGCATACATAAGGCTACCCACGGCCGAAGCATATGGTATATTACTCATTTCCTTGCGTTGTTCCTCACTTTGAGGACACATCTTCAAGGAGAGTTTTATTCCATGTTGCATCGGTAGGAACCCTATTTTAGAATCATCCATCTTAAATCGCTTTAAGATTTTATCTATATAGAGGGCTTGGGAAAGACCTATTGTTCTCTTCGCTCTATCCCGGAAGAGTCGAATACCAAGAATATAGGTAGCTTCTCCCAAGTCTTTCATGGAGAAATTACTCGAAAGCCAAGCTTTCACAGAACTGAGCATTCCCACATAATTTCCTATTAGTAGAATGTCATATACATATAGTACTAAGAATGCGATCTTGCTCCCACTAACCCTATTGTATACACAAGGTTCCTCCTCATTTTGCACGAAATCAAACTCTTTGATTGCCTCGTCAAAACGAAGGTTCCAACTACGCGACGCTTGCTTCAGTCCATAAATGGAATGCTGAAGCTTGCACACTTTCTGAATATCGACTTCGGACACAAAGCCTTTAGGCTGCTCCATATAGATTTCCTCCTCGAGGAATCCATTAAGGAAAGCCGTCTTTACGTCCATTTGCCATATCTCATAATCGTGGTAGGCAGCTATAGCAAGCATCATGCGAATAGACTTGATCATGGCTACGGGCGAGAAGGTATCGTGGTAATCGATCCCTTCCTTCTGGGTATAACCCTTTGCCACAAGCCTGGCCTTATAGGCGTCAACCTTGCCATCACCATCAGTCTTTCTCTTGTAGATCCACTTGTTCCCAATAGGCACTATGCCCTTGGGGCGGTCTACTAGAGTCCAGACCTAATTGACATGCATCGAGTCTATCTCAGCTTCCATAGCTTCACGCCATTTCGCGGAGTCTACATCCACCATCGCTTGGTCATAGGTCTTCGGGTCGGTCTCTTGGCTATCACTTGGAACCTCATGGAGACCCAGCTCCTCCAAGTGCACAAGCCCATACCTCTCAGGTAAATGAGACACCCTACTAGACCTACGAGGTGGTTGTACTTGTGTTTCAGAAAGTTCGGTTCCAGTTTCTTGCACAGGTGTCTCTCGAGGAGTTTCATTGTATTCTTCTAAAGTAATACTTCTACCTGCTCTGCCTTCCTGAATGAACTCATCTTACAGGAAGTGTGCTTGTAAAGCAACAACGATCCTTCGATCTTCGGGCATGTAGAATTGTCCCAGACGGGAATCCAATGAAACGTCCCTTCGCAGACCTAGCTTCCAACTTTTCCACCTTAGTCTTCTTGACATAGGCGGGTCATCCCCAAATCCTAATATGATTAAGACTTGGTTTCCTTCCCTCCCACATCTCATGTGGAGTTTTAGGAACGGATCTAGAAGGACATCTGTTTAAGATATACGTGGCAGTCAGGAGTGCATTACCCCACAGGTAAATCGGCAAGTCAGTATAGCACAACATGGAATGGACCATGTTCAACAGGGTTCGGTTCCTTCTTTCTGACACACCATTTAACTGAGGAGTACCTGGAGGTGTTAGTTGTGAAACTATTCCATGTTCCTTAAGGAATTCGTCAAACTCCATACTCATATACTCACCACCTCGGTCCGACCGAAGTGCTTTGATATGATTACCAGTTTGTTTCTCGACTAGGGCCTTGAATTCCTGGAATTTCTCAAAAGTCTCGGATTTATGTTTCATTAAGTATACATAACCATACCTAGTATGATCATCTGTAAACGTTATGAAATATTGATATCCATCACATGCTGCTTCCAAAGCACCACATACGTCGGTATGGATTAATCCCAGTTTATCAGCGGCTCTTTCAAAAGTCCCTGTGAAGGGGGACTTAGTCATTTTGCCTTTAAGGCAAGATTCACAAGTAGGAAAGGGATCTGATCCCAATGGACCCATAAGTCCATTCTTTTCCATCTTGTAAACCTTGGTCTGACCAACATCACCAAGTATAAGATGCCATTTCAAAACTTGATTGGTTTCATCCCTACCACGTTTTCTAGTCATAGTATTCACAACTACTTTGTTGCTGAGATCTAGATGATACAATCCATTTAACAATGTAGCAGTACCCACTAGTTTATTTCTAAAATAAATTTTGTAGGAACCATCACCAATGAAAAATGAAAAGCCTTTTCGGTCCATGACCGGAATGGATACAATGTTTTTGTGCCCCTTGGGCAAAACAAGTACATCTTCTAAAGTCAAAACAAAGCCGGATTCTAAACCCAAAAGAAGTGATCCTATGTCGGTCGCCTCGACACTATGCCCGCTTCCGACTGTGATCATAACTTCTCCAGCTCCAAGCTTCCTACTTTGTTCCAGATCCTGATTCACGGTACAAATATGAGAACTAGCACCAGAATCCAGTATCCAGAAAGTAGAAAATACAGTAGCAGAACAATTTGTTTCCAAAACTAAATGTTCTGTACCTGAAGTGCCATGAAGAATCGGATAGTCTCTAGCCCAGTGGCCCAGCTCACCGCACTTGAGACAAGCATCCTTCTTCTTCTTGTTCTTCGGAACCATCGGGGCCTTGCCCTTACCCTTAAGGTCCTTAACTTGTGGTCCAATTTGCTTCTTGGTCTTTTTCTTCTTGTTCTTAGACCTCCAAGATCCAGAAGAAATCACAAGAGAAGACTCCTTCATCCGCGGAGTCTTCATTTGAGACTGAGCGGTCACAAGTTTGTTCATTAGCCCAGCTAAATTACATGCAATCTCATTGCAGTTGAAGTTCATAACAAGCGTGAGAAGGAATCGGGGAGAGACGTAGGATAAGGTCGGTTTGGAGAGAAGTATCCATTTTAAAATCAAGAGCCTCCAATCTCTCGATCATGGATATCATTTTGAGGACGTGTTCCCCAACCTTCTCACCTTCCTTCATCCTTGCACCGAACAGTTGCTTGGATATCTCATATCTAGCAGTTCTGCTGTGCTCACCATAAAGTTCGGTTAAGTGAGATAGAATCTGCCTAGCGGAAGTCATTTTCTCATGAGCTCTCTGAAGCTCATTAGACATGGAAGCCATCATATAAGCACGGACTTTCACGTCATCCTTAATCCACTTTTCATGGTTTTCAATCTCTTCCTGATTGGCTCGGGTCCGCACAGGAGGCGCCGGAATGTTCGTCTCCAAGACGTTGTTGGGATTCCAGAAATAAAATGAAATACGCAGCGGAAATAAATACGAATCCCAAACAGGATCGATCAAGTAACGTATATACGAAAAAATTAAATACGAAGATAAAGGATCATACCCTTGAAGCCTTTGAAATAAATCTTCGTAAATATGGATGACGAGCACGAACCCTATCCCGAACACGAAATCCCTTCGTTCCAAGCACCGAAAATACGAAGCCTCTACTTCACACGCGTCGGAAGTTGCCCGGAAAAATTCGATAGCAATCCGTTCTGTAAGAACACGGCTAGGAATTACTATAGAAATTTATATATCCTTTTCTTTCTTAATTTTTCTCACTCAAAGTGGAAACTTGAAGAAAAACTTCTCCCTCTCTCACTTCCAATTTTCTCACGGCAGGAGCAGCTCCCTTGCATCCTTGAGTATGATATCAAGTCATATTCTTTTATAGATGAGTTGGTCATTATATCCCATATAATAATATCACATCATGTATTAATCATGTGAGAATAGAATCTCAACATTATTACTACAAAACATAACAAGACATACAACATGCAAGGTTGAATTAATTCATGTGAGGTGGGGAAGGTGGCGGCCCATGGAAGTTTCCTAGAAACGAGCCGAGCCACTCGGCTTGTGTACCGGACATTCGTCAAATGACTCCGTTAAATACACTCCTTTTAATCATCAATGTATTTATATTAATTAATTAATATAATTAATTAATTATATCAAATACAAATATATTTCTCTAAGACATATAATTTATGAATTAAATTAATTACCCGGTAACTTAATTTTAATTCATAAGACCGCTATTTGATTTATCCAATAAATCATAATTAGATATCCAATATCTAATATTAATAGAGAGATAATAAATTCACATTTATCCGTCAACGCTCCTAATGCGCGACTCCGTAGGTCCGTCTCAGCCGGCATTGGGAGGAACCAATGAGTGCGGGCAGCACTTAGCCAGCCTAGCGGGCCGCACTGTAAACCCCGACTGAGAACGAATGAAGGGATCATTCCAGAACCATTATGTCGTGAATACTATATACGTATAGACCCTTCATCAGATGTCTCGGTCAAGTCTTCAGGTCACGGTAAATTCAAACCCTACTGTTGACTAAACTTTATACATGTGTTAATGCAAATCAAGACTCATTGATTAATAATGTATCTAATACGACTATATCATAATGCTTTGGCCAAAGACTTATGATCTTATTTGCCATTAACCGTATAGGACATTCGCCTGCTCACTAACAGGAGATAGAATCCTTTCTTGGCGTACAGTAAAGACTGCTACCTGCCCATATGGTCCGCACTTCGAGGACGACTCAACAATTAAGCAAATGAGTCTAACTACTCTAATGACAAACTAAACGTCACAGGCACATCTTCTATTGAACCCTCAAGTCAAAGGTCCACGTATACTATCACAACCTTTCGATTTGTCATCGACTCTCCAAGAGTGAATACCGTGTGACTGAATCGAGTATGAGTCGTGTTCGAGTATACTGGCCCCACCAATATACTTATAACTATGCTATCAAGATGTGCACACGTCCTAGCATCAGTTATACAAGTCGTATTAAAACTTAATGCCCATTTTAAGTTTATTGACTTGCGAAAAATTTACGTAAATAAACTTTAAACACTTCCAGTGCATTTTCTCTTATCCCATAACGAGAATGGAATGTTCGATTTATTTACATGGACTTCACTTCAATGTTTAACAAGTCAAGAATGCAATTGAAATACAATAAACAGTGAATGAATCGTATTGCCTTTTTATTAATTATTCCATAATTACAAGTACAATGCCCTTACTCTCTCATCCCCTGAGTGGCATTCGAGGGCATATTCCTAACAATATCCCACTTGCACCCAATGCCACACATCATGGTATCCAATACCCTTGTTCTTCAGATGTCTTTCTAAGACAGCCTCAGATAATGGCTTAGTCAGCGGGTCAGAGACATTGTCTTCTGAGTCTACTCTTTGCAATGAAACATATCCTTTTTTCACCATCTCTCAAACGATGTGGTATTTTCTCTCTATATGCTTGGTGTTGTGGTAAGCCCTAGGCTCCTTGGCTTGGGCGACAACTCCATCATTATCACAGAATAGTGATATAGGCAGCTCCGCATTAGGCACCACTTGAAGTTCTTGCATAAACTTCTGCATCCAAAATGCTTCTTTGCTAGCCTCTGAGGCAGCTTGATACTCTGCTTGGCAGGTGGAATCTGCAGTAGCAGTTTGCTTGGAGCTTCTTCAAGATACTGCTCCTCCATTGAGAGTAAATAAATACCCAGATGTCGACTTAGAGTCGTCATTGTCTCCTTGAAAATTAGAATCGGTGAATCCAATCACTTTCAGTTTTCCATCACCATAAGTAAGAACCAAATCTCTAGTTCTTCTTAAGTACTTAAGAATGTTCTTTACGGCAGTCCAGTGTTCCCTACCCAAGTTTGATTGAAATCGGCTTACCATACTCACAGCGTAGGCTAAGTCCGGTCTTGTTCACAACATAGCATACATGAGGCTTCCCACTATCGAGGCATAGGGCACCTTACTCATCTCTCTTGTCTTCCTCACTTTGAGGACACATTTTCGTGGTGAGATGAATTCCATGTCGCATGGGAAGGAACCCTCTTTTAGATTCATCCATCTTGAATCTTCTCAGAATTTTATCTATATAGAGGGCTTGGGAAAGTCCTATCATTCTTCGTGGTCTATCTCTGTAAAGACGGATCCCTAGAATATAAGAAGCTTCTCCCAAGACTTTCATGGAGAACGTTTTAGAAAGCCAAGCCTTCATAGTGCTGCGCATTGCTATGTTATTTCCTATAAGTAGAATATCATCTACATATAGTACTAAGAACGCAATGTTGCTCCCACTGACCCTTTTGTAAACACATGGTTCCTCCTCATTTCACACGAAGTCAAAGTCCTCTGACTGCTTCTTCAAATCAAAGGGGTCGTCCTCACGACCATCAGGTGTGTCGTGGTGACCCAGTTCCTCGACATGTGTATAGCCATACCTCTAAGGTAAGTGAGACACCTTATCAGACCTTTGAAGTGGAGGTTGTGTTACAATAGGTTCGGTTCTTGATCCCTGATTAGATGTCTCCTTAGGATTTTCATTATGCTCTTCCAAAGAGATATTTCTACCCGAGCCACCTTCATGAATGAATTCATCCTCAAGAAAGTGTGCTTGTAATGCCACAACGACCCTTTGGTCTTCTGGCATGTAGAATAGATAACCCATAGAGTCCTCTGAATATCCAATGAAACGTCCTTTGATGGACCTCGCTTCCAGTTTGTCCACTTTAGCCTTTTTGACATAGGCTGGACATCCCCAAATCCTTATGTGATTAAGGCTAGGTTTCTAACCCTTCCACATCTCATGCGGAGTGATAGGAACGGATTTGGAAGGACATCTATTTAGGATATAGGCAGCGGTTAGTAAGGCATACCCCCACAGGTAAATTGGTAAATCAGTGTAATTTAACATGGAGCGAACCATGTCCAACAAAGTTCGATTTCTCTTTTCTGAAACACCATTTAACTGTGGGGTTCCTGGCGGCGTGAATTGTGAAACTATTCCATGTTCCTTAAGGAACTCATCAAACTCTGTGCTTATATATTCGCCGCCTCGATCCGACCGAAGTGTTTTGATATGACATCCAGTTTGTTTTTCAACCAGGGCCTTAAATTCTTTGAATTTAGTGAAGGCTTCGGATTTATGTTTCATTAAGTACACAATCCCATACCTAGTATGATCATCTGTAAACGTTATGAAATATTGTTATCCGTCTCGGGCCATTTCTAAAGCACCACAAACGTCGGTATGTACCAATCCAAGTTTATCAGCAGCCCTTTCAAAAGTTCCTGTGAAGGAGGACTTAGTCATTTTGCCTCCAAGGCAAGATTCACAAGTTGGATAGGGTTCTACACCCAATGGACTTAAAATTCCATCTTTCTTCATTTTCTGAACCTTGGTATGACCAACATGACCAAGTCTAAGGTGCCATTTAAGAGCTTGATTAGTATCTTGCCGACCACGTTTCCTAGTTATAGTGTTCACTACCATTTTATTTTGCATGTTCAGATGATATAAACCATTCAACAATGTAGCTGTGCCAACCAATTTATTTCGAAAATAAATTTTACAACTACCATTTCCAATGAAGAAACAAAATCCTTTCTGGTCCAAGACTGGAATGGATACAATGTTTTTATGCCCCTTGGGCAAAACAAGTACTTCATATAATGTCAAAATAAAACCAGATTCTAAACCCAGTAGGATTGATCCAATATCGGTTGCCTCGACACTTTGTCCGCTTCCGAAAATGATCATTATTTCCCCAGCTTCAAGTTTTCTACTTCGTTCCAGTTCCTGATTCATAGTACAAATATGAGAAGTGGCACCTGAATCTAGAATCCATGAAGCAGAATATACAGTAGCGGAACAATTAGTTTCAAAAACAAAAAGTTCCGTACCCGATGCGCCATTAATATTAGGACAAGTCCTTCACCAGTGACCCATCTCACCGTATTCAAGGCATTTGTCCGTAGGTTTTGGACCGTCTACCTTTTGAACCTTTCGGGCCTTACCCTTTCCTTTCTGTACCCCTTTCTTGGGTTTGTACTGCTCGTAGGTCTTTTTCTTCTTGTTTTTGGACCTCTGAGGCCCAGAAGAAATCACAAGAGCAGCCTCTCTCGGTTTAGTCTTCATGTTAGACTGTGCCGTCACCAGT
Organism: Orobanche coerulescens; assembly: GCA_033398695.1. NCBI lineage: Eukaryota > Viridiplantae > Streptophyta > Magnoliopsida > Lamiales > Orobanchaceae > Orobanche > Orobanche coerulescens. The sequence goes on along the minus strand of CM065804.1, from coordinate 92,222,184 downwards.
TTATTCATTAGCCCAGCTAATGTGCATGTAATTTCATTACAATTGAAATTCATTACAAACTGCGTGAAAGAGTCAGGGAGAGATTGAAGAATGAGATCAATTTGAAGGGATAAATCCATATTAAAGTTGAGCACCTCGAGCCTCTCAATCATAGAGATCATATTGAGGATGTGGTCTCCCACTTTCTCCCCTTCCTTCATCATAGCACTGGACAACTGCTTCGATATGTCATATCTAGCAGTCCTACTGTGCTCTCCATAAAGTTCGGTCAAGTGTGCGAGAATCTGCCTAGCAGAAGTCATTTTCTCGTGCGCTCTCTGCAGCTCATTAGTCATTGAGTCCATCATAAAGCCATGGACTAGCACGTCATCCTTGACCCATGTTTCATGGACATCAATATCTTCCTGGTTACCCCTGGTCCGGATTGGATTCGGTGGAATGTCCGCCTCCAAGACGTATCCCAGAGACTCCATACTGACTACAATCATTAGATTCCGCAACCAGTCAACAAAATTGGGTCCAATTAGGAGATTCTTTTCAAGTAGTATTGCAAGTGGGTTTTTAGCCATTTTTAGAGAGATTCAGTTTCGTTTTCTGCAAAGATTTAGACAAGATTCAATTAGTGACTTGTTTAATTATGACCGAGTATAGAATTTAAGGGCTTGTATAATTCTTGTCTCGGCTCCCACTAATTTTATTGGAACTATACACTCCCATGTTATAATCCGGAAGTCATGGGTGACTTCATAGTGGTGATCGATTTCTATACAAAGTTTAATAGAGGGCAAACCATACGGTTTCTATTCTATTATTCTTTATAAAGTGGTGTTTAATACCAACTCATCTAATAGATGATTAGATCTTCTTTTACCCCTAGTTCACTTGCCCTCAACCCATTCGGTTTCCATGGCTCGCTGAACTATCTAAGTTTAAAACGTCAACTCCTATTAGTCTGACAATTGAACCGCCAACCCATACGGTTTATAGGGGTTTGATTTGTCACAACCAAAGGCATCTAATGCACTCTAGGAATTTATCAACTTTCCCCATATTGTTGCCCAAAATATTTATCCGAAGATTAAATACTGCTGGAATGGATGGACAACAAACAAGGTTGCGGGAGCACTTCCGAGAGAATATGAATAAACACAAGATTTGCCGGGTTTGTTAGGCCCGGGCTTGAATGCTCTCGCGAGATGTTATTAATACGAATATTCGTGGATACAAGTATTAATGTGAGAATCTAAGTACAATGAGTGTAAAAAGATCCTGTTAATCGAGCTCTTGAGCGAAGCTTGGTGTTCTTCGTCCCTTCCAATCGTCTTCTATATGAGAGAGGACGAGAGAAGAAAGAACCGAGAGATAGCTGTTGCCAAGAGTAGGAGAAAGCCAAGTTGTGTGTATTGCTTCTGTGTTATGCGTGAATGGCTAGAATGACAGAGAGTGCTGAAGAATTTCCCCTTTCCGGACAAGTGCAGGCTGCCCTCTATTTATAGGGGCTGAGGAGCCTTGTCTTCTGGCGGGCGATCGCCTTCCGGCCAATATAATAATGGGGCGATCGTCTGCCGGCCAATATAATAATGGGGCGATCGTCTGCCGGCCAATATAATAATGGGGCGATCGTCCTTAAGTCACACGGGCTGTCGGCCTAAAGTCCAAGGCAGCTGCTGGCAGCCAGCTGTGCGGTCCAATGAGGAGCCAGCACGCGTCTGGAGTCACTGTCACATGCGGTCCTACCGACACCTTTTGGCGGGCCTGTAGGCTGGTGGGAAGATGCTGACAGGCTGTGGTCAACGATCCGTGATATGCGGATCTTGTCTTGACACTGCACGTGGGCTTTGTCCCGAGGTTCGGCCTTTGCCGACTGGATGACCATCGGCTTTGAGCGGCATGAGGCGGTCGATATCGGTCGGTCGCCAGGAGTCGATTGCCAAGTACCGAGAGACGATTGTCTTAGATGTCGATCGCTCGGCACCGGTACTTGTCCTGGGACCTTCGGTCGGCCGATCTATCTTGGCTGTCGGGCTTAGGCTAGGTCGCCTAGTCGCTGGTCGGCAGTTCTGCCTTGGCTGCTCGGCAATGGCTAGGTCGCCCGATCTCCGAGGCGATCGCGGTCAGAGAGTATAATTCTCGACACAACAATTGCCCCCCAGCTTGCTCCGATGTTGAAGACATGGGGCGAGGTGGTTCTTGCTGGCGATCGTGTAAGATGAGGACGGGCGATCCGTTGAGCTGACTTTGGATTCGGACTTGGGCTATCTGGTCGATTGGCTAGCTATCTTTCGGTCTTGTACCTGCAAAAAACAACATTGGCCGATCCCCCTCAGAAACTTGATGGTTTCGTCGTTTGAGGAATCGTGCACAGTCGCGGAGTTCGATGGACCGACTCCATGACCGTGTCTTGTGCGCGAAGACATTGAGTGTCTCGTGACTCATTTTATTGTGAGGGTCCTCTGTTAGGCTGCGCCTCGCCTCGTATTTAACCGAAGGGCGTGCGGTCTTGGTCTAGAGGAGTCCTTGCGCGGGGCAGCGTCGGATGATTCAACTCCACGTCCGCGGCTTGTTAGCTCTGCTTCCACCTCGGCCCGCCATGTACATGGCGAACCTAGACGGTGTACGTTGAGACGGGGGTAGTGACGCGTCGCATTGTCCGGGTTCACCATGTTAGATGATGGACCTTGAGGGCGGGCGATCGTGTCCACTGATTAGTTTTGGAGGGCCCTCAGACTACGCCGGCCTCGTATTTAAATGAAGGGCGGGCGATGTTGGCCCAAAGGGACCTTGCATGGCCGAAGCATCCGGTTCCATCGACTACCAGGACCATGGCTTTATGATGTGCGGTGGAGGCGATCTCGTGCCTTAGTCCATCACGTTAGATGGTGAACTGTTGATGGCGACCGAGTCCTCCGGTTTTGGATGATGTTTCTTGATGATGGCGATCGGGCTGGAAGATTGTGATCGTCGCTCGGCTGCCGATCACATTATTCATAGGTTGATACCAGCGATCGGGCGGGAGATCGTCGTTCGGGCGCCGATCACGCTTCTCATAGGCTAAGAAGAAACCTTTGCCTGGCCAGAAAGTCTGCGGCTTTAGCGCGGAAGATCGCGTAGGTCATGGGTTGGTCCTTCGTAAGATGCCTGAACATAGGCGAAAGACCATGAAATCCTCCTAGGACCACGTAGAGGGCGATCTCATCGCTTACGGGCTCGCTGTTGAGGATGATCTCGTCCACCCGGTCGATGTAGTCCGAGTCGGACTCTTCTTCCCCTTGCTTGATCCGCAACATGCGATGGGGACCTTCTGGCCGAGCGGCCCTAGTGGCGAAGTGCTCTGTGAAGACGCTCTCCAGTTGGTTAAAGGAACCGATGGACCGAGGCGGTAATGAGGCGTACCACCTGTGGGCGAGGTCGTCCAGCGTCAAAGGGAACATTCGGTACCTGGTCGCGTTAGATGCCCAACACCCGGTCATGTAGATGTTGAACTTGCCCAGGTGCATTTCGGGGTCTGATCTCCCCTCATACAAAGGTGTTTGCGGAGGAGTGATCTTATTTTGCAAGGGGGCGAGCTCGATGTGGACCACGAGCGGCTCGCTCGGCTAAGCGATCGTCTTCTTGGCGCCTTGTAACACCCCCAAAACCAACCGGGAATATTACAGCGCCGTGGGCCCCATATTAGAACCCACAAGGCTAAAATCATTTTCGCAAACGTTTAAAAATGTCAAAAAGCCCTTTGAAAGTACACACACACGCAGCGGATAAAAACACAGTTCATGAGAATACCGAAAGCCATTTTGAAATATACCACACAGAGGATGAAACATAATTAAATACATTGCAACGGAATTAGAAAACCAGAAAAGAATACATAATCCCAACAATCACGCCATAGCCAGTATCACCGGAAAGCTCATCCCTTCACGACCGCTACTAGCTCGAACTCCGAGTACCTAAAAGATAAAGCCCACGACGGGGTCAGCCATAATACTCAACAATGATAACGATCACATCACAAAAACAATACATATCAATGTAATTACAAGGTAAGAATAATTCCAATATGATCTCATCGAAGTAACCTTACCAACCTGTCACAACCATAACAATCAAATCTTACCATATCCCACGCCTCGTGTCCTTAAGTAATGAACGAATTCAAAAGTAATCACCTGTACTGTATCCGAAACACTACAAAGATTTCCAAACAGAAACATATCTCGAGTATAGAATAATCTGGTCAAGTTCGATTCTGCCGGCTGGGTCGCACAATCGGAACCCAATACTGATAGGAACTGATATCACACGTATATCTGCAAATCAACTGTCCCGAAACAATGGCAAGTCCCGGATATCAATACAAAGCATGAATGCTCACACAATCAATAATGATAAACAATTGATGCATCACAACGGAAATATCAACGACATGATATTTCCACACAAGATCGACAAGGGATCAACCACGGACGAGAATACCATGATGTGGTAACTCCAACGAGATCAATGAAGAATCAATAACCGGGAATACCGACAATACGACAAATCCCAACAAGGTCAATAAAAGGTCGACAACCGAGAATACTGACGACACAGTAAGGATCAACGAAGAACCAATAATCGAGAATACCGACGACACGGTAAACTCTAACAAGGTCAATAAGAGTCGACAACCGAGAATACTGACGACACAGTAAATTCTAGCAAGATCAATAAGGACCAACAACCGGGAATACCAACGATACGGTAAACTCCAATAACATCAATCTAGGACTAATAACCAAGAATACCAACGGTGAGACAACTCCCAAACGGAATCAACAAGGATCAATAACGAACGAGATTACCAATGACAGGGTGAACTCCAATCGAGATTTATAAAGGATCGATATCAATGAGTTGACCATCGATATGGTAACTCCGAACGAGATTAGTAAAGGTTCAACGGTGACAGATACACGAGAGAATAAAATCGTCAACCATATACAAATCATATATACGGGGTTTCAAAGACAACCCGAATATCGAACAGACCCAATTATACATGGACTGTGAACGACCAATCAATAAGACTCAAGATGGACGTCACGATACGCTCGATCCGGACATGTGTCCGTGTACAAGCCAACCACGGGTATTGATCAGTACACGTCTGGTCTCGTACCTAATCAGCCTCACGAAGTACGTCTCGTGTGCACGGTTCAATATGAGGTCGAAACCAACATATGCTACACGTGCCCGTCCCGAAAATCCTACACATGAACGATCATAACGTATCTGACTCCAGATATGCCACGTTACAACATGACAACAGATCTCGATGAAACACATATCCAACAAGGATCAGAAGATTTTCCAAGAGGGCAACAATAACTCGATCATGAAAGACCGACACGACCACAATGTCGTATTCCGTGAGACAGTAGTCCACAGCATGCTCAACAATGCATATAATAATAGCATATAAACTCCCAAGGCAGCAGCCAAGGGTCACGGAAGCATCTACTCAGGAATACTCCGGACAATATCACATAAACTCCCAAGGCAGCAGCCGAGGGTCACGGAAGCATCTACTCAGGAATACTCCGGACAATATCACATAAACTCCCAAGGCAGCAGCCGAGGGTCACGGAAGCATCTACTCAGGAATACTCCGGACATAGGTGCCGTTTAGGTCTTATCCCCTAACACATTTCCATTCGGGTACCATACAGGTTTTATCCCCAACACATCGGCCCCACAGATTACGGCTCAAGAAAGAGCACTTCACAAAACGTAACAAACAATGGTGCACATTCACCGCATGAAATATCAACACACACATGCAATAATGCAACATGATGATTATCATAATCTAACAATATTAATTTACCTCAAGCTGGAGACGCTACCCTTTCCACGACCAACTGCCCTGAACGAATACACGGTTTATCCGACAATCCAAAATGAAGTACAGTCCACAACTAATACCAAACCACCATCCCGAGTTCAACATCGACACGATAACTAACCTTGATATCCAACTTCTCATGCAATAGACCAAATTATAATTCACGTTCCCATTTCCATTAGACATCCTTAAAATCATATATATTATGATTTATCTTACATACCACCATTCCGACAATTCATATATTCAATAATACCATTGCTATATGAATCATAAATGAAATGAAAACGAAATCATTTATTAACATTATGAACTGAGCAAGCATAACTTGCCTTGATACCAATTCGACGAAGCCGCTATCAATCCCGCCGTCTTCGTCTACAAGCTCCGCAGCACAACGGTTAACTTCAACGATCACTATACATTATGATTTATCTTACATACCACCATTCCGACAATTCATATATTCCATAATACCATTGCTATATGAATCATAAATGAAATGAAAACGAAATCATTTATTAACATTATGAACTGAGCAAGCATAACTTGCCTTGATACCAATTCGACGAAGCCGCTATCAATCCCGCCGTCTTCGTCTACAAGCTCCGCAGCACAACGGTTAACTTCAACGATCACTAAACGCAACCTTCGATCCGGGTGGAGGATGATGTTAATCCATGATTCCAACTTCCAAAACATGTTGTTATAAGTTGATTCTCCTCAAAACCATCAACTTTGCTGAAGAAATCGCAAAAGGAACGGAGAAAAATGGAAAATGATAAGGGTGACTCGGTCCAGGCCTTATATAGGCCGAGACCTGCCGGCCAGTTACGTACGTAACCGGCGGGTCCTTACGTACGTAGCCGGCTGCGGCCTAACCTTCTGTCCAGTTTGTTCGGCACCTTTACGTACGTAACCGGCAGCTCCCTTACGTACGTAATCGGCCATTACGGCCGTAACCGACCACTGCCTACGAACGTAATCGGCCAGTCCTAGCCCCCAGCGAGTCACTACCGACCATGCTCGGCCATCCCAACGAGTCACGTCCGGCCATGCTCGGCCATCCAAGTCATCTCGGACACGACTCGGCCAGTCGCCCCGTAACGTACGTAACACTTGTTCCGTTGTGTACGTAATACGTATGTTGACTTGCTACAGTATAATGCTCGTATTACGTACGTAATACACCCTGTATAACGTACGTAACTCCATCCGTTGACTCACCTGTCCACATCTGCGCCAAAAGCTGCCGACCACGGGCCCAACTGTCTGATTCCTCTTGTTACGTACGTAATACCTTACGCTTAACGTACGTAACACGTACCACTTAGCGTACGTTATCTCAAAGTCTTAACGTACGTTAACAGATCCATACTTAGCCATTTCCGCCCCTGTCTGTCGTCTCAATAAACCGAACACATACACGCGACATACCGAATACATATACTCGTTCCGATAACATTTCCATACGATACATCTGATGCACGATATCCTCAATTACAACTGTCGACCAAGTACGGCAATCATACAAACACTCATACGGTATATCCGACATCGAAAACACACCAAGCATGTAATATCCTAGAATCAAAATAACCTCGATAGACATACTGGCACGGCTGTCACGGTTTCCAAAATTATCTACTCATCTCGTGTCGGTCCCACTCTGTACAGTACATCCCAGATAAAATAATGCGAAAAATTCATAGTGAAATTCTAGGATATTACATATCTACCCACTTAAATAAGTTTCGTCCTCGAAACTCAAAATCCTGTCACAATCAGTATCTCAATGCCGAAATATTTCAAAATCACGACACCATACTCAAATAATCATCATCAAAACTGAAATAACTGAAAGAACACACTTACAGGTCCGTGAAGTCGATGATCTTCCGTGATACCAGCATACGACTCCCATACAAGTCTAAACACACCGGCATCGCAAATACAATAATTTGAAAATATTTCAAAAATTTTGAAACCTCCAAAATCGGTTTGACCCAAAAGTCAGAAAATCCTTTTCAAAAGTCACGCTACTACCGCACCGGTAGAGCCACATAACACACACGCCCGGGTCTTACGAAACCCAAGCTCCGATACCATCTTCTGTAACACCCCCAAAACCGACCGGGAATATAACAGCGCCATGGGCCCCATATTGGAACCCACAAGTCTAAAATCATTTTCGCAAACGTTTAAAAATGTCGAAAAGCCCTTTGAAAGTACACACACACGCAGCGGATAAAAACACAGTTCATGAGAATACCGAAAGCCATTTTGAAATATACCACACAGCGGATGAAACATAATTAAATACATTGCAACGGAATTAGAAAACCAGAAAAGAATACATAATCCCAACAATCACGCCATAGCCAGTATCACCGGAAAGCTCATCCCTTCAAGACCGCTACTAGCTCGAACTCCGAGTACCTAAAAGATAAAGCCCACGACGGGGTCAGCCATAATACTCAACAATGATAACAATCACATCACAAAAACAATACATATCAATGTAATTACAAGGTAAGAATAATTCCAATATGATCTCATCGAAGTAACCTTTCCAACCTGTCACAACCATAACAATCAAATCTTACCATATCCCACGCCTCGTGTCCTTAAGTAATGAACGAATTCAAAAGTAATCACCAGTACTGTATCCGAAACACTACAAAGATTTCCAAACAGAAACATATCTCGAGTATAGAATAATCTGGTCAAGTTCGATTCTGCCGGCTGGGTCGCACAATCGGAACCCAATACTGATAGGAACTGATATCACACGTATATCTGCAAATCAACTGTCCCGAAACAATGGCAAGTCCCGGATATCAATACAAAGCATGAATGCTCACACAATCAATAATGATAAACAATTGATGTATCACAATAAAAATATCAACGACATGATATTTCCACACAAGATCGACAAGGGATCAACCACGGACGAGAATACCATGATGTGGTAACTCCAACGAGATCAATGAAGAATCAATAACCGGGAATACCGGCAACACGGCAAATCCCAACAAGGTCAATAAAAGGTCGACAACCGAGAATACCGACGACACAGTAAGGATCAACGAAGAATCAATAATCGAGAATACCGACGACACGGTAAACTCTAACAAGGTCAATAAGAGTCGACAACCGAGAATACTGACGACACAGTAAATTCTAGCAAGATCAATAAGGACCAACAACCGGGAATACCAACGATACGGTAAACTCCAATAACATCAATCAAGGACTAATAACCAAGAATACCAATGGTGAGACAACTCACAAACGGAATCAACAAGGATCAATAACAAACAAGATTAACAATGACAGGGTGAACTCCAAACGAGATTTATAAAGGATCGATATCAATGAGTTAACCATCGATATGGTAACTCCGAACGAGATTAGTAATGGTTCAACGGTGACAGATACATGAGAGAATAAAATCATCAACCATATACAAATCATATATACGGGGTTTCAAAGACAACCCGAATATCGAACAGACCCAATTATACATGGACTGTGAACGACCAATCAATAAGACTCAAGATGGACGTCACGATACGCTCGATCCGGACATGTGTCCGTGTATAAGCCAACCACGGGTATTGATCAATACACGTCTGGTCTCCTACCTAATCAGCCTCACGAAGTACGTCTCGTGTGCACGGTTAAATATGAGATCGAAACCAACATATGCTACACGTGCCCGTCCCGAAAATCCTACACATGAACGATCATAACGTATCTGACTCCAGATATGCCACGTTACAACATGACAACAGATCTCAAAGAAACCCATATCCAACAAGGATCAGAAGATTTTCCAAGAGGGCAACAATAACTCGATCATGAAAGACCGACACGACCACAATGTCGTATTCCGTCGACAAGAGTCCACAAAGATGCTCAACAATGCATATAATAATAGCATATAAACTCCCAAGGCAGCAGCCAAGGGTCACGGAAGCATCTACTCAGGAATACTCCGTACAATATCACATAAACTCCCAAGGCAGCAGCCGAGGGTCACGGAAGCATCTACTCAGGAATACTCCGGATAATATCACATAAACTCCCAAGGCAGCAGCCGAGGGTCACGGAAGCATCTACTCAGGAATACTCCGGACATAGGTGCCATCTAGGTCTTATCCCCTAACACATTTCCATTCGGGTACCATACAGGTTTTATCCCCAACACATCGGCCCCACAGATTACGGCTCAAGAAAGAGCACTTCACAAAACGTAACAAACAATGGTGCACATTCACCGCATGAAATATCAACACACACATGCAATAATGCAACATGATGATTATCATAATCTAACAATATTAATTTACCTCAAGCTGGAGACGCTACCCTTTCCACGACCAACCGCCCTGAACGAATACACGGTTTATCCGACAATCCAAAATGAAGTACAGTCCACAACTAACACCAAACCACCATCCCGAGTTCAACATCGACACGATAACTAACCTTGATATCCAACTTCTCATGCAATAGACCAAATTATAATTCACGTTCCCATTTCCATTAGACATCCTTAAAATCATATACATTATGATTTATCTTACATACCACCATTCCGACAATTCATATATTCCAAAATACCATTGCTATATGAATCATAAATGAAATGAAAACGAAATCATTTATTAACATTATGAACTGAGCAAGCATAACTTGCCTTGATACCAATTCGACGAAGCCGCTATCAATCCCGCCGTCTTCGTCTACAAGCTCCGCAGCACAACGGTTAACTTCAACGATCACTAAACGCAACCTTCGATCTGGGTGGAGGATGATGTTAATCCATGATTCCAACTTCCAAACCATGTTGTTATAAGTTGATTCTCCTCAAAACCATCAACTTTGCTGAAGAAATCGCAAAAGGAACGGAGAAAAATGTAAAATGGTAAGGGTGACTCGGTCCAGGCCATATATAGGCCGAGACCTGCCGGCCAGTTACGTACGTAACCGGCGGGTCCTTACGTACGTAGACGGCCGCGGCCTATCCTTCTGTCCAGTTTGTTCGGCACCCTTACGTACGTAACCGGCAGCTCCCTTACGTACGTAATCGGCCATTACGGCCGTAACCGGCCACTGCCTACGTACGTAATCGGCCAGTCCTAGCCCCCAGCGTGTCACTGCCGACCATGCTCGGCCATCCCAACGAGTCACGTCCGGCCATGCTCGGCCATCCAGGTCATCTCGGCCACGACTCGGCCAGTCGCCCCGTAACGTACGTAACACTTGTTCCGTTGCGTACGTAATACGTACGTTGACTTGCTACAGTATAATGCTCGACATGCACGTAATACACCCCGTATAACGACGTAACTCCATCCGTTGACTCACTGTCCCACATCTGCGCCGAAAGCTACCACCACGGGCCCAATCGCTCGATTCCTCTTGTTACGCACGTAATACCTTACGCTTAACGACGTAACACGTACCACTTAGCGACGTTATCTCAAAGTCTTAACGCACGTTAACGATCCATACTTAGCCATTTCCGCCTCGTCTGCTGCCTCAATAAACCGAACACATACACGCGACATACCGAATACATATACTCGTTCCGATAACATTTCCATACGATACATCTGATGCACGATATCCTCAATTACAACTGTCGACCAAGTACGGCAATCATACAAACACTCATACGGTATATCCGACATCGAAAACACACCGAGCATGTAATATCCTAGAATCAAAATAACCTCGATAGACATACTGGCACGGCTGTCACGGTTTCCAAAATTATCCACTCATCTCGTGTCGGTCCCACTCTGTACAGTACATCCCAGATAAAATAATGCGAAAAATTCATAGTGAAATTCTAGGATATTACACGCCTGCCCAGGATTCGAGGAGCGCCTTCATATCGTCGAGCTGGCGTTGCATCGCGGCCATCGCCGTGGCTCGGTCACTTGCGGATCGGCTTTGGGAGTGGGAGCCGAGGCGATCGTGTACCGATCTCCTGACTCCGCTGCTGCCGACCTCGGCTATTTGGCGAGGGGGAGCCAGACGGCTAGGCTGCCTTCTGGGAGTCGGGTAGGCTGAGCTCCTGGTGACGGACTCGAGCTCCATCATCTCGTAGCTGGGGCCAGACTGCCCCGGTCGCCAAGACGGGTCGCTGCCCAGGCGATCAAAAACAGAGGTGCCCCGGATGGCGAGCGCCTCTCCTTGCGGATGAGAGCTTCCTGGCTATCGCTTGGCCAGTAACACCTTGAACTTCCGCTTGGTCTTCCGGCGGATGGCCGAGGGGGTGATAGCTGGAGGCGCGTCGAGAGCACTCCGTCGCTCCTATAGGACGGCCATGGCCTCGTCGATCTGTTCCGCAGTTCGGAGCTGATCGAGCGAGAGACTTGGGCCGCCGTCCAGGGGCGGGATCGAGCATCTCGGACCGCGGCGGCTACCTTCCGCCATCGGCTGTGGCTCGGACTGAGACGGAAAGAGGCGTATGGAGGGCTGGCCAGCGGCTTTCTTCGACGCGGAGGCGGAAGACATGATTCTGAAAGCTTTCTCTGAAGAACAGTGAGTGTTTCTTCAGGTATATGTCCCGGAGAACAGTGAGTGTTCTTCGAGACGATAGGAATAAAAATTTGAGGGTTAGATGCCCTTCCTCTAGCGCCAATTGTTGTTGCCTAAAATATTTATCCGAAGATTAAATACTGCTGGAATGGACGGACAACAAACAAGGTTGCGGGAGCACTTCCGAGAGAATATGATTAAACACAAGATTTGCCGGGTTTGTTAGGCCCAGGCTTGAATGCTCTCGCGAGATGTTATTAATACGAATATTCGTGAATACAAGTATTAATTTGAGAATCTAAGTACAATGAGTGTAAAAAGTTCCTGTTAATCCAGCTCTTGAGCGAAGCTTGGTGTTCTTCGTCCCTGCCGATCGTCTTCTGTATGAGAGAGGCCGAGAGAAGAAAGAACCGAGAGATAGCTATTGCCAAGAGTAGGAGAAAGCCAAGTTGTGTGTATTGCTTCTGTGTTATCCGTGAATGGCGAGAATGACAGAGAGTGCTGAAGAATTTCCCCTTTCCGGACAAGTGCAGGCTGCCCTCTATTTATAGGGGCTGAGGAGCCTTGTCTTCTAGCGGGCGATCGCCTTCCGGCCAATATAATAATGGCGCGATCGTCTGTCGGCCAATATAATAATGGGGCGATCGTCCTTAAGTTGCACAAGCTGTCGGCCTAAAGTCCAAGGCAGCTGCTGGCAGCCAGCTGTGCGGTCCAATGAGGAGCCAGCACGCATCCGGAGTCACTGTCACATGCGGTCCTACCGACACCTTTCGGCGGGCCTGTCGGCTGGTGGGAAGATGCTGACAGGCTGTGGTCAACGATCCGTGATATGCGGATTTTGTCTTGACACTGCACATGGGCTTTGTCCTGAGGTTCGGCCTTTGCCGACTGGATGACCATCGGCTTTGAGCGGCATGAGGCAGTCGATATCGGTCGGTCGCCAAGAGTCGATCGCCAAGTACCGAGAGACGATCGTCTTAGATGTCGATCGCTCGGCACCGGGACTTGTCCTGGGACCTTCGGTCGGCCGATCTATCTTGGCTGTCGGGCTTAGGCTAGGTCGCCTAGTCGCTGGTCGGCAGTTCTGCCTCGGCTGCTCGGCAATGGCTAGGTCGCCCGATCTCTGAGGCGATCGCCGGTCGGAGAGTATAATTCTCGACACAACAATTGCCCCCAGCTTGCTCCGATGTTGAAGACATGGGCCGAGGTGGTTCTTGCTGGCGATCGTGTAAGATGAGGACGGGCGATCCGTTGAGCTGACTTTGGATTCGGACTTGGGCTATCTGGTCGATTGGCTAGCTATCTTTCGGTCTTGTACCTGCAAAAAACAACATTAGTCGATCCCCCTCAGAAACATGATGGTTTCGTCGTTTGAGGAATCGTGCACAGTCGCGGAGTTCGATGGACCGACTCCATGACTGTGTCTTGTGCACGAAGACATTGAGTGTCTCGTGACTCATTTTATTGTGAGGGTCCTCTGTTAGGCTGCGCCTCGCCTCGTATTTAAACGAAGGGCGTGCGGTCTTGGTCTAGAGGAGTCCTTGCGCGGGGCAGCGTCGGATGATTCAACTCCACGTTCGCGGCTTGTTAGCTCTGCTTCCACCTCGGCCCACCATGTACATGGCGAACCTCGACGGTGTACGTTGAGACGTGGGTAGTGACGCGTCGCATTGTCCGGGTTCACTATGTTAGATGATGGACCTTGAGGGCGGGCGATCGTGTCCACTGATTAGTTTTGGAGGGCCCTCATACTACGCCGGCCTCGTATTTAAATGAAGGGCGGGCGATCTTGGCCCAAAGGGACCTTGCATGGCCGAAGCAGCTGGTTCCATCGACTACCAGGACCATAGCTTTATGATGTGCGGTGGAGGCGATCTCGTGCCTTAGTCCATCATGTTAGATTGTGAACTGTTGATGGCGACCGAGTCCTCCGGTTTTGGGTGATGTTGCTTGATGATGGCGATCGGGATGGAAGACTGTGATCCTCGCTCAGCTGCCGATCGCTTTATTCATAGGTTGATACCGGCGATCGGGCGGGAGATCGTCGTTCGGGCGCCGATCGCGCTGCTCATAGGCTAAGAAGAAACCTTTGCCTGTGTTGTTGCCCAAAATATTTATCTGAAGATTAAATACTGCTGGAAGATGGACAACAAACAACAATTTGCGGGAGCACTTCCGAGAGAATATGAATAAACACAAGATTTGCCGGGTTTGTTAGGCCCGGGCTTGAATGCTCTCGCGAGATGTTATTAATTCAAATATTCGTGGATACAAGTATTAATGTGAGAAATCTAGATACAATCAGTGTAAAAAGACTCTGTTAATCCGGCTCTTGAGCGAAGCTCGGTGTTCTTCGTCCCTGCCGATCGTCTGCTTGATAAGAGAGGCCGAGAGAAGTAAGTACCGAAAGATAGCTGTTGCCAAGAGTTGGAGAAAGCCAAGTGCTGTGTGAAATCTCGTGGGAATGCAGAGAGTATTTAGTGAGCAAAAATCCGAGAGGAATCCGAGTGCAGGGAGCCTTGTTTATATAGGGGCAGCGGTGCCTTGTCCTCTGGCGGGCGATCGCCTTCCGGCCATTATAATAATGGGGCGATCGTCTGCCGGCCAATATTATAATGGGGCGATCACACGGGCTGTCGGCCTAAAGTCCAAGGCAGTGGCTGGCAGCCAGCTGTGCGGTCCAATGAGGAGCCAGCACGCGTCCGGGGTCACTGTCACATGCGGCCCTACTGACAACTTTCGGCGGGTTTGTCGGCTGGTGGACGGATGCTGACAGGCTGTGGTCAACGATCCATGATATGCGGCTCTTGTCTTGGCTTTGCACGTGGTGTCTGTCCTGAGGCTCGGCCTTTGCCGACTGGATGACTATCGGCAAGATGCGGTCGTCTCTACCTGGTCACTGAAGGTCGGCATCGGCCAGTCGCTGAGGGTCGGCATCAGTCGGTCAACAAGGTTCGGTCGGCAAGTGCCGAGAGATGATCGTCCGCTAGTCGGTCGCCAGGAGTCGGTCGCCAAGTACCGAGAGACGATCGTATTTGATGTCGATCGCTCGGCACCGGGACTTGTCCTGGGACCTTCGGTTGGCCGATTTATCTTGCCTGCGGGGCTAAGGCTAGGTCGCCTGGTCGCTGGTCGGCAGTTCTGCCGCCGCCGCAGCGGGCTAGTTCGCCCGATCTCCGAGGCGATCGCCGGTCGGAGAGTGTAATTCTCGACACAACAATTGCCCCCCAGCTTTCTCCTATGTTGAAGACATGGGGCGAGGTGGTTCTTGCTGGCGATCGTGTAATATGAAGACGGGCGATCTTGTTGAGCCGACTTTAGATTCGGACTTGGGCTATCATGGTCGATTGGCTAGCTATCTTTCGGTCTGGTACCTACAAAAAACAACATTGGTCGATCCCTCGTAGAAACTTGGTTGTTTCGTCGCTCAAGAACCGTGCACAGTCGCGGAGTTCGATGGACCGACTCCATGACCTTGTCTTGGTGCGCGAAGACATTGAGTGTCTCGTGACTCACTTTATTATGAGGGTCCTCTGTTAGGCTGCGCCTCGCCTCGTATTTAAACGAAGGGCGTGCGGTCTCGGTCTAGAGGAGTCCTTGCGCGGGGCAGCGTCAGATGAATCAACTCCACGCCCGTGGCTTGTTTTCTCTGCTTCCACCTCGGCCCACCATGAAGTTGGCGAACCTCGACGGTGTACGTTGAGACAGGGGTAGTGGCACGTGTCGCATTGTCCGGGTACATCAAGTTAGCTGGTGAACCTTGAGGGCGGGCGATCGTGTCCACTGATTAATTTTGGAGAGCCCTCAGACTACGCCTGCCTCGTATTTAAACGAAGGGCCGGCGATCTCGGCCGAAAGGGACCTTGCATGGCCGAAGCAGCCGGTTCCATCGACTACCAGGACCATGGCTTTATGATGTGCGGTGGAGGCGATCTTATGCCTTAGTCCGTCATGTTAGATGCTGGACTGTAGATGGCGATCGTGTCCTCCGGGTTGCTGATGATGTAGCGTGATGATGGCGATCGGGCTGGAAGACTGGAGATCGTCGCTCGGCAGTCGATCGCGTTATTCGTAGGTTGATAACGGCGATCGGGCGGGAGATCGTCGTTCGGGCGCCGATCGCGCTGCTCATAGGCTAAGGAGAAACCTTTACCTGGCCAGAAAGTCTGCGGCTCTAGCTCGGAAGGCTGCGTAGGTCGCAGGTTGGTTCTTCGTGAGATGTCTGAACATCGGCGAAAGACCATGAAATCCTCCTAGGACCGCATAGAGGGCGGTCTCATCGTTCACGGGCTCGCCGTTGAGGATGATCACGACTACTCGGTCGATGTAGTCCGAGTCGGACTCTTCTTCTCCCTGCTTGATTTGCATCATGCGAAGGGGACCTTCTGGTCGAGCGACCCTGGTGGCGAAGTACTTTGTGAAGACGTGTGCCAGCTGGTTAAAGGAGCCAATGGACCGAGGTGGCAATAAGGTGTACCACCGGTAGGCGAGGTCGTCCAGCGTCATAGGGAACATTCGGCGCCTGGTCACGTCTGATGCCCCACACCCGGTCATGTAGATGTTGAACTTGCTCAGGTGCATTTGGGGGTCTGATCTCCCCTCGTACAAAGGTGTTTGCGAGGGAGCGATCTTGTGCTGCACGGGGGCGAGCTCGATGTCGATCGCGAGCGGCTCGCTTGGCTCGGCGATCGTCTTCTTGGCGCCTGCCCTAGATTCCAGGAGCGCCTTCATGTCGTCGAGCTGACGTTGCATTTCAGCCATCGCCGTGGCTCGGTCGCTTACTGATCGGCTTTGGGAGCGGGAGCCGAGGCGATCGTGTACCGATCTCCGGACTCCGCTGCTGCCGACCTCGGCTATTTGGCGAGGGGGAGCCAGACGGCTGGGCTGCCTTCTGGGAGTCGGGTAGGCCGAGCTCCTGGTGACGGACTCAAACTCCGTCGTCTCGTAGCTGGGGCCGGACTGCCCCGGTCGCAAGGTCGGGTCACTGCCCAGGCGATCGAAGACAGAGGTGCCCCGGCCGGCGAGCGCCACTTCTTGCGGACGAGAGCCTCCTGGCGATCGCTCGGCCAGTAACGCCTTGAGTTTCCGCTTGGACTTCCAGCGGAAGGCCGAGGGGGTGATAGCGGGAGGCGCGTCGAGAACACTCCGTCGCTCCTGAAGGACGGCTATGGCCTCTTCGATCTGTTCCTTGGTTCGGAACCGATCGAGCGAGAGGCTTGGGCCACCGTCCAGGGACGGGATCGAGCGTCTCTGACCGCGGTGACTACCTTCCACCATCGGCTGTGGCTCGGACTGGGACGGAACGAGGCGTCTGGTCGGCTGGCCAGCGGCTTTCTTCAACGCGGAGGCGGAAGACATGATTTCTGAAGGATTTCTTTGAAGCGCAGTGAGTGTCACTTCAAGTATATGCCCCGAGAACAGTGAGTGTTCTTCGAGACGGTAGGAATAAAAATTTGAGGGTTAGATGCCCTCCTTCTAGCGCCAATTGTTGTTGCCCAAAATATTTATCCGAAGATTAAATAATGCTGGAAGACGGACAACAAACAACTATTTGCGGGAGCACTTCCGAGAGAATATGAATAAACACAAGATTTGTCGGGTTTGTTAGGACCGGGCTTGAATGCTCTCGCGAGATGTTTTTAATACAAATATTCGTGGATACAAGTATTAATGTGAGAAATCTAGATACAATGAGTGTAAAAAGACTCTGTTAATCCGGCTATTGAGCGAAGCTCGGTGTTCTTCATCCCTGCCGATCGTCTGCTTGATGAGAGAGGCCGAGAGAAGTAAGAACCGAAAGATAGCTGTTGCCAAGAGTTGGAGAAAGCCAAGTGCTGTGTGAAATCTCGTGGGAATGCAGAGAGTATTTAGTGAGCAAAAATCCGAGAGGAATCCGAGTGCAGGGAGCCTTTTTTATATAGGGGCCGCGGTGCCTTGTCCTCTGGCGGGCAATCGCCTTCCGGCCATTATAATAATGGGGCGATCGTCTGCCGGCCAATATTATAATGGGGCGATCACACGGGATGTCGGCCTAAAGTCCAAGGCAGTGGCTGGCAGCCAGCTGTGCAGTCCAATGAGGAGCCAGCACGCGTCCGGGGTCACTGTCACATGCGGCCCTACTGACAACTTTCGGCGGGCTTGTAGGCTGGTGGACGGATGCTGACAGGCTGTGGTCAACGATCCGTGATATGCGGATCTTGTCTCGGCTCTGCACGTGGTGTCTGTCCTGAGGCTCGGCCTTTGCCGACTGGATGGCTATCGGCATGATGCGGTCGTCTCTACCTGGTCACTGAAGGTCGGCATCGGCCAGTCGCTGAGGGTCGGCATCGGTCGGTCACCAAGGGTCGGTCGGCAAGTGCCGAGAGATGATCGTCCGCTAGTCGGTCGCCAGGAGTCGGTCGCCAAGTACCGAGAGATGATCGTATTTGATGTCGATCGATCGGCACTGGGACTTGTCCTGGGACCTTCGGTTGGCCGATTTATCTTGCCTGAGGGGCTAAGGCTAGGTTGCCTGGTCGCTGGTCGGCAGTTCTACCTCGGCTGCTCGGCATTGGATAGGTCGCCCGATCTCCGAGGCGATCGCCGGTCGGAGAGTTTAATTCTCGACACAACAGCCTGGCCAGAAAGTCTGCGGCTTTAGCGCGGAAGATCGCGTAGGTCGTGGGTTGGTCCTTCGTAAGATGCCTGAACATAGGCGAAAGACCATGGAATCCTCCTAGGACCACGTAGAGGGCGATCTCATCGCTTACGGGCTCGCCGTTGAGGATGATCTCGTCCACCCGGTCGATGTAGTCCTAGTCGGACTCTTCTTCCCCTTGCTTGATCCGCAACATGCGATGGGGACCTTCTAGCCGAGCGGCCCTGGTGGCGAAGTACTCTATGAAGACGCTCGCCGGTTGGTTAAAGGAGCCGATGGACCGAGGCGGTAATGAGGCGTACCACCTGTGGGCGAGGTCGTCCAGCGTCAGAGGGAACATTTGGCACCTGGTCGCGTCAGATGCCCCACACCCGGTCATGTAGATGTTGAACTTGCTCAGGTGCATTTCGGGGTCTGATCTCCCCTCATACAAAGTGTTTGCGGAGGAGTGATCTTATGCTGCAAGGGGGCGAGCTCGATGTGGACCGCGAGCGGCTCGCTCGGCTCAGCGATCGTCTTCTTGGCGCCTGCCCTGGATTCGAGGGTCGTCTTCATATCGTCGAGCTGGCGTTGCATCGCGGCCATCGCTGTGGCTCGGTCGCTTGCGGATCGGCTTTGGGAGCGGGAGCCGAGGCGATCGTGTACCGATCTCCTGACTCCGCTGCTGCCGACCTCGGCTATTTGGCGAGGGGGAGCCAGACGGCTAGGCTGCCTTCTGGGAGTCGGGTAGGCCGAGATCCTGGTGACGGACTCGAGCTCCATCGTCTCGTAGCTGGGGCCGGACTGCCGCGGTTGCCAAGACGGGTCGCTGCCCAGGCGATCGAAAACAGAGGTGCCCCGGCTGGCGAGCGCCTCTCCTTGCGGATGAGAGCCTCCTGGCGATCGCTTGGCCAGTAACGCCTTGAACTTCCGCTTGGTCTTCCAGCGGATGGCCGAGGGGGTGATAGCGGGAGGCGCGTCGAGAGCACTCCGTCGCTCTTGTAGGACGGCCATGGCCTCGTCGATCTGTTCCGCGGTTCGGAGCTGATCGAGTGAGAGATTTGGGCCGCCGTCCAGGGGCGGGATCGAGCGTCTCGGACCGCGGCGGATACCTTCCGCCATCGGATGCGGCTCGGACTGAGACGGAAAGAGGCGTCTGGCGGGCTGGCCAGCGGCTTTCTTCGACGCGGAGGCGGAAGACATGATTCTGAAAGCTTTCTCTGAAGAACAGTGAGTGTTTCTTCAGGTATATGTCTCGGAGAATAGTGAGTGTTCTTCGAGACGGTAGGAATAAAAATTTGAGGGTTAGATGCCCTTCCTCTAGCGCCAATTGTTGTTGCCTAAAATATTTATCCGAAGGTTAAATACTGCTGGAATGGACGGACAACAAACAGGGTTGCGGGAGCACTTCCGAGAGAATATGAATAAACACAAGATTTGCCGGGTTTGTTAGTCCCGGGCTTGAATGCTCTTGCGAGATGTTATTAATACGAATATTCGTGGATACAAGTATGAATGTGAGAATCTAAGTACAATGAGTGTAAAAAGATCCTGTTAATCCAGCTCTTGAACGAAGCTTGGTGTTCTTCATCCCTGCCGATCGTCTTCTGTATGAGAGAGGCCGAGAGAAGAAAGAACCGAGAGATAGCTGTTGCCAAGAGTAGGAGAAAGCCAAGTTATGTGTATTGCTTCTGTGTTATGCGTGAATGGCGAGAATGACAGAGAGTGCTGAAGAATTTCCCTTTTCCGGACAAGTGAAGGCTGCCCTCTATTTATAGGGGCTGAGGAGCCTTGTCTTCTGGCGGGCGATCGCCTTCCGGCCAATATAATAATGGGGCGATCGTCTGCCGGCCAATATAATAATGGGTCGATCGTCCTTAAGTCACACGGGCTTTCGGCCTAAAGTCCAAGACAGCTGCTGGAAGCCAGCTGTGCGGTCCAATGAGGAGCCAGCACGCGTCCGGAGTCACTGTCAAATTCGGTCCTACCGACACCTTTCGGTGGGCCTGTCGGCTGGTGGGAAGATGCTGACGGGCTGTGGCCAACGATCTGTGATATGCGGATCTTGTCTTGACACTGCACGTGGGCTTTGTCCTGAGGTTCGGCCTTTGCCGACTGGATGACCATCGGCTTTGAGCGGCATGAGGCGGTCGATATCGGTCGGTCGCCAGGAGTCGATCGCCAAGTACCGAGAGACGATCGTCTTAGATGTCGATCGCTCGGCACCGGGACTTGTCCTGGGACCTTCGGTCGGCCGAGCTATCTTGGCTGCCGGGCTTAGGCTAGGTCGCCTAGTCGCTGGTCGGCAGTTCTGCCTCGGCTGCTCGGCAATGGCTAGGTCGCCCGATCTCCGAGGCGATCGCCGGTCGGAGAGTATAATTCTCGACACAACACCCCAAAAATATTACCCCGACATACTCGGAAGAATAATATTCCAGTTTAGATTTCAATTTTCCATGAGTTTGACGGAGGGTTGGAAACCTCGTAACCTTTATAACTTAGTGTGTTTGTAGTCGGGAGAATTACGCAATTAATGTTACACTTTGCACATTAATTCATTTATACGTGCGTTTGTTGGTTTTTCAATCATTCAAAATGAAAAACAAAAAACAGTAACCAAGTTACTACCAACATATAGCTCATGGACCTAGTTCCTAAGTACTGGGCCAAGCGAATGACCCAATAAATAAAAAAAAACAATCTTCGATTCTTCGTCTTCTCGGTCGGTTATTTTCGGTCTTCGTCATACCCAAAATAATAATTACATCATTGAAAAATTGCATCCTATACAAATTTTTCTAGTAAATATAAATAGGCTCAAAACGGCCTTTACAACCCAATCGAATCGAACAAATCAAAAACTAAGTCCACGAGCTATATCACCATCACATAAGGATTCCATACAACATGTAACGTCAATGAAATTAAACAATTAATATTAATAAATTAATCCAATTAAATAATAAAATTAATCTATTCAATTTCTACTATATTAATCCAATTAATATAAACTAGCATTAAAATTAAATAATCAATTAATATATTAATCTAATCAATATAAAATTAATCTATTCAATTTTAATGGTATTAATCCAATTAATACTAATAATCGTCATTTAAATTCATTCGAAGTAATCCGGCCAAAATAATATTTTCGTTTAATTTATTTCCCTTAACTAAAAAAAATATTCCAAATATTAATTTAGTCAAATTAAAATCCAATTTAAATTTTGGGAAATAATTACAACAAAATATAAACTTAAAACGGAGTCCCGGACAATCCGGTTTTAGGCCCAGCCCGCGGCCCGATTCAAAATCGGGCCAAAAACCCGAGGGCTGCCTGGCCGAGCCATGCTCGGCAGCCTGGCCGAGTCCTGATCGGCAGGCATCGGCTGCCTATCGGCAGCTGCGGCCGAGACATGGCCGATCATGGCCGAGCATGCTCGGCAGCCTGGGCAGGCGGCCCAGGCAGTGCTGCCAGCACCACTGCCGGCAGCCCCGTTTCTTCGTTTTTCGTCTTGTTTCCAAAAACGTGATGCTACAACGAACAATTAAAATCTACGATTATTCCAAACATGATTATAAATAATAATTATCATCCAAAAGCATTCAAAATGCACAAATAACCGTATATACAGAAACATTGACCTCGCTCCGATACCACTGTTGGGATTCCGATAATAAAACGAAATACACAGTGGAAATAAATACGAATCCCAAACAGGATCGATCAAGTAACGTATATACGAAAAAATTAAATATGAAGATAAAGGATCATACCCTTGAAGCCTTTGAAATAAATCTTCGTAAATATGGATGACGAGCACGAACCCCGTCCCGAACACGAAATTCCTTCGTTCCAAGCACCGAAAATACGAAGCCTCTACTTCACACTCATTGGAAGTTGCCCGGAAAAATTCGATAGCAATCCGTTCTCTATGAACACGGCTAGGAATTACTATAGGAATTTATATATCCTTTTCTTTCTTAATTTTTCTCACTCAAAGTTGAAACTTGAAGAAAAACTTCTCCCTCTCTCACTTCCAATTTTCTCACGGCAGGAGCAGCTCCCTTGCATCCTTGAGTATGATATCAAGTCATATTCTTTTATAGATGAGTTGGTCATTATATCCCATATAATAATATCACATCATGTATTAATCATGTGAGAATAGAATCTCAACATTATTACTACAAAACATGACAAGACATACAACATGCAAGGTTGAATTTATTCATGTGAGGTGGGGAAGGGGGCGGCCCATGGAAGTTTCCTAGAAACGAGCCGAGCCACTCGGCTTGTGTACCGGACGTTCGTCAAATGACTCCGTTAAATACACTCATTTTAATCATCAATGTATTTATATTAATTAATTAATCTAAATAATTAATTATATCAAATTCAAATATATTTCTCTAAGAAATATAATTTATGAATTAAATTAATTACCCGGTAACTTAATTTTAATTCATAAGACCGCTATTTGATTTATCCAATAAATCATAATTAGATATCCAATATCTAATATTAATAGAGAGATAATAAATTCACATTTATCTGTCAATGCTCCTAATGCGCGACTCCGTAGGTCCGTCTCAGCCGGCATTGGGAGGAACCAATGAGTGCGGGCAGCACTTAGCCAGCCTAGCGGGCCGCATTGTAAACCCCGACTGAGAATGAATGAAGGGATCATTCCAGAACCATTATGTCGTGAATACTATATACGTATAGACCCTTCATCAGATGTCCCGGTCAAGTCTTCAGGTCACGGTAAAGTCAAACCCTACTGTTGACTAAACTCTATATATGTGTTAATGCAAATCAAGACTCATTGATTAATAGTGTATCTAATACGAGTATATCATAATGCTTTGGCCAAAGACTTATGATCTTATTTGCCATTAACCGTATAGGACATTCTCCTTCTCACTAACAGGAGATAGAATCCTTTCTTGGCGTACAGTAAAGACTGCTACCTGCCCGTATGGTCCGCACTTCGAGGTTGACTCAGCAATTAAGCAAATGAGTCTAACTACTCTAATGACAAACTAAACGTCATAGGCACATCTTCTACTGAACCCTCAAGTCAAAGGTCCACGTATACTATCACAACCTTTCGATTCGTCATCGACTCTCCGAGAGTGAATACCGTGTGACTGAATCGAGTATGAGTCGTGTTCGAGTATACTGGCCCCACCAATATACTTATAACTATGCTATCAAGATGTGCACACGTCCTAGCATCAGTTATACAAGTCGTATTAAAACTTAATGCCCATTTTAAGTTTATTGACTTGCGAACAATTTACGTAAATAAACTTTAAACACTTCCAGTGCATTTTCTCTTATACCATAACGAGAATGGAATGTTCGATTTATTTACATGGACTTCACTTCAATGTTTACCAAGTCAAGAATGCAATTGAAATACAATAAACAGTGAATGAATCGTATTGCCTTTTTATTAATTATTTCATAATTACAAGTACAATGCCCTTACTCTCTCATCCCCTGAGTGGCATTCGAGGGCATATTCCTAACAGACGTATCCCATTGCCTCAATACTGAGGACAATCATCATATTGCGGAGCCAATCCACAAAATTAGGTCCATTAAGGTATTCTGTTCGAGTAGAATTGCGAGTGGATTCATTGTCATATTGAGATTTGTCTGTATTAAGTATAACAGATTAATTAGTGACTTGTTATATTATGATCTGAGTATAGAATTAAGGTCTTTTCTATTCTTGTTACCCAGCTCCCACTATTTTTATCAGAAAAACACACTCCCATGTGAAATCAGGAAGTATCGTCGCTCTACTTCATAGTGGTGATGGAGTTCTTTATAAATCTTAATAGAGGGCAACCGAACAGGTTTCTAGTCTATTAATTTTCATAAAGTGGTGTCCAACACCAACCCATCTAATGGATGATTCAATCTTCTTTTTCCCCTTGTTCACTCCCCTCAACCTATACGGTTTCTATGGTTCGTGAACAAGTTAAGTTTATACCATCGACGCAAATCATTTTCACAATTGAATCTTATCCGGTAACCTATCAGGTTTCTAGGGATAAAATTTGCTCCAACCGAAGGCATCCAATGCGCTCCCGGTAATTTAACCATCCTCCCCGAATGACTACCCCGATAACTCGGAAGCATAGCACATCCGGTTTGGATTTCAATTTCCCGAAAACTCGATGGAGGGAAGGAAAACCTTGAAACCTTATAAACTTAATTATTTGTTGTGGGAGAATTATCGCGATTAACGTTACACTTTGCACATTAATCATTTAAGCGCATTTGTGGCATTCATACAACATGAAACAACCATTCACAACCTAGTTGCTACCAACATGTGGTTCATGGACCGTTCCTAGAAAACAAAAACTCTGTAATCTAATTACAAGTCTTCATCTTGAATCTTCGTCTTCTCGAAATGGATCTTCCTCCGGTCTTCGTCATGACATATAAATTTTACATTGAAAATTGCATCCTAGATACAAATTTTTCTAGTAAAATAAATAGTCTCAAAACGGCCTTTACAACCCAATCGAATAAAATGAACGATTCAAAAACTAAGTCCACGAACCACATCCCCATTCAAAAGCATTCATCTAATAAATACTAAATAAATGGAAAGCGTAGAGATACATTGATCCAATCAACAATACGAACCGATCAAATCGATTTACACAATCGGTAATATGATAACGTTCAAAATAATTCGGTCGACCATAAATATTCCAATTAATCAAAATTCCCTTATAAAATGAAATACCATAAATCATTTTAATCATATTAAATCCAATTTAATATGCATGAGATTAATTTTTAAGAATACACGGAAAAATCGCGTCGGGGCGAAAATGGGCTGCCTGGCCGAGTCACCCTCGGCAGCTTTCCGGCAGACAGGCCTGGCATGGCCGAGTCACGCTCGGCAGCTGCCGGCCAGGCACGGCCCGTGTCTCACAAGCGGTCGGAAGTGGCCTGGCACAGTGCTGCGGACACGGCCCGTGTCACTGGACACGGCGAGTCACCACTGGCGACTTCACGCCCTTTGTCCGAAAAGTCGTCCGACGACGATTCAGAGCTAGATTTTAGACCGGATATCCAATATCTATATTTTTAGACTTTCATATCTTCAATATAAATCATATTTCCCAGAAATTTAAGATTTATATTTAGACATAAACTTACGAAAAATACAATTATTACGAACGAAAAACATATACCACGATTATGACTAAAATGATTCCAAATCATTCACCATCTAATCGAGCATTCCAAATGCCAATATCGTATATACGATCGCAAGACCTACGCTCCGATACAACTGTTGGGATTCGGTGCCTAAAATGAAGGCCCAGCGGAAGCGGTAAAACGAAAATTAATTCGATCTGAATCCCTACGAGGATCGATCGAGCAACGTATATACGAATATATAAACGAAAAGTAAGAGTCGTAAGAAACTAACCCTCGAAGTCCGTTGATTAAATTGTAACCTTCTCTTGAGCTATTCCCCAAGCTTTAGTTTGATCTCTACGAGTCCAATTCGCTCCAAGATCTTGAACGATCCAACGCCGAAAGCACCGCGTCTCTACTTGCCACGCGCCGGAAAAACGACCGGAATGACTAAACCTCGTTATCCTCCAAGGATACGGCTAGAACAAGGTTATAGAAGCTAAGCAACTCAAGATTACAACACTCTAAGTGTTTAATCTAGTATCTCTCTATCTCACAAATATTTTTCTCCAAGAAAAACTTATGAATGTTGTGAAGATGATGATGAATAGTATGAAGCCTTGGAAAAAACTTTTCCTCTCTCCTTCTACTTACAAAAAACGTGAGTTCTCTTTCTAGCAAGGAGATGTGGTCTTCTAAATATATTATCCATCAAATCCCCTCATATCAATCACCTTTTGACAAAATCACCTAAGGTGATATTTTGTCCCCTTGACAAAACATAAGTCTTCCACCAACTTGTGGAGACTATGACCAAGGAAAAGGGAAAAAAAGAGGGGCGGCCATCTAGAAGGAGCCGGGCGAGTTCGGTCCGTTTCGGACTCCCGTGAGTCCAAACAGATAAACTCCGATTCCGTTCCGATGCATTTATATTGATTAATTAATCCAATTAATTAATCATATCAAATACATAATAACATAATTAATTTCTCTAAGAAATAATTATATTCATGAATTAAATTAATCACCGAGTAATATATTTAATTCATTTGGCCGTAAATTAATTTATCTCATAAATTAATTTAGACATCCAATGTCCCAAATTTAATTTGACATCCAATGTCTAATAAATTAGATATCCAATATCTAATATTTATAATGAGAGAATTAGCTTTATTCATTCCGTCGTTAATCCTATTGCGCGACTCGGTAGGTCCGTCTCAGTCAGCAATGGGAGGAACCAAATAGTAGTAGCACCACCTAGCCAGCCTGGCGGCCTACACTGTACCCCAACTGAGAACGAATGATTGGGATCATTCAAGAACCATTCTATCGTGAATACCAGTATACGTATAAACCCTTCATCCAAATGTCCCGATCAAGTTATGGGGTCACGGTCAGTCAAACCCCATTTGTACTTGACGCTATGCATGCGTTAATGCAAATCGAGATCATCGAGCTCTCGTGTATCTAATACAGCTAGCTCCAATGCTTTGGCCAAAGACTTATGATCTCATCTGCCAATAACCGCATCGGACATATAACCCGTTCACTAACAGGAGAAAGAATTCTATCTTGGTATTCAGTAGGACCTGCTACTTGCCCATCAAGATGCACGTCGAGGTTGACCCCCGCCTTCCGGTTTATAGGGTCGAACTACTCTAATGAAAATCTTGACGTCAAAAGCACATCTCTACTAAATCCTCAAGTCGAAGGTTCACGAATACCTATCACAACCTTTCGATTCCATCATTGACTGTCCCGGAGTGAAATCCGTGTGACGAATCGAGGGTGAGTTGGTTCGAGTATACTAATCTAATTAGCATACCTATAACGTGTGCTCCCACTAACCATTAGTGTTCGACAGGCACTCTCCTTATCAAATAACACGTCATACAAGTCTTCACATAAACTTAACGCCCAGTCAAGTTTCATCGACTTGCGAACGATTAAGTATTTGAGCTATAAACCTTTCTAGTGCCGACCCCCTTATCCAATAAGGAGTGGAACGTTTTGCTCTCAAATACACGGACTAGTTTCTACATGTATATTTACGAGTTAGGAATGCCAATAACTACCAGTAAATAAAGAAACATTCATTGCCTTATATAATTGATTTACATAATTACAAGTGTAATGCCCTCACTCAACATCCTCTGAGTGGCATTCGAGGGCATACTCCTAACACTAACTATGTACTGAAAGTCCTCTCTGTTCATCCAACTAATTCATCTGATGACATAACGTACGTTACGTACCAAACGTAGCGTACGTTACTCGTTCTCGATAGCGCACGTTAATATACATATCTTAGCGTGCGCTAACCGTACATGTGATTTACTCTTACGGTAGACTTGATCTTATAGTGATGAAACTCATGAAATCTTCAGTGTTAATACATGTCATCTCCATGCATATCATGCTCATACGGTTTGTGAAAGATATTTACGGATTAAACGACTTCGAGATACAAGGATACGTATAATCATCACAACACCATAATTCATCTTGATCTTCAAGAAAGTATCCTAAGTTCCATCCATTCTATGTCCAAAACGTATAATTCCATTATGTAAAAACATAAGAACTTGATAATCTCCATAAACTGGTCATAATCGGTTTTGAAGCTTCATGAATATGCTAGGAGTTCAAACACTAAAAGGTTCAATGGTTCATACGATGAAGAAGTACCGAAACATCGAAAATATCCTTCTAACAACATTATGTTCGACTACGTACGAATTTAACTGACTAGATAAACCCAAATCATGATCAAAACGTCCTTCAGAATATTACTTAATATTGGTGAAGAATCACCTACCTCAAAGTAGTGAAGAACAAGGAGGAACTTGAAGAAATCCAACGCCGAAGGCTTGAACACCAATCTCCAATGATCTACAATATTCCAACTCGTGCTAGGGTGATGATATGAGAGGTTAAGGATGGAAGAAGTAACTCTCTAAGTCTAAGAATTCGGATTTGGAAAGTGAAAAGTCTGAATAAAATGAAAAAGGATGCTGTCCTATATATAGAAAAGGGTTATTAGCGCGCGCTAGTCCATATCCATAGCGTGCGCTAACGGCCATATGAAGCTTACTGACTTCACTGTACTCAGCATTTAGCGTGCGCTATCCCTATACCAGTAGCGTGCGCTACAGCGTTGACTTGGCTTTTCCCGAAAGCCGTCCAGGTTCATCCCGACATGATCCGACCAAGATCCGCGGTTGATCTCACCTACCACCTTGTCTTAATCATGTTGACTATGTATAGCGTGCGCTAAGGTTCATACATAGCGTGCGCTACGAACCCAATTTAGCGTACGCTACGCTAAGCCGATAGCGTGCGCTACATGTGCAAAAATCACCACTTAGAACACATTAACGCAATCGTGCACTCAACAACACCTGATCATGAAATACGGAGAATAATACTCAGATTAAGATGCAACAAATACAATATCACAAGGTTCAAATACATCTCATAATCTCGGGTATTACAAAAAGAACGTTACAAAGCTCATTTTTTTCCTTCAAAAATTAATATAAATTCGGAGTATTTGCAGAAGCATTTTAGTCAGTAAATCTTCAATAAAACTCGTTTATTCAACCATCAGTACAGTTTTACAAAAACATGGGAAATTAAATATTCGGACATAGTCCGTTGAAATTATATTCATTGAAGAACATCAAGTATTTCGTAAAAATAATAATAATTACGGCAACAACATCTTTTATTATTTAGAACTTCATCGTGTTGGGAGTATGTATTCATCTTCTGCTTCTCCCGTTCGTCGAATCCTTAGCCTGAAAAACATAAATGACGAGGTGTGAGTATGCGAGCATACTCAGTGAGATTAAACCCTTGTAAATCGTCAAAATCATGTTGTGTAATGCACATAAAACATTCTTATCTGTGTGAGACTCGTCTCGGATTTCTTTCATTCTTTCGACCCCTCTCGGGTCGACATGTTACACGACACAACGATGACCGTAACATATTAAAACAGTATAACCTCACCTCGTTTGCTGAAATCTTGAAATATCTTCCTTTGAATTTGGCTCGGTTGTCCTTCTTGGATCCCGGATACGCTGCTTCTAGCACTTGAAAATACTTTTTCATATTTTCGGCAATAAATTCTTGATGTAAAATCCAAAATCTCTTTGAGGACTTTTATCAAACACCTTTGAAAAACTGTCAGATTTGAGATATCTATTTGATCGGGCTTTTTGAGGGCATTTAAATTTTTAGAAGAGAAATATGTTACGGGCATTTTAAAGTAGAGGTTTACAGCTTCAAAATGATATATAATATGTACAAAAACACGTCCGGGAACATGTATAAATAGGGGTTCAAATCGGTTAAAAATCAATACATATCCGGACAGCTCAGCAGCCTTATCCAAACAATGCCGAGAAGCTTCTGTCGGTCGTGACCGGCCTTATCCGGACAGCTTGCCGAGAAGCTTCTGTCAGTCGTGACAGACCTTATCCAGACAGCTGGCCTAGAAGCTTCTGTCGGTCGTGACCGGCAACTGTCGGTAGGCGTGTCCGGCGGTGACCGGCAAATGTCCGTCAATTTGGCTCAGTCGGTTCGACCCCTTCCCGATGTCCAAATTCGATTTTCCAACCTGTTCCGGACTCTTCGGAGTTAAATCTTCGATATGCTCAGAACGGATTTTCGATAATAATAATAAAATAATTTAATATTATTTTTGCAATACAAGTGTTATGTAATGAAAATTCTATCGTATCAAAATCGTCGGAACTTTTCGAAATCACATTCATAAATTCTAAAAATGACCCTTATAATTTATTTTGAAATCTTTTCTTTTTTAAATCCTTCATTTTATGCTAGGAACGTATCGGTCCATGAATCGGACAACCTGTAAATATTAAAAAATCAAAATCCATGATCGTTAGCAAAATAAATAGCATTTAAATAAGTATTGGGACGTTACAATCTGTAACGCTTTGGCTTTCTTAATTAAAAAGAACGTTACACAGCTCATTTTTTTCCTTAAAAAATTAATATAAATTCGGAGTATTTGCGGAAGCATTTTAGTCAGTAAATCTTCAATAAAACTCGTTTATTCAACCATCAGTACAGTTTTACAAAAACATGGGAAATCAAATATTCGGACATAGTCCGTTGAAATTATATTCGTTGAAGAACATCAAGTATTTCGTAAAAATAATAATAATTACGGCGACAACATCTTTTATTATTTAGAACTTCATTGTGTTGGGAGTATGTATTCATCTTCTGCTTGTCCCGTTCGTCGAATCCTTAGCCTGAAAAACATAAATGACGAGGTGTGAGTACGTGAGCATACTTAGTGAGATTAATGTTAGGAGTATGCCCTCGAATGCCACTCAGAGGTTGTTGAGTGAGGGTATTGTACTTGTGATTATGTAAACCATTTATATAAGGCAAAGGAATGTTTCTTTATTTACTAGTAGTTACTGGCATTCCTAACTTGTAAATAAACATATAGAAACTAGTCCGTGTATTTGAGAGCAAAACGTTCCACTCCTTATTGGATAAGGGGGTCGGCACTGGAAAGGTTTATAGCTCAAATACTTAATCGTTCACAAGTCGATGAAACTTGACTGGGCGTTAAGTTTATGTGAAGACTTGTATGACGTGTTCTTTGACATGGAGAGTGCCTGTCGAACGCTAATGGTTAGTGGGAGCACACGTTATAGGTATGCTAATTGGATTAGTATACTCGAACCGACTCACCCTCGATTCATCACACGGATTTCACTCCGGGACAGTCAATGATGGAATCGAAAGGTTGTGATAGGTATTCGTGAACCTTCGACTTGAGGATTTAGTAGGGATGTGCTTGTGACGTCAAGATTTTCATTAGAGTAGTTCGACCCTATAAACCGAAAGGCGAGGGTCAACCTCGACGTGCATCTTGATGGGCAAGTAGCAGGTCCTACTGAATACCAAGATAGAATTCTTTCTCTTGTTAGTGAACGGGTTATATGTCCTATGCGGTTATTGGCAGATGAGATCATAAGTCTTTGGCCAAAGCATTAGAGCTAGTTGTATTAGATACACGATGTAACACCCCCAATCCGCTCAGGGATATTACACCCCGTAGAACCTTTCCTCAAGATTCTACCAGGCTGGTAACAAAACCGAACAACTCAACAACGCCTTTAAGGCTAAAATGACTCAGTAGACCGATTTGGTCTTTCAATAAATACATACAACTCAATTACAATACATGCCCACGTAGGGGTCAAATACAACACACTCCCGTACAACGGGGAAAGAATACTGTAGCGGGAATAAAATACAACTAAAAATCAAACGGGTCCTCGTGTGATTAGTATCATTCATCTTTCATCATCCTTCGTGCCGACCCTGTGTTATGCTCCCAAACCTGAATGCAAAAACAGACATCCACCCCCCGAATACTCGGAGGTTAGCAAAACTCCACTGTTTTGCTAGTGCAAGAACAAAGTGCAAAATACGAGCCATACAATTCACATTCTACGAATAACAATAACCAGGAATCCTCAAAGATCCAAACGTAACGAAAAGCACTTCCCGAGGCATGAGTTTGGGTAAAATATTCCAAAACCGAAAGATCACAAATCAAGGGAACAATTTATAAAACAGTTTAAAATGCCATCGAGAGTTTTAATAGAAAACAATTTAGGATTACCGAATCCTTCTCTTTCCAAAAATCAACAGGGGTCACAGCCCAAAGGTTTTGTTTTCGCAAATAGGAAACCACCAACAATTTACAGGGTCAGAGCCCAACATCACGTGTCCTCAACGGACATAAAATCAACGAAACATAATCACGCACGCGCATCGCCTAGGACCGGGACGCCACCACAGACATCCCACCCGATGTAATATCCGCAAATTCGATTACCGATAATTTTCTTTTTTTGGCGAAAGTCCATTTTTACGACTCACTTGGGACCGTTTCGTCATCCTGAGAATGATTAATTCCATATTTTTCGACATCCGAGTTCGTTTCGGTGTCGTTTTGTTGAGTTCTTTGCTTTTTAGCGACTTTTCCGCACTTGAGTTCGATTCTTGCGAATCTCGTTCTAAACTCCTGTTTCGAGTTTCCCGTAAGTCCGTTTAACTTTGTTAGACATGTTGTGAACTTCGGTTTGGTTATTCGATCACGTATCTTGATTTTCGGGCATTTTGGGCCATTTTGTAATTTACCCAAAGTTATGGGTATCCGTATCTGTATTTGTTGTCTCGACCCTTTTCTCGGTCGCGTATGATTAATTATTGCATTACCCTTTCATTTAGGGTCGTTGATGTTGTCCTCGAACTTTTCATCGCGTTCGTTCTGTACGTTTTTCGGAAATCGAGTCGTCGAGCCCTGGTGGTCGGGCACTGGCCGGACGGTTGCGGATGGCGGACGATTGCGGACTGGCGGACAGTGCGGGTTACGCCGAACGATGTTGGGCATCGCCGGCAGGCACAATGCGAGTCGCTGCGGCACACCGTCGGGCCGCGGCACACTCGTGTTCAATTGTTGGCGACCTGCTCGTATCTTGTGCGCGGCACATGCCGGCAGGCCGCGGCACCTGCCAAGTCTTGCCCGCGGCACACTTGGCTGGGCCGCGGCACACTGTCGACCACTGGAAGCCATTTTTGGGCCTGTGCCGCGGCACACTCGGCCTGGGCCGCGGCACACTTGACAGTCAGCCCTATAATTGCATTCTCTGCACGATTCAACCGATACTTTTTCCATTTCTTCACCTTCATCCGAGAGAGAAGACTTGAGGGAGAGAATCTTCTTCATCTATCACTTGAGAGTTGTATTTTCATCATTTCCATCCGATTGTGAAGCTCGGATCATCGATCTATCGCATATTCTTCGGATCAAAGTACTTGGATCTTCAAAGGTAATTTCATCAAACCTCTTGGATTTCGATTTTGTATTGAGTGATGATGTTTTGGATGTTAAGATCATGTTGTATGAAGTGATATACGCATGATTATGGGCATGTTTGATTATTCGTTCGATTATTGAAGGATTATTCAAGAATACTTTGAATATTGTGTTGGATTTTGGGGTTTTTCGTAGATTCGTCCGATTTATCCGATTTGAAGCTTGAGAACCTTGAGTTTATGATGTATCTATACCATGTGCATGTTCTTCCTACGAATTTACGGATTGGATTGTGCCATTTTCGGACTTGTGGGAGTTTGGGCGACTTTTCCAACCTCTAGTTGTTTATCCGTGTGTTTTCATGAATCGTAGATGGGTTTCGGAATTTTCTTCGTGTAATTTGAGTATGGATAATTGATTATCATATTCCTTGCGAATCATTTAGGTGCCGGAAGCGCGTTCTTGGACCTACCGAACTCATACCCTTTTTCCGTTCGATTCCTCGATGTCTCAAAGGCAAGTATATATTTATGATTGTACGTTCCCGACTTTGAAAGTAAGTTATATTGATGGCATGATATGAACGAACCGGTTCCACGGTATTCATATATGTATTGATGACGGATGATATGAACGAACCGTTTCCACGGTATTCATATATGTATTGATGACGGATGATATGAACGAACCGTTTCCACGGTATTCATATATGTATGGATGACGGATGATATGAACGAACTGTTTCCACGGTATTCATATATCTATTGATGACGGATGATATGAACGAACCGTTTCCACGGCATTCATATACGTCTTGATGTGATGCTATGAGATTTAGTTATTCCGGAATACTAGTCTTGAATTGATGAATTGACGGTCACTTTTACTTTATTGTCGAGGAGTATTGTGTTTCATACTTGATATACTTGCACTAGCTATTCGACGGCTAACCCCTTTATGGGGGAAATACTTTTCATGTATTTCAGGTTCCAGGAGAGCGGACATGCAGGTATCGGGTCGGCATGAAGATGATGGGCAAGTGTGATACTGTGTCCTTCCTCTGGTTGTGTTTCGTGTTTTCTCCATTCAGTGTTATTGTACTGGAATGGTTATTAAATACTCGAGTATTGTATTTCATTTTCCTTGATGTTCCGGCCTGTGTTGCCGAGGTATTGATTTGTGTGGTGATGTATATGGTTTCATTGGTTATGGTTTTGAATACCATTTGTATTGTCCTTCTTTTCATTGTATCTAGACCTTCTCGGTCATGTTTTTCAGTTCCGCGCATGAATATCCTTGTGGGTCCCACGGCGGGGCTCACGGTGCTGTAATATACCCTGAATAACTTGGGGGTGTTACAGAATATGGTATCAGAGCCTAGGTTTATGGATACCTAGGCTGTCGGTCTTTTGGGTCGATTGAGTCGTCATTTGCCCACCGTATCACTACTCTGCCATCATCACAGTGCGACCGGTACTTGTAAGTCCTCTCACTCTTCTTGTATTTTTCTTAATCGTTTCGTTTTTGTCTTGGTATTCTGTGAAATTGGTCACTTCGAGAATGTGCGATTTTGGTTATACTTACACACGTGTGTGCCCTTCAGAATGTTGACTGTAAGGAGGAAGAGTCGTGGCTGTAGTCACGGACGTGAACTCTTCCTTGAGATTTTGTTAATTTGCTAATTGCGATATTGTTGTGTATCGGTATTATGTTGAGACTTTGTTTGGGAGTCGCATGCTAGTATCACGGGAGATCATCAGCTTCACGTACCGGTAAGTATTCCATTTTGGTTTTTCGCTTGTGGCGGTGTTTGATTACTCTCGTGATGAGTTTGGAAATTTTGGGTTGATGTGTTGTTTGTGACAAGATTGCAAGTTTCGAGGACGAAACTTATTTTAAGGCAATATCTCAATTTCTACTATGTAATATCTGGAATTTCAGTATGATATTTTCGCGCTATTTTATCTGAGATATACTGGATAGATTGGTGTCTATACAGTATGGATAAAATAATTTGAAGATTGAGACAATTGTATTAGCGTGATTATCGTAGTTGGTCGACAATTACGTTTGAAGATATCGTGTATCATGTTATCATACTTTTCATATTGGGTATATCATATGAGAATATTATCAGGTTGTATATATGTGTGCAGTATATCATGTATATACATCTAGTATATCGAGACGACGGACAAGAATAGCGGAAAATGGCTAAGTACAGCCACGTTTGCGCACGCTACTGAGCATTTCACTGTATCAAGTCAACGCCTGTTTGTGTACGCTAATGCATGGGCATTACGTACGTTAGATGAATTTCGAAGCAATGTAGTAGCTTCTGGACTGCCCGATAGCGCACGCTATCAAGGAAGGATAGCGCACGCTAGTCCTGTAGCGCACGCTAAATATAAGGTCTAGCGCGCGCTAGTGATGTGTTTTATAGAGAGGATAGACGAGTGCTGAGAGGCATTTTGTCCATTCTACTTCCTTCAGTCAATAGAGATAGCCTCGGGAAGTACTTGAAGTTCCTAAACATTGAGAGATGATTCTCTTAAACAAGATTAAGATTGGAGAGCTCGGATTTAAGTATTGTTCTTGAAGTTTTTGATGATTCTTGGAATGGAGTTCAATTATTCTTCTTCGTGGTTTGTCCATACAAGGTAATCATCGTACCCCTTTGATAGTGGTTCGATTTTTAAGGATTACTACTTGGGAGGGAGTATGTTGGGAATCGTGTATTTTGATGTTCGTCTTATTTCAATGTAAATGCATAAATTGGACTGTACTTTTATCCGCTGCGTTAGTATTTTGAAATGGCTATTGGTATTTTGCCAACTGAATTTTATTTTGTAAAACCGATTCCCTAAACTGAGTTTTTGGCATTTTGGCCTTGATCGTTTTGACGGTATTTGGAAATTGATTTTTTTTAGTATTTGAAAAATATTACCGTCATCGGTCTTTTTGGCATTTTTGAAATGACATGGAAAATTGTGCTTAGCCTGGTAAATCCTTGGGAGAAGGGTTTACGACGTGTAATATTCCCAGGAGGATCTGGGGTGTTACAATTATGGTATCATGTGATAATGTTATACAAGATTTATTGGAATTGTAATAAGAGGTTTCAGATGTTGATATGATTATTGAGATCTTCTTCATATGATGAAGAAAATGGTAACATGGAGATATATACCTCGGATATGTTGTTCTGAACGTTATTTCGGATATTTCATGTTCTTGAAGAACTCTTGAATTATACGAGGTGATGAAAATTTTTAAGAAGTGTTGATGTTTTGAAAATGAATATGGAATATTCATATCTAGAGCTAAACTATGTGTTTGAAATAATATTCTTATAGGAATAGGAATGTGATTATGAGTTTGATGAGACTATTATTCATCTCTGAATTTAGAAGCCCATACGTCTGGAGCAAATATTCAAGTCGAATGATTGGATTGTTTGATAACCTTTTTAATATGATTATCTATTGTTTTGAACCAGTCGGATGGTTCGAATTAATAATAGTCATAGGTAAATTTTAACGATGGATTTACGAGAAGGGAACCTTGTCAATTCGTATTTAAGAATTGAGTTTGGAATCGATAACATTTAGACCCTTATTATTGGTCCGAATTGGTTTCTGATATGATCATCGGATTTCGGCTCGTCTTGTGGGCATGGATTCGTGAGGGTCTGAGTTGGATAATTCAGACTGTGTTTAATCGAGATATTGTGGAACCATTGAGTTGGGGCCTTGTTGTATTGATATTAATCGTCATCGAACCTGTTGTTTATTAATCCTTCGTTTTACAATAAGATATGATGTTTGATCATGGATTATGACTGTTGTGTTGCGGTTGAGGTTGAAGAGTTCGTAATCAGCTTGGTCGGAACTGAGGAACTCGTAGACGAAAGCAACTGAATTGGTAACAGTTCGTGGCATTGATATCGAGACAAGTTTTATACTTGTACGGGTCAATGAGATTAATGTTATCATATAGATGTATGAATGTATTGTATCATTTTGAGACTTAGCCTCTTCGTGATTTATTGAGGTTCGGGAATTGTTTGGTTCGACACCCGTCGGCAAATTATGCCAAATGTTACTGTTGTTTGTAAATGGCCGGTTCAAGGCAATGCGATACTTTTTGGTAAAGTTGTTGTCGATAGCCGGTTCGCGGTATCGACGTATCGATTGTGATTGTGATGGATGTCCCATTGAGATATTGTGGTGATCGTCGTCATTGTTATCGGTGTTTTTTCTATTAATATTATATTAACCGATTGAAGGCATTGATGTATTCGATTATCATCTTCATTATCGGTAACTGATTAAATGTGCCGAGACATCCGTTGTATCGTTGTTATCGAATTGCCATTCTAAGGTAATCGAAGTATTGATTTGGGACTGTCGAAGATAGTTCCCATCCATTCAGTCGTTATCGATTGGTCGTTCTAAGACAATCGAGGTATTGAATTGGAATAGCCGAGGACAGTGCCCACCCATGAGTTATTATTGTCGTGTTGGCCGACTCAAGGCAGCACACTATTATTCTTGTGAACTCGGTAATTTTGTGATCGTCGAAGGTTGAGGATTTCCCGGATGGTTGTTTTGAATATTGTTGGTCGGGTCGATCTTTCATTATTCGTGTGTCGTCGTTCACTTGGTGAGTCGTATGATCCGTATAGGATATATTATCCTTTGAGTTTCGTTGTCACGTCGTATCGTGGCATATCTGGAATCATATCTGCGTGTCGATTGGTTCTGTGTAGGATTTTTAGCCAGGCACACGATGGTCATGCGTGGATGTTTCAGCATTGGACCGTGCACACGAGACGTAGTTCGTGAGGCTAATTAGGTACATTGCCACACGTATATTCTGGATTCCGTATACGGTGTGGACATGTGCACGAACACATTTCCGGATCGGGCGTACTGTGATGTGATGTCCCTCTTGAGACTTATCGTTTGGTCGTTCGTAGTCCATGTTGTATTGGATATGTCCGACGATTTGCGACTGGTTGTTCATACGCCGAGGGGTATGTCCGACAATCAAGTTTGTTTCTTTGAGATCTGTATTGTGAGGAATTACAGCTTCGGGCTGTTCGGCTTTCAGGCCATTATGATGTATCGGTATTTTCCGTTGGAGCCTTCGGGCATTGTGATTCGTATCTATTTCGGCATTGGTTTGGTTTACCTTCGGGTAACGTATTGTAGTGTTCTATATTGATGATTCTCCGTTTGGGCGTAAGTTTTCGGTTCTTGTGTATCTCGTTGAGTTTTTCCTAGCAAGATATTTTTCTCCCTACTTGTTTTAAGTTTCGGGACGAAACTTCTTTTAAGGAGGGTAGAATGTAATATCCGCAAATTCGATTTCCAGTAATTTTATTTTTTTGGAGAAAGTACATTTTGACGACTCGCTTGGGACCGTTTCGTCATCCTGAGAATGATTAATTCTACACTTTTCGACATCCGAGTTCGTTTCGGTGTCGTTTTGTTGAGTTCCGTGCTTTTTAGCGACTTTTCCGCACTTGAGTTCGATTCTTGCGAATCTCATTCTAAACTCCTGTTTCGAGTTTCCCGTAAGTCCGTTTAACTTTGTTAGACGTGTTGTGAACTTCGGTTTGGTAATTCGATCATGTATCGTGATTTTCGGGCGTTTTGGGCCATTTTGTAATTTACCCAATGTTATGGGTATTCGTAACTGTATTTGTTGTCTCGACCCTTTTCTCGGTCGCGTATGATTAATTATTGCATTACCCTTTCATTTCGGGTCATTGATGTTGTCCGCGAACTTTTCGTCGCGTTTGTTCCGTACGTTTTTCGGAAATCGAGTCGTCGAGCCCTGGTGGTCGCACCGCCGACGGCCAGGTGACTGGCCTGGACGATCATGGGATCGCCGACGGATTGTGGGTTCTGGCCGAATGATTTCGGGCACCGGCCGAGCAGGCACAATCCCGAGTCACTGCCGCGGCACACCCGTCCGGGCCGCGGCACACTCGTGTTCAATTGTTGGCCGACCCATCTGTACCTTGTGCCGCGGCACATGCCGGCAGGGCCGCGGCACACTGCCAAGTCACTGCCGCGGCACACTTGGCTGGGCCGCGGCACACTGTCGACCACTGGGAGCCATTTTTGGGCCTGTGCCGCGGCAAACTCGGCCTGGGCCGCGACACACTTGACAGTCAGCCCTATAATTGCGTTCTCTGCACGATTCAACCGATACTTTTTCCATTTCTTCACCTTCATCCGAGAGAGAAGACTTGAGGGAGAGAATCTTCTTCATCTATCACTTGAGAGTTGGATTTTCATCATTTCCATCCGGTTGTGAAGCTCGTATCATCGATCTATCGCGTATTCTTCGAATCAAAGTACTTGGATCTTCAAAGGTAATTTCATCAAACCTCTTGGATTTCGATTTTGTATTGAGTGATGATGTTTTGGATGTTAAGATCATGTTGTATGAAGTGATATACGCATGATTATGGGCATGTTTGATTATTCGTTGGATTATTGAAGGATTATTCAAGAACACTTTGAATATTGTGTTGGATTTTGGGGTTTTTCATAGATTCGTCCGATTTATCCGATTTGAAGCTTGAGAACCTTGAGTTTATAATACATCTATACCGTGTGCATGTTTTTCCTACGACTTTACGGATTGGATTGTGCCGTTTTCGGACTTGTGGGAGTTTGGGCGACTTTTCCAACCTCTAGTTGTTTATCTGTGTGTTTTCATGAATCGTAGGTAGGTTTCGGAATTTTCTTTGTGTAATTTGAGTATGGATAATTGATTATCATATTCCTTGAGAATCATTTAGGTGCTGGAAGCGCGTTCTTGGACCTACCGAACTCATACCCTTTTTCCGTTCGATTCCTCGATGTCTCAAAGGCAAGTATATATTTATGATTGTACGTTCTCGACTTTGAAAGTAAGTTATATTGGTGGCATGATATGAACGAACCGGTTCCACGGTATTCATATATGTACTGATGACGGATGATATGAACGAACCGTTTCCACGGTATTCATATATGTATTGATGACGGATGATATGAACGAACCGTTTCCACGGTATTCATATATGTATGGATGGCGGATGATATGAACGAACCGTTTCCACGGTATTCATATATGTATTGATGACGGATGATATGAACGAACCGTTTCCACGACATTCATATACGTCTTGATGTGATTCTATGAGATTTAGTTATTCCGGAATACTAGTCTTGAATTGATGAATTGACGGTTACTTTTACTTTATTGTCGAGGAGTATTATGTTTCATACTTGATATACTTGCACTAGCTATTCGACGGCTAACCCCTTTATGGGGGAATACTTTTCATGTATTTCAGGTTCCAGGAGAGCGGACAGGCAGGTATCGGGTCGGCATGAAGATGATGGGAAAGTGTGATATTGTGTCCTTCCTCTGGTTGTGTTTCGTGTTTTCTCCATTCAGTGTTATTGTACTGGAATGGTTATTGAATACTCGAGTATTGTATTTCAGTTTCCTTGATGTTCCGGCCTGTGTTGCCGAGGTATTGATTTGTGTGGTGATGTATATGGTTTCATTGGTTATGGTTTTGAATACCATTTGTATTGTCCTTCTTTTTATTGTATCTAGACCTTCTCGGTCAAGTTTTTCAGTTCCGCGCATGAATAGCCTTGTGGGTCCCACGGCGGGGCTCACGGCGCTGTAATATACCCTGAATAACTTGGGGGTGTTACACCCGAGGCCTTGAAGGACCCTCCCGAGCTGGCTAGCGAAACAAATCACACCCATCTCACGGTTGGATCAATCGCTTGTTGCATCCTGGCCACATGATCGCATGCCATGTGCCACCGTAGATTATCTCAGGCTCTCACGGTTGGATCAATCACCTGTTGCATCCTGACCACATGATCACGTGCCATGTGTCACCGTAGACCTTCAACCATATCCACATATTCACACAAACAACATATCACATCAAGGATATTCAAACAATTCGCCCAGAGGCATCAAACACTTAGCAAAACACCACGTCAATCCACAACGCACCGAAATGAAATAATATACGTCCACATGCAATACCAAGTGCAACATCAACACCAAACATATCCATATAATTCACATAGTTATTCACAAACCACACCATTCACAAAACACACGCGTTTTGAAAGCAAGCCTTTAACAAGGCTAAACCGAATCTTTTGAAAGTTCAATTCAAACGACCAAACAACCACATTTAGACGATCACTAATTATCATATCCATAAAACAAGAATAGTATGGGCAAGGTACTTGCCTCGATATCACGAGCAATGGAAAAATGAACGGATACGGCCGGGTAGCCCTCAAATTCCCGAACACTATCTAGAACGCGATAGCACCGAAATTACAACGGAATAACACCACACGAATCATCAAACACCAACGAGATTCAACTCGGAAATCCACGAGCACCTATAATCCTCCGGAAGGAACAATAAAACATGATTACAACGAGAATCGAGGCAAAAAACAACTGAAATCCCAACAACTATCGAAGGGAAACTCATTGGGACATTTAATCAAACACTCAATGTTCGATAACTCCCAAGAACACTCGAATCACTAATCGAGTTGAACAAACTCGAAATATGGATATATAACCCATAGAACACGATTAATAACATCATACTACACCAACCGATGTATGAAAATCGGACTAGAATCGAAATCAAGAACAATTTCTCCGAAAAGTCAACTTGAAGGAAAATCAAGAAATATACCTTGATTCGACGAAATACACGGATTGGATGATGATATAATCAACAAGAATCTTCCAAAACATATTGGAATTGATTAGAATCGGCCAAGAACTCGATTTCCCGTCGCACCCGTCCGATAGC
Source organism: Orobanche coerulescens (assembly GCA_033398695.1). NCBI lineage: Eukaryota > Viridiplantae > Streptophyta > Magnoliopsida > Lamiales > Orobanchaceae > Orobanche > Orobanche coerulescens. The sequence goes on along the minus strand of CM065804.1, from coordinate 92,179,180 downwards.
CGCAAGAAAAGTGAAGAAATGAACAAAAACGGGATGCCAGGCCTTATATAGCCGGTCACTGCCGGACACTTACGGCCGTAACCCGCAGTGCCTTACGGCCGTAACTCGGCCCATACGGCCGTACTCGGCAGGCCTTACGGCCGTAACCGACATTTGTCAAAAAAATCTGCCCAGCACCTGTCGGACACTTACGGCCGTAACTGGCACACATTACGGCCGTAACCGGCCTTCGTCAGGAAGCTGCCAGGCACCATACGGCCGTAACTCTCGGCCCCTTACGGCCGTAACTCGGCCAGGACAGGCCCTGCTCCAGCCGTGACTCGGCCGTGGCCACTCCGACGGCCCGGACGACCCCGAAACCCAAACTTGAGTAAAAACCGAAGATACGGTTATGAAGTACTCGCAAAGACGAATCTAAGAGCTAAGAGAACACACGATTCCGACCACTCGAAGTGTCGGAATTCGACAACGGAAAGTAATTACGCCAAACTTTGGGAAATTATGAAAATGGCCCAAAACGTCCGAAATACACGATACGTGATCGAAACACCAAACCAAAACTCGCAACATGAATAATAACATTAAATGAACTTACGAGAAACTCGAAACAACAGTTTCGAACGAGATTCGCAAGAATCGAACCCACGTGCGGAAAAGCCGTTAAAAAGCACGGAACTCAACAAAACGACACCGAAACGAACTCGGACGTCGAAAAGTGCAGAATTAAATATTCTCAAAATGACGAAACGGTCATGGGCGAGTCATCAAAACGGACTTTCGCCGAAAAAAAAAATTTACCGGAAATCGAAATTACGGGTATTACACACTGTTGTATCGAGATTTATCCACCTCAACAGGCGATCGACTACAAGGCCGAGCGACCGAGTCCACACCAATCAAACTTTGGCTAACCCGCCTAATCGAAGATACCAGACCACCGTCAGGTACCTAGCGATCAACTCCCAAGGCGATCGCCCTTTGGCATCTGGCGATCGACTCTAGTGCCCAGCTAAGGACAATCGGCCTATGCCCCGAACAGAGACGATCGTCGGTCAAAGTCATCGAAGACTGGATCTCAGAACAGCACCCACGTGCAGATCCACAAAAGGCGTTGACAGATAAGACCTTTGACCCCAGCCTGTCACCTACCTCACCTACTAACAGGTCCGCCAAAAGTTACGAAGTGGGACCGCCCGTGACTGCGACTCAGACGCGTACAGGCTTATCATTGGACTGCGCGACTGACAGCCAACAACTCCTGCAGACTTTAAGGACACAAACCTATGTGCTAAAAGACGATCGCCCGATTATTATAATACAGCAAAGGCGATCGCCCAGCAGGTCCAATGTAACACCCCCAAAACCTTACGGGAATATTACAGCGCCGTGGGCCCCACATTGGAGCCCACAAGGCTAAAATCATTTTCGCAAATGTTTAAAAATGCCAAAAGGCCCTTTTGAAAGTACACACACGCACAGCGGATAAAAACACGGTTCAAAGAACATCGAAAGCCATTTAGAAACATACACACACAGAGGATGAAACATAATTAAATACATTTGCAGCGGAATTATAAAAACCAGAAAGAATATTCGAATCCCAACAACTACGCCATAGCCAGTATCACCGGAAAGCTCATCCCTTCACGACCGCTAGTAGCTCGAACTCTGAGTACCTAAAAGATAAAGCCCACGACGGGAATACTCAACAATGATAACGATCACATCACAAAAACAATACATATCAATGTAATTACAAGGTAAGAATAATTCCAATATGATCTCACCGAAGTAACCTTACCAACCTGTCACAACCATAACAATCAAATCTTACCATATCCCACGCCTCGTGTCCTTAAGTAATGAACGAATTCAAATGTAATCACCTGTACTGTATCCGAAACACTACCAAGATTTCCAAACAGAAACATATCTAGAGTATAGAATAATCTGGTCAAGTTCGATTCTGCCGGCTGGGTTGCACAATCGGAACCCAATACTGATAGGAACTGATATCACACGATACATCTGCAAATCAACTGTCCCGAAACAATGGCAAGTCCAGTATATATCAATACAAAGCATGAATGCTCACACAATCAATAATGATAACAATCAATGCATCACACCAGAAATATCAATGACATGATAGTTCCACACAAGATCGACAAAGGGATCAACCACGAACGAGAATACCATGATGTGGTAACTCCAACAAGATCAATGAAGAATCAATAACCGGGAATACCGGCAATACGACAAATCCCAACAAGGTCAATAAGAGTCGACAACCAGAAATACCAACGGTACGATAAACTCAAATGAGATCAATAAAGGGTCAATAACCGAGAATACTGACGACACAGTAAACTCTAGCAAGAACAATAAGGACCAACAACCGGGAATACCAACGATACGGTAAACTCCAACAGGAGCAATAAGGAATCGACAACCGAGAATACTTACGACACGGTAAACTCCAATAACATCAATCAAGGACTAATAACCAAGAATACCAACGGTGAGACAACTCCCAAACGGAATCAATAAGGATCAATAACGAACGAGATTACCAATGACAGGGTGAACTCCAAACGAGATTATAAAGGATCGATATCAATGAGTTGACCATCGATATGGTAACTCCGAACGAGATTAGTAAAGGTTCAACGACGACAGATACACGAGAGAATAAAATCTTCAACCATATACAAATCATATATACGGGGTTTCAAAGACAACCCGAATATCGAACAGACCCAATTATACATGGACTATGAACGACCAATCAATAAGACTCAAGATAGATGTCACGATACGCTCGATCCGGACATGTGTCCGTGTACAAGCCAACTACGGATATTGATCAATACACGTCTGGTCTCGTACCTAATCAGCCTCACGAAGTACGTCTCGTGTGCACGGTTCAATATGAGGTTGAAACCAACATATGCTACACGTGCCCGTCCCGAAAATCCTACACATGAACGATCAGAACGTATCTGACTCCAGATATGCCACGATACAACATGACAACAGATCTCGAAGAAACGCATATCCAACAAGGATCAGAAGATTTTCCAAGAGGGCAACAATAACTCGATCATGAAAGACCGACATGACCACAATGTCGTATTCCGTCAGACAGTAGTCCACAGCATGCTCAACAATGCATATAATAATAGCATATAAACTCCCAAGGTAGCAGCCAAGGGTCACAGAAGCATCTACTCAGGAATACTCCGGACAATATCACATAAACTCCCAAGGCAACAGCCGAGGGTCACGGAAGCATCTACTCAGGAATACTCCGGACATAGGTGCCATTTAGGTCTTATCCCCTAACACATTTCCATTCGGGTACCATACAGGTTTTATCCCCAACACATCGGCCCCACAGATTACGGCTCAAGAAAGAGCACTTCACAAAACGTAACAAACAATGGTCCACATTCACCGCATGGAATATCAACACACACATGTAATAATGCAACATGATGATTATCATAATCTAACAATATTAATTTACCTCAAGCTGGAGACGCCAACCTTTTCACGACCAACCGCCCTGAACGAATACACAGTTATCCGACAATCCAAAATGAAGTACAATCCATAACTAATACCAAACCACCATCCCGAGTTAAAGATCGACACGATAACTAACCTTGATATCCAACTTCTCATGCAATAGACCAAATTATAATTCACGTTCCCATTTCCACTAGACATCCTTAAAATCATATACATTATGATTTATCTTACATACCACCATTCCGACAATTCATATATTCCATAATACCATTGCTATATGAATCATAAATGAAATGAAAATGAAATCATTTATTAACATTATGAACTGAGCAAGCATAACTTGCATTGATACCAATTCGACGAAGCCACTATCAATCCCGCCATCTTCGTCTACAAGCTCCGCAGCACAACGGTTAACTTCAACGATCACTAAACGCAACCTAATGCAATAATCGATTAACGATACGTTCAATAACAATCAACAACCAAAGTGATCAACTAATCAAACTCGATGGTTCAACGATATCTCGATCATACGAAACCAACCCATATCAACTCTTAACAATACGAACACAAGCCAAATTTTGATAATCAATAGTTCTATCAACGTCTACAACATTCTTGGTTCCGACCTCAATATTAAATTCGGATTAACACGGCTCATTGTTGTAAATTCATAGGAATACAATTATCGGCTATCATCATGAATAATCATATACCAAAATTAACCGTAATTCTTCCAATTTACGGACATATATCATTCAAGAATTCTTCAAGAACATGAATTAGTCCATAATCATGTTTGAAGCCAACAAAACGACGTAATTGGATGTGTTCTAATATCTAATCATCATCTAATCCATCAGGCATGTATCATTTTGTTCTTCAATATACGATTCGTATAATCTCAAAATCATAACATCAACATCATAATCATCACTATACGGAGAAGAACATCAACGCTAACATCAAAATCCGAATTCAAGGAGTAGAGTTCATCAACATACCTTTTGAAGAAGAACCACAAGGATCAAACACTTCAAGAATCATTAACATCTTCATATCCAAGCCTCAAATTCATGCTCTCAAGCTCCTAGACAAGTTAAAAGTGTCTAGAATACACTTAGAAGTGAAGAAGGACGAACTGGGGTGGGAGAAATGAGTTTCCTTCCGTGAGCAAATGAAAGACCAGCTCTTATTATATAAACCGCGCATATCGTTACGTACGTAAGTGTCCTTGCTTAACGTACGTAACAACTTTAACGTACGTAATCCAATATTCATAGCGTACGTAACAAACTCACTGTCTCATTCCGTGAAGTACATTACGTACGTAACCCATACCATATAACGTACGTAATATACCAGTTGACTTGCTACAGTACAATGGTCGTGTTACGTACGTAACACGTCCTGTATAACATACGTAACACGTACGTTGACTCACCTGTCAACATCCTCCGCCGAAAGTTGTCGACACAGGGTCCCACCTGCCGACCACGACTCGATCGTCTGATTCCCATATTACGTACGTAATGTCTCGGCCATAACGTACGTAACTCTACCAATTTAACGTACGTAAGCTTCAACACATAACGTACGTAATGGCTTCCATACTTAGCCATTTCCAAAGAATTCTCGTCCAACATCTATACATAACAAATGTTAACATACGACAATACCGAACACATATACGAAATCCTAAAATATTCTCGCACGTACGCCCGATGCACGATACCCCCAATTACAACTGTCGACCAAGTACGGCAATCATACAAATACCCATACGGTATATCCGACATCAAAAAACACACCAAGCATGTAATATCCTAGAATCAAAATAACCTCGATGACATACTGGCACGACTGTCACAGTTTCCAAAATTATCCGCTCATATCGTGTCGGTCCCACTCTGTACAGTACATCCCAGATAAAATAATGCGAAAAATTCATAGTGAAATTCTAGGATATTACATATCTACCCACTTAAATAAGTTTCGTCCTCGAAACTCAAAATCCTGTCACAATCAGTATCTCAATCACGAAATATCTCAAAATCACGACACCATACTCAAATAATCATCATCAAAACAGAAATAACTGAAAGAACACACTTACAGTCCGGAAGTCGATGATCTCCCGTGATACCAGCATACGACTCCCATACAAGTCTAAACACACCGGCATCGCAAATACAATAATTTGAAAATATTTCAAAAATTTTGAAACCTCCAAAATCGGTTTGACCCAAAAGTTAGAAAATCATTTTCAAAAGTCACACTACTACCGCACTGGTAGAGCCACATAACACACACGCCCGGGTTTTACGAAACCCAAGCTCCGATACCATCTTCTATAACACCCCCAAAACCTTACGGGAATATTACAGCGCCGTGGGCCCCACGTTGGAGCCCACAAGGCTAAAATCATTTTCGCAAATGTTTAAAAATGCCAAAAGACCCTTTTGAAAGTACACACACGCACAGCGGATAAAAACACGATTCAAAGAATATCGAAAGCCATTTAGAAACATACACACACAGCGGATGAAAGATAATTAAATACATTTGCAGCGGAATTATAAAAACCAGAAAGAACACTCGAATCCCAACAACTACGCCATAGCCAGTATCACCGGAAAGCTCATCCCTTCACGACCGCTACTAGCTCGAACTCCGAGTACCTAAAAGATAAAGCCCACGACGGGGTCAGCCATAATACTCAACAATGATAACGATCACATCACAAAAACAATACATATCAATGTAATTACAAGGTAAGAATAATTCCAATATGATCTCACCGAAGTAACCTTACCATCCTGTCACAACCATAACAATCAAATCTTACCATATCCCATGCCTCGTGTCCTTAGCTAATGAACGAATTCAAATGTAATCACCTGTACTGTATCCGAAACACTACCAAGATTTCCAAACAGAAACATATCTCGAGTATAGAATAATCTGGTCAAGTTCGATTCTGCCGGCTGGGTCGCACAATCGGAACCCAATACTGATAGGAACTGATATCACACGATACATCTGCAAATCAACTGTCCCGAAACAATGGCAAGTCCCGGATATCAATATAAAGCATGAATGCTCACACAATCAATAATGATAACAATCAATGCATCACACCAGAAATATCAATGACATGATAGTTCCACACAAGATCGACAAAGGGATCAACCACGAACGAGAATACCATGATGTGGTAACTCCAACAAGATCAATGAAGAATCAATAACCGGGAATACCGGCAATACGGCAAATCCCAACAAGGTCAATAAAAGGTCGACAACCAGAAATACCAACGGTACGATAAACTCAAATGAGATCAATAAAGGGTCAATAACCGAGAATACTGACGACACAGTAAACTCTAGCAAGAACAATAAGGACCAACAACCGGGAATACCAACGATACGGTAAACTCCAACAGGAGCAATAAGGAATCGACAACCGAGAATACTTACGACACGGTAAACTCCAATAACATCAATCAAGGACTAATAACCAAGAATACCAACAGTGAGACAACTCCCAAACGGAATCAATAAGGATCAATAACGAACGAGATTACCAATGACAGGGTGAACTCCAAACGAGATTATAAAGGATCGATATCAATGAGTTGACCATCGATGTGGTAACTCCGAACGAGATTAGTAAAGGTTCAACGACGACAGATACACGAGAGAATAAAATCTTCAACCATATACAAATCATATATACGGGGTTTCAAAGACAACCCGAATATCGAACAGACCCAATTATACATGGACTATGAACGACCAATCAATAAGACTCAAGATAGATGTCACGATACGCTCGATCCGGACATGTGTCCGTGTACAAGCCAACCACGGATATTGATCAATACACGTCTGGTCTCGTACCTAATCAGCCTCACGAAGTACGTCTCGTGTGCACGGTTCAATATGAGGTTGAAACCAACATATGCTACAGGTGCCCGTCCCGAAAATCCTACACATGAACGATCAGAACGTATCTGACTCCAGATATGCCACGATACAACATGACAACAGATCTCGAAGAAACGCATATCCAACAAGGATCAGAAGATTTTCCAAGAGGGCAACAATAACTCGATCATGAAAGACCGACATGACCACAATGTCGTATTCCGTCGACGTAGTCCACAAAGATGCTCAACAATGCATATAATAATAGCATATAAACTCCCAAGGTAGCAGCCAAGGGTCACAGAAGCATCTACTCAGGAATACTCCGGACAATATCACATAAACTCCCAAGGCAACAGCCGAGGGTCACGGAAGCATCTACTCAGGAATACTCCGGACATAGGTGCCATTTAGGTCTTATCCCCTAACACATTTCCATTCGGGTACCATACAGGTTTTATCCCCAACACATCGGCCCCACAGATTACGGCTCAAGAAAGAGCACTTCACAAAACGTAACAAACAATGGTCCACATTCACCGCATGGAATATCAACACACACATGTAATAATGCAACATGATGATTATCATAATCTAACAATATTAATTTACCTCAAGCTGGAGACGCCAACCTTTTCACGACCAACCGCCCTAAACGAATACACAGTTATCCGACAATCCAAAATGAAGTACAGTCCATAACTAATACCAAACCACCATCCCGAGTTAAAGATCGACACGATAACTAACCTTGATATCCAACTTCTCATGCAATAGACCAAATTATAATTCACGTTCCCATTTCCACTAGACATCCTTAAAATCATATACATTATGATTTATCTTACATACCACCATTCCGACAATTCATATATTCCATAATACCATTGCTATATGAATCATAAATGAAATGAAAATGAAATCATTTATTAACATTATGAACTGAGCAAGCATAACTTGCATTGATACCACCCGACGAAGCCACTATCAATCCCGCCATCTTCGTCTACAAGCTCCGCATCACAACGGTTAACTTCAACGATCACTAAACGCAACCTAATGCAATAATCGATTAACGATACGTTCAATAACAATCAACAACCAAAGTGATCAACTAATCAAACTCGATGGTTCAACGATATCTCGATCATACGAAACCAACCCATATCAACTCTTAACAATACGAACACAAGCCAAATTTTGATAATCAATAGTTCTATCAACGTCTACAACATTCTTGGTTCCGACCTCAATATTAAATTCGGATTAACACGGCTCATTGTTGTAAATTCATAGGAATACAATTATCGGCTATCATCATGAATAATCATATACCAAAATTAACCGTAATTCTTCCAATTTACGGACATATATCATTCAAGAATTCTTCAAGAACATGAATTAGTCCATAATCATGTTTGAAGCCAACAAAACGACGTAATTGGATGTGTTCTAATATCTAATCATCATCTAATCCATCGTGCATGTATCATTTTGTTCTTCAATATACGATTCGTATAATCTCAAAATCATAACATCAACATCATAATCATCACTATACGGAGAAGAACATCAACGCTAACATCAAAATCCGAATTCAAGGAGTAGAGTTCATCAACATACCTTTTGAAGAAGAACCACAAGGATCAAACACTTCAAGAATCATTAACATCTTCATATCCAAGCCTCAAATTCATGCTCTCAAGCTCCTAGACAAGTTAAAAGTGTCTAGAATACACTTAGAAGTGAAGAAGGACGAATCGGGGTGGGAGAAATGAGTTTCCTTCCGTGAGCAAATGAAAGACCACTCTTATTATATAAACCGCGCATATCGTTACGCACGTAAGTGTCCTTGCTTAACGACGTAACAACTTTAACGCACGTAATCCAATATTCATAGCGCACGTAACAAACTCACCTGTCTCATTCCGTGAAGTACATTACGACGTAACCCATACCATATAACGCACGTAATATACCGGTTGACTTGCTACAAGATAATGGTCGTGTTACGACGTAACACGTCCCGTATAACATACGTAACACGTACGTTGACTCACCTGTGAACATCCTCCGCCGAAAGTTGTCGACACAGGGTCCCACCTGCCGACCACGACTCGATCGTCTGATTCCCATATTACGTACGTAATGTCTCGGCCATAACGTACGTAACTCTACCAATTTAACGTACGTAAGCTTCAACACATAACGTACGTAATGGCTTCCATACTTAGCCATTTCCAGCAATTCCTGTCCAACATCTCGACATAACAAATGTGAACATACGACAATACCGAACACATATACGAAATCCCGAAAATATTCTCGTACGGTACGTCTGATGCACGATACCCCCAATTACAACTGTCGACCAAGTACGGCAATCATACAAATACCCATACGGTATATCCGACATCAAAAAACACACCAAGCATGTAATATCCTAGAATCAAAATAACCTCGATGACATACTGGCACGACTGTCACAGTTTCCAAAATTATCCGCTCATATCGTGTCGGTCCCACTGCATAAAGACATCCCGTATAAAATAATGCGAAAAATTCATAGTGAAATTCTAGGATATTACATATCTACCCACTTAAATAAGTTTCGTCCTCGAAACTCAAAATCCTCACACCGTATCTCAATCACGAAATATCTCAAAATCACGACACCATACTCAAATAATCATCATCAAAACAAAATAATCAAAGAACACACTTACAGTCCGGAAGTCGATGATCTCCCGTGATACCAAAGATACGACTCCCATACAAGTCTAAACACACCGCATCGCAAATACAATAATTTTAAAATATTTCAAAAATTTTGAAACCTCCAAAATCGGTTTTACCCAAAAGTCAGAAAATCATTTTCAAAAGTCACACTACTACCGCACCGGTAGAGCCACATAACACACACGCCCGGTTTTACGAAACCCAAGCTCCGATACCATCTTCTATAACACCCCCAAACCTTACGGAATATTACAGCGCCGTGGGCCCCACATTGGAGCCCACAAGGCTAAAATCATTTTCGCAAATGTTTAAAAATGCCAAAAGACCCTTTTGAAAGTACACACACGCACAAATGGATAAAAACACGATTCAAAGAATATCGAAAGCCATTTAGAAACATACACACACAATGGATGAAAGATAATTAAATACATTTGCAGCGGAATTATAAAAACCAGAAAGAACACTCGAATCCCAACAACTACGCCATAGCCAGTATCACCGGAAAGCTCATCCCTTCACGACCGCTACTAGCTCGAACTCCGAGTACCTAAAAGATAAAGCCCACGACGGGGTCAGCCATAATACTCAACAATGATAACGATCACATCACAAAAACAATACATATCAATGTAATTACAAGGTAAGAATAATTCCAATATGATCTCACCGAAGTAACCTTACCATCCTGTCACAACCATAACAATCAAATCTTACCATATCCCATGCCTCGTGTCCTTAGCTAATGAACGAATTCAAATGTAATCACCTGTACTGTATCCGAAACACTACCAAGATTTCCAAACAGAAACATATCTCGAGTATAGAATAATCTGGTCAAGTTCGATTCTGCCGGCTGGGTCGCACAATCGGAACCCAATACTGATAGGAACTGATATCACACGATACATCTGCAAATCAACTGTCCCGAAACAATGGCAAGTCCCGGATATCAATATAAAGCATGAATGCTCACACAATCAATAATGATAACAATCAATGCATCACACCAGAAATATCAATGACATGATAGTTCCACACAAGATCGACAAAGGGATCAACCACGAACGAGAATACCATGATGTGGTAACTCCAACAAGATCAATGAAGAATCAATAACCGGGAATACCGGCAATACGGCAAATCCCAACAAGGTCAATAAAAGGTCGACAACCAGAAATACCAACGGTACGATAAACTCAAATGAGATCAATAGCAATAAGGAATCGACAACCGAGAATACTTACGACACGGTAAACTCCAATAACATCAATCAAGGACTAATAACCAAGAATACCAACAGTGAGACAACTCCCAAACGGAATCAATAAGGATCAATAACGAACGAGATTACCAATGACAGGGTGAACTCCAAACGAGATTATAAAGGATCGATATCAATGAGTTGACCATCGATGTGGTAACTCCGAACGAGATTAGTAAAGGTTCAACGACGACAGATACACGAGAGAATAAAATCTTCAACCATATACAAATCATATATACGGGGTTTCAAAGACAACCCGAATATCGAACAGACCCAATTATACATGGACTATGAACGACCAATCAATAAGACTCAAGATAGATGTCACGATACGCTCGATCCGGACATGTGTCCGTGTACAAGCCAACCACGGATATTGATCAATACACGTCTGGTCTCGTACCTAATCAGCCTCACGAAGTACGTCTCGTGTGCACGGTTCAATATGAGGTTGAAACCAACATATGCTACAGGTGCCCGTCCCGAAAATCCTACACATGAACGATCAGAACGTATCTGACTCCAGATATGCCACGATACAACATGACAACAGATCTCGAAGAAACGCATATCCAACAAGGATCAGAAGATTTTCCAAGAGGGCAACAATAACTCGATCATGAAAGACCGACATGACCACAATGTCGTATTCCGCGACAAGAGTCCACAAAGATGCTCAACAATGCATATAATATTATCATATAAACTCCCAAGGTAGCCCAAGGGTCACGAAGCATCTACTCAGGGAATACTCCTGACAATATCACATAAACTCCCAAGGCAATGAATGAGGTCACTAAGCATCTACTCAGAATACTCAGGACATAGGTGCCATTTAGGTCTTATCCCCTAACACATTTCCATTCGGGTACCATACAGGTTTTATCCCCAACACATCGGCCCCACAGATTACGGCTCAAGAAAGAGCACTTCACAAAACGTAACAAACAATGGTCCACATTCACCGCATGGAATATCAACACACACATGTAATAATGCAACATGATGATTATCATAATCTAACAATATTAATTTACCTCAAGCTGGAGACGCCAACCTTTTCACGACCAACCGCCCTAAACGAATACACAGTTATCCGACAATCCAAAATGAAGTACAGTCCATAACTAATACCAAACCACCATCCCGAGTTAAAGATCGACACGATAACTAACCTTGATATCCAACTTCTCATGCAATAGACCAAATTATAATTCACGTTCCCATTTCCACTAGACATCCTTAAAATCATATACATTATGATTTATCTTACATACCACCATTCCGACAATTCATATATTCCATAATACCATTGCTATATGAATCATAAATGAAATGAAAATGAAATCATTTATTAACATTATGAACTGAGCAAGCATAACTTGCATTGATACCAATTCGACGAAGCCACTATCAATCCCGCCATCTTCGTCTACAAGCTCCGCAGCACAACGGTTAACTTCAACGATCACTAAACGCAACCTAATGCAATAATCGATTAACGATACGTTCAATAACAATCAACAACCAAAGTGATCAACTAATCAAACTCGATGGTTCAACGATATCTCGATCATACGAAACCAACCCATATCAACTCTTAACAATACGAACACAAGCCAAATTTTGATAATCAATAGTTCTATCAACGTCTACAACATTCTTGGTTCCGACCTCAATATTAAATTCGGATTAACACGGCTCATTGTTGTAAATTCATAGGAATACAATTATCGGCTATCATCATGAATAATCATATACCAAAATTAACCGTAATTCTTCCAATTTACGGACATATATCATTCAAGAATTCTTCAAGAACATGAATTAGTCCATAATCATGTTTGAAGCCAACAAAACGACGTAATCGATGTGTTCTAATATCTAATCATCATCTAATCCATCGTGCATGTATCATTTTGTTCTTCAATATACGATTCGTATAATCTCAAAATCATAACATCAACATCATAATCATCACTATACGGAGAAGAACATCAACGCTAACATCAAAATCCGAATTCAAGGAGTAGAGTTCATCAACATACCTTTCAAGAAGAACCACAAGGATCAAACACTTCAAGAATCATTAACATCTTCATATCCAAGCCTCAAATTCATGCTCTCAAGCTCCTAGACAAGTTAAAAGTGTCTAGAATACACTTAGAAGTGAAGAAGGACGAATCAAGTGAGAAATGAGTTTCCTTCCGTGAGCAAATGAAAGACCGGCTCTTATTATATAAATCGCATATCGTTACGCACGTAAGTGTCCTTGCTTAACGACGTAACAACTTTAACGCACGTAATCCAATATTCATAGCGCACGTAACAAACTCACCGTCTCATTCCGTGAAGTACATTACGACGTAACCCATACCATATAACGCATTTAATATACCGTTGACTTGCTACAGATAATGGTCGTGTTACGACGTAACACGCCCCGTATAACATACGTAACACGACGTTGACTCACTGTCAACATCCTCCGCCGAAAGTTGTCGACACAGTGGTCCCACTGCCGACCACGACTCGATCGTCGATTCCCATATTACGCACGTAATGTCTCGCCATAACGCATTTAACTCTACCAATTTAACGACGTAAGCTTCAACACATAACGCACGTAATGGCTTCCATACTTAGCCATTTCCAGCAATTCCTGTCCAACATCTCGACATAACAAATGTGAACATACGACAATACCGAACACATATACGAAATCCCGAAAATATTCTCGTACGGTACGTCTGATGCACGATACCCCCAATTACAACTGTCGACCAAGTACGGCAATCATACAAATACCCATACGGTATATCCGACATCAAAAAACACACCAAGCATGTAATATCCTAGAATCAAAATAACCTCGATGACATACTGGCACGACTGTCACAGTTTCCAAAATTATCCGCTCATATCGTGTCGGTCCCACTCTGTACAGTACATCCCAGATAAAATAATGCGAAAAATTCATAGTGAAATTCTAGGATATTACATATCTACCCACTTAAATAAGTTTCGTCCTCGAAACTCAAAATCCTGTCACAATCAGTATCTCAATCACGAAATATCTCAAAATCACGACACCATACTCAAATAATCATCATCAAAACAGAAATAACTGAAAGAACACACTTACAGGTCCGGGAAGTCGATGATCTCCCGTGATACCAGCATACGACTCCCATACAAGTCTAAACACACCGGCATCGCAAATACAATAATTTGAAAATATTTCAAAAATTTTGAAACCTCCAAAATCGGTTTGACCCAAAAGTTAGAAAATCATTTTCAAAAGTCACACTACTACCGCACTGGTAGAGCCACATAACACACACGCCCGTGTTTTACGAAACCCAAGCTCCGATACCATCTTCTATAACACCCCCAAAACCTTACGGGAATATTACAGCGCCGTGGGCCCCACATTGGAGCCCACAAGGCTAAAATCATTTTCGCAAATGTTTAAAAATGCCAAAAGACCCTTTTGAAAGTACACACACGCACAGCGGATAAAAACACGATTCAAAGAATATCGAAAGCCATTTAGAAACATACACACACAGCGGATGAAAGATAATTAAATACATTTGCAGCGGAATTATAAAAACCAGAAAGAACACTCGAATCCCAACAACTACGCCATAGCCAGTATCACCGGAAAGCTCATCCCTTCACGACCGCTACTAGCTCGAACTCCGAGTACCTAAAAGATAAAGCCCATGACGGGGTCAGCCATAATACTCAACAATGATAACGATCACATCACAAAAACAATACATATCAATGTAATTACAAGGTAAGAATAATTCCAATATGATCTCACCGAAGTAACCTTACCATCCTGTCACAACCATAACAATCAAATCTTACCATATCCCATGCCTCGTGTCCTTAGCTAATGAACGAATTCAAATGTAATCACCGCATCGTATCCGAAACACTACCAAGATTTCCAAACGAAACATATCTCGAGTATAGAATAATCTGGTCAAGTTCGATTCGCTACTGGGTCGCACAATCGGAACCCAATACTGATAGGAACTGATATCACACGATACATCTGCAAATCAACTGTCCCGAAACAATGGCAAGTCCCGGATATCAATATAAAGCATGAATGCTCACACAATCAATAATGATAACAATCAATGCATCACACCAGAAATATCAATGACATGATAGTTCCACACAAGATCGACAAAGGGATCAACCACGAACGAGAATACCATGATGTGGTAACTCCAACAAGATCAATGAAGAATCAATAACCGGGAATACCGGCAATACGGCAAATCCCAACAAGGTCAATAAAAGGTCGACAACCGAGAATACCGACGACACAGTAAGGATCAACGAAGAATCAATAATTAAGAATACCGACGACATGGTAAGGATCAATGAAGAGTCAATAACCGAGAATACCGACGACACGGTAAACTCTAACAAGGTCAATAAGAGTCGACAACCAGAAATACCAACGGTACGATAAACTCAAATGAGATCAATAAAGGGTCAATAACCGAGAATACTGACGACACAGTAAACTCTAGCAAGAACAATAAGGACCAACAACCGGGAATACCAACGATACGGTAAACTCCAACAGGAGTAATAAGGAATCGACAACCGAGAATACTTACGACACGGTAAACTCCAATAACATCAATCAAGGACTAATAACCAAGAATACCAACGGTGAGACAACTCCCAAACGGAATCAATAAGGATCAATAACGAACGAGATTACCAATGACAGGGTGAACTCCAAACGAGATTTATAAAGGATCGATATCAATGAGTTGACCATCGATATGGTAACTCCGAACGAGATTAGTAAAGGTTCAACGGCGACAGATACACGAGAGAATAAAATCGTCAACCATATACAAATCATATATACGGGGTTTCGTAGACAACCCGAATATCGAACAGACCCAATTATACATGGACTGTGAACGACCAATCAATAAGACTCAAGATGGATGTCACGATACGCTCGATCCGGACATGTGTCCGTGTACAAGCCAACCACGGGTATTGATCAATACACGTCTGGTCTCGTACCTAATCAGCCTCACGAAGTACGTCTCGTGTGCACGGTTCAATATGAGGTCGAAACCAACATATGCTACACGTGCCCGTCCCGAAAATCCTATACATGAATGATCAGAACGTATCTGACTCCAGATATGCCACGATACAACATGACAACAGATCTCGAAGAAACGCATATCCAACAAGGATCAGAAGATTTTCCAAGAGGGCAACAATAACTCGATCATGAAAGACCGACACGACCACAATGTCGTATTCCGCCGCACGCAGTCCACAACATGCTCAACAATGCATATAATAATAGCATATAAACTCCCAAGGCAGCAGCCAAGGGTCACGGAAGCATCTACTCATGAATACTCCGGACAATATCACATAAACTCCCAAGGCAACAGTCGAGGGTCACAGAAGCATCTACTCAGGAATACTCCGGACATAGGTGCCATTTAGGTCTTATCCCCTAACACATTTCCATTCAGGTACCATATAGGTTTTATCCCCAACACATCGGCCCCACAGATTACGGCTCAAGAAAGAGCACTTCACAAAACGTAACAAACAATGGTGCACATTCACCGCATGGAATATCAACACACACATGTAATAATGCAACATGATGATTATCATAATCTAACAATATTACTTTACCTCAAGCTTGAGACGCCAACCTTTCCACGACCAACCGCCCTGAACGAATACACGGTTTATCCGACAATCCAAAATGAAGTACAGTCCATAACTAATACCAAACCACCATCCCGAGTTAAACATCGACACGATAACTAACCTTGATATCCAACTTCTCATGCAATAGACCAAATTATAATTCACGTTCCCATTTCCACTAGACATCCTTAAAATCATATACATTATGATTTATCTTACATACCACCATTCCGACAATTCATATATTCCATAATACCATTGCTATATGAATCATAAATGAAATGAAAACAAAATCATTTATTAACATTATGAACTGAGCAAGCATAAGTTGCCTTGATACCAATTCGACGAAGCCACTATCAATCCCGCCGTCTTCGTCTACAAGTTCCGCAGCACAACGGTTAACTTCAACGATCACTAAACGCAACCTAATGCAATAATCGATTAACGATACATTCAATAACAATCAACAACCAACGTGATCAACTAATCAAACTCGATGGTTCAACGATATCTCGATCATACGAAACCAACCCATATCAACTCTTAACAATACGAACACAAGCCGAATTTCGATAATCAATAGTTCTATCAACGTCTACAACATTCTTGGTTCCGACCTCAATCTTAAATTCGGATGAACACGGCTCATTCTTGCAAATTCATAGGAATACAATTATCGGCTATCATCATGAATAATCATATACCAAAATTAACCGTAATTCTTCCAATTTACGGACATATATCATTCACGAATTCTTCAAGAACATGAATTAGTCCATAATCATGTTTGAAGCCAACAAAACGACGTAATTGGATGTGTTCTAACATCTAATCATCATCTAATCCATAATCCAAGGCATGTATCATTTTGTTCTTCAATATACGATTCGTATAATCTCAAAATCATAACATCAACACCATAATCATCACTATATGGAGAAGAACATCAACGGTAACATCAAAATCCGAATTCAAGGAGTAGAGTTCATCAACATACCTTTTGAAGAAGAACCACAAGGATCAAACACTTCAAGAATCATTAACATCTTCATATCCAAGCCTCAAATTCATGCTCTCAAGCTCCTAGACAAGTTAAAAGTGTCTAGAATACACTTATAAGTGAAGAAGGACGAACTGGGGTGGGAGAAATGAGTTTCCTTCCGTGAGCAAATGAAAGACCAGCTCTTATTATATAAACTGCGCATCTCATTACGTACGTAAGTGTCCTTGCTTAACGTACATAACAACTTTAACGTACGTAATCCAATATTCATAGCGTACGTAACAAACTCACTGTCTCATTCCGTGAAGTACATTACGTACGTAACCCATACCACATAACGTACGTAATATACCAGTTGACTTGCTACAGTACAATGGTCGTGTTACGTACGTAACACGTCCTGTATAACGTACGTAACACGTACGTTGACTCACCTGTCAACATCCTCCGCCGAAAGTTGTCGACACAGGGTCCCACCTGCCGACCACGACTCGATCGTCTGATTCCCATGTTACGTACGTAATGTCTCGGCCATAACGTACGTAACTCTACCAATTTAACGTACGTAAGCTTCAACACATAACGTACGTAATGGCTTCCATTCTTAGCCGTTTCCAGCAATTCCTGTCCAACATCTCGACATAACAAATGTGAACATACGAAAATACTGAACACATATACGAAATCCCAAAAATATTCTCGTACGGTACGTCTGATGCACGATACCCCAAATTACAACTGTCGACCAAGTATGGCAATCATACAAATACCCATACGGTATATACGACATCGAAAAACACACCAAGCATGTAATATCCTAGAATCAAAATAACCTCGATGACATACTGGCACGACAGTCATGGTTTCCAAAATTATCCGCTCATATCGTGTCGGTCCCACTCTGTACAGTACATCCCAGATAAAATAATGCGAAAAATTCATAGTGAAATTCTAGGATATTACATCTAAGTCCAATAAATAGAGAACCTCCTCCTACTGGAAAAAGGTTCCCAATTCGTTCCGCTTTCAGTTCTGACATCATTAACGGAAATACAAAAATACATACAATCAGGCTCCCAGCTTTCTCTCCTGAATCTACCTCAGGATCTCTCTCTTAGAACCTATCATCCAGAAGATGGTCAGCAGAGGCAAGAAGTCTCCACAGTGCAGATTCAATGAGATTCATAAGCCCAGGAGCTCAAGCATTCAGCTAATACTCGCCGTGAGAGACTGTCGATCTCTCACCGCCGCCACTGTTCATCTCCGTTGTTACAAGAACTCACAGAGCATCATATCTGGTTCTTCCGGCAATCTACACGCTCACTAGCTAAGATAACAAGAATCTTTACACTCATTGTCACTGTATTCTTACATTAGTACTTGTATCCCCGAATATTAGTATTAATAATATCTCGCGCGAGTATTCAAGCCCGGGACTAACAACCCCGGCAATTCTTGTGTTATTTACTTTTCCCACGGAAGTGTTCTCGCACTTGTTTGCTATCTATCCATTCCAGCAATATCTATCTCCGGATAATATTTTGGGTTGCAACAATTGGCGCTAGAGGAAGGACATCTATACCTTCATTTTTTCGTTCCTACCGTCCCGAAGAACACTCATTGTTCTCGGGGCATATACTTGAAGTGACACTCACTGCACTTCAAAGAAAACCTTCAGAATCATGACATCCGCCGGTACATCGAAGAGAGCCACTCTCCGAACTGCCGGACACCATATCCCAGCTCAATTTGAACCCCAGCCGACGACCGGGGGAAGCCGCGGCAACGCGAGACTCTCGATCCCGCACCTGAGAGACGGCCCCAACCTCTCATTCGACCAGTTCCAAACTAAAGAACAGATCGAGGAGGCTATGACCATCCTAGAGGAGCGACGTAGAGCATGCGCGTCGCCCACAATAACTCCCTCGATCGTCCGCCGCATGGGAAAACGAAAATTCAACGGGCTACTGGGCGAGCGATCGTCAGAAAGCCCCAATTCGCGAGAAAGGGCTCTCGCACGACCGGACGGATCCGTATTCAATCGCTTGGGGCGCGACCCATCCTGGCGACCGGGGCATTCTGTTTCCAACCACGAAAATACGGAATCCGAATCCGTCACCAGGAGTTCAGCCTACCCAACTCACAGCCGAACGCGGGTCAGCCGCCTGACTCTCGCCCCGATCGCTAGGGGATCAGTACTCGATCGCCTCGGCTCCCGCTCCGAGCGCCCAGCCACGAGCAGCCAGGCCACGGCGATGGCCGCTATGCAACGCCAACTCGACGAGATAAAAGCACTCTTGGACACTGGGGCAAGCGCCAGCAGAAAGATCACCGGGCTGACCGAACCACTCGCGGTCCACATCGAGCTCGCCCCCGTGCAACCAAGGATCGCTCCTCCCAGAACACCTCTGTATGGAGGGAGATCGGACCCCGAAACCCACCTAAACAAATTCCGAATCTACATGACCGGGTGTGGGGCATCAGATGCAACCATGTGCCGGATCTTCCCTTTAACATTGGGCGAGCTAGCCCATAGGTGGTACGTATCGCTACCACCACGATCGATCATCTCTTTTGAGAAACTGGCGAATGACTTCACGTCATACTTCGCCACCAAGGTCTCCAGACCAGAAGGCCCCCACCGCGTGATGAAAATCAGGCAGGGGGAAGACGAAACCGACGCAGACTACATCGACCGAGTAGATGAAATTATCCTCACCGGCGAACCCGTCAGTGACGAGCTCACTCTCTATTCGTTCATGGGGGGGTTCTATGGCCATTCACCCATGTTTAGACATCTCACCAAGGATATCCCCCCAACCTACGCGATCTTCCGCGCTAAGGCTGCCGACTTTCTGGCCAGGCAAAGGCTACTCACCCTCCACCTAGGCGAGGAAACGCCACCTCCTGTCCGAAAGATGGCGATCGCCAAAACAAAGAAGTTGATCTCCAAGCCACCCAAAGATCTCAAGGCCTTCGAGGACATGGAAGCCCGTCTCCTCCACACGTTCAACCGAACTCCAGCCCACATTTTCTATGCCATCAAGGGGCACGAACCGCTAAACAAGCCAAAGGCGATAAGGGACCACGGTCACCTGGACAACAATCAATATTGTGCCTACCATAAGAGTCCCGCCACAAAGACCAACCAATGCCGCGACCTCCTCAAACAGCTCTGGAGATTGTTCGAGGAGGGCAAGTTGGACAGCTTATTGGCTTAGCCGAAGCCCCTACCAATCTCTATACACGATCGTCCGAGTCGAACACAAACAGGTTGGGAAGCTCATACGAGCTGACCCCCAGATCAACCTTGGAGACCGTCTCTACATGCTTCTATCAAGAGAAGGGAACCGCGGAAGTCTCTCCCCGATCTCCCTCCTCATTTAAGAAACTGGAGGACTCGCTCGCCATCTACAGTTCACCATCTAACGTGATGGACTAAGGCACGAGATCGCCTCCCCCGCACAACGTACACCGTCGAAGGTCGGCATCTACATGACGATCCGAGGTAGAAGAGTACAGCCATGGTCCTGGTGGTTAATGGAACCGACTGCTTAGGCCATGCAAGGTCCCTCTGGGCCACGATCGCCCGCCCTTCGTTTAGATACGAGGCCGGTGTAGTCTGAGGACCCTCCAAAACTAATCAGTGGACACGATCGCCCGCCCTATCATTTAACGTGGTGAACCCGGACAATGCGACGCGTCACTACCCCCGTCTCAACATACACCGTCGAGGGTCGCCATCATCATGGCGACCCGAGGTGGAAGCAGAGCTAACAAGCCGCATGCGTGGAGTTGAATCATCCGACGCTGCCCCGCGCAAGGACTCCTCTAGACTAAGACCGCACGCCCTTCGTTTAAATACGAGGCGAGGCGCAGCCTAACAGA
The DNA here is from genome assembly GCA_033398695.1 of Orobanche coerulescens. Lineage (NCBI taxonomy): Eukaryota > Viridiplantae > Streptophyta > Magnoliopsida > Lamiales > Orobanchaceae > Orobanche > Orobanche coerulescens. Next base: position 92,157,084 of record CM065804.1, on the reverse strand, counting down.
GGACCCTCACAATAAAATGAGTCACGAGACAGATAAAGTCGCTCGCGCATAAGACATGGTCATGGAGTCGGTCCATCGAACTCCGCGACTATGCACGGTTCCTCAAGATGGACGACCGTCCTCGAGGATTCGATAAAGTTGAAGACCGCTCACTCGACGAATTATTCTCACCGGGCCGACTGAACCACTCGCGGTCCATATCAAGCTCGCCCCCGTGCAACCAAGGATCGCTCCTCCCAGAACACCTCTGTATGAAGGGAGATCGGACCCCGAAACCCACCTAAGCAAATTCTGAATCTACATGACCGGGTGTGGGGCATCAGATGCAACCATGTGCCGGATCTTCCCTTTAACATTGGGCGAGCTAGCCCATAGGTGGTTCATTTCGCTACCACCACGATCGATCATCTCTTTTGAGAAACTGGCGAATGACTTCACGTCATACTTCGCCACCAAGGTCGCCAGACCAGAAGGCCCCCACCGCATGATGAAAATCAGGCAGGGGGAAGACGAAACCGACGCAGACTACATCGACCGAGTAGACGAAATTATCCTCACCGGTGAACCCGTCAGTGACGAGCTCCCTCTCTATTCGGTCATGGGGGGATTATATGGCCATTCACCCATGTTTAGACATCTCACCAAGGATATCCCCCCAACCTACGCGATCTTCCGCGCTAAGGCTGCCGACTTTCTGGCCAGGCAAAGGCTACTCACCCTCCACCTAGGCGAGGAAATGCCACCTCCTGTCCGAAAGATGGCGATCGCCAAAATAAAGAAGGCGATCGCCAAGCCACCCATAGATCTCAAGGCCTTCGAGGACATGGAAGCCCGTCTCCTCCATACGTTAAACCGAACTCCGGACCACATTTTCTATGCCATCAAGGGGCACGAACCGCTAAACAAGCCAAAGGCGATAAGGGACCACGGTCACCTGGACAACAATCAATATTGTGCCTACCATAAGAGTCCCGGCCACAGCACCAACCAATGTCGCGACCTCCTCAAACAGCTCTGGAGATTGTTCGAGGAGGGCAAGTTGGACAGCTTATTGGCTTAGCCGAAGCCCCTACCAATCTCTATACACGATCGTCCGAGTCGAACACAAACAGGTTGGGAAGCTCATACGAGCCGGCCCCCAGATCAACCTCGGCGACCGTCTCTACATGCTTCTATCAAGAGAAGGGAACCTCAGAAGTCTCTCCCCGATCTCCCTCCTCATTTAAGAAACTGGAGGACTCGCTCGCCATCTACAGTTCACCATCTAACGTGATGGACTAAGGCACGAGATCGCCTCCCCCGCACAACGTACACCGTCGAAGGTCGGCATCTACATGACGATCCGAGGTAGAAGAGTGCAGCCATGGTCCTGGTGGTTGATGGAACCGACTGCTTAGGCCATGCAAGGTCCCTCTGGGCCACGATCGCCCGCCCTTCGTTTAGATACGAGTCCAGCGTAGTCTGAGGGCCCTCCAAAACTAATCAGTGGACACGATCTCCCGCCCTCAAAGGTTCATCATTTAACGTTGTGAACCCGGACAATGCGACGCGTCACTACCCCCGTCTCAACGTACACCGTCGAGGGTCGCCATCGTCATGGCGACCCGAGGTGGAAGCAGAGTTAACAAGCCGCGGGCGTGGAGTTGAATCATCCGACGCTGCCCCGCGCAAGGACTCCTCTAGACCAAGACCGCACGCCCTTCGTTTAAATACGAGGCAAGGCGCAGCCTAACAGAGGACCCTCACAATAAAATGAGTCACGAGACAGACAAAGTCGCTCGCGCATAAGACACGGTCATGGAGTCGGTCCATCGAACTCCGCGACTATGCACGGTTCCTCAAGATGGACGACCGTCCTCGAGGATTCGACAAAGTTGAAGACCGCTCACTCGACGAATTATTTTCATCCCCTTACTTTCACTAAGTGAATAAAAACAAGGGGGAAGAGTGCGGACTACCTATGCGACGATCGTCCCTATTCAACCACATACGGAGATAGCCATTTTTCAGATGTTGTGCAGTGATCGAATTTATTGTAAAAGTTATCTTTATGAGTTTATCAATTCATTTGGAACTACACTCGCAACGATCTCTCCACACACATTTGTACAAAGTCAAGAAAAAGACTCAAAAATAGCAATCATTCAAGTGATAAGTCAGAGAATCAAACATTCATTTCATTGCTTGAAGGATAGAAATACATGGTCGCCCGAAGGCCAAAATGCTACAAAAAGAAAGCTACAAAACTACAAGGCAATAAGCTAGAACATAAAAAGTGAAGTGCCTCAGGCCCCCGCCCGGCCTTCGCCTTCAACCGCCGGCTCGACCTGCGGCCCTTCCCCAGTTCCCGGAGTGGCCTCCCCATCCTCCGAAGCGGCAGGATGAACGAGGTTCAGCGGAGTCGGATACCAGCTCAAATACACGCCAAGCTCCGAGAGATCCAAAATCGGCAAGGAGAAAGCAGGATGAAGAGGATGCTCCAGCGCATACGCCTTGAAATTCTCAGCAAGAGGGCCGACCTCCAGACCTCCCTTCTTGGCGGCTCGGATCGAGTCAGCAAACGCCATATAATAGGCAAACTCGCTGACAAACTCCAAGTTAAGGAAGGGACTGGCCTTAGTCGCCTCTACCTCCCCTTTCAGCTACGCCATCGCCTGTTGCGACCCTTGGAGCTCGGCCTCCCTAGACTCCGCCAGCTCGCTAGTCAACCGAGCGATCGTCACCTTCTGACGATCGGCCTCCATCTCAGCAACCTTCTGCACCCGGACGACATTCGTCATCCTGTCCCGGAATCGGTCAACCGCCAACCGAGACATCTCGGCATCCTTCCTCGCCAGCTCAAGCTCTTGGCTCGTCCGCTTGGCTGCCTCCAAAGAGTCCTTCTCCATTGCCGCGATCTTGTCGGTGAACTCGGCGTTCTCTTTCCGAGCCGCCTCGAGATCCGCCTGTAGGCGAATAGTGGAAGGTCGCCCCTCAAACTCCTACGCAGCCTGGACAGCCATGGTCGCCGTCTGGAGAGAAAGGGCGAGAACAGCCTGCATCGTACTCCCAGATCGCTGACGAGCGATTGCATCTAGATCGGTCGTCCAGGCCTTCGGTAGAGCAGAAACAGCCTTGCTGACGTATTGCGGGATGTCACAGGACTGGCGAGGAGATCGGCTCGCTAAGAAATCCAACACCATCGGCGGGCAAGATGGATCTGTGCGACGGATCCTGCATCAAAACAATAAAATTAGCACAACTCCTACGCAAATGACAAGTTTTAACTCAGCAAGCAGTCTACCTCTCGACTCTCTCAGGATCGCGACCGAAGTATGGCTTCCCGAGAGGGGTCTCAGCTTCGGCGATCGCCATCTCCTGCAGGAAAGCCACGGAGGGAGCTGGCTTTTTCTCCGGAGGAACAACGGTGATTGGAGGCGCGGCGATCGGCACCTCACTGGCAGGGGCAAAAACTGGAGTTTCTCCCAACCTCTGCCGTTTGCGATTTGTCCGAAGCCCCTCCTCCCGAACTTCCTCCTCGGCCACGATCGGCTCCACGCGAGGCTCCGCCTCCGGGATGATAGGTACCGCCACAGGAGGAGCCCGCGATGACTTCTTCTGGCGGAGACGACCCAAAACTCCGGGGTTCGACATGGAAATCTCCGGTAGGGGCTCCACAAAGCGAGGAAAGCGAACCTCTGTGATAAGAACAGTCAAGCCACATTTAGTCATATTCCTCCAACAGGACGATCGCCCAGCAAATGGAGATCATAGAAATTCGTACCTAAGACCGAGAGATGTCTCGGAAAATGGAGTACGCGAGCGGACAACCGACGACTCTCCTTGTTGATCCGGTTAGCATCCAATTCGTCGTCCGGCAAGCTTCGTATCCGCTCCCAGACGACCAGGAAATCAAAAGGTAGCTCCTCGATCGCCGGAATATGAAAACCTGCAAAAGCAAATTCAAATTAGATCAGTTCAGAACATATCCGAACTAAGGGAGAGTCTGAACCCTTACCGGGATGTCTCTCCCGAAAACCAGTGGGAATCTCCACTCGCGCTGGGATTGTCGCCATGAGGCTTTCCTGCACCGCGACCTAACCACTTCGCCGGATCGCCCCGCGCCTTGTTCGGGACTTTAAGGATCACCCGACCAGATCGACCTTGTATATGATAGCCTCCAACCGACCCTTTCTGAACCGTCATCTTGAACAGGTGGTTCATCTCCGACGGCAAAGGAAGGCGGTACAGTCGGTGACCGCCGAACAAGGTGAGGGTACACATTATCTAGAGCCAAGCATTTGGCGTCAGCTGTAGAGGCGCCACATTCCAGGCAGCCAACAGATGGGAGACAGCGAACGACAAGGGGAATCGCAACCCTGCCTCCATGATCGCTTCATTCACAGCGACCATCCCCTCTGAAGGCTGATCGGCTCTCTTATTCTCAGCCGGCACGAAGAGATCCACGTCTGAGGGGATATGGAACCTCGTCCTCCAGACGGCCAGATCCTTCCTGGTCGCCGAACTCCTGATTTGGCCAAGAGACCACAGAGATCGCTGAGCAGCCCGAAATAGCGATCGCCTGGGAGGTTGATAAGGGTGAGTGATCGAATACTCCCTGAAATCAAATCTTGGAGACGGACCAGCCAACCCCTCCATAATCTCAGCAAATGCCTCATAAGCCCGGCCAAAGGCACTGTGCCGCTCCCAGTACGCCCTGACCGCGAGATCTCTCTCCGTCTGCGAGCGCCTGCATTCGACGGCCGCCTCCTTTGCCACGTCAGCCTCGTTGAACAGCGCCTCGACCTCCGCAATGTCAATTCCGGCCTGAATAGCCTCAGCAGCCGTCTCTAGGTGGAATTCAGCGGTGGATCCTCCCCGGACATCAGAAGTCCTAGCGGCGGAGGAAGTGCCCACTCCGTGTGAAGAAGATGTTCCAGCCATTTTTGAAGAAAAGAGGAGAAAAGGAATGTTCGCCTTACCCAAAAATGAAATCGACCGACGATCGGCAATAAGATCTTCAGAAAAATCTTGAGCAAGTCCTTCTTTCTCCAGTAAATGCGCGTGAGAATGAAGACTGCAACACTACGCCATTTTATAGGAGATGGCAGGGACTCGTTTGCAATAAGGGAGAATCTCAGGGGTCGGCTCTCAAACGTCGCAATAAAGACTCCCTTGAAACCCGCGTACGCGTCTTTTCAAGGACGCGTCAGTCGAGGAATCATAAATGACCGTCGGTCTACCCCAACAGGAACCCGACACGTGTCCCAGAGACTATTCCGCATCCGCTGCCATATCCCGCTCATTTCAGTGACCTACCAGGTCATCGAAATTCAGAATCTATCAGCTCAAAGACGATCGCCAGTTCAGTGAAACACAGAGTCGCTCGTCGAAATTCAGCGATCGCCAGCAGAACCACCTCACCCCACGTTTCCAACATAGGAGCGAGCTGGGGGGCAATTGTTGTATCGAGATTTATCCACCTCAACAGGCGATCGACTACAAGGCCGAGCGACCGAGTCCACACCAATCAAACTTTGGCTAACCCGCCTAATCGAAGATACCAGACCACCGTCAGGTACCTAGCGATCAACTCCCAAGGCGATCGCCCTTTGGCATCTGGCGATCGACTCTAGTGCCCGGCTAAGGACAACCGGCCTATGGCCCGAACAGAGACGATCGTCGGTCAAAGTCATCGAAGACTGGATCTCAGAACAGCACCCACGTGCAGATCCACAAAAGGCGCTGACAGATAAGACCTTTGACCCCAGCCTGTCACCTACCTCACCTACTGACAGGTCCGCCGAAAGTTACGAGGTGGGACCGCTCGTGACTGCGACTCAGACGTGTGCAGGCTTCTCATTGGACCGTGCGACTGACAGCCAACAACTCCTGTAGACTTTAAGAACACAAACCCATGTGCTAAAAGACGATTGCCCGATTATTATAATACAGCAAAGGCGATTGCCCAGCAGGTCCAAGTGCTATAAATAGAGAACCTCCTCCTACTGGAAAAAGGTTCCCAATTCGTTCCGCTTTCAGTTCCGAAATCATTAACGGAAATACAAAAATATATACAATCAGGCTCCCAGCTTTCTCTCCTGAATCTACCTCAGGATCTCTCTCTCAGAACCTCTCATCCAGAAGACAGTCAGTAGAGGCAAGAAGTCTCCACAGTGAAGATTCAAAGAGATTCATAAGCCCAGGAGCTCAAGCATTCAGCTAATACTCGCCGTGAGAGATTGTCGATCTCTCACCGCCGCCACTGTTCATCTCTGTTCTTACAAGAACTCACAGAGCATCATATCTGGTTCTTCCGGCAATCTACACGCTCACTAGCTAAGATAACAAGAATCTTTACACTCATTGTAATTGTATTCTTACATTAATACTTGTATCCCCGAATATTAGTATTAATAATATCTCGCGAGAGCATTCAAGCCTGGGACTAACAACCCCGGCAATTCTTGTGTTATTTACTTTTCCCACGGAAGTGTTCTCGCACTTGTTTGCTATCCATACATTCCAGCAATATCTATCTCCGGATAATATTTTGGGTAGCAACACACACGAGAGCTCGATGATCTCGATTTGCATTAACGCATGCATAGCGTCAAGTACATATAGGGTTTGACAGACCGTGACCCTATAACTTGATCGGGACATTTGAAAGAAGGGTTTATACGTATACTGGTATTCACGACAGAATAGTTCTTGAATGATCCCAATCATTCGTTCTCGCTGGGGCAAGCAGAGCCGCCAGCCGGCTAGGTGGTGCTACTACTCTTTGGTTCCTCCCATTGCTGACTGAGACGGACCTACCGAGTCGCGCATTAGGATTGACGACGGAATGAATCAAGCTAATTCTCTCATTATGTGTATTAGATATTGGATATCTAAATTTGGGACATTAGATGTCTAAATCAATTTATTGGATAAATTGATTTACGGCCTAATGAATTAAATAAATTACTGGGTGATTAATTTAATTCATGTATATAATTATTTATTGGAGAAATTAATTATATTATTTTGTATTTGATATGTTTAATTAATTGGATTAATTAATCGATATAAATACATCGAAATGGAATCGGAGTTTATCTATTTGGACTTTCAGGAGTCCGAAACGAACCGAACTCGTCCGTTTTTCATCATGGCCGCCCTCCTCTTTTCCACCTAATTTCCCCTTGTCTTTTATTTCCATTTTATATGGATGATATTGACATGGTGGGGATACCTCTCATGTGAATGAGTTGTATAAGTTGGTGGAAGGTGCATAAAGAATTAGAGGAAGACTTGTGATTGAGGAGATTAATAATATTACATACATAATTCACATTGAGAAGGAGAGAGGAACGTGAGAGAGGTGGAGAAAGAGAGATAAAAGAACTTAGAGTTCATTTCATGGTGTTCATACTCATCTTCATCTTCTTCACTAACTTCTTCTTCATTTTTCTTGGAGAAAATTAAGAGAAAAATATTGAGAGAATTTTGATAAACATACTTGGAGTATATTCATCAATATCAATAGCTTCATCACCTAGCTCTAGCCGTATCCTCGGAGGATAGCAAAGTGTTGTCATTCCGTTCGTTTTTCCGGCGCGTGGCAAGTAGAGACGCGGTGCTTTCAGCGTTGGATCGTTCAAGGGCTTGAAGCGGAATAGATTCGTAGAGATCAAGCAAAGCTTGGGGAATAGCTCAAGAGAAGGATATCCATCTAATCAACGGACTACAAGGGTGAGTTTCTATATCTCTTGTTATTCATTTTGATATTCGTATATACGTAGCTCGATCGATCCTCGTAGGATCTGGATCGAATTAATTTTCGCTTTTGCCGCTACCGGGCCTCGCTTTAGGCACCGAATCCCAACAAAGGGTATCGAGCGTAGGTCTTGCGATCGTATATACGATATTGGCATTTGGAATGCTCGATTAGATGGCGAATGATTTGGAATCATTTTAGTCATAATCGTGGTATATGTTTTTCGTTCGTAATAATTGTATTTTCCGTAAGTTTATGTCTAAATAGAAATCTTAAATTTCTGGGAAATATGATTTATATTGAAGATATGAAAGTCTAAAAATATAGATATTGGATATCCGGTCGAAAATCTAGCTCTGAATCGTCGTCGGATGACTTTTCGGACAAAGGGCGTGAAGTCGCCAGGTGACTCGGCCGTGTCCGGTGACACGGCCATGTCCGGCAGCCCAGTGCCACGCTGTGTAGACCCGACCGTGTCGAGACACGGCCGTGCTCGCCGCATCTCGCCGAGCGTGACTTGGCCATGCCAGCTCGTCTGCTGAAAGCCGCGAGGGTGACTCACAGCACCATTTTCGCCCCGGCTCGATTTTTCCGTGTATTCTTAAAAATTAATCTCCTGCATATTAAATTGGATTTAATATGATTAAAATGATTTATGGTATTTCATTTTATAAGGGAATTTTGATTAATTGGAATATTTATGGTCGACCGAATTATTTTGAACGTTATCATATTACCGATTGTGTGAATCGATTTGATTGGTTCGTATTGTTGATTGGATCAATGTATCTCTACGCTTTCCATTTATTTAGTATTTATTGGATGAATGCTTTTGAATGGGGATGTGGTTCGTGGACTTAATTTTTGAATCATTCGTTTTATTCGATTGGGTTGTAAAGGCCGTTTTGAGCCTATTTATTTTACTAGAAAAATTTGTATCTAGGATGCAATTTTCAATGTAAAATTTATATGTAATGACGAATACCGGAGGAAGATCCATTTCGAGAAGATGAAATTTCAAGACGAAGACTTGTAATTAGATTACGGAGTTTTTGTTTTCTAGGAACGGTCCATGAACCACATGTTGGTAGCAACTAGGTTGTGAATGGTTGTTTCATATTGTATGAATGCCACAAACGCGCTTAAACGATTAATGTGAAAGTGTAATGCTAATCGCAAAAATTCTCCCACGATAAAATATTAAGTTTATAAGGTTTCAAGGTTTTCCTTCCCTCCATCGAGTTTTCGGGAAATTAAAATCCAAACCGGATGTGCTATGCTTCCGAGTTATCGGGGTAGTAGTTCGGGGAGGACGGATAAATTACCGGAAGCGCATTTGGATACCTTCGGTTGGAGCAAATTTTATCCCTAGAAACCTGATAGGTTGCCCGATAAGATTCAATTGTGAAACTGATTTGCGTCGATGGTATAAACTTAACTTGTTCACGAACCATAGAAACCGTATAGGTTGAGGGGAGTGAACAAGGGGAAAAAGAAGATCGAATCATCCATTAGATGGGTTGGTGCTGGACACCACTTTATGAAAATTAATGGAATAGAAACCTATTTGGTTGCCCTCTATTAAGATTTATAAAGAACTTGATCACCACTATGAAGTAGAGCGACGATACTTCCGGATTTCACATGGGAGTGTGTTTTTCCAATAAAAATAGTGGGAGCTGGGTAACAAGAATAGAAAAGACCTTAATTCTATACTCAGATCATAATATAACAAGTCACTAATTAATCTATCGTACTTAATGCAGACTCAAATCTCAATATGACAATGAATCCACTCGCAATTCTACTCGAAAAGAACAACTTAATGGGAAGAGATTGAAAACCACAAAAAGTGGGTTAAGGATGACGTGAACGTCCGTGCTTATATGATGGCTTCCATGTCTAATGAGCTTCAGAGAGCTCATGAGAAAATGACTACTGCTAGGCAGATTCTATCTCACTTAACCGAGCTTTATGGTGAGCACAGCAGAACTCCTAGATATGAGATATCCAAGCAACTGTTTGATGCAAGGATGAAGGAAGGTGAGAAGGTTGGGGAACACGTCCTCAAAATGATATCCATGATCGAGAGATTGGAGGATCTTGATTTTAAAATGGATACTTCTCTCCAAACCGACCTTATCCTACAGTCTCTCCCTGATTCCTTCTCACAGTTTGTTATGAACTTCAACTGCAATGAGATTGCATGTAATTTAGCTGGGCTAATGAACAAACTTGTGACCGCTCAATCTCAGATGAAGACTCCGCAGATGAAGGAGTCTGCTCTTGTGATTTCTTCTGGACCTCGGAGGTCTAAGAACAAGAAGAAAAAGACCAAGAAGCAAACTGGACCACAAGTTAAGAACCTTAAGGGTAAGGGCAAGGCCCCGATGGTTCCAAAGAACAAGAAGAAGAAGGATGCTTGTCTCAAGTGCGGTGAGCTGGGCCACTGGGCTAGAGACTATCCATTCTTCATGGCACTTCAGGTACAGAACTTTTAGTTTTGGAAACAAATTGTTCTCACATCGTATTTTCTACTTCCCGGATACCGGATTCTCGTGCTAGTTCTCATATTTATACCGTGAATCGTGATCTGGAACAAAGTAGGAAGCTTGAGCCGAGAAGTTATGATCACAATGGAAGCGGGCATAGTGTCGAGGCGACCGACATAGGATCACTTCTTTTGGGTTTATAATCCGGCTTTGTTTTGACTTTAGAAGATGTACTTGTTTTGCCCAAGGGGCACAAAAACATTGTATCCATTCCGGTCATGGACCGAAAAGGCTTTTCATTTTTCATTGGTGATGGTTCCTGCAAAATTTATTTTAGAAATAAACTAGTGGGTACTTCTACATTGTTGAATGGATTGTATCATCTAAATCTCAGCAACAAAGTAGTTGTGAATACTATGACTAGAAAATATGGTAGGGATGAAACAAATCAAGTTTTGAAATGGCATCTTAGACTTGGTCATGTTGGTCAGACCAAGGTTTACAAGATAGAAAAAGATGGACTTATGGGTCCATTGGGATTAGATCCCTTTCCTACATGTGAATCTTGCCTTAAAGGCAAAATAACTAAATTCCCCTTCACAGGGATATTTGAAAGAGCCGCTGATAAACTGGGATTAATCCATACCGACGTATGTGGTGCTTTGGAAGCAGCACGTGACGGATATCAATATTTCATTACGTTTACAGATGATCATACTAGGTATGGTTATGTATACTTAATGAAACATAAATCCGAGGCCTTTGAGAAATTCCAGGAATTCAAGGCCCTAGTCGAGAAACAAACTGGTAATCATATCAAAGCACTTCGGTTGGACTGAGGTGGCGAGTATATGAGTACGGAGTTTGATGAGTTCCTTAAAGAACATGGAATAGTTTCACAACTAACACATCCAGGTACTCCTCAGTTAAATGGTGTGTCAGAAAGAAGGAACCGGACCTTGTTAAACATGGTCCGTTCCATGCTGGGCTATACTGACTTACCAATTTACCTGTGGGGGTATGCACTCCTGACTGCCGCTTACATCTTGAATAGATGTCCTTCCAAATCCGTTCCTAAAACTCCACATGAGATGTGGGAAGGAAGGAAACCAAGTCTTAATCACATTAGGATTTGGGGATGTCCCGCCTATGTCAAGAAGACTAAGGTGGAGAAGTTGGAAGCTAGGTCCGCGAAGGGACGTTTCATTGGATTCCCATCTGGGATGATGGGATATCTATTCTACATGCCCGAAGATCGAAAGATCGTTGTTTCTTTACAAGCACACTTCCTGGAAGATGAGTTCATTCAGGAAGGCGGAGCAGGTAGAAGTATTTTATTATAAGAATACAATGAAACTCCTCGGGAAACACCTGTGCAAGAAACTGGAACCGAACCTTCTGAAACACAAGTACAACCACCTCGTAGGTCTAGTAGGGTGTCTCAATTACCTGAGAGGTATAGTTTTATACACTTAGAGGAACTGGGTTTCCTCGAGGTTCCAAGTGATAAAGAAGAGACCGACCCACGACCAATGACCTAGCAATGGTGGATGTAGACTCCATGAAATGGACTGTAGCAGTCTTCATGTAGTTGGGACTTTAATTTTGACGAGACGGTCAAAGAGTTTGACTTCGTGCAAAATGAAGAGGAATCTTGTGTATACAAGAGGGTTAGTGGGAGCAAGATCACATTCTAAGTACTATATATAGATGACATTCTACTAATAGGAAATGATGTGGGAATGCTCAGTTCTGGGAAAGCTTGGTTTTTGAGTAATTTCTCCATGAAAGACTTGGGAGAAGCTACCTATATTCTTGGTATTCGACTCTATCGGGATAGAGCGAAGAGAACAATAGGTCTTTCCCATGCCCTCTATATAGATAAAATCTTAAAGCGATTTAAGATGGATGATTCTAAAAGAGGGTTCCTACCGATGCTAGGGGTGAAAACTGGGCGGATATTTCCCGCCCGATCCGGAGCCGTATCCGATCGGAATCGAATTCGGGATGAAAAATAGGTATCCGGTCGGATTCGGATACGGATCCGGATAGTTGAATTCGGATACGGGTTCAAATTCGGATAATGCAATATCCGCCCGTATCCGAGTTTTCCCATATTTTATCGGATATTATCCGGATACCAATCCGGATAATAAATCCGGATACCAATCTGGATAATAAATCTGGATATCCATATTTTTAAATTTTAAATATACTTTATTATATATATATATATAACACTTTTGGACTTGATGTAATGAATTTTCAAGCTTTCAAGAAAAAATATTTTTTCAAAAAAGTATTTTCGAAAATATATTATTTTTCGAAAAAATATTTTCTAGGAAAAAAATTATATTTTCAAAAAAACATTATTTATGGAAATTTTTATTTCTTGAAAAAAATTAAAAATATTTTCTCGAGAAAAATTATTTTTGGCAAAAATATTTTTTCAAAAAAATTATTTTCTCGGAAAAATAAAATTAGTTTCGGATTTTTATATTTTTGAAAAAATAAAAATACTTTTGCGAAAAATAAAAAAACTATATTTCAAAAAAATTATTTTCTCAAAAAATATTTTTAAAAGAAATGTATTAGCCGACACTTTAATACTAACTTATAAGCTATTTGTTTCATATGAAATGCATTTTTAAAAGAAATGTTCTATTCAAGTAAATAGAGGGGCAATTATATATATTATAATAATTGTTAAAAACGATTAAATTACCACTTTTTAGTCTTTGCTAAGTATGGAGCTTATGTTTTTTATGGGAGAGACTGAATAAGTAAAAATGACGGAACCCTGTTATGAAATGATTTTTAAAAAAATTACTATAGTTTGCATTAGAACTTTTATGTTGTGTAGGTAGTTTTTTTATATGCTGCAATCACTTCCAAACGATTTTTGTATGACACGTATTATCCGATTATATTTATTCGAACTGCCCGAACTGGCCCCGTATCCGTCCCGTGTCCGTATCCCGAATAATCCGAATTCGTATCCGTATCCGGCCTTCCCGTATCCGACTCCGATCCGAGAGAAAAATATGGGTTAGGATACGGGAAGAGCACTATCCGCCCGTATCCGATCCGTTTTCACCCCTAACCGATGCAACATGGAATAAAACTCACCTTGAAGATGTGTCCTCAAAGTGAGGAACAACGCAAGGAAATGAGTAATATACCATATGCTTCGGCCGTGGGTAGCCTTACATATGCTTTATTGTGTACGAGATCTGAATTGCACATGCTGGGAGCGTGGTAAGTAGGTTTCGGGCTAACCAAGTTCGGGAACATTAAACCGCCATAAAGAACATTCTCAAGTACTTTAGAAGGACTAGAGATCTGGTTCTTATATATGGTGGTGGAGAACTGAATGTGATGGGATTCACTGTATAGGACTTCCAAGGACAGAAAGACGATTCTAAGTCTACTTCTGGCTACATTTACTCTTAATGGAGGAGCAGTATCATGGCATAGTGCCAAGTATAGCGCGACTGCTAATTCCTCCTGTTAGGCTGAGTATATAGTGGCCTCGAAGGTTTTCCAAAGGAAGAATTTAGAAGTTACTGGGTAAACTTCACGTGACACCTTGTGCTGCGCTGCCAGAGAGTATCATCTCGTAAGAGAATTTGATCGCATAGAGATACATTGTGCTGCATAGAGTAGAGTCAGCCGACTACGTCGCTGATCCACTGACCAAGCCACTTTCTCAGATTAGCTTGGAGCGTCATCTGGAGAACATGGGTATTAGATACCATAGTGTGTGGCATTTAGTGCAAGTGGGAGATTTTTAGGAGTATGCCCTCGAATGCCACTCAGAGGTTGTTGAGTGAGGGTATTGTACTTGTAATTATGTAAACCATTTATATATGGCAAATGAATGTTTCTTTATTTACTGGTAGTTACTGGCATTGCTAACTTGTAAATAAACATATAGAAACTAGTCCGTGTATTTGAGAGCAAAACGTTCCACTCCTTATTGGATAAGGGGGTCGGCACTGGAAAGGTTTATAGCTCAAATACTTAACCGTTCGCAAGTCGATGAAACTTGACTGGGCGTTAAGTTTATGTGATGACTTGTATGACGTGTTCTTTAACATGGAGAGTGCCTGTCGAACGCTAATGGTTAGTGGGAGCACACGTTATAGGTATGCTAATTGGATTAGTATACTCAAACCGACTCACCCTCGATTCATCACATGGATTTCACTCCGGGACAGTCAATGAAGGAATCGAAAGGTTGTGATAGGTATTCGTGAACCTTCGACTTGAGGATTTAGTAGGGATGTGCTTGTGACGTCAAGATTTTCATTAGAGTAGTTCGACCCTATAAACCGAAAGGCGAGGGTCAACCTCGACGTGCATCTTGATGGGCAAGTAGTAGGTCCTACTGAATACCAAGATAGAATTCTTTCTCCTGTTAGTGAACGGGTTATATGTCCTATGCGGTTATTGGCAGATGAGATCATAAGTCTTTGGCCAAAGCATTGGAGCTAGTCAGATTAGATACACGAGAGCTCGATGATCTCGATTTGCATTAACGCATGCATAGCGTCAAGCATGATAGGGTTTAATGCATCCGTGACCCTATAACTTGATCGACATTTGAAAGAAGGGTTTATACGTATACCGGTATTCACGATGAATGGTTCTTGAATGATCCCAATCATTCGTTCTCGGTTAAGTGCAGTGTAGCCGCCAGTGGCTAGGTGGTGCTACTACTCTTTGGTTCCTCCCATTTGATCGAGACGGACCTACCGAGTCGCGCATTAGGATTGACGACGGAATGAATCAAGCTAATTCTCTCATTATGTGTATTAGATATTGGATATCTAAATTTGGGACATTAGATGTCTAAATCAATTTATTGGATAAATTGATTTATTTACTTAATGAATTAAATAAATTACTGGGTAATTAATTTAATTCATGTATATAATTATTTCTTGGAGAAATTAATTATATTATTTTGTATTTGATATGTTTAATTAATTGGATTAATTAATCGATATAAATACATCGAAACGGAATCGAAGTTTATCTGTTTGGACTTTCAGGAGTCCGAAACGAACCAAACTCGTCCGTTTTTCATCATGGTCGCCCTCCTCTTTTCCACCTAATTTCCCCTTGTCTTTTATTTCCATTTTATATGGATGGTATTGACATGGTGGGGATACCTCTCATGTGAATGAGTTGTATAAGTTGGTGGAAGGTGTATAAAGAATTAGAGGAAGACTTTTTTTTTTTTTTTTAATAAAATTCAAATATATTGAGAAAGAAAAGGTGGAGCCGACCCACCTACACGGCAATTAGCTCATCAGGCGAGCAACAGACACAACACCAAAAATGGATTATCTAGATCTAATATACGGGATACCAAGTCTATCGAGCCGAAGATAGCCCCGAAGAAGCCCCCCAATATTACAAACATCATACATTTCAAAATTGCACTTCTCGCACCCTTTGTTGGCTAAGAAATCCACAACGGCGTTCCCTTCCCGATAGATGTGCGTAAAACTAACATCCATCAAGTTAATAAGAGAATGGATACGTTGTAAGATGTGAGTGGTGTGCCACGGCCCTTTCTTATGTTTGGAAATTAATTGAAGGACAATTTGGGAGTCTAGTTCGACCCAAACAGTCCGGATGTTCCTGTCATGACAAAATTCAAGCCCCTTCCAAACCACGTATGCTTCGGTGTATGTGTTAGTTTGGTGCCCAAGAAACTCGTGGAATGCAAAAATGGGATGACCAAAATGGTCACGGGCTACCCCCGCCGCCCTGTGATTGCCTTTAGAGGCCCCATCACTGTTTAATTTTACAATACCAGGGGAGGATTTAAACCATGAAACCAAAAAAATTCTGGGGGGTTTTCTAATATTACAACAATTAATACCCAAAAGATCACAAAAAATAGGGGCGCCTTTCCAATTAATCTTGTCAACTATCTTGATAGAGGCAAGGTACTTCCACACCCGGTTGATGACCCGTTGAGCAGTAAAGGGGATGTTTTTGACACGTTTGTCATTCCTGGAACACCACAAAAACCACAGAATAAGAACCGGAATGATAAAAAAAATGTGACAGGAACCATAACCTTTGTCAAACCAATTAGATAAAACCATGCCAATACTATCTGAATTAATAAGGTCAATTCCTGCCAAAAATGAAAAATTAGCCCAAACGGACTTTGCAACCGGGCCTGTGATAAATAAATGAGAAATGTCCTCCGAGCCCTGACAACAAAAACACCCATCATTAGAAACAGTGATACCCCTATTACGAAGGCCATCAGGGGTAGGGATCCAATTATGCAATAACCGAACAATAAAAAGGGAAATAGAAGGGGTAATAACAGAGTTCCAGATTTTAGATAAAATTGTGGAAGAATCTTGGGATTTCCTAATGGCCTGCCAAGCAGACTTAAAGGAGAAGTTGCCATTTGAACTTAATTTCCAAAAGGGTATACAATCCTGGCCATGGGTGGGGAGAGCACAAATACGGTCACATATATCATTAGGAATCAAAGCCTGCAATTTTATAACATCCCACCCATTATCATTCCACACATTTTTAACCAATAAATTGGATTTATTGCCAAGGTTAAAATGAGACAGGGGGCTAAGGGAGCACCAATTATCATGCCAAAATGAAATCTCTCCATTACCAATCCCCCAAAAAATCCAGTCCTCAGCCTGGTTCCTGATTTCACACATTCTTTTCCAAATTGTAGAATCATAAGGGTTGGTTTTAATGATATTAGGGTGAAGACGTTTACAATATTTATATTTGAGAAAGTTAGACCAAATATTAGAATTGGTCCTGAAACGCCACCACAATTTGATCTCCGCAGCCCTTATGATATCATTAAGATTTCTAAACCCCAAACCACCCTCCTGGAAGGGAAAACATAAACGTTTCCAAGCACACCAGTGAAGTTTTTTCTTATTATCCCTAGACCCCCATAAAATTCTATTAAACAACCTCTCCAAGTGAATAATCACATTGTTAGGGGGTCTAAGAACCTGAAGCACATAAAATGACATAGAGTTCAGAGTAGTTTTAATGAGCTCCATTCTACCTCCAGTGGTCAGATAAAAATGATTCCAGCTTTGAATTTTTTTTTGAATTTTAGAAATATGGTCTCTAAACATATCAAAGGTTTGATTCCCCTTCCAGAGAGGGGCACCCAGATAAGAGATGGGGAGAGCCTTTGGCTTAAAGCCCGTGCAAGATTCAACAAGATCCTTCATGGCAGCACTAGGATTGTGTAAAATAAACTGACTTTTATGGGAGTTGATAAGCTGACCAGAGAGGTCCTCATACTTATGCAAACAATTTTTCAGAAGCATGATGTTGTTTCTATTAGATTTAAGGAAAATAAGGACATCATCAGCAAAGGCTAGATGGGAAACATTAACATCTACTTTTTTACTAATAGTGAAAAACATATCAAGGTTCTTTTTGAAAGTATTATCCAGGCTTCTAGAAAGGTAATCAGCAGCTAAAACAAAAAGCATGGGAGATAGGGGATCTCCTTGTCTAATGCCTCTTTGGGATTTAAAATAACCAGTAGGAGAGCCATTAATCAGGACTGAAAACCAGCAGCTGGAAATGTTGTTTTTGATTAAATCAATCCAAACCTTGGCAAATCCAAAACCAGAAAGAACCTGATAAAGAAAATTCCAATTTAACCTGTCATAAGCTTTTTCCATATCTAATTTAACAATCAGGTTATCAGGACTTCTAGAGATATCATGAACAATCTCCTGGGCAGTCAAAATGTTATCAGTGATGATTCTATTCTTAATGAACCCAGACTGGAAGGAAGAAATAAGTTTAGGGAGGAATTTGCTCAGTCCCAGACCCATAATTTTAGAAAAAATCTTTTGAATATTGTTACACAAGCTGATGGGTCTGAAATCCTTCCAGGAAGAAGGGGAATCAATTTTGGGAATTAAGGTTAAAGTGGTGGAAGTGTAAGACTTAGATAGGGGGGTGCCTCTAAAAAAATCAGTAGTAGCTTCAAGAACATCATCAGAAATAATATCCCAACAAGTTTGAAAGAAAAAGGCATTAAAGCCATCAGGGCCAGCCACCCCATTAGAGTTCAAATCAAACACAGCCACTTTAACCTCATTTAAATCTGGGATAGCACACATCATATCATTATCATTATCAAAAATTATATGGGGGATGATGTCCTGATCAATGTTGTTCAACAGAAGATTATTATCAGCAAATAAGCCAGAGAAGAAGTCAATGGGAGATTGTTCAATTAGGCAAGGATCAGAAACAAGAATGCCATTACTGGTAATCTGTCTAATGCAACCCTTGCTTCTTTTAATTTTTACCAGATTATGGAAAAATTTAGTGTTTCTCTCACCTTCAAGAGTCCATTTGATATTGGCTTTTTGTTTCCAAAAGTCTTCTTCCATGGAAAGGACTTTATTCAGATTAGCTTTCTCATTTTTAAGTTTGACAGAATTGGAGGGGGAGGGGTCATTATCAAAATTGAGCTCAGTTATAGCAGCCTGCTCTTTAGCATTAGCAATATTATTGAAAAGATTACCAAATTGATTTCTGTTCCAGTCTTTAAGGGTGAATTTCAATCTATTGAGTTTCAAAGGAAGTCTATGGATACCTCTGATGGAGGTAGGAATAGACCAAGATTCCTTAACAATTTGCATGAACAGATGATGTTTGGTTCACATGTTTTGGAATCTGAAAGAAGGCTTAATTTTCACAGAAACATCAGAAAAATTACATAATAGGGGATGATGATCAGAAGTATATCTGGGGAGATGTAAGATGGAGGGAGAGGGTAAAATATCAAACCAATCAGAGTTGAATAGAATCCTATCTAGCCTCCGCCAGATAGAGTCACTGTACCAAGTAAAGGGACTACCAGAGAAACCACCCTCAAAAAGATTACAGTCCATAATGGCATCAGAGAAGTCTTCCATCTCTGATTGGATAGGGGAGCCCCACCTTTCTTTTCAGAGTTTCTCAGAACAATATTAAAATCCCCCCCCCCCAATCATCCAGGGTACATTGTGCTGACTCACACTAAGTAAGTCATCCCAAAGTTGAAATATTTCAACTCTGGTATTCTTACCATAGACCACAGTGAATAAAAAGGGCTTAGAAGTTAAGGATGATGTGATTTTCACATGAAGCATGTGAGCTGTATTATGTAAAATCTGGACATGGTTGTTTATATCATTGAAAATCCAAATATGGTTACTCACATTGGCAATAACAGATTGAAAGCCAAGAAGTCTACAGAAAAATTGAGGGTTTAGGGCAACTTTAGGCTCAATAATGCCCAAAATATTAATTTTGTTGTCATGGATTAAACTTTTTAAAACTTTTTGGGCTGCTGGATTATCCATACCTCTAATATTCCAAATCATAATATTGATCATTTTGATGATTTGGGTGCTAGCCTACCACTCCTTCTCAAATCTTCCTTGTTCTTCTGATTATTATCCATTTCTTTAGATATAGGGTTAGGAACCCTAAGAGCCAGCACAGTTACCTGAGTAGAGCTAGGGACCTGATCACACTCAGGGCTGCTATTGTTGGGGGATGAATCATATTCGTTGTCCTCATCTAATAGAAGAGGACTGAAGGAGTTCCTGAGTGGGGTAGGATCATCATCCTCCTCTGAGTGAACTGTTTCCACTGTGGTAGGGGAACCAGGGTGATCATCCTCTCCCTTTGAGGGTTGGTTAGAGGAAGATGCATCATGGTTTACCTCTATCAGAGAGGTGAGTACTGGACCAGTCTTATCCCCTTTCTTGGCAGGGGGTGATAGAATTAAAGAAAATTTAGGGGGATTCAGAGGGCTATCAAGGATGATAGTCTGCTCTCCCTCCATCTCTTTATTTTGTGCATCAACAGGGGTAACAGGAATCTCATTGGGATTAAGAGCCTGTTTCCCCTTATCCTCAGCCTGTATATTTGACAAAATTTTTTGGAAATCTAGTTTAGAAATGATTTGTTGTCTCTTTTCTAATGCCTGGGGCCTGAGCTCCTTATTTTTAATGTAACACATTTTCTCATCATGTCCAATGTGTTCATAGTGAGCACAGTACTTTGGTTTTCTTTCATAATCGATCAAGCACTCCATAGAGGTATCACCACATTCAATTGCCACTTTAGGGGGGAGGGGATTCAATAAATTAACATCTACACAGACTCTAGCATAATTCAGCCGAGATCTGGATAAGGTAGTGTTGTTGCCCAAAATATTTATCCGAAGATTAATACTGCTGGAAGACGGACAACAAACAACAATTTGCGGGAGAACTTCCGAGAGAATATGAATAAACACAAGATTTGCCGGGTTTGTTAGGCCCGGGCTTGAATGCTCTCGCGAGATGTTATTAATACAAATATTCGTTGATACAAGTATTAATGTGAGAAATCTAAATACAATGAGTGTAAAAAGACTATGTTAATCCGGCTCTTGAGCGAAGCTTGGTGTTCTTCGTCCCTGCCGATTGTTTGCTTGATGAGAGAGGCCGAGAGAAGTAAGTACCGAAAGATAGCTGTTGCCAAGAGTTGGAGATAGCCAAGTGCTGTGTGAAATCTCGTGGGAATGCAGAGAGTGTTTTGTGAGCAAAAATCCGAGAGCAATCCGAGTGCAGGGAGCCTTGTATATATAGGGGCAGCGGTGCCTTGTCCTCTGGCGGGCGATCGCCTTCCGACCATTATAATAATAGGGCGATCGTCTGCCGGCCAATATTATAATGGGGCGATCACACGGGCTGTCGGCCTAAAGTCCAAGGCAGTGGATGGCAGCCAGCTGTGCGGTCCAATGAGGAGCCAGCACGCGTCCGGGGTCACTGTGACATGCGGCCCTACTGACAACTTTCGGCGGGCTTGTCGGCTAGTGGACGGATGCTGACAGGCTGTGGTCAACGATCCGTGATATGCGGATCTTGTCTCGGCTCTGCACGTGGTGTCTGTCCTGAGGCTCGTCCTTTGCCGACTGGATGGATATTGGCATGATGCGGTCGTCTCTACCTGGTCACTGAAGGTCGGCATCGGCCAGTCGCTGAGGGTCGGCATCGGTCGGTCACCAAGGGTCGGTCGGCAAGTGCCGAGAGATGATCGTCCGCTAGTCGATCGCCAGGAGTCGGTCGCCAAGTACCGAGAGACGATCGTATTTGATGTCGATCGCTCGGCTCCGGGACTTGTCCTGGGACCTTCGGTTGGCCGATTTATCTTGCCTGCGGGGCTAAGGCTAGGTCGCCTGGTCGCTGGTCGGCAGTTCTGCCTCGGCTGCTCGGCAGTGGCTAGGTCGCCCGATCTCCGAGGCGATTGCCGGTCGGAGAGTGTAATTCTCAACACAACAATTACCCCCCAGCTTGCTCCGATGTTGAAGACACGGGGCGAGGTGGTTCTTGCTGGCGATCGTGTAAGATGAGGACGGGCGAACTGTTGAGCCGACTTTGGATTCGGACTTCGGCTATCATGGTCGATTGGCTAGCTATCTTTCGGTCTTGTACCTGTAAAAAACAACATTGGCCGATCCCTCGTAGAAACTTGGTTGTTTCGTCGCTGAGGAACCGTGCACAATCGCGGAGTTCGATGGACCGACTCCATGACCGTGTCTTGGTGCGCGATGACATTGAGTGTCTCGTGACTCACTTTATTATGAGGGTCCTTTGCTAGGCTGCGCCTCGCCTCGTATTTAAACGAAGGGCGTGCGGTCTCGGTCTAGAGGAGTCCTTGCGCGAGGCAGCGTCGGATGAATCAACTCCACCTCCGTGGCTTGTTAGCTCTGCTTCCACCTCGGCCCGCCATGGAGATGGCGAACCTAGACGGTGTATGTTGAGACGGGGGTTGTGGCACGTGTCGCATTGTCCGGGTTCACCATGTTAGATGATGATCCTTTGAGGGTGCGCGATCGTGTCCACTGATTAATTTTGGAGGGCCCTCAGACTACGCCGGCCTCGTATTTAAATGAAGGGCGGGCGATCTCGGCCGAAAGGGACCTTGCATGGCCGAAGCAGCCGGTTCCATCGACTACCAGGACCATGGCTTTATGATGTGCGGTGGAGGCGATCTTATGCCTTAGTCCGTCATGTTAGACGCTGGACTGTAGATGGTGATCGTGTCCTCCGGGTTGCTGATGATGTAGCCTGATGATGGCGATCGGGCGGGAGATCGTCGCTCGGCAGCAGATCGCGTTATTCGTAGGTTGATAACGGCGATCGGGCGGGAGATCGTCGTCCGGGCGCCGATCGCGCTGCTCAGACGCTAAGGAGAAACCTTTGCCTGGCCAGGAAGTCTGCGGCTCTAGCTCGGAAGGCTGCGTAGGTCGCAGGTTGGTTCTTCGTGAGATGCCTGAACATCGGCGAAAGACCATGAAATCCTCCTAGGACCGCGTAGAGGGCGGTCTCATCGTTTACGGGCTCGCCGTTGAGGATGATCACGTCTACCCGGTCGATGTAGTCCGAGTCGGACTCTTCTTCTCCCTGCTTGATTTGCATCATGCGAAGGGGACCTTCTGGTCAAGCAACCCTGGTGGCGAAGTACTCTGTGAAGACGTGCGCCAGCTGGTTAAAGGAGCCAATGGACCGAGGTGGCAATAAGGTGTACCCCCGGTAGGCGAGGTCGTCCAGCGTCATAGGGAACATTCGGCACCTGGTCGCGTCTGATGCCCGACACCCGGTCATGTAGATGTTGAACTTGCTAGGGTGCATTTGGGGGTCCGATCGCCCCTCGTACAAAGGTGTTTGCGGAGGAGCGATCTTGTGCTGCACGGGGGCGAGCTCGATGTCGATCGCGAGCGGCTCGCTTGGCTCAGCGATCGTCTTCTCGGCGCCTACCCTGGATTCCAGGAGCGCCTTCATGTCGTCGATTTGACGTTGCATCGCAGCCATCGCCGTGGCTCGGTCGCTTGCTGATCGGATTTGGGAGCGGGAGCCGAGGCGATCGTGTACCGATCTCCGGACTCCGCTGCTGCCGACCTTGGCTATTTGGCGAGGGGGAGCAGGTACTGGCCGCCTCGGGAGTCGGGTAGGCCAAGCTCCTGGTGACGGACTCAAACTCCGTCGTCTCATAGCTGGGGCCGGACTGCCCCGGTCGCCAAGACGGGTCACTGCCCAGGCGATCGAAGACAGAGGTGCCCCGGCTGGCGAGCGCCTCTTCTTGCGGACGAGAGCCTCCTGGCGATCGCTCGGCCAGTAACGCCTTGAGCTTCCGCTTGGACTTCCGGTGGACGGCCGAGGGGGTGATAGCAGGAGGCGCGTCGAGAGCACTCCGTCGCTCCTGTAGGACGGCCATGACCTCGTCGATCTATTCCTTGGTTCGGAGCTGATCGAGCGAGAGGCTTGGGCCGCCGTCCAGGGACGGGATTGAGCGTTTCTGACTGCGGTGGCTATCTTCCACCATCGGCTGTGGCTCGGACTGGGACGGAACGAGGTGTCTGGCCGGCTGGCCGGCGGCTTTCTTCGACGCGGAGGCGGAAGACATGATTTCTGAAGGATTTCATTGAAGCGCAGTGAGTGTCACTTCAAGTATCTGCCCCGAGAACAGTGAGTGTTCTTCGAGACCGTAGGAATAAAAATTTGAGGGTTAGATGCCCCCTCTTCTAGCGCCAATTGTTGTTGCCCAAAATATTTATCCGAAGATTAATACTGCTGGAAGACGGACAACAAACAACAATTTGCGGGAGCACTTCCGAGAGAATATGAATAAACACAAGATTTGCCGGGTTTGTTAGGCCCGGGCTTGAATGCTCTCGCGAGATGTTATTAATACAAATATTCGTGGATACAAGTATTAATGTGAGAAATCTAAATACAATGAGTGTAAAAAGACTCTGTTAATCCGGCTCTTGAGCGAAGCTTGGTGTTCTTTGTCCCTGCCGATCGTCTGCTTGATGAGAGAGGCCGCGAGAAGTAAGTACCGAAAGATAGCTATTGCCAAGAGTTGGAGATAGCCAAGTGCTATGTGAAATCTCGTAGGAATGCAGAGAGTGTTTTGTGAGCAAAAATCCGAGAGCAATCCGAGTGCAGGGAGCATTGTATATATAGGGGCAGCGGTGCCTTGTCCTCTGGCGGGCGATCACCTTCCGGCCATTATAATAATGGGGCGATCATCTGCCGGCCAATATTATAATGGGGCGATCACACGGGCTGTCGGCCTAAAGTCCAAGCGGTGGGCGGCGGCCAGTATGCGGTCGATGAGGAGCCGGCACGCGTCAAAGTCACTGTCACATGCGGCCCTACTGACAACTTTCGGCGGGCTTGTCGGCTGGTAGATGGATGCTGA
Organism: Orobanche coerulescens; assembly: GCA_033398695.1. NCBI lineage: Eukaryota > Viridiplantae > Streptophyta > Magnoliopsida > Lamiales > Orobanchaceae > Orobanche > Orobanche coerulescens. The sequence continues at coordinate 92,132,556 of CM065804.1, read as the reverse complement.
CAGGCTGTGGTCAACGATCCGTGATATGCGGATCTTGTCTCGGCTCAGCACGTGGTGTCTGTCCTGAGGCTCGTCCTTTGCCGACTGGATGGCTATCGGCATGATGCGCTCGTCTCTACCTGGTCACTGAAGGTCGGCATCGGCCAGTCGCTGAGGGTTGGCATCGGTCGGTTACCAAGGGTCGGTCGGCAAGTGCCGAGAGATGATCGTCCGCTAGTCGGTCGCCAGGAGTCGGTCTCCAAGTACCGAGAGACGATCGTATTTGATGTCGATCGCTCGGCACCGGGACTTGTCCTGGGACCTTCGGTTGGCCTATTTATCTTACTCATGGGCTAAGGCCAGGTCGCACAGTCCGGTCGGTAGTTCGCCTTGGCTTCGCGATGGCTAGGTCGCCCGATCTCCGAGGCGATCGCCGGTCGGAGAGTGTAATTCTCGACATAACAGGTAGCATCATCAACTTTGATGAAATCACCAATACAACTAGCAATAGTTTGTAGACATCTCATGTCATACCACTAAAGGGGAAGATTAATAATTTTAATCCACACAGGTACCACAGGTAATTCCTTTTTAAAACTGAAATCTGGTGTCCATTTAAGAATACGCATAGGAAATTGATTAACAACGATTTCACGGTGGAGTCTAAGTTTGTTGAACAACTCCTCATTTGCCACCGTTATCAAAACATGCCTCCCATTCAAATATTGAATTTTGCAGTAAGGAAATCCCATTTTAGATAGGGTTGAACCGATTACCTCGTTGTTGGGCTTACCATAAGAGAATTTACCGACTAAGGCAAATTTGAGCAGTGCCGAAGCTTGTTCGCACTCTGGGATTGTGAAGACAGCTTTTGGAATGTCGCCATTTTTGTCAATCGAGCCAAACTTTTAGTCGCTCCCTGCTGGCTCTTTGGTGATTCCAGCATATATAGCTTTGGATGTTGATGGACCCTTTGGTATCGGTTGTGTTTCCGGAATGATTTCAGCATCATCTTCATGGATCTTTCCATCTCCGGAGGGTGTTTCTAGTATTTCCCCTTCTTCTTCATCAGATCTAGGGTTTCCTAGATTTGGTATTTCCGCCGCTTTCGTGTGAATCTTGGAATTTTTGGATGCCGACTTGATTCTAGAAGATAGAATTGTTGGGCTATGGGTTTTTTTTCCAAAGTTAATAAAATTTGTCGTGAGATTATTGAGAAGGTTAGCACTCGATTTGAGAAGCAGATTCTCAAAGTCGGGCTGTTTTATTGGGGATGATGGTTGGGAACGATGAATCGATGGAGTGGCCAACGAAAAAGGAAAGGTCCGCCGCACTGAGGCGGCGGCGGGGGAGAAGAAGAGTCGTAAACAGCTAAAAAATATCTGCTAACGGTCACAAAGAATGAAGAAGAAGACGGGGTGACCGAGGAAAAAGAATCGCCAGGGTAGAGAGAAGGCAGAGCGTTCTAGAGAGAGAGAGATGCTCAGCGTTTTTGAATTACTTCCGAATTAGAGGAATACTTGTGATTGAGGAGATTAATAATATTACATACATAATTCACATTGAGAAGGAGAGAGGAACGTGAGAGAGGTGGAGAAAGAGAGAGAAAAGAACTTAGAGTTCATTTCATGGTGTTCATACTCATCTTCATCTTCTTCACTAACTTTTTCTTCATTTTTCTTGGAGAAAATTAAGAGAAAAATATTGAGAGAATTTTGATAAACATACTTGGAGTATATTCATCAAAATCAATAGCTTCATCGCCTAGCTCTAGCCGTATCCTCGGGGGATAGCAAAGTATTGTCATTTCGTTTATTTTTCCGGCGCGTGGCAAGTAGAGACGCGGTGCTTTCGGCGTTGGATCGTTCAAGGGCTTGAAGCGGAATAGATTCGTAGAGATCGCGAAGGCAGGAATAGGCTCGAGAAGGTTATCCATCTAATCAACTTCTGGTGAGTTTCTATATCTCTTTTTATTCGTTTTGATATTCGTATATACGTAGCTCGATCGATCCTCGTAGGGATTCGGATCGAATTAATTTTCGTTTTACCGCTTCCGCTGGGCCTTCGTTTTAGGCACCGAATCCAAACAATTAAACCCTTGTAAATCGTCAAAATCATGTTGTGTAATGCACATAAACATTCTTATATGTGTGAGACTCGTCTCGGATTTCTTTCATTCTTTCGACCCCTCGCGGGTCGTCATGTTACACGACACAATGATGACCGTAACATATTAAAACAGTATAACCTCACCTCGTTTGCTGAAATCATGAAATATCTTCCTTTGAATTTGGCTCGGTTGTCCTTCTTGGATCCCGGATACGCTGCTCCTAGCACTTGAAAATACTTTTTCATATTTCCGGCCATAAATTCTTGATGTAAAATCCGAAATCTCTTTGAGGAGTTTTATCCGACACCTTTGAAAAACTGTCAGATTTGAGATATCTATTTGATCGGGCTTTTTGAGGGCATTTAAATGTTTAGAAGAGAAATATGTTACGGGCGTTTTAAAGTAGAGGTTTACAGCTTCAAAATGATATATAATATGTACAAAAACACGGCCGGGAACATGTATAAATAGGGGTTCAAATTCGGTTAAAAATCAATACTTATCCGGACAGCTCAGCTGCCTTATCCAGACAGTGCCGAGAAGCTTCTGTCGGTCTTGACCGGCCTTATCCGGACAGCTGGCCGAGAAGCTTTTGTCGGTCGCGACCGACCTTATCCGCACAGCTGGCCTAGAAGCTTCTGTCGGTCGTGACCGGCAGCTGTCAGTAGGCGCGTCCGGCGGTGACCGGCAAATGTCCGTCAATTTGGCCCAGCCGGTTCGACCCCTTCCCGATGTCCAAATTCGATTTTCCGACCTGTTCCGGACTCGTCGGAATTAAATCTTCGATATGCTCGGAACGGATTTTCGATAATAATAATAAAATAATTTAATATTATTTTTGCAATACAAGTGTTATGTAATGAAAATTCTATCGTGTCAAAATCGCCGGAACTTTTCGAAATCACATTCATAAATTCTAAAAATGACCTTTAAAATTTATTTTTAAATCTTTTCTTTTTTAAATCCTTCATTTTATGCTAGGAACGTATCGGTCCAAGTATCGGACAACCTGTAAATATTAAAAAATCAAAATCCATGATCGTTAGCAAAATAAATAGCATTTAAATAAGTATTGGGGTGTTACAATCCTCCCCCTTTAAAAAAATTTCGTCCTCGAAATTGAGCTTCGTAAAGAACTTTGAAAATCTGTATCAAACTTTGTATGAGTATTTTCATCAATAACTTTAAAAATATTGTGTCAGCAAAAATCACTTTGAAACCTTTCTTTGAAATCATATTTTGTCCCTTTCGGACAACATTTATACTTTCACATATCCTTTAAATCTTTTGCCGACACAATCATTCTATACTCATACCATAATTTTTAAGTTTTTATAAAAGAGTGAATACTTGAAAACATTACCTCAGAGTCGACGTTGCGCAGCAGCGATGAACAACATATTCTTCCGAAAATATAATCATGCTGTAATTATTCGTTATACTTTTAAAAATAAGAAAGTTTTGAAATATCTTGTTTTGTATAAGTAAATCTTTTTTTTTTACTGTATAGTCCCATACCTATACAGTCTTGGAATACCTCTCGTTCTGGTGAGAATTCGTTTTAGTCATGTCCCCCTCTGCCTAGAAGCCTTGTCAGGAGCCGCTCGTTGTCCGTGCCCTTTTTCTTATTGCACCGGCGATCACTCCCCTTTCTCAGAGCCTCTCATTGTCCATGCCCTTTTTTATTCCACCGGCGATCACTCCCGGCCCTCGTCGGCCCCGGGTGTCACATGTTCACCAGCTTCCGCTTGCTTCTGTAATATCCGCATTTTTCTTCTTTTTTCCGATATTCCCGTTTTGGTGTATTTTCATTTTTTTTTGTAACTCGCTTGTAACCATGTCGACATTTTGAATCTACGTTATTCTTGGAGTTTCTCCATCTGGGATGATCTTGGTGATGTTTTGATATTATTCCGTTTTATGTCATGTATTATGGCATGGACGTTCGATTCTCGTGGAACTCGTTCGCTTTTGTAATTTCTTTGGTTTCACGCGTTCATATAGTTGAGTTGTTCGTGTTGTGAGTTTCGGTTTGTTAATCCGACGTCGTATCGCGGTTTTTGAACGTTTGGGCCGTTTCGTAATTTCCCTAAGTTTAGGGTATTCTTGTTATCTTTGTTGTTCCTGAGCCTTCGGACATTCGGAATCACGCTTCATCGTAAAGTTTTGGTTTCTGACTTAAATCCGTGGTGAGTGTATCCGTTGGTCGTGGATACACCTTGTTATTTTTCTCTTTTCGATCGTCTCCTCGTCGAGCAGTGTTTCGGAATATGTCCTGCTGTCACAGGCCATGTTATGGCCGTAAGCCGTATATGTTACGGCCGTAATAATCGAGAGTTACGGCCGTAAGCTTCCTTCATACGGCCGTAACAAGGCTTCGTTTCTTACCTCCTGGTCCAGTTCCGAGTTACGGGCGTATCATGTTCGAGTTACGGCCGTAAGTATCGATACGGCCATAATGGTGTTCTTGATACGGCCGTATGCGTCATTCGTCAAATTTGCCCAGTTCTCTCCAGAGGCCAGTTACGGCCGTAAGAGAGTCAGGTTACGGCCGTAATGTTCCTATGTTATGGCCGTATGTGGGGTGTGTTACAGCCGTAACACCTGCCAGTATATAAACTGGCAGCGACCCAGTTTTTCCTCATTTCTCACATCTCTCTCTTCTCTTCGCGACGGGAGAGACGACAGAGGCTAGGGTTCGTCCGATTTCGATCCAAACTCCATTGTAAGGGCATATTCAAGTATCATATCATCCACCTATCACTAATCATCCATCGTTCATCTTCGAATCAAGGTAAAATCTCTTAGAACCCTACTTTTGGATAAATTAGGGATTTTGGGATTTTCGGCCGATTCGTTCCATTTTGTTGGTTAATCCATGATGAATATAATTAATCTTGTTGATATCATTAGTTTTCCTACGGATTCATGGTATATTTTCATAGTTTTGTGGAATCGATGGGGGTTTGGTTGTGGTCCGCCCTCGTTGTTATTTTTGTACGAATATACACGAATCGTAGGCGGGTTTGCGGGTGTATTCCATTTCCGTATTCGTATAGAGTTGGTTGTGATTATGTTCCTCAAATCTTTAGGTTCGGTTCCGTTGATTCCTAGCGTTCGTCGGTGATTATCCTTCCCGTTCGTTGTGTCATCAATTATTCAAGGCAAGTATTTTTGGAAACCTTTATGCTTAACATGGAATGGTAATGTATTTTGTGTGTGATTTGATCACCTCGGGTTGGTCCGACGGGATCACGGAGGGAATCCAAAGGGTTGAGTCCTTGATTCATGAGTTTGTATAGCTAGCCAGCTCTGGAGGGTCCTTAGAGACCTCGGGCGGGATCAATGATATTACTCTGTTCCCGAGGCGATGCATGTGCGTGTTTTTTTTATAATATGGCCAGCTCGGGAGGGTCCTTAGAGGCCTCGGGCGGGATCTATGATATTACTCTGTTCCCAAGGCAAATTGTTTGACTGGTTGTTTCCGGAAAAGACATGTCTGGTTTTGACTTTTGAAATTGATATTGGTGCATGTACTATGAAATGTGTAAGCGATTGGGTTGCCTTGATTACTTGTACTAGCGTAATTGCTAACCCCTTTGGGGACCCGTTTTGGAGAAATTCTTGTTATGGATTTCAGGTTATGATTATCCGGACAAGCAGGCACCGGGACAGTACGAGGATGTTGGCCAGGGTCGTTGACATGTGCATTTGGGTCTTTTTATTTCTTTTGTCCATTTCGATTTGGTTGTTCTCACAATTATAAACTTATAGATTGTACGCGCGAGTACTTAGGCTTTTCATTTCAAACTCCGTATTGTATTACTTTAAAATTGTTACATTGTCGGTTGATGCTTATTTCGCCGGTTGCTCCGGGCGTATCTTTTTATGTCATATCATTTAAATGTGTGTCCTCACTAACCGAGATGGTTAGTCGAGTGAAGTTTTCTTGATTGTAGCCTGGTGGGTCCCATGTAGGGGTCCGCGGCGCTGTAATATACTCTGAATATCTCGGGGTGTTACAGAAAATGGTATCGGAGCTTAGGTTTATGGATACCTAGGCTTGTTGGTTATTTGGGTCTAGTCGTGTTTTGTTTTGCACATTGTCACACCGCTGCCAGCATCTCGGTACTTCCAGTGATCGTAAGTTTTCTTATTCGGTCCTTTGTTTTCTTGCATTGTATTTCCGCTTTTCGAATCGTATTTGCTTTTTCCTCCCTTACTCATCATCAATATACTTCTGTTATCTCTTAACACCAGTATGGATGCCGGAGGAAACCGTGGTCGTGGTCGTGGTCGTGGACGCGGCCGAGGACATAGGGCAGCCGGTGGGGCGGCCACGTTGCATTCTTCGGGAGCCGGCAGTACCGGTGACCGTCACAGTCATGCTTCTTCTCAGGAGCGCGCCGACCTTGGTATTGCAGCCGTTATGCAGCAAATGGTAAACCAAATGGCGGCGATAGCTCAAGTGGTTCAAAACCCCGATCAGGCCCATGCTAATCGGGGCGGAGCAGACCGTTGGCTCCAAGATGTCATCAAGATGCATTCTCCTCAGTTTTCGGGAGCATCAGACCCGATCGGCTGGGAGGGGTGGATCAAGGAGATATCTAAGGTCTTCGTTGCCACCAACTGTCCCGAGGACCGCAAGGTCCCTATTGTAACACCCCAAACTAGGCGGATATTACAGTGCCGTGGACCCCCGACTGGGACCCACCAGGCGAATGAAAATGAATGAATTACAAAGGGTAAATGTAGTACCGAACCACATTATAACATTAATTACACCGATGAGGAGTTTCATACAACACACCCAGGATGATACAGAATACAAGTATATTTTATATGAAGATAAAATACACAACACTGAATGAAACGGAGTAACCAAGTGAAAATCTGCAGCGGAAAATAAATGACAACAATAGGAGTGACTGAAAGGATTGGGCCCCCCTACTAGTATCAATGGGACTCCTCGCCGTCAACATGCTATTCCTGTGCTTTTGCCTTGCCATGACCTGAAAAACAAAATCCCCAAACGGGGTCAGCTACACAGAACAACAATCCTCAAGAGTTGAATAAACACAATCATATATATACGTTGTATAAACCACAAGTTCGATCAAAATGAATCGGTTAGATTATAACCCAATCTTGTTGAAAACATACGCAATCAAACATGCTGTATGAATCAACTAACAGTACGGCTCAAAGGGTGGCGCCACACTACGCCCGGGATGGAAATGTGTCCGTGCACAAGCCACCAACGAGTATCGATCGAATACACGTGTGGTCTTGTACCTAATCAGTCTCACGAGGCATATGACTCGTGTGCACAGTCCAATGTGAGGCCAACAACCAACACATGACTTAAATGTGCCCGACATGAAAATCCTACACATACCAACCGGCACGCCAGTATGACCCAGATGCCACGATATAACAAAAGTGACATCGAAAATGAATAATGACTCACCGAGATGAAATGATAGTAAATAAATGACAGCTCAATGAAATGATTGGAACCGTCGTTCCTTGTGACTGAAATGATTAATTGATAATGACAAGTTTTGATACGGTTAATACAATGATGAATGAGTTATGATTATAAATGAACAACAACAAAAGGAATGAATATCCTTTTAACCGAGTAAGAATTAACTTACACAACACCGGTGACAATTATCCTTCCACGAACAACGTCCTAATTGAGATTTCGGTCGCTTGAACAACCTTGAATAACACAATCACCAACAATCCGTTCAACATACGAATCAAATACAAATATAACGAACTCAAAACGTCGATACGATTAAGCCAAGTTCATTGGGACATTATATCGAACACTTTGTGGCCAAACTTCGATTGTTTATAACCAAGCCTCAATAATACCAATAGTAAATCCCCAAGAAGTGTTTCAAACCAACAAAACATCTTCAATACGATCAATAATCCATTATGAATATCCAAAATCGTGATTTCAACAATGATTAATCGAAAACCCCCAAATCCAACATAATATTTAAAGTGTTCTTGAATAATCCTTCAATAATCCAATGAATAATCAAACATGTCCATAATCATGCGTATATCACTTCATACAACATGATCCTAACATCCAAAACATCATATCTCAATACAAAATCGAAATCCAAGAGGTTTGATGAATATTACCTTTGAAGATCCAAGCACTTCGATCCGAAGAATACGAGTTAAATCGAGTATCCAAGCTTCCCAAATGAATGAAGATGATGAAAATCTAACACTCAAGTGATTGATGATGGAAAAATCCCTCCCTCAAGTCTCTCTCTCGGAACAAAGTGAAGAAAAGGGTGAAAATGAAGAAAAAGTCCCGGCCAAGTCCTTATATACTGCCGGAAGTTACGGCCATATCTCGGCCTTCTTACGGCCGTAACATTCCAGGTCAACGGCCTTACGGCCGTAACTGGCCAACTCGTACGGCCGTAACTCGTCTTTGTCCAAATGCCTGCCGACAGACTTACGGCCGTATCCGCCCTGACTTACGGGCGTAACTCGCCCTCGTCTAAAACATCTGCCGACACCCTTACGGCCGTACCCGCACACCTTACGGGCGTAACTCGGATGATACGGCCGTATTCGGCCACACATACGGGCGTAAGCCCCCTTCGTCAAAAATGACCAGGCACCCTGCCTGTAACGTACGGCCGTATCCGGCCAAGCCTTACGGCCGTACCTTCCCCGTCTTACGGCCGTATGCCGCAACCCTTACGGCCGTAAGTCCCTCTCGTACGACACATCCTGAAAAACACGAACACTCCTTACGGTCGTATCCTGCCCCTCTTACGGCCGTAACTCGCCTTCGGCCAAAAATGCCTGGGCAGCCTGCTGGACACGTACGACCGTAACCGGCCAAGCCTTACGGCCGTACCTGCTCAACTTACGGCCGTATGCCGCAACCTTACAGCCGTAAGTCCCGTTCGTCCAAAATGGCCTGAAACCAAAGAACACCTGTTACGGTTGTAACCCACCATTCTTACGGCTGTAACTCGTTGCTGGACAAAATGAAAATCCGACAACTCCGATTCCTCGTTACGATTGATGAAATATCCGACATACCATACATATGTGAAAGTGAACAAGTCCAAAGATGAAACTTCCAGCACAAGACTACCAATCACAATGATAATGATAATACTCCCGTCTCGATCCATAAACAGAGATGAAATGACGATCGGTAACTGATACATGGTTACAACACACCCACAATGAACGCAAATGAATGAATCATGAATGAGGAATGATTAATAATGAGTGAAAAAATTACTGACAGATAATTACTGAATGATAATGAATGGATTATGACCGGGTATTACATACTTCCCCCCTTAAAAGAGTTTCGTCCCCGAAACTAAGGGCCAAACAACTCGGGATGACTCTCCCGCATACTCTCTTCGGTTTCCCAAGTAGCCTCTTCGAATCCGTATCTAGACCACTGAATCTTGACAAAAGGAATCGTCTTGTTCCTCAACTATTTGATTTGCCGCTCTAAAACTCGTATAGGACGCTCCTCATATGAATGATCGTCCGCGATCTCGATTTCGTCGAACTGAAGTATGTGATTCGGGTCGGCAACATACTTCCGCAACTGAGAGATGTGAAACACAATATGAATTTGGCTCAACGCTGGAGGTAAAGCCAATCGATAAGCTAACTCGCCTACTCGATCCAAAATCTCAAACGGTCCAATGAATCTCGGACTCAACTTCCCCCATTTTTTGAAATGGAAGATACTTCGACTCGGGGATACCTTGACCAAAATGTGGTCACCCATCTCGAACTCTAGTGGTCGACGATGATTATCTGCATATGATTTCTGTCAACTCTGAACAGTCAATAGACGACTCCTGATCAAAGCTACCTTCTCACGGCGGCTATAAGCATTTCGGGCTCGGTGCTGATTGATTCTGATAAGTCATCCCAACACAAAGGAGATCGACAGCGACGACCGTACAAGGCCTCGTAAGGTGCTATCTTAATTGCAGCATGCTAACTATTATTGTTCGTGAACTCAAACAACGGTAATTGGGCTTCCTAATCGTCTTTCTAATCGAGGACGCATGCCCTCAAAATGTCCTCCAATGTCTGAATAGTCCTCTCTGATTGTCCGCCGGACTGAGGATGAAGAAACGGTACTGAGATTAAGCTGAGTTCCCATAGCACGATGAACTGATTTCCAAAAATGTGACGCGAATTGTCCATCACGATCGGAAACGATACTCTTAGGAGTACCATGCTATCTCACTATCTCTTTGATGAACAACTGGGCCAGTCTCTCGGGACCCCACGTATCCTTGATCTCAAGGAAATGAGCTGATTTAGTTAAGCGGTCCACCATCACCCAGATCGTATTAATGCCACGACGACTCGTCGGCAAACTCGTGATGAAATCCATAGAAATGTCTTCCCACTTCCATTCCAGAATAGGGAGATGTTTCAGCATACCCGCCGGTCGCTGATGTTCAATCATGACTTGTTGACAGGTTAAGCATCTCGAAACAAATTCTGCGACTTCTCGCTTCATATTACTCCACCAGTAATTTTGTTTCAAGTCCTTGTACATCTTGCTAGACCCCGGATGAACAGAATAAGGGGTAGCATGAGCTTCTCTCAAAATCGAGTTTTTCAACTCGTCATTCGCCGGTACGCACAACCGATTCTTAAATCTCAAAAGTCCATTCTCGTGGACCACGAATCCAGGGGCTTTCCCCTGAGCCACATCCTCACGGATGCGCAACAATGCTGGGTCTGAACCCTGATTCTCCCTGATTTCCTCCTCAAGTGACGATGAAATCTCTAACATACAAAGCTGTCCCTGAACTCGCTGAAGCCAGACATCGATCTCGGGTCTAAGGAATTCCTGTTGAAGCTCCTTCTGAACTGTTAAACGAGCAAGCATCTGCTCCTGAACGGACTTACGACTCAAGGCGTCGGCGACAACGTTCGCCTTGCCCGGGTGGTAAAGGATCTCGATATCATAATCTTTGATTAGTTCCAACCACCGTCTTTGTCGCATATTTAACTCCTTCTAAGTAAATATATACTTCAACTCCTATGATCAGTGAAGATCTAACAGGTGACGCCATAAAGGTAACGACGCCAAATTTCCAACGCGAAAATCATGGCTCCCAGCTCCAGGTCGTGGGTCGGATAATTAACCTGCTAATCCGAGGAAACTTCGGATTTCCTAAACGTTATTCGGAGGTTGCCAATCTCGGATAGCCTCCGTCTTCTGAGGATCGACACGAACTCTGTTTGATGAAATTACATGCCCGAGAAAAGTCACTTCAGACATCCAGAACTCACATTTAGAAAACTTTCCATAAAGTTGCTCACGTCTTAACACGTCGAGAACCTGATGAAGATGTACCTCGTGTTTCTCTCGATCACGAGTATAAATCAAAATGTCATCGGTGAAGACAACAACAAACTGATCCAAAAAGTCGATGAAAACCCGATTCATTAACTCCATGAATACCGCAGGTGCATTAGTTAGCCCGAACGGCATATCTACGAACTCATAATGACCATAGCGTGTATGAGACTCTGTCCTTGCGATACCCGACTCTCGAATTCGCAACTTATGATATCCAGATCTTAAGTCGATCTTGGAAAATATTGAAGTTCCCTGAAGTTGATCTAAAAGATCATCAATACGGGGTAAGGGATACTTATTCTTGATCGTATGTCTATTCGACTCCCGATAATTAATACACAAACGGAACGAACCATCCTTCCTCTTGACAAACAACACTGGTGCTCCCCACGGGGACGCACTCGGTCGGAGATAACCTTTCTCGAACAATTCCTCTAGTTGGTTCTTCAACTCCTGCAATACGGTCGGGGCCATCCGGTACGGTGCCTTCGATATCGGGGACGTACCGGGCTCCAACTCTATCGCGAATTCCACATCACTCTGTGGGGGTAAAACAGGTAGCTCGCCTGGGAGTACATCGTCAAATGATAACAATGATACTACGAATGGTTGAACAACTCGATTTCTTTAGAATGGTCAATCGATGATAATGATATAATGAATGATTGAATAACTCGATTGCCTTAGAACGGCTAATCGAGGAAAATGATACAATGAATGATTGAACAACTCGATTGCCTTAGAGGGGCCAATCGAGGCAAATGATACAATGAATGATTGAACAACTCGATTGCCTAATTACTGCTACCATCATATTAATGATACTACCGGAACAACTGGGATCACCTCTCTGAAGCACACATTCAACCCCAACGACGAAAATAATAGTGACCAAAAATTTACGATCACTGAGGATGGCATCATGACGATCCATCCAATCAATACCCAAGATGACGTCGTCTCTCGGCAAATCAACTACGATTAGGTCCACTGGCCATACACGACCATGAAGCTGAATCAGATAATTCTGAATCTCAGGATTCCGATAATTCGTCTACCACCAGGTAGACCAATGACATAAGGCTCACAACTAGTAGCACTACCCAGACGTAGTCTACTCAAACATGACTCGGAAATGAAAGAATGCGATGCACCAGTATCAACAAGGGTACACACAGGTTGAGATAGAATATAGAGTTTACCTGAGGTCAATCGGGTCACCGGATCGTCGGTCCTCTTCATCGCATGAAATCGGGATTTGCCGGCCCCCGAACCGGACGCTCTCGACTAATACATATGAGCTCCGCCTTTGCTAGCTCCTGTCGTTTTAAACGATGCAGACTGAGTGGCCTGATTCGGAAATGCTGATTTGTTTGGGGCCTGAGATGTCTCCGAAGTGAGTTTGGAGTCCCTTCGGCAAAAACGAGCCCTATGCCCCGCAATTCCACAGTTGTGGCATGTGACAGTCTGCCTCGGACACTTAGCACTGAAATGACCCTGTTCTTCACAGTTGAAACAGGTGATAGCCGAACTAGCCGCTTGGGATTGAGATCCCGCACGATAATGCGCTGTAGGAGGTCGCTTAGAAATGATAGGACCTGCACGAGGCTTCTTAAAGGTTGACTGACCGCCTTCGGATTGATTACGCTTCATTGATTTCTTGCTGACAGATGAAGGTTGTTGATCAGCAATTTCCTTAGCAATGATAGTTAAGCAATGATGGTTAAGCAATTGCATATGGGTCATCATGACTTGCATAAAAGTGAGTGGATCAACCCGAACATATTCTGATCGAGCTGAGTCCTGGGTACGACTTCCTGACGGTGAGTGATTATTCCTCGGGTTCCGGCCCGCACCACGGCCTCTCCTCGTGCATCCCCTGACAGCTCTCTCCATACTGAAGTAGGAAGGTCGCATGATAATCATAGATCTCGTATGAGTACCGCATTATGATTTTCGTCATGAAATGATGAAAATGAGTATATGCGCTCTAACACAGTGATTACATGTATGATTAACTGAGGTGCCATGATTTTCTGATGAAATTCTTGAAATGAGTATCTTGAACAAGTTAACAAGAGTAATGATATGATCTTCCAGATTAACAACTGAGTAATGAAATGAATTAAGTGATTAATGAGTTAACACGACCGTCCTGATCATCAACTGAGTAATGAAATGACTTGAGTGATTAATGAGTTAATATGATCAACGTGATTAAAATGAAAATGATGTTTGAGGATTGCTAACTAGTGAATTATGAATGAATGATTATTGCCAGAAATTATACCATGGCGTTAGAAGTCTTACAGTTCTTTCGGTCTGAGTGGCTCGGCATTTGCACAGGTCACACGTGACACAAAAGTCCAATGATACTAGTCTGATGATGATGATTTCAAATGAGACATGACTCGGAAGGTAGTATTCAAAACCACTCTCCGATACCAACTCTGTAACACCCCAAACTAGGCGGATATTACAGTGCCATGGACCCCCGACTGGGACCCACCAGGCGAATGAAAATGAATGAATTACACAGGGTGAATGTAGTACCGATCCACATTACAACATTAATTACTCCGATGAGGAGTTTCATACAACACACCCAGGATGATACAGAATACATGTATATTTTATATGAAGATAAAATACACAACACCGAATGAAACGGAGTAACCAAGTGAAAATCTGCAGCGGAAAATAAATGACAACAATAGGAGTGACTGAAAGGATTGGGGGCCCCTACTAGTATCAATGGGACTCCTCGCCGTCAACATGCTATTCCCATGTTTTTGCCTTGCCATGAGCTGAAAAACAAAATCCCCAAACGGGGTCAGCTACACAGAACAACAATCCTCAAGAGTTGAATAAACACAATCATATATATACGTTGTATAAACCACAAGTTCGATCAAAATGAATCGGTTAGATTATAACCTAATCTTGTTGAAAACATACGCAATCAAACATGCTGTATAAATCAACTAACAGTACGGCTCAAAGGGTGGCGCCACACTACGCCCGGGATGGAAATGTGTCCGTGCACAAGCCACCAACGAGTATCGATCGAATACACGTGTGGTCTTGTACCTAATCAGTCTCACGAGGCATATGACTCGTGTGCACAGTCCAATGTGAGGCCAACAACCAACACATGACTTAAATGTGCCCGACATGAAAATCCTACACATACCAACCGGCACGCCAGTATGACCCGGAATGCCACAAAATAACAAAAGTGACATCGAAAACGAATAATGACTCATCGAGATGAAATGATAGTGAAATAAATGACAGCTCAATGAAATGATTGGAACCGTCGTTCCTTGTGACTGAAGTGATTAATTGATAATGACAAGTTTTGATACGGTTAATACAATGATGAATGAGTTATGATTATAAATGAACAACAACAAAAGGAATGAATATCCTTTTAACCGAGTAAGAATTAACTTACACAACACTGGTGACAATTATCCTTCCACGAACAACGTCCTAATTGAGATATCGGTCTCTTGAACAACCTTGAATAACACAATCACCAACAATACGTTCAACATACGAATCAAATACGAATATAACGAACTCAAAACGTCGATACGATTAAGCCAAGTTCATTGGGACATTATATCGAACACTTTGTGGCCAAACTTCGATTGTTTATAACCAAGCCTCTATAATACCAACATTAAATCCCCAAGAAGTGTTTCAAATCAACAAAACATCTTTAATACGATCAATAATTCATTATGAATATCCAAAATCGTGATTTCAACAACGATTAATCGAAAACCCCCAAATCCAACACAATATTCAAAGTGTTCTTGAATAATCCTTCAATAATCCAATGAATAATCAAACATGTCCATAGTCATGCGTATATCACTTCATACAACATGATCCTAACATTCAAAACATCATATCTCAATACAAAATCGAAATCCAAGAGGTTTGATGAATATTACCTTTGAAGATCCAAGAACTTCGATCCGAAGAATACGAGTTAAATCGAGTATCCAAGCTTTCCAAATGAATGAAGATGATGAAAATCTAACACTCAAGTGATTGATGATGGAAAAATCCCCCCCTCAAGTCTCTCTCTCGGAACAAAGTGAAGAAAAGGGTGAAAATGAAGAAAAAGTCCCGGCCAAGTCTCGGCCTTCTTACGGCCGTAACATTCCAGGTCAACGGCCTTACGGCCGTAACTGGCCAACTCGTATGGCCGTAACTCGGCTTCATCCAAATGCCTGCCGACAGACTTACGGCCGTATCCGCCCTGACTTACGGGCGTAACTCGCCCTCGTCTAGAACATCTGCCGACACCTTTACGGCCGTACCCGCACACCTTACGGGCGTAACTCGGATGATACGGCCGTATTCGGCCACACATACGGGCGTAAGCCCCTTTCGTTAAAAATGACCACGCACCCTGCCTGTAACGTACGTCCGTATCCGGCCAAGCCTTACGGCCGTACCTTCTTCGTCTTACGGTCGTATGCCGCAACCCTTACGGCCATAAGTCCCTCTCGTCCGACACATCCTGAAAAACACGAACACTCCTTACGGCCGTATCCTGCCCCTCTTACGGCCGTAACTCGCCTTCAGCCAAAAATGCAGGCGGCTGCACGCTGCACGTCGGCCGTGGCGGCTAAGCCTTACGGCCGTACCTGCTCAACTTACGGCCGTATGCCGCAACCTTACGGCTGTAAGTCCCGTTCGTCCAAAATGGCCTGAAACCAAATAACACCTGTTACGGCCGTAACCCACCATTCTTACGGCCGTAACTCGTTGCTGGACAAAATGAAAATCCGACAACTCCGATTCCTCGTTACGATTGATGAAAGATCCTACATACCATACGTATGTGAAAGTGAACAAGTCCAAAGATGAAACTTCCAGCACAAGACTACCAATCACAATTATAATGATAATACTCCCGTCTCGATCCATAAACGGAGATGAAATGACGATCGGTAACTGATACATGGTTACAACACACCCACAATGAACGCAAATGAATGAATCATGAATGATGAATGATTAATAATGAGTGAAAAA
The DNA here is from genome assembly GCA_033398695.1 of Orobanche coerulescens. Lineage (NCBI taxonomy): Eukaryota > Viridiplantae > Streptophyta > Magnoliopsida > Lamiales > Orobanchaceae > Orobanche > Orobanche coerulescens. Next base: position 92,116,000 of record CM065804.1, on the reverse strand, counting down.
AATTACTGACTGATAATTACTGAATGATAATGAATGGATTACGACCGGGTATTACACCTATTGCCCAGTACTTTCTCACTTGGGATGCTATGGATTGGTGGGAGGCCGTGGGGCCCAAAGATCATGTTGCTTCGTGGTCCGAATTTCAGGAGCTGATGGAGACTGAATATTTTCCGTGGGCGGTCAGACAGGTTCGAGTGCATGCTTTCTATGATGCTCAACCACGGGATATTCCCGTATCCCAAGCTATTGCCGATTTTAACAAGGAGTTGGGCTATGTGAAGACCCAAGTTGTCGAAGAGAGCGACAAAATTTTCCATTTTTCCAGGAGGATGAAACTGTCCATTCGGGACTATATGTCTGGACTCGTCTGCACTACCTTGAAGGATTATCAGAGTAGGGCCCTCGATTATGATATGTCGGTGACGGCTAGTGATTTGGCTCGTGAGAACAAGAAGCAGAAGTCGGTCGGAAATTTTTCTGGTCCCAAGAGTGGAGGCCAGCATAAATCTCAGGCTGCAAATATTTCTACGGGCGGTTCGGCTCGTTTCTCTGGGAGCTTTCGGGGTGCCGCCGGAACCTCCGCTCGTGAACCCACATGTTTTAACTGTGGTGTGCAGGGCCATAGGAGCCGGGAGTTTCCTCGTCCGAAGTTTACTTGTCATACTTGTGGACAGTTGGGCCACAAGGCCCCCTTTTGTGAACAGATCAGACAGCTTCGCGGCGCCCGTTCTTCTCAACCAGTACCTATGGAGCCGAGTGTGAACCAGGGCTCATTTGCTCCGCCGCCTCCACCGAGTGCTGGCCGCGGTAGGGGTCGGGGTCAGCCCGCTAGAGGAGGAGCTTCCAGTGTCGGCTCTGCCCAGCCGCGTATCTACGAGATGAGGAGGGCCGATGATCCAGCGGCTACTGTGGCGACAGGTACTGTTCATATCCATTCTCATCCTGTCGGTGTGCTTTTTGATTCGGGTGCTACACATTCATTCATTTCTATAGAGTGTATACGCCATTTGAGTCTCGACTGCTTGTCACCTTGCGAGCCTTTCATCATTAAACTTCCTAGCGGTGATAGAATTGTCGGTGATCGAGAGGTCCAGGACTGTTCTGTGTTTATTTGTGAGAGGGTCTGGCCCTCTAATCTTATTGTTGTGAATATTGAGGGTGAGGATTTGATTCTCGTGGATGATTGGCTCGAGCGGCATGGCGCAATCATGAACTACCGCACGAGAATCATCACTATGTTAGCCGTTAACGACACCGAGAACTCTTTCGCGGGGCGAAAGAGGGGAAACCAGAAGTTCATTATTAACGCCTTGAAGGCGATGAGATTCCTGCGAAAAGGGCTGTACTGGTTATTGGTGCTACACCTTGAAGGCGGAGGATAGAGGAGTCGAGTTTTCATCGATTCCGGTTGTTAGTGAGTTTCCTAATGTATTTCCTGATGAATTACCAGGGTTGCCACCGGATCGTGAGGTCGAGTTTGGTATAGAGTTAGAGCCGGGCGCGGCTCCGATTTCGAAGGCGCCGTATCGCATGGCACCTTCAGAGATGGCCGAGTTGAAGAAGCAGTTGAGTGAGCTTCTTGAGTCGGGGTATGTTCGACGGAGTGCCTCGCCTTGGGGCGCACCGGTCCTGTTTGTGCGTAAGAAGGATGGTTCACTGCGTTTGTGTATCGACTATCGCGAACTGAACAAGGTGACCATCAAGAACAAGTATCCTTTGCCGAGGATTGATAAGTTGTTCGATCAGTTTCAGGGAGCGGCGGTATTCTCAAAGATTGATTTGAGATCGGGGTACTATCAGCTCCGGGTGAGGGAGTCCGATGTGCCGAAAACAGCTTTTCGGACGAGATACGGACATTATGAGTTTGTAGTTATGCCTTTCGAGTTAACTAATGCGCCGGCGGTGTTCATGCAGTTGATGAACAAAGTCTTTATCGAGTATCTGGATAAGTGTGTCGTCGTCTTCATTGACGATATTCTTATCTATTCGAGGAATGAGGAAGAGCATGCCCATCATTTGCGGATAGTGTTAGACATTTTGAGGACCGAGCAACTCTATGCGAAGTTCTCGAAATGTGAGTTCTGGATCAAGGAAGTGATGTTTTCAGGTCACGTGATTTCAGTCGAGGGGGTTCGTGTGGATCCGCAGAAGATTGAGGCAGTGTTGGATTGGACGCCGCCCAAGAATGTGAAGGAGATCCATAGTTTCTTGGGCCTGGCCGGCTACTACCATAGGTTCGTCGAGGGTTTCTCGAAACTAACTCGGCCACTTACACAGTTGCTCCGGAAATCCGAGAAGTTCGTCTGGAATGACGAGAGGCAGTTGAGTTTTGAGGAACTGAAGAAGTGTTTGACCTCAGCCCCGGTTTTGGCGTTGCCATGTGGCAACGAGGGTTTTGCGTTTATAGTGATGCTTCGGGTAAGGGTCTTGGGTGCGTATTGATGCAGCACGGCAAGACCATTGCCTATGTGTTGAGACAGTTGAGGCCGTACGAGCTGAACTACCCTACTCATGATTTAGAGTTAGCGGCAGTTGTTTTTGCGCTCAAGATTTGGCGTCACTACCTTTTCGGCTCTGCATGTCAGATTTTTACCGATCATAAAAGTCTGAAATATATATTTACTCAGCGGGAGTTGAATATGAGGCAGAGGAGGTGGTTAGAGCTGATTAAGGATTATGACCTCGAAATCCTTTATCATCCGGGCAAGGCGAACGTCATGGCCGACGCCTTGAGTCGGAAACCGGTTGTGTTGCGAATGCTTGAGATCCTTACATCTCAGTCTGAGCTTCGGCAGGCTTTGATCGAATTAGGTGTTGAGGTTTTGTTGCCGGGAGCCATCGGGCAACTTTGTGCTTTAGAGATTTCGTCGTCTTTGATCGATGAAATTAAGCTGAAGCAGTTAGAGGATCCGATGATTACTCAGATCCGAGAGAACGTTCTTAAGGGAAAGTCTCCTGGGTTTGTGATTCATGAGGATGGTGTTTTGAGATTCCAGAGTCGGCTTTGTGTACCGAACGACTTAGAGTTGAGACAGAGTATTCTGCGCGAGGCCCATGCTACACCTTACTCCGTTCATCCTGGTTCGAGTAAGATGTACAACGACCTGAGGAGGAATTTCTGGTGAAATGATATGAAGGAGGAGGTCGCACAGTTTGTAGCGAGATGTTTGACTTGTCAGCAGGTCAAAATCGAGCATCAGCGACCGGCTGGGTTATTGCAATCACTTCCCATTCCGGAATGGAAATGGGAAGATATATCGATGGATTTCATTACGAGTTTGCCGAGATCGAGATCGGGCACGAATATGGTTTGGGTGATTGTTGATCGTCTGACCAAGTCGGCACATTTTCTGGGCATCAAGGACACTTGGGGCCCGGAGAAGTTGGCTCGTGTATTTATCGCGCAGATTGTGAGGCTTCACGGTACTCCGAAGTCTATTGTTTCGGATCGTGATGGCCGTTTTGTATCACACTTTTGGCAGGCGGTGCATAAGGCGTTGGGTACTCGTTTGCGTCTGAGTACCTCTTTTCACCCCCAGTCAGATGGGCAGTTGGAGCGCACTATCCAGACATTTGAGGATATGTTGCGTGCTTCTGCTCTCGATTGGAGCAATGACTGGGAGGAGTATTTGCCATTGATCGAATTCACGTACAACAATAGTTGGCACGCGTCGATTCGGATGGCACCGTATGAGGCGCTTTATGGGCGGCGATGTCGATCCCCGATTTGTTGGAATGAGGCGTCCGAATTGGTCGGGACCGAGCTGGATGTCATTTTAGAGACGAGGCGGAAGATAGACTTAATTTGGGAACGGATGTTGACTGCCCAGAGTCGACAGAAGTCATATGCCGATGTCCATCGTCGACCTTCAGAATTCGAGGTGGGAGACCACGTTTTGCTGAAGGTGTCGCCGACAAGAGGAGTTTTCCGTTTCGGGAAGAAGGGGAAGCTGAGTCCGAGATTTATTGGACCCTTCGAGATTCTCGAGAGAGTCGGTGAGTTAGCATACCGTTTGGCGTTACCTCCGGCCTTGAGTCGCGTGCATAATGTTTTCCATATTTTCCAGCTAAGGAAATATGTCTCGGATCCTAGTCATATCATCAACTATAGTGAGATCGATATTGCCGAGGACTTTACCTTCGAGGAGCGTCCCTTGAAGATTTTGGAGCACCGTGATAAACAACTAAGGCATAAGACCATCCCTTTGGTCAAGGTGCAGTGGTCGAGACATGGTGTCGAGGAGGCAACTTGGGAAACCGAGGATAACATGCGTGCTAGATACCCCGAGTTATTTGTTTCTTAAGTTTCGGGACGAAACTTATTTCTAGAGGGGTAGAATGTAATATCCGCATTTTTCTTCTTTTTCCGATATTCCCGTTTTGGTGTATTTTCATTTTTTTCTGTAACTCTCTTGTAACCATGTCGACATTTTGAATCTATGTTATTCTTGGAGTTTCTCCATGTGGGATGATCTTGGTGATGTTTTGATATTATTCCGTTTTATGTCATGTATTATGACATGGACGTTCGATTCTCGTGGAACTCATTCGCTTTTGTAATTTCTTTGGTTTCATGCGTTCATATAGTTCAGTTGTTCGTGTTGTGAGTTTCGGTTTGTTAATCCGACGTCGTATCGCGGTTTTTGAACGTTTGGGCCGTTTCGTAATTTCCCTAAGTTTAGGGTATTCTTGTTATCTTTGTTTTTCTTGAGCCTTCGGACATTCGGAATCACGCTTCATCGTAACGTTTTGGTTTCTGACTTAAATCCGTGGTGAGTGTATTCGTTGTTCGTGGATACACCTTGTTATTTTTCTCTTTTCGATCATCTCCTCGTCGAGCAGTGTTTCGGACTATGGCCTGCTGTCACAGGCCATGTTACGGCCGTAAGCCGTATATGTTACGGTCGTAATAATCGAGAGTTACGGCCGTAAGCTTCCTTCATACGGCCGTAACAAGTCTTCGTCTCTTACCTCCTGGTCCAGTTCCGAGTTACGGGCGTATCATGTTCGAGTTACGGCCGTAAGTATCGATACGGCCGTAATGGTGTTCTTGATACGGCTGTATGCGTCATTCGTCAAATTTGCCCAGTTCTCTCCAGAGGCCAGTTACGGCCGTAAGAGAGTCAGGTTACGGCCGTAATGTTCCTATGTTATGGCCGTATGTGGGGTGTGTTACGGCCGTAACACCTGCCAGTATATAAACTGGCAGCGGCCCAGCTTTTCCTCATTTCTCACATCTCTCTCTTCTCTTCGCGACGGGAGCGATGACAGAGGCTAGGGTTCGTCCGATTTCGATCCAAACTCCATTGTAAGGGCATATTCAACTATCATATCATACACCTATCACTAATCATCCACCGTTCATCTTCGAATCAAGGTAAAATCTCTTAGAGCCCTACTTTTGGATAAATTGGGGGTTTTGGGATTTTCGTCTGATTCGTTCCATTTTGTTGGTTAATCCATGATGAATATGATTAATCTTGTTGATATCATTAGTTTTCCTACGGATTCATGGTATATTTTCATAGTTTTGCGGAATCGAGGGGGGTTTGGTTGTGGTCCGCCCTCGTTGTTATTTTTGTACGAATATACATGAATCGTAGACGGGTTTGCGGGTGTATTCCATTTCCGTATTCGTATAGAGTTGGTTGTGATTATGTTCTTCAAATCGTTAGGTTCGGTTCCGTTGATTCCTAGCGTTCGTCGGTGATTATTCTTTCCGTTCGTTGTGTCATCAATTATTCAAGGCAAGTATTTTTGGAAACCTTTATGCTTAACATGGAATGGTAATGTATTTTGTGTGTGATTTGCTCACCTCAGGTTGGTCCGACGGGATCACGGAGGGAATCCAAAGGGTTGAGTCCTGGATTCATGAGTTTGTATAGCTAGCCAGCTCGGGAGGGTCCTTAGAGGCCCCGGGCGGGATCAATGATATTACTCTGTTCCCAAGGCGATGCATGTGCGTGTTTTGTTTTATAATATGGCCAGCTCGGGAGGGTCCTTAGAGGCCTCGGGCTGGATCTATGATATTACTCTGTTCCCGAGACAAATTGTTTGACTGTTTGTTTCCGGAAAAGACATGTCTGGTTTTGACTTTTGAAATTGATATTGGTGCATGTACTATGAAATGTGTAAGCTATTGGGTTGCCTTGATTACTTGTACTAGTGTAATTGCTAACCCCTTTGGGGACCCGTTTTGGGGAAATTCTTGTTATGGATTTTAGGTTATGATTATACGGACGAGCGGGCACCGGGACAGTACGAGGATGTTGGCCAGGGTCGTTGACATGTGCATTTGGGTCTTTTTATTTCTTTTGTCCATTTCGATTTGGTTGTTCTCACAATTATAAACTTATAGATTGTACTCACGAGTACTTAGGCTTTTCATTTCAAACTCTGTATTGTATTACTTTAAAATTGTTACATTGTCAGTTGATGCTTATTTCTCCGGTTGCTCCGGGCGTATCTTTTTATGTCATATCATTTAAATGTGTGTCCTCACTAACCGAGATGGTTAGTCGAGTGGAGTTTTCTTGATTGTAGCCTGGTGGGTCCCATGTAGGGGTCCGCGGCGCTGTAATATACTCTGAATATCTCGGGGTGTTACAGGTTCATCCCCAAATCTCACCGTACTGAGAGAGGTCTTGCTCCGATACCATTCTGTAATGCCCTGCCTTTCTTAATTAAAAGCACGTTACACAGCTCAATTTTTCCTTAAATTTTTTTTATATAAATTCGGAGTATTTGCGGAAGCATTTAGTCAGTAAATCTTCAATAAAAGTCATTTACTCAAACGTCAGTACAGTTTTACGAAAATATGGGAAATCAAATATTCGGACATAGTCCGTTGAAATTATATTCGTTGAAGAACATCAAGTGTTTCGTAAAAATAATAACAATTACGGCGACAACATCTTTTATTATTTAGAACTTCATCGTGTTGGGAATATGTTTTCATCTTCTGCTTGTCCCGTTCGTCGATTCCTTAGCCTGAAAAATATAATCGATGAGGTGTGAGTACGCGAGCATACTCAGTGAAATTAAACCCTTATAAATCATCAAAATCATGTTGTGTAATGCACATAAAACATTCTTATCTGTGTGAAACTCATCTCGGATTTGTTTCATTCTTTCGACCCCTCTCGGGTCGTCATGTTACACGACACAACGATGACCTTAACATATTAAAACAGTATAACCTCACCTCGTTTGCTGAAATCTTGCAATATCTTCCTTTGAATTTGGCTCGGTTGTCCTTGTTGGATCCCGGATATGCTTCTCCTAGCACTTGAAAATACTTTTTCATATTTCCGGTCATAAATTCTTGATGTAAAATCTGAAATCTCTTTGAGGACTTTTATCAAACACCTTTGAAAAACTCTTAGATTTGAGATATCTATTTGATCGGGCATTTTGAGGGCATTAGTTTTTTTGGAAGGGAAATATGCTATGGGCGTTTTAAAGTAGAGGTTCACAGCTTCAAAATGATATATTATATGTACAAATACACGCCCGGAAACATGTATAAATAGGGGTCCAAAGTCGGTTGAAAATCAATACTTATCCAGACAGCTCAGCAGCCTTATCCAGAGAGTGCCGAGAAGCCTCTGTCGGTCTTGACCGGCCTTATTCGGACAGCTGGCCGAGAAGCTTCTGTCGGTCGTGACCGACCTTTTCCGGACAGCTGGCCGAGAAGCTTCTGTCGGTCGTGACCGGCATCTGTCGGTAGGCGTGTCCGGCGGTGACCGGCAGATGTCCGTCAACTTGGCTCGGCCGGTTCGACCCCTTCCTGATGTCCAAATTCGATTTGCGACCTGTTCAGGACTCGTCAAAGTTATATCTTCGATATGCTCGAAACATATTTTTGATAATCATAATAAAAAAATTTAATATTATTTTTGCAATATAAGTGTTTTGTGATGAAAATTTTAATGTATCAAATCGTCGGAACTTTTTGAAACCACTTTCATAAATTCTAAAAATGATCCTAATAATTTATTTTGAAATCTTTTATTTTTTAAATCCTTCATTTTATGCTAGGAACGTATCGGTCCAAGTATCGGACAACCTGTAAATATTAAAAAATCAAAATCCATGATCGTCAGCAAAATAAATAGCATTTAAATAAGTATTGGGGCGTTACACCCACGGTCTAGTGGCAAAATTTAAGAGTTTCATCATCAAAATTACTCCTCGGACAGCATTCCCTTATGTATGATCATAATAAAGATTCGAGTTAACCACTAGATTCGGATCTCGGGATGTTTCATCGGGATAATCCTAGGGTGGATTTCCATTCTCATGTATTGGGGAACCGTTTGACGTAAAAGACACTCACGGGGCACATGGATGCTTCTAGTTACTAAGTCCCCCTCTACAGTGGAGAAAAAACTCGAATAGCAATTCTCGCATGTCAAGGTTGCTGTTTTACGCGAGAGTAAACAACGGGTCACGTGAATACCCCCAGTTACTAGGCTTCCCATCATCGGCAAATGCGATATTTCTAAACCATTAGTCTATTCAGGGTTGTCGTTTTACGCGAGAGTAAACAACGGGTCACGTGAATACCCCTGGTTACTAGACTTCCCATCATAGAACATGTATAAATTCTCGACTTTTTAGGAAAAACTGTTCGACTCTAAACTCAATTTAAGTGCCAATAGGACTCATGTTATTGGACGACTAGCTACGCGAAAAGTGTAACCATACGTATAGACGGCGATTTGAAAACACATATGTATCCTTTCTTATCTGCTAAGATTTCTACAAAAATGAAAAATATATACCTAAATGAATACTCAGAGGAAACAGATATCGCTGACTGCAAACTCGACCAAAACTCAACCGTTTCTTTAAAGATAAATCAGTATCATAACATCAGTTTTACACAAAGAAGCACAAAAAATTCACGAATGCAAATAAAAACAAGACAAGCAAGGCTAGCGTCAAAAATAACGAAAAATGCAAACGAATAAGTAAAAAGCAACTGAAAGTAAACCCCCCCAAACTTACGACGTATATTGACCTCAATGGACACAACTAGTAATATGCAATAAGAGAAGAGGTCAAGTACTCCCCTAGTGTCCGCTCAGGAACTAGTGTCGGCCTCGCTCGGCGAGGAAGGTGGTGTGGATGGCTAGCGAATGGTGGCATTAGCTACTGGACCTGTCACAGCCCTGTTAGCGCGCGCTATAAATGTCAGTTAGCGTGCGCTAACTTCACAGTTTATATAGATCAGCGGCAGTTCAGATTCAGCATTATTTTTCATTCTTTTTCTTTCCTTCCCTTCCTACGGGCGATTTTGGCGACTTCAGAGCAGATTGTGGAGAGTAATCAGTGGAGTTCCCTTTCAGCCCGATTTTCGTGTCTCGAGCATAACACAACATCATCTAAATCCATCTCCTTCACTCCGATTCAAGGTATTTCCTCAGGAACCCTAACTTTGACGAATTTGGGGGGTTTTCGGGATTCTAGGGATTAGTTCCGAATTGTTCAATTATGTTACGATATTCCGTACTGATTGTGATTATTGGGTGATTCCAAATCCATTTTTCGTAATTTTAATCCCTCTCCCGTATCGATTTATCATTCATTATCGTAGTTTATAATCGGGGTTTTGGGAGTATTCCTTTCAGTTATTGATGTCCGTTGGGACTGAGTTATGCTAATTCTTCGTTTAGGAGCCGTTGTTTTCCATTAGGATCGTCCGTAGTCGATTTTCACTTCCGATTCTTCAAGAATGTCTCAAAGGCAAGTACTTTACATTTGTTTACATGTTCTAGTATTTGAATTATGGCATTATCGTGGTTGTTGTGGATGGATATGTGTATGTTCACCTACGGACGGTCCGACGGGGCCTCTAGGGATACGTATTGTCATGTGTGTGCGTATCACGAACTGTGGTTAACCACACAGGGATTTCCGACGGGGCTCTGCGGGGTACGGTGGTCGTGAGTCTCGTATAAAGGTTAACTTTGAATTATGATTGTTGGAGACAATGTGTTTTGTGATTGTACATTGTAAATATTCCGAAATATAAAATGTTTTCTAAAATGATTTTTGGCGCATATATTCATCTGATTTGAATGTAGTCCAAATGGATTGTACTTGCACTAGCAGTTGTCACTAACCCCTTAAATGGGGGAAATACTTTTTGTATTTCAGGTATCGATCGTGGGGACAAGCGAGGACTCGAGCCGTATGAGGATGATGGGCAAGCATGATACTGTTTAGTGGTTGACTTTCGGTGTCCTATCCTATCGGTTATTATTGATGTCTTATTTTGGGATTTCTATATTATAAAGTTGGTTTAAGTACTCGAGTACTTCCTTTTTAAAATTGTTAATGATGTGTTCCCGTTTTGGGGAAGTGAATTTGATGTCAGATTTTATTTGTCGGATTGTAGTCTTTTGTTTGAATTGTCGTCTTATTGATGATTGTATGTCGTCGAATGTCTTGTTGGTACGTTAGCCTGGTGGATTCCACAGTGTGGGGTCCACGGCGCTGTAATATGCCCTGACCGTCTTGGGGGTGTTACAGAATATGGTATCGGAGCTTAGGTTTATGGATACCTAGGCTGTCGGTTGTTTGGGTCTAGTCAAGTGTCGTTTTTGGGACAGTATCACTGCTATGCCATCATCTCAGTACGCCGATGCTCGTAAGTTTTTCCTAACTTGACTCATTTCACCGTTCTATTCTATCCCTGTCTTAGTATCTTGTTGCGTTTTGCGTTTGAATTGTACTTACCCGTTACTTCTTCAGAATTCCTACTGGTAGAGGACGCGGACGCGGTCGCGGACGTGGTAGGGGACGTGGCGCAGCCGATGGGGCATCCATGTCCGATCACTCGGGAACTGATTCGGCGATGCCTTCTTTGTCGAACAGTGTTCCCCCTAGTTCCGGAGGTCAGCAGGACCAATCCGCTAGCTCCGGTAATACTAACGAGAATGTTGGAGTGGCAAACATTTTGCAACAAGTGGCGAACCAGATGACGCTACTAACTCAGGCCGTTCTGGTCGGCCAAGCTAATGCCAACCCGGTTCCGCCGACGGGATCCGGCAATTACAAGTTACTTCAGGACGTGATTCGTATGCGTCCTCCGCAGTTTGATGGTGCTTCCGACCCTTCCGGATAGGAGAGTTGGCTTTTTGAGATGGAGAAAGTATTCGAGGCTGCTAATTGTTCTGAGGAGAGGAAAGTACCCATTGCTCAATACTTCCTCGCCAAGGAGGCAGCAACGTGGTGGCAAGCAGTAAAACCGCGTGACCGGGCAGCCACGTGGGCAGAGTTTCGGGATCTGATGGAAGATGAATTTTGTCCATGGCCAGTGAAAGAGGGGAGGATCCGAGCCTTTTTTGAGGCTAAGCCCCAGGATGTTCCTATTTCTCAAGCTATCAAAGACTAGAATCAACAGCTGCATTATGTGAGAAACTAAGTCCGAGATGAGCTTGATAAGATCCGCCACTTTGATATGCGGATGAAACCGAGGGTGCGCCACTACATGTCTGGTCTGGGGTGCACGACTTTAAAAGAGTATCAGAATAAAGCGATGGCTTATGAGATGTCATTTTCTGCGACACATACGACAACAGAAAGAAAGAAGCAGAAGACCTACGGTCAGTTTTTGGGAGGCAAGTCAGGAGGGTATCCGAAGGCTCAGTCTGGTTCGCAAGTCTTCGGGAGTCAGTCGCCATCATTTGGGCGAGGAAACGGTTCTAGGTCTACTCCTACTGGTTCCGTTCGTGGTCCTACGTGCTTCAACTGTAGTCGTCCGGGCCACATGATGAGTGAGTGTGATAGGCCTCCGATTCAGTGTCTTGCTTGTGGCCGGATGGGTCATCGTGCTAAGTTTTGTACGGATGCAGCTCGGGCTCCAGTTACTCAGATATCAGCCCCAGCTGCGGGATAGCCTAGTGTGAATCAGGCACCGATAGTTCCTCAGCCGCAGCAGAGTTTTGGTAGAGGTCGAGGACGTGGGCAGCCTTCTAGAGGGGGAGCTTCTAGTGCGGGGTCTGTTCCGCCCCATGTGTATGAGATGAGGCGAGCCGGAGATCCTGACGCGACAGTGGCTACAGGTACCGTCCACATCCTTGATCATCCTGTTTCCGTATTGTTCGATTCTAGTGCTTCGCATTCTTTTATATCTATGGATTGTGTGCGTCGTCTGCATGTTGATTGCCTAGTTTCTTGTGAGCCTTTTGTTGTTAAACTTCCTAGTGGGGATAGCATCGTGGGGGATCGTGAGGTTAGAGATTTTACAGTGAGTATTGCGGGGAGGGTTTGACCTTCTAATCTGATTGCGGTAGATATTAGAGATGAGGATTTGATTCTGGGTGAGGATTGGCTGGACCGTCATGGAGCGATCATGAATTATAGAACGAGAACCATTTCGATATTAGCCTCTGACGGTACCGAGCATTCTTTTGTGGGGCGTAAGCAGAGTAGCCAGAGATTACTGATCAGCGCCTTGAGGGCGGTGAGACTTCTACGTAGAGGATGCACGGGGTATTGGTGTTACGCCTTGAGATCGGGAGAAGGGGGAGTCGAGCTCTCGTCTATTCCGGTAGTGTGTGAGTATACTGACGTCTTTCCAGACGAGTTGCCGGGTTTGCCGCCAGACCGAGAGGTTGAGTTTACCGTCAATTTAGAGCCGGGTGCAGCACCGATTTCTAAGACGCCATTCTGTATGGCGCCTGCCGAGATGCTGGAGCTAAAGAAACAGTTGGGAGAGTTGCTGGACATGGGGTATATTCGACCGAGCGCTTCACCTTGGGGCGCACCGGTCCTATTTGTGAAGAAGAAGGATGGGTCACTCCGTTTGTGTATCGACTACCGAGAATTGAACAAAGTGACCATCAAAAACAAGTATCCGCTCCCGAGGATTGATGACTTGTTTGATCAGTTGCAAGGGGCAACCGTGTTTTCGAAGATTGATTTGAGATCGGGGTATTATCAGCTCCGAGTGAAGGATACCGATATTCCGAAGATGGCCTTTCGGACGAGATATGGTCACTACGAGTTCGTGGTTATGCCTTTTAGGCTAACCAACGCCCCATCCGTGTTCATGCTGCTTATGAACAAAGTCTTTATCGAGTAACTCGATAAGTGTGTGGTCGTTTTTATCGATGACATCCTGATTTACTCGAGGAACGAGGAGGAACACGCCCGTCATTTGCATATCGTGTTAGATATTTTGAGAACTCAACATCTTTTTGCGAAGTTCTCAAAGTGTGAGTTTTGGTTACGGGAGGTTATGTTTCTCGATCATGTGATCTCGACCGAGGGTGTTCATGTGGACCCACATAAGGTAGAGGCGGTGTTGGATTGGGCACCGCCCAAGAACGTGAAGGAGGTCCGTAGTTTTCTGGGTTTGGCCGGGTATTACCGTAGATTCGTCGATGGGTTCTCTAAGCTCGCTCGACCGCTGACTCAGTTGTTATAGAAGTCAGAGAAGTTTGTGTGGACCTATGAGAGACAGAATTGTTTTGAGGAGCTGAAGAAGCGGTTGACGACCGCTCCTGTTTTGGCTTTACCGAGTGGTAATGAGGGTTTTTCAGTTTTCAGTGATGCTTCAGGCCAAGGGCTCGGATGTGTACTTATGCAGCACGGGAGGACGATTGCCTATGCTTCCCGTCAACTGAAACCGTACGAGTTGAATTACCCTACGCACGATCTTGAGTTGGCCGCAGTTGTATTTGCGCTGAAGATCTGGCGTCATTACTTATATGGCTCGTCGTGTCAGATTTTCACCGATCACAAGAGCCTGAAATAAAATTTTACGCGGAAAGAGCTTAATATGAGACAGAGGCGATGGTTGGAGTTGATTAAGGACTACGACCTCGAGATTCTATATCATCCGGGCAAGGCAAATGTGGTGGGAGATGCCTTGAGCCGTAAATCGGTATTGCTTCGGGATCTTGAGTTGCTTAGGGCTCAGTCGGGACTTCAACGAGAGTTTATGAGGTTGAGTATTGAGGTTGTACTACCAGAGAGTTCCGGGCAGTTGCGTACACTTGAGATTTCGTTGTCTTTAGTCGACGACATTAAATCGGGATAGTTAGAGGACCCGATGTTTATTCAGCTTCGGGAGAGTGTAGGGAAGGGGAAAGCCCCATGATTCATTATTCATGAGGACGGTGTGTTGAGATTCCGAGGTCGGTTGTGTGTTCCGAACGACTCGGGATTGAGACAGAGTATTATGCGAGAGGCTCACGCGTCGCCTTACTCAGTCCATCCGGGCTCGAGTAAGATGTATAAAGATTTGAGGAACAATTTCTTGTGGAACGATATGAAGAATTAGGTAGTTCAGTTTGTGGCTAAGTGTTTGACTTGTCAGCAAGTCAACATTGAGCATCAGCGGCCAGCCGGGTTGTTGAAACCACTTCCCGTCCCGGAGTGGAAGTGGGAGGATATCTCTATGGGTTTTGTCACTAGTTTGCCGAGGACGAAGATTGGTATGAATATGGTGTGGGTGATTGTAGGCCGACTGACTAAGTTGGCGCATTTTCTGGGCATCAAGGAAACTTGGGGTCCAGAAAAGTTGGCTCGTATTTTTATCACACAGATAGTGAGACTTCATGGTAAGCCGAGGACCATTATTTCAGATAGAGATGGCCAATTTGTATCGCATTTTTGGCAGGCGGTACATAAGGCATTAGGGACACAGTTACGTTTGAGCACTTCATTTCATCCCCAGACCGATGGGCAGTCCGAACGTACCATCCAGACGTTCGAGGATTTGTTGCGCGCATGTGCGTTAGACTCGAGTAGTGACTGGAAGGAACATCTGGCCTTAATTGAGTTTACTTATAATAATAGCTGGCACGCGTCGATTAAGATGGCACCGTGTGAGGCACTTTATGGCCGATGATGCCGATCACTGATATGTTGGGATGAGCCATCCGATATAGTTGGCACCGATCCAGACCTTGTATTTGAGACAAGGGAGAAAGTTGAGTTGATTAGGAAGCGAATGTTGGATGCTCAGAGTCGACAAAAGTCTTATGCGAATGTTAGGCGTCGACCTTTGGAGTTTGAGGTGGGAGATCATGTTCTGTTGAGAGTGTCTCCGTCGAAGGGAGTTTTCCGTTTTGGAAAAAAAAGGGAAGCTCAGCCCGCGGATGTTTAGCAGTTTCCATTTTTGGTGTATGTCTATTTTTTTATCGACTCACTTGTAACCGTTTCGACATTGTGAATCTACTTTATTCTTGGAGTTTTTCCATTTGGACGAGTTTTGGTGATGTTTTCACGTGATTCCATTTTATGATATGTTTTGCCGTATGAACGTTCGATTCTCATAAAACTCATTCGTTTTCATTGTTTCTTGGTTCGTACAAGTCCGTATGATTGAGTTGGCCGTGTGGAGATGTTCGGTTCGTTGATCCGACGTCGTTTCGTGATTTTCGGTCACTTGGGCCATTTTTGTAATTTTCTAATAGTTTAAGGAATATCATTTTTGTTGTCGCATTACGGACCCTCCGGTGGTCGGAATTATATTTTCTTTTAGCGCTTAGCTCCGTCGTCTTGTATGCTTCGTGTTTATGTTTCTGGATTCTGGCCTCGTCGTGCGTTTCGTGTATTGTACCTTCGACAGCACCGTAATACTGATGTCAGCAGCAGTACTGAACTGCTGCGTAGGTAGCGCATGCTACTCCTGTTACCTTGCGTGCGCTACCGATGTGCAGTTAGCATACGCTAACTCGCTATTGTTAGCGTACGCTAGCGAATGGTGGCATTAGCTACTGGACCTGTCACAGCCCCGTTAGCGCGCGCTATATATGTCAGTTAGCGTGCGCTAACTTCACAGTTTATATAGATCAGCGGCAGTTCAGATTCAGCATTATTTTTCATTCTTTTTCTTTCCTTCCCTTCCTACGGGCAATTTCGGCGACTTCAGAGCAGATTGTGGAGAGTAATCAGTGGAGTTCCCTTCCAGCCTGATTTTCGTGTCTCGAGCATAACACAACATCATCTAAATCCATCTCATTCACTCCGATTCAAGGTATTTCCTTAGGAACCCTAACTTTGACGAATTTGGGGGGTTTTCGAGATTCTAGGGATTAGTTCCGAATTGTTCAATTATGTTACGATATTCCGTACCGATTGTGATTATTGGGTGATTCCAAATCCATTTTCCTTGATTTTAATCCGTGAATTATCAATACGGGGAGATTTTGCGTAAACCCTCGCCCGTATCGATTGATCGTTTATTATCTTAGTTTATAATCGGGGTTTTGGGAGTATTCCTTTCGGTTATTGATGTTCGTTGGGACTAAGTTATACTAATTCTTCGTTTAGGAACCGTCGTTTTCCATTCGGATCGTCCGTAGTCGATTTTCACTTCCGATTCTGCAAGAATGTCTCAAAGGCAAGTACTTTACATTTGTTTACATGTTCTAGTATTTGAATTATGGCATTATCGTGGTTGTTGTGGATGGATATGTGTATGTTCACCTAGGGACGGTCCGACGGGGCCTCTAGGGATATGTATTGCTGTGTGTGTGCGTATCACGAACTGTGGTTAACCACCCAGGGATGTCTGACGGGGCTCTGCGGGGTACGGTGGTCGTGAGTCTCGTATCAAGGTTAACTTTGAATTATGATTGTTGGAGACAATGTGTTTTGTGATTGTACATTGTAAATATTCCGGAATATAAAATGTTTTCTAAAATAATTTTTGGCGCATACATTCATCTGATTAGAATGTAGTCCAAATGGATTGTACTTGCACTAGCAGTTGTCGCTAACCCCTTAAATAGGGGAAATACTTTTTGTATTTCAGGTATCGATCGTGGGGACAAGCGAGCACTCGAGCCGTATGAGGATGATGGGCAAGCATGATACTATTCAGTGGTTGACTTTCGGTGTCCTGTCCTGTCGGTTATTATTGATGTCTTATTTTGGGATTTCTCTATTATAAAGTTGGTTTATGTACTCGAGTACTTCCTTTTTAAAATTGTTAATGTTGTGTTTCCATTTTGGGGAAGTGGATTTGATGTCAGATTTTATTTGTCGGATTGTAGTCTTTTGTTTGAATTGTCGTCTTATTGATGATTGTATGTCATTGTCGAATGTCTTGTTGGTACGTTAGCCTGGTGGATTCCACAGTGTGGGGTCCACGGCGCTGTAATATGCCCTGACCGTCTTGGGGGTGTTACAGTCTGCATATCCTCTCTCAGGGCAGCTAGGTGGCTCTCTCTCTCTCTCTCCTCATCTCCTCTCTCAGGCCGTCGAACATCGCCTGAAGGTGCTCTCTCTCGGGCGGCGGGCTGGATTCTACCTGCCCATGTGTCAGAAGAAGAGGCTCGGGGGACTGCTCATGTGCCTCGTCAAGAAGAAATCCTCATCCCTGAGCATGTGCCGGCGCTACACCCTACTGGTAAAAATGAGAAATAATGCGATGATCAATCGGACCCTGGGGTGCTACCGTCGGCTCATCATCCGACCAAGTCATGCCCGACTTGCGGCATAGAGCGCAAATGAGAGATGGGTGCTTCAGCCCCGTCTTGGCCCCTCCTTGAATGCACTGAAGGATAGATCGGACCATATGAGGGGCCACATCGAATCTGAGCCTGGAAATGATAGCATATAGCAGTCGGGCACGAGAGAGTAAGACTGAGCGAATCTGCGAGGTAGGATCGACCCGTGCACAGAGGAAGTATAACCAGGCTCGCCCGAGCCGACTGAGGCGTGAACTCTTAAAGTAGAAGGCTGAAGAACCCTGGGCACGAGTCTCCCAGACGGAACCGGGTTGTATAAGTGTCTCAAGCAGAGCCTCTCTCGTGAGGATACTCATACTCTGCGTAAACACCGTCTCGTCCACCACTGGCAGATCGTATAGTCTCCGAATTGCCGCCACCGAAAAATCCACAGTATGGCCTCGGACGACGACCTGAGTCCGAGTATCTGAATGCGGTATCATCTGCCCTGCCCGAATATGTCGTAGTAGAGCGCTATCGTAAAACTCGTGGATGATAGAGATCACAGCCGGCTCATGAGGCACAGTGAAACGATCCCACCCCATCTCGTCTATCATAGTCAGAACCTCACCGTCCTGGTGTAGTACCCGCAATTTCGATTTCCGGTAATTTTATTTTTTCAGCGGAGGTCCATTTCGACGACTCGCTTGGGACCATTTCGTCATTATGAGAATGATTAATTCTGCACTTTTTGTCATCCGAGTTCGTTTCGGTATTGTTTGTTGAGTTCCGTGTTTCTTAATGACTTTTCCACACTCGAGTTCGATTCTTGTGAATCTCGTTCGAAATTACTGTTTCGAGTTTCCCGTAAGTCCGTTTAACTTTGTTAGACGAGTTGTGAACTTCGGTTTGGTTATTCGATCACGTATCTTGATTTTCGGACGTTTTGGGCCATTTTCGTAATTTCCTAAAGTTTGGGGTAATTACTTCCGTTGTCGAATTCCGACACTTCGGGTGGTCGGAATCGTATGTTCTCTTAGCTCTTAGATTCGTCTTTGCAAGTACTTTGTAACCGTATCTTCGATTCGTATTCAGGTTCGGGTTTTGGGGTCGTTCGGATCGTCGTTGTGGTTCTTCATTTTGCAACTGGAGGTTGCTGGCCGAACCTGTGCGAAACGGCGCTAAAAGCGGCAATGCCGAGCGCCGTGTCCTGCACCGGGTCGGCCAGGATTGGCAGTCTGCCGAGACACGGCCGAGAACCCGCGCAAGTTTTGCACCGAGTAATGCGCCGTGTCGGACATGGCCGAGTCATATCCGCGGGCGTCTTGCGCCGGGTGTTGCGCCGTGTCGGTTAGGTCGCGCACTGGCCCGCAACACGACGGTAAACACGGCGCTGGTATGGGCCGTTTGCTGCGCCGTGTTCGGCAGGGGTATAAATATGGCAGAGCAGTCGGGTTTCACTCAATTTTTCTCACTTCTTTCTTCTTGTCCACGGCTGGAATCCTGGAGGAGTCGAAGACATGTTGTTCAACTACCAATCCCTGAAATTCCTGAGTCCATAACATCGATTAATCCTTCCATAACTTGCTCCGATCGACCGAATCAGGGTAAGTTTTCTTAAAATCTAGTTTTGGGGATTTTGTTCGATTTGTCCGTTTAATCCGTTTTAACTCAGAATAGTGATGGATTGATGATTCTTAAGCTATATTATCTCGAATTCCTTGTTATTCCACGGTTGGATTGCCACGGATTTGTCGTTTTATTGAGTATCTTATCGACGCCTTGAAGGTGTTCGATAAAATGTCACAAAGAGAATCCGAGCGTTCTACGATTATTTTTCCTCGTTCGTTCGTTAATTTATTGATGGTATGATGTTAGGGTCAGATTCCTTGTGAAGAACTCGAGTCGGAACCCTTCCGTTCGTTGTCTTCTTCATGGTACAAGCTTCTCGGTCGAACCGTGTTCTTCGGGTTATTCGGTAATGGTTATTAAGGCAAGTATCTTATTATACGACTTGTATCTTGTGACTAATAATCACGTATGAGATTTATAATGATTTTGCTTGCCTTCGTAAATATGTTCCGTTTGAATTGGTTGTGTATTCCGCAATTTGAAGGCTTTGTGATAATAGTGTTATGTTGGTATACGTATTAGCTGTTGTGCCATTTGTGCAGGATTGCGACGTACATATGGGATGGTTGTACACTTGGTTGTGCAATGTATTGTGTACCGAACGTGTGTTATGTTGGTTGTGTGTCGTTGATTGATGATAGTTGTTGCGAGTGTTGAGATTGTGTTATGTGCGTGTGATGTACGATTTTGTGGTGATCAACGTGATTGATTAACTGTGCTCATTGTTGTATGTAATGTGAATGTGAATGTGAATATGTGTGTGACTACTAAGTTCACTCGTATTGGTTCGACGGGACCTATGAGGATTCGTAGCAGTGGACTACGGGGTCAGAACTTAGTGAGGTAATGAGGTCCAATCGTGCTAGTCTGACGAGGCCTACGATAACGCATGGCGGTGGACCATGAGTTTCAGACACAGTACGTCCAACCGGGTGAGCTCCACGGGGCTTACGGTGACACGTGGCAGTGGACTACGGTGTCAGGACCGTGTGTGTGATTGTTGTGATTGATATAGTCCGTGCGGGTTGTTGAGCCTACGCAGACACGTGACAGTGGATCACGGTGTCGGAATTGGTTATGTATGGTTAATAGTCCGTGTGGGTTGTTGAACCTACGGAGACACGTGACCGTGGATCACGGTGTCGGAATTGATTATGTTTGTTTAATTGTGCGTGGTGTAGTCCGTGCGGGTTGTTGAACCTACGGAGACACGTGACAGTGGATCACGGTGTCATGAGCATGATTATTTTCAAATCAAAGTTTTGAAAGGAAAATTTTTATGAAAATAAATGTTGGACCGAGTCCTAAGCTTGAGTAAATATTTCCCGTATTGTAAACTGTTGAGTTATGAAACAAGATTTAGGTTAAGGCCCTAAAGTTTTTCGAAAGGTTTTGTGAATCAGGACTTGAGGTCTTAAAGGTTTTGAAATTCTAAAAATTCCCGAGATGATAATCTTATTTTCGAATGCTTCATAGCTTATCTTCCCTTGTGAAAACCTCCAGGGAATATTTTGATACTTGATTATTATATTTGATTCACGATTATTATTTGCTTGTTACATTTTGTATGATTTGATACTTGCACTAGTAAAACATTGGAGTTTTACTAACCCCCGAGTAATCGGGGGGTGGATGTCTGTTTTGTGTCCAGGTACATGCAGATTCAGGGGAGCAGTCACAGGATTGGCACAAGAGGATGACGAGCTGCGATACTAATCAAGAGTTGAGAGTTGTTTTGATTTTCGTTGTTCGAGTTGATTTTAGTCTTCCGTTGTATTGTGTTTCGACCCTTGTGTGGGTAATGTTGTATAAGTCAATTTCGTTGATTGAGTTGTGTGACCTCATCGGTCTGTGTGTTCGCGTGTAAGTGACCTTAACGGTCTGTATTATTTTATTGTTTGACCCTGGTCGGGCAAGCAGTTGGTCGTTTTGTAAGGTATAGCCTGGTAGATCCTCGTAAAAAGGGGTCTACGGTATGTAATATTCCCATATGGTTTTGGAGGTGTTACATTTATGGTATCGGAGCTTAGGTTACGGAAACCTAGGCTATCGGGTCAAGTCGAGTCGTGATTTGTCGAGTATTGTGTGGTTTTGTCATTCGAGATGTCGGGTGACAAGTTGAGTTGTGCGTAGTCACAACGTGTCGGATGAGATTAGTATCGTGGGCGACCGTGATCTCTGTGCGGTCTGTGGACGTAAGACTCCTATTTTATGTGAGGTACCCGTGTATCATGATTTTATCTTAGTGAGTTAATTGCGGTGCATAATTTTACTTACATGGTGTTGTGTAATGTAGTTGTGTATAATACTTGTGACACATAGTATATGTATAAAAACTGGGCGTATTGTTGTTTTACCTTTGAACCATCGTATGGGGTGGTATGGTGTGAAAAATTGAGAACCTTGATGGGTTTCGAATAAGGTATCGACGATTGAGTTCGTGAGAAACTTCGAGGAATGGTTTTGTTGTATGTTTAAACTTGATGCTGTGAGATGTATTCAATTGGATTGACGACCCTATTTGACGATTGGGCATATGATTTTTAGTTTGATTGTTTTTAGATTGTTATGTTTATGCCGTTACGGGTAGGTTTTAGAATGTTCTTCCCGAAGGACTTTACGAGTTTGAACATTTTTGTGGAAATCATTTGCTACTGTTTAAAATATTTTGATGGTGCGGTTAAAACCACAGTTTATATGGATTTTAAAATCGATTAAATTTTTGACAAATTGGTCGTGTATTTTTAAATGACACCATCAGACGGTATTTGGAAAATGTGTTTTGAAGTACTTCGGATATTGCGAAATATTACTGTCGTTTTGGTTATGAACCAAAGGATTTTGGAAAATTTCTCTTTTGCAAAAATAACTTTGGCTTTCGTAAATTAGAACGTTATGTGTTTATGTATTGAGGTTAAGTCGTGCAGTGAGTTGCTATGTTATTATTCTCGTCAGAAAATCTGGATTGTATGCCCAAGTGGCGGGATACGTTGTTAGGTATCGTTCCCCACTTCAATGACCGAGGTATTAAATAAAATGTTTTCAAAATTTCATCCCAGCAAAATCTTTCGAAACTCGCGAATCTTAAAATATTAGTATTTGAATAAATACCTCGGAAAAATTTTATTTTTAAAGAATGTTACAAGTGTCTAGTCTCAATGACATGTATGTGGTCTCGACCATGTTTATTTTGGTAAAAGTCGTGCACCTCTGTTGGTGTAACCATGCGAATTACTTATAAATTTAAGTCTATTATTGCATTGTTAGTTCGTGTACTCGTGTGATGACTTGGACTGAATACTTTATTGTGCTATTGGTTGTTGCCCTATGTTGATTATGTGGTATTTATTTTGTTGTTCTGAATGGTTTCCCGTTCAGTATGCTGAGGGGCCGAGGCCGAGGTCGTGGTCGTGGTGGTAGTCGTAATCAGGAGCATGAGAGGGCGACTCACTCCTTGCCGAGTACCAATCAGCTAGGTACAGATCAGGGACATCCTCATTCAGCCAGCGTTAACATTGACGTTGGCGCCGCAACCATCCTTCGCCAGGTGGTTGACCAGTTAGTGCAGATGAATCAGGCCGTACGTCGGAATGAGAACCCAAATGGAGATAACAGAGCCAGTAAGTGGTTACGAGATGTGATGAGGATGCAGCTGCCCCATTTTGTGGGTTCGTCTGACTTGTTAGGTTGGGAAAACTGGCTCTTCCAGTTGGACAGAACATTTGATGTTGTAGCTTGTCCGGATGAAAGGAGGGTACCCATTGCTCAGTACCTACTCGATAAAGAAGCTGCAGACTGGTGGCAGGCTGTAGTGCCTGCAGATCGTACACCTACATGGGCTGAGTTTAAGACCGTCGTGGAGGCAGAGTACTGCCCGTTGCCTGTTCGTGAACGCAGGATCGTTGAGTTTTTCTCGGCTACGCCCCATGATGTGTCAATATCCCAGGCGATAGTCGATTATAATCGACAATTGGCTTATGTTCGTGATCAAGTGAGAAGTGAAGCGGACAAGGTTTGATACTTCAATATGCGCATGAAACCCCATATCCGTGAGAGTATGGCTCCGCTTATGTGTACCAGCCTGAAGGAATATCAGGACCGAGCTCTAGCCATTGAGATGGCCGTTTCTGTGACGGAATCTGGTTCAGAGAGTAAGAGACAGAAGACCTCGAGTAATTTTTCAAGAGGCCAGAGAAGTGAGATCCGTGAGCCTGTTGCTTCGAAATTTCCTTATGGGAATACTCCTCGTTCGGTTGACCAGTCTAAGAACCTTACTCCAGAGGCGAGTAAGACGATCGGAGTGAAGACCTGCTTTAACTGTAGCCGTGTAGGCCATGCGAGACAGAATTGTCGTTCGCCTCCGGTTAATTGTTTTAAGTGTGGCCAACTGGGGAACCAAGCGGTGCATTGTGAGACCGTTGCCAAGATGTTCGGGAATCAGGTTTTTGTTCCTACTCGGGGAGTGCCCGGTGGTGCCCAGTGATGTAGTTGTGTATCGTACTTCGTGCTGTAATTCGTGTAGAGATTGATATTGTTGCGTGAACTTTTTGGTTTTGTTTGTATTTTACCATGATATTTTATTTTAAGTTTCGGGACGAAACTTATTTTTAATAGGATAGAATGTAATATCCGGTATTCTCGTTTTCTATTATCTTGAATTGTTTGTCTTGACGTCGGACATTTTCTTGTGACGAGAATCAGAGTGACTTCTATCGTAATACTATATTTGTTTCTACCGCATAGTCGTTGTGGTCGGGTGCGACTTGTCGTCGCGTGCGTTTCTTTGATTAAATGTGTGCATGTGATGTGTTGTTAATTACTCGTTGTTGTTTTGAATCATAGTCGGTGGTCTTGTGTTAGTCGTCGTGGGGCGTGTTTTCACGCCGTATATGCCTTTGTGTTGCTTGTAATGTCTCGCCGTTGGGCGCGAATTTTTTCGGTTCTTGTATATCTCGTTGAGTTTTCCTGGCGGGATATTGCTCCTCCCTACTTGATTTAAGTTTCGGGACGAAACTTCTTTTAAGGAGGGTAGTATGTAGTACCCGCAATTTCGATTTCTGGTAATTTTCTTTTTTCGGAGGAGGTCCATTTCGACGACTCGCTTGGGACCGTTTCATCATTCTGAGAATGATTAATTCTGCACTTTTTGTCATCCGAGTTCGTTTCGGTATTTTTTGTGGAGTTCCGTGTTTGTTAACGACTTTTCCACACTCGAGTTCGATTCTTGTGAATCTCGTTCGAAATTAATGTTTCGAGTTTCCCGTAAGTCCGTTTAACTTTGTTAGACGTGTTGTGAACTTCGGTTTGGTTATTCGATCACGTATCGTGATTTTTGGACGTTTTGGGCCGTTTTCGTAATCTCCCAAAGTTTGGGGTAATTACTTCCGTTGTCGAATTCCGACACTTCGGGTGGTCGGAATCGTGTGCTCTCTTAGCTCTTAGATTCGTCTTTGCGAGTACTTTGTAACCGTATCTTCGATTCGTATTCAGTTTCGGGTTTCGGGGTCGTTCGGATCGTCGTTGTGGTTCTTCATTTTGCAACTGGAGGTTGTTGGCCGGACCTGTGCGAAATGGCGCTGAAAGCGGCACTGCCGAGCGCCGTGTCCTGCGCCGGGTCGAGCAAGATTGGCAGTCTGCCGAGACACGGCCGAGAACCCGCGCAAGTTTTGCGCCGGGTAATGCGCCGTGTCGGACACGGCCGAGTCATACGCGCGGGCGTCTTGCCCCGGGTGTTGCGCCGTGTCGGTCAGGTCGCGCACTGACCCGCAACACGGCAGTAAACACGGCGCTGGTCTGGGCCGTTTGCTGCGCCGTGTTTGGCAGGGGTATAAATATGGCAGAGCAGTCGGGTTTCACTCATTTTTTCTCACTTCTTTCTTCCTGTCCACAGCTGGAATTCTGGAGGAGTCGAAGACATGTTGTTCAACTACCAATCCCTGAAATTCCTGAGTCCATAACATCGATTAATCCTTCCATAACTTGCTCCGATCGACCGAATAAGGGTAAGTTTTCTTAAAATCTAGTTTTGGGGATTTTGTTCGATTTGTCCGTTTAATCCGTTTTAACTCAGAATAGTGATGGATTGATGATTGTTAAGCTATATTATCTCGAATTTCTTGTTATTCCACGGTTGAATTGCCACGGATTTGTCATTTTATTGAGTATCTTATCGACGCCTTGAAGGTGTTCGATAAAATGTCACAAAGAGAATCCGAGTGTTCTACGATTATTCTTCCTCGTTCGTTCGTTAATTTATTGATGGTATGATGTTAGGGTCAGATTTCTTGTGAAGAACTTGAGTCGGAACCCTTCCGTTCGTTGTCTTCTTCGTGGTACAAGCTTCCCGGTCGAACCGTGTTCTTCGGGGTATTCGGTAATAATTATTAAGGCAAGTATCGTATTATACGACTTGTATCTTGCGACTAATAATCACATATGAGATTTATAATGATTTTGCTTGCCTTCATAAATATGTTCCGTTTGAATTGGTTGTGTATTCCGAAATTTGAAGGCTTTGTGATAATAGTGTTATGTTGGTATACGTATTAGTTGTTGTGCCATTTGTGCAGGATTGCGACGTACATATGGGATGGTTGTACACTTGGTTGTGCAATGTATTGTGTACCGAACGTGTGTTATGTTGGTTGTGTGTCGTTGATTGATGATAGTTGTTGCGAGTGTTGATATTGTGTTATGTGCGTGTGATGTACGATTTTGTGGTGATCAACGTGATTGATTAACTGTGCTCATTATTTTATGTAATGTAAATGTGAATGTGAATATGTATGTGACCTCTAAGTTCACTCGTGTTGGTTCGACGGGACCTACGAGGATTCGTGGAAGTGGACTACGGGGTCAGAACTTAGTGCGGTACTGAGGTCCAATCGTGCTGGTCTGACGAGGCCTACGATAACGCATGGCGGTGGACCATGAGTTTCGGACACAGTACGTCCAACCGGGTGAGCTCGACGGGGCTTACGGTGACACGTGGCAGTGGACTATGGTGTCAAGACCGTGTGTGTGATTGTTGTGATTGATATAGTCCGTGTGGGTTGTTGAGCCTACGGAGACACGTGACAGTGGATCACGGTGTCGGAATTGGTTATGTCTGGTTAATAGTCCGTGTGGGTTGTTGAACCTACGGAGACACGTGACCGTGGAGCACGGTGTCGGAATTGATTATGTTTGTTTAATTGTGTGTGGTGTAGTCCGTGCGGGTTGTTGAACCTACGGAGACACGTGACAGTGGATCACGGTGTCATGAGCATGATTATTTTCAAATCAATGTTTTGAAAGGAGAAGTTTTATGAAAATAAATGTTGGACCGAGTCCTAAGCTTGAGTAAATATTTCCCGTATTATAAACTGTTGAGTTATGAAACAAGATTTGGGTTAAGGCCCTAAAGTTTTTCGAAAGTTTTTGTGAATCAGGAGTTGAGGTCTTAAAGGTTTTGAAATTCTAAAAATTCCCGAGATGATAATCTTATTTTCGAATGCTTCATAGCTTATCTTCCCTTGTGAAAACCTCCCGGGAATATTTTTATACTTGATTATTATATTTGATTCACGATTATTATTTGCTTGTTACATTTCGTATGATTTGATACTTGCACTAGTAAAACATTGGAGTTTTACTAACCCCCGAGTAATCGGGGCGGATGTCTGTTTTGCGTCCAGGTACATGCAGATTCAGGGGAGCAGTCACAGGATTGGCACAAGAGGATGACGAGCTGCGATACTAATCAAGAGTTGAGAGTTGTTTTGATTTTCGTTGTTCGAGTTGATTTTAGTCTTCCGTTGTATTGTGTTTCGACCCCTGTGTGGGTAATGTTGTATAAGTCAATTTTGTTGATTGAGTTGTGTGACCTCATCGGTCTGTGTGTTCGCATGTAAGTGACCTTAACGGTCTGTATTATTTTATTGTTTGACCCTGGCCGGGCAAGCATTTGGTCGTTTTGTAAGGTATAGCTTGGTAGATTCTCGTAAAAAGGGGTCTACGGCGTGTAATATTCCCCTATGGTTTTGGGGGTGTTACACCTGGGGGGCGGGAGTGAATCCCCGCTCCGGGATTATAGGTCAAGGTCGGATTTTTTCATTGAATATTTTGTGAATTTCTGGATCGGAGAATTAGTGAGACTCCAAATTGGCTCGGCTCTGTGAAGTCTCCCCTCTTATGGGGATGATTGTGTCCTAGCCCTCGTGCTTATCTTCCTTTTTCTAGCCATGGTGAGTTCCTGAAAAAATAAACACCGGAGATTAAGCAACCTTTAAGGAACATTACACCAATCTCGACTTAAAATACACGAAACGTGAATATAGAGTCTTGCATCATCAAAGAGGAAATTAAGGCTGAGCATTCAAGTTTAACCATGACGTAATGGTTGGGGTACAATGTAATCCGATAATCAATTTCGTTGCATATCATTTGAAAATGTTTTGCTCAAAAATTTTCTTTGACGCATTTTATCAAACACTTGACATGCATGTGTCTGAATGAAGAACAAGAATTATAATGGCTAAATCTAATCCCCAAAAACAACAACATAAATCGATAGTCATGTCAAACGACAAATAACATCCACAATTCATTCATAATCAACAAATACAATCAATAATCAACCAAAAACTTCATATCCCAACTCAACCTTGGTAGAACTTTGAAAAAAACTAACACATATTCATCATCGAATGAATACCAATACCTCACTTTTCAAATGATGTGGCAATTAGGATTAAGAGATTGAGAATTACCTTGCTTAGATTGAAGAATGCAAGAAGAAGGAGGAGTGAATAGGGTTCGGCCGAGCGCTGTGCGAAGAAAGAACTGGAACTTACCTTGTGTGTGCCGGCCGATCGGGTTTATGAATGAGACCTGGGCTATTCATCTTCGCAACAGGGGCCGCGGCACAGCTTAAGTGAGCCGCGGCCTAGAGTACAACCTGCCTGTGCGTGTTTGTTCTTTTGCTGTGTGCCGCGGCTCAGCATATGGGTGCGGCGGCTCATAGTGTAGGTGTGCCGCGGCTCATGTGATCCGTGCCGCGGCACGTAGTACAGCTTCCTGGGCATTTCTTGGACATTTGGCGTGCCGCGGCTCAGCGCATATTGTAACACCCCCGAGATATTCAGAGAATATCACAGCGTCGTGAATTCCCGA
Source organism: Orobanche coerulescens (assembly GCA_033398695.1). NCBI lineage: Eukaryota > Viridiplantae > Streptophyta > Magnoliopsida > Lamiales > Orobanchaceae > Orobanche > Orobanche coerulescens. The sequence goes on along the minus strand of CM065804.1, from coordinate 92,087,795 downwards.
CTTGGGACCCACTAGGCTTATCTTACTCACAACGTACCAAATTTGACAAAATCCACTTGGGAATCAATAAATTCGATACGAACAAGGAAGTTCAACCACGGACAAACAATACCATAAAGAAATACAAGGAGTTGTACGACAATGGAAAAGGACTTTCCTAAAGTACTCGAGTACCATTTATTATTACAAGGATAAAATGGACTGAAGAGAACAACGACCAAACAAAATGGAACACAACTAGCCACAGTATCACGCCTCGCCATCCTCATCGTATCGTCCCGGTGCTCGCTCGTATGGATCCTTAGGACCTGAAAAACACAAAAGTAATTTTCCCCAAACGAAAGGGGTTAGGGCAAGTATTACAAGTGAAATGTCAAGTCTTATACATAAAAGCATATGCACCAATTCAAAGCCATGATAATGATTTTCCGAAAAAATACAATTATCCAAACATATTTAGAAATGATGATATCTCTTGATTAACCGTGGACTCGACAATGCGCGAATCCCTCCTCGACCCTATCGGATCATCTCGGAGTGGCTAACCCAAATGTTCACGGAACCGACATAAGCGGAACCCTCCTCGACCCCGTCGGGTCCTCTCGGAGTGAACGAAAGCAACTCTCACAATCACATGCATTATTTTTCACATTTAAGTACATAACTTTCACAAGAATCACTTGCCTGGAATCGAGAGAAAAGGGTACGAACGACAAGGTACCAAGATTGAAGGATTCGACAACTCCGAACCTAGACAAGTTCGTAATTCAATTATCAAAACCCCATCGGTATGAAAATAAGTTGGAATCACTCGAATTTACTACCCCGATACATGTGTTCTGGGAATAATTCTCTTAGATAGTGAACCGCAAGTCAAATATCCCAAATACTCAAGAACTCCGGAAATATACCAATAAATCCGTAGGAAAACATGTATCCAAGGTAGATTACTCGTAATCGATATACTCTGACATAACAACAAGCTAGATCGAAGAGATATGATGGAAAATTCCCAAATCCCGAAAATCTAGGGTTGTGAGAAGTTTACCTTGATTTGGAGCGGTGGAGAGGATTAAACGTAGATAAATCCAAACTAGTAACTCAAAGATGTTGCTAGATAATTTCAGCTCGAAGAACTCCTCACAAATCGCCCGGAATCGCCCGAAATCGTCCAAGGAGGTGAAGGAAGGAAGAAATGACGATTTGGGAACGGAAGTGTCCTATTTATACTAAATAGGAACTAGCGTGCGCTAGTCATGAAAAATAGAGCGCGCTATCGGACTCACCAGGCAGTCCAGTAGCCTCTGCCAGCTTTGTAAGTGTACGCTAACACCTGCTAATAGCGTGCGCTAGAGACTTCAAATAGCGTGCGCTAATTCTTTCTAATAGCGTGCGCTACCTGGTAGTCAGTGCCAAGTCCAGAACCTACTGTCCTCAGCTCTGCTCTCTTTAGCGCACGTTACCCTAGTAACGTAGCGTGCACTACCACTAAAATCTAGCGTACGCTACCAGTCACACCTAGCGTACGCTAGGAATTCCCTTTTTCAGTCCAGTAGCTACTGGACTGTCTGCCTCCATTACATTAGTAGCGTGCGCTAATTATAACGGATAGCGTGCGCTACCCTCACTAAATTAGCGTGCGCTACATGGTGTGCGTAGCGTGCGCTACCCTTTACACGAAGGTAGTATAATCGCATCAAGGATCCGAAAACAGCGACGATCCAAACAAGAAAAGGGGGTAAATCCAATTGACAAGAGTTCCAAGATTAATATAAGCTTACTAAACAATTACACGAGTGTAAAAATTACAAAGCACAAGAGTAGAAGATTTACAAAAAGTACGGGTATTACATCCTCCCCCTCTAAAATGAAGTTTCGTCCCGAAACATAAGAAATGAATAACTCTGGGTATCTAGTGCGCATGCTCTCTTTGGTTTTCCACGTCGCTTCCTCAACTCCGTGTCATGACCACTGAACTTTAACCAATGGTATGGTTTTGTGTCGGAGTTGATTCACTCGATGCTCTAGTACTTTCACTGGTTTCTCTTCAAATGTGACATCCTCTGCAATCTCGATGTCCCCGTAATCAATGATATGACTCGGGTCAGGGACATACCTCCTCAGTTGGGAAACATGGAACACACTGTGAACATGGCTAAGGGCTGGAGGTAGAGCCAACCGCTAGGCCAGTTCCCCAACTCTGTCGAGAATCTCAAATGGTCCAATATATCTCGGACTAAGTTTGCCCCTTTTCCCGAACCTGAAGACTTCTCTAATCGGTGATACTTTGAGTAGGACATGATCTCCCATATCAAAGTCCAACGGCCGACGACGATTCTCAGCGTAGGATTTTTGTCGACTCTGAGCGGTTAACAATCGGTCTCGGATGATGGAAATCTTCTCTTTGGTTTCCATCAACATATCGGATTCTGTCCCGACTAAATCTGAAGCTTCATCCCAACAAAGTGGAGATATACACCGCCTACCATACAATGCCTCAAAAGGTGCCATCTTGATCGATGCGTGCCAGCTATTATTGTAAGTGAACTCGATCAAAGGTAGGTGTATTTCCCAATCGGCACTCCAGTCCAGGGCACACGCCCTCATCATATCTTCCAATGTCTGGATCGTCCGCTCAGTCTGACCGTCAGACTGTGGGTGGAAAGAAGTACTCAACCTCAACTCGGTGCCCAAGGCTTGATGGACCGCCTTCAAAAAATGCGACACGAAACGACCATCACGATCGAAAACAATAGACTTTGGCATACCGTGTAATCTCACGATCTCCGATATAAAAATCCGGGACAATCGCTCCGATCTCCACGTGTCCTTAATGCCAAGAAAATGTGCCGACTTAGTCAATCGGTCAACAACAACCCAAATCATATTCATCCCCGTCTTAGTCCTCGGCATCCCGGTGATGAAATCCATGGTAATATCCTCCCATTTCCATTCGGGAATAGGGAGAGGTTTCAACAGCCCGGCCGACCGTTGATGCTCAATTTTGACTTGTTGACATGTCAAACACCTTAACACAAACTCGGTGACATCTCTCTTCATATTATTCCACAAAAAACTCCTTTTAAGATCCTTGTACATCTTTCTCGTCCCAGGATGGATCGAGTAAGGTGTAGCGTGGGCTTCTCGGAGTATTCTCTGTCTCAGCTCCGAGTCATTCGGAACACAAAGCCTACCTTGAAATTTCAAAATGCCATCCTCGTGGATCATAAAACCAGGGGCTTTCCCTTTTTCCACGTCCACCTTCAGTTGGACAAGCATTGGGTCATTCTACTGTTTTTCCCCTACCTCGTCGATCAAGGACGGAATAGTCTCAAGAGTACACATCTGACCCTGAACCCGTTGGATCCATACTTCGACTCCCTTGTCAATTAACTCCCGTCTCATCTTAACATGAGGCGTAAGGACCTCAAGCATCCGAAGAGATATCGACTTCTGGCTCAACGCATCAGCTACAACGTTAGCCTTTCGTGGATGGTAAAGGATTTCCAGATCATAATTCTTTATCAGCTCTAACCAAAGTCGTTGTCTCATATTCAGCTCTTTCTGGCTAAAAATATACTTTAGGCTCTTGTGGTCGGTATAAATTCGACATGAGGAACCGTACAAATAGTGACGCCAGATTCTCAATGCAAACACTACAGCAGCTAACTCCAAATCATGGGTAGGATAATTCAGCTCATACGGTTTAAGTTTTCGTGAAGCATAGGCGATAGTTTTATCATGCTGTAAGAGTACGCACCCAAGTCCTTGTCCTGATGCGTCACAATAAACCGAATACCCACCGATTCCCTGAGGCAGGGCTAAAACCGGCGCGGTAGTCAGATGCCTCTTCAGCTCTTCGAAACTCCGTTGTCTCTCTTCATTCCATTCGAACCTTTCGGACTTCTGGAGTAATTGAGTAAGTGGTCGAGCAAGTTTGGAGAACCCCTCGACGAACCTCCGGTAGTATCCGGCTAGACCCAAAAAGCTATGAACTTCCTTCACGTTCCTAGGCGGAGCCCAATCTAACACTGCCTCAATTTTCTGGGGATCTACCCGAACCCCTTCCGCTGAAATCACATGTCCAAGAAACATGACTTCCTTCAGCCAGAATTCACACTTAGAAAACTTTGCATAGAGGTGCTGAGTCCTCAAAATCTCCAACACCAATCGCAAATGCTGAGCCTGTTCCTCTTCATCACGAGAGTAGACCAGAATATCATCGATAAAAACGACTACACAATTATCAAGATGCTCAATAAATATTTTATTCATCAATTGCATAAATATCGCCGGTGCATTGGTTAACCCAAAAGGCATAACCACAAACTCATAGTGCCCATACCTCGTACGGAAAGCGGTCTTAGGAACGTCGGATTCCTTAATGCGAAGTTGATAGTAACCGGACCTCAAATCAATTTTCGAGAACACCGCGGCTCCCTGCAATTGATCAAACAAATCATCGATACGCGGCAAAGGGTATTTATTCTTAATGGTCACTTTGTTCAGTTCCCGATAATCAATACACAAACGTAGTGAACCATCTTTCTTCCTTACGAACAAGACCGGTGCACCCCATGGCGAGGCACTGGGTCTAATATACCCTTTATCCAACAATTCTCCCAGTTGTTTCTTCAACTCTTGCATTTCTGAAGGTGCCATATGATACGGTGCCTTAGAAATCGGGGTTGCTCCCGACTCCAAATCAATTGTAAATTCAACTTCCCGCCCGGTGGTAGTCCCAGAATTAAATGCAGGAAAACATCCGGAAAATCACTTACAACAGGAATCGAGGGAAGTTCAACTTTCCCATCTTCGACTTTCATGGCATAACACCAATACCCAACACAGCCCTTTCTAATAAGTTTTGTCACCTTCAAGGCACTAATGAAAAATTTCTGACATCCCCTCTTGTACCCCGCAAAATGATGTTCGGTACCATCTTTGGCTAACATTGATATAATCTTCATGCGATAATTCATTACCGCACCATGTCTATCAAGCTAATCGTCATCGAGGATTAGATCTTCATCAACAATGTCTACGACTATCAAATTCGAAAACCACACTCTCTCAGCGATTAACACCGGACAATCTCTAACTTCCTTGTCCCACACGATTCTATCACCACTGGGCAACTTAACCACAAAGTATTCACAAGGAGATAAGCCCTCAATATTCAATCGACGCACACAATCCAAAGAGATGAACGAATGAGAAGCACCGGAATCAAAAAGCACTCTAACTGGATGAGACAAAAGAGAAATGATACCTGTCGCCACGGTAGCCTGTGGATCTCCAGCTCTCCTCATCTCATAGACATGAGGTTGCACCGAACCAGCACTGGGGGCTCCCCCTCTAACAGACTGACCACGGCCTCTGCCTTGACCGTAACTCTGGGATGGCTGACCCGTAGATGACTTCTGATTAACACTCGGTTCTCCAGGCGTAGGGGCTTATGCCTAAGTTCCAAGTGGATTTTCTTCTTCCGTACAGTACATGGCTCTATGGCCTTCCTGGCAGCAATTAAAACACTTCAATGGGGGTAGACCACAATCACGATTAAGATGGTCCTGTTGGCCACAATTAAAACATGTCACAACCCGGTTGGACACACTAGCACCAGCTCTGAAATTCCGTTTACCTCCCGATGCACGGGAAGACCCTTTGGTTGTATAGCTTGCCGACTGCGATCCCTGCTGGTTGCCACCTCTACCGCTAGAAAACTTTCCAGTGGTCTTCTGCTTCTTACTCTCACTTGTCGTTTCGGTAGTAGTGAAGGACATATCATAGGCTAATGCCCTATCTCGATACTCCTTTAATGTGGTGCAAGCGAAGCCCGACATATAGTGCCGAACTCTTGGCTTCATTAGCATGTCAAAGTGACGGATTCTATCTCTCTCTTCATTCACTTGATTTTTCACATGGTTGAGTTGACGGTTGTATTCAATGATTGCATGAGAAACAGGGACATCCTGGGGTTTAGCTTCGTAAAAGGCTCGAATCCTGGCCTCCTGAACAGGCCACGGGCAGAACTCGGCCTCCATCAATTCCTTAAACTCATCCCATGAAACCACACGATCCTGAGGTGCAACAGCTTGCCACCAACTAGCCGCATCCCTCGATAGAAAGTACTGGGCAACTGGCACCTTACGTGCCTCTGGACAATTCACGGCCATGAAAACTTTATTCATCTCATTAATCCAATCTTCCCATCCGATCGGATCATTTGCACCAATAAATTGGGGAGGGCGCATACGAATAACATCTTGTAACCACTTCTCAGCCCCAGTGTCGGTAACAGGAGGTGGTTGGTTAAGCTGTACCGCCTGGGTTAAAAGAGCCATTTGGTTCGCCACTTGCTGCAGTATGGTGGCAACACCCACATCCGGTTAGCTCCCTGTAGAAGTTCCCAGACTGGATGATGGCTCCTGATGACTACCGGTGCTAGGTTGAATAGAGTCCGACAAGCTAGGCGTAGCTGAGCCTCCTACCGAGCCGAGGGACATGGCCGCTCCACCGGCTGCGCCACGCCCTCGGCCACGACCACGGCCGCGTCCACGTCCTCTACCAGTTGACATTCTAAAGAAAAATGGAAGTAAAATCATAGAAGCAATCCCATCTAGAATATGGACTTATCATGTCCCATAATCGAATGATAATGAGTGAATAAAGAGGGTAAATAAGATAGGGAACTTACGAGTACCGGTCGTACGAGATGACGGCAGCGCGATGATACTGTGTTCTCGGAATAATACATTTAGACCCAGCAATCCGACAGCCTAGGTATCCATAAACCTAAGCTCCGATACCAAATTCTGTAACACCCCCGAGATATTCGGAGAATATCACATCGCCGTGAATTCCCGACTTGGGACCCACTAGGCTTATCTTACTCACAACGTACCAAATTTGACAAAATCTACTTGGGAATCAATAAATTCGATACGAACAAGGAAGTTCAACCACGGACAAACAATACCATAAAGAAATACAAGGAGTTGTACGACAATGGAAAAGGACTTTCCTAAAGTACTCGAGTACCATTTATTATTACAAGGATAAAATGGACTGAAGAGAACAACGACCAAACAAAATGGAACACAACTAGCCACAATATCACACCTCGCCATCCTCATCGTATCGTCCCGTTGCTCGCTCGTATGGATCCTTAGGACCTGAAAAACACAAAAGTAATTTTCCCCAAACGAAAGGGGTTAGGGCAAGTATTATAAGTGAAATGTCAAGTCTTATACATAAAAGCATATGCACCAATTAAAAGCCATGATAATGATTTTCCGGAAAATACAATTACCCAAACATATTTAGAAATGATGATATCTCTTGATAAACCATGGACTCGACAATGCGCGAATCCCTCCTTGACCCCGTCGGATTATCTCGGATTGGCTAACCCAAATGTTCACGGAACCGACATAAGCAGAACCCTCCTCGACCCCGTCGGGTCCTCTCGGAGTGAACGAAAGCAACTCTCACAATCACATGCATTACTTTTCACATTTAAGAACATAACTTTCACAAGAATCACTTGCCTGGAATCGAGAGAAAAGGGTACGAACGACAAGGTACCAAGATTGAAGGATTCGACAACTCCGAACCTAGACAAGTTCGTAATTCAATTATCAAAACCCCATCGGTATGAAAATAAGTTGGAATCACTCGAATTTACTACCCCGATACATGTGTTCCGGGAATAATTATCTTAGATAGTGAATCGCAAGTCAAATATCCCAAATACTCAAGAACTCCAGAAATATACCAATAAATCCATAGGAAAACATGTATCCAAGGTAGATAACTCATAATCGATAAAATCTAACATAACAACAAGCTGGATCGAAGAGATAGGATGGAAAATTCCCAAATCCCAAAAATCTAGGGTTGTGAGAAGTTTACCTTGATTTGGAGTGGTGGAGAGGATTAAACGTTGATAAATCCGAACTAGTTACTCAAAGATGTTGCTAGATAATTTCAGCTTTAAGAACTCCTCACAAATCGCCCGGAATCGCCCGAAATCGTCCAAGGAGTTGAAGGAAGGAAGAAATGATGATTTGGGAACGGAAGTGTCCTATTTATACTAAATAGGAACTAGCATGCGCTAGTCATGAAAAATAGCGCGCGCTATCGGACTCACCAGGCAGTCCAATAGCCTCTGCCAGCTTCATTAGCGTACGCTAACACGTGCTAATAGCGTGCGCTAGAGACTTCAGCCGTGTAGGCCATGCGAGACAGAGAGGCTGTTGCTTCGCAATTTCCTTATGGGAGCACTCCTCGTTCGGTTGACCAGTCTAAAAACCTTACTCCAGAGGCGAGTAAGACGATCGGAGTGAAGACCTGCTTTAACTGCAGCCGTGTAGGCCATGCGAGACAGAATTGTCCTTCGCCTCCGGTTAATTGTTTTAAGTGCGGCCAACTGGGGAACTAAGCGGTGCATTGTGAGACCGTTGCCAAGATGTTCGGGAATCAGGTTTTTGTTCCTACTCGGGGAGTGCCCGGTGGTGCCTAGTGATGTAGTTGTGTATCGTACTTCGTGCTGTAATTCGTGTCGAGATTGATATTGTTGCGTGAACTTTTTGGTTTTGTTTGTATTCTACCATGATATTTTATTTTAAGTTTTGGGACGAAACTTATTTTTAATAGGATAGAATGTAATATCCGGTATTCTCGTTTTCTATTATCTTGAATTGTTTGTCTTGACGTCGTATATTTTCTTGTGACGAGAATCAGAGTGACTTCTATCGTAATACTATATTTGTTTCTACCGCATAATGGTTGTGGTCGGGTCCGACTTGTCGTCGCGTGCGTTTCTTTGATTAAATGTGTGCATGTGATGTGTTGTTAATTACTCGTTATTGTTTTGAATCATAGTCGTTGGTGTTGTGTTAGTCGTCGTGGGGCGTGTTTTCACGCCGTATATTCCTTTGTGTTGCTTGTAACGTCTCGCCGTTGGGTGCGAATTTTTTCGGTTCTTGTATATCTCGTTGAGTTTTCCTGGCGGGATATTGCTCCTCCCTACTTGATTTAAGTTTCGGGACGAAACTTATTATAAGGAGGGTAGTATGTAGTACCCGCAATTTCGATTTTCGGTAATTTTCTTTTTTCGGCGGAGGTCCATTTCGACGACTCGCTTGGGACTGTTTCATCATTCTGAGAATGATTAATTCTGCACTTTTTGTCATCCGAGTTCGTTTTGGTATTGTTTGTTGAGTTCCGTGTTTCTTAACGACTTTTCCACACTCGAGTTCGATTCTTGTGAATCTCGTTCGAAATTATTGTTTCGAGTTTCCCGTAAGTCCGTTTAACTTTGTTAGACGTGTTCTGAACTTCGGTTTGGTTATTCGATCACGTATCGTGATTTTCGGACGTTTTGGGCCGTTTTCATAATCTCCCAAAGTTTGGGGTAATTACTTCCGTTTTCGAATTCCGACACTTCGGGTGGTCGGAATCGTGTGTTCTCTTAGCTCTTAGATTCGTCTTTGCGAGTACTTCGTAACCGTATCTTCGATTCGTATTCAGGTTCGGGTTTCGGGGTCATTCGGATCGTCGTTGTGGTTCTTCATTTGGCAACTGGAGGTTGCTGGCCGGACCTGTGAAACGGCACTGAAAGCGGCACTGCCGAGCGCCGTGTCCTGCGCCGGGTCGGCCAGGATTGGCAGTCTGCCGAGACACGGCCGAGAACCCGCGCAAGTTTTGCGCCGGGTAATGCGCCGTGTCGGACACGGCCGAGTCATACGCGCAGGCGTCTTGCGCCGGGTGTTGTGCCGTGTCGGTCAGGTCGCGCACTGACCCGCAACACGGCGGTAAACACGGCGCTGGTCTGGGCCGTTTGCTGCGCCGTGTTCGGTAGGGGTATAAATATGGCAAAGCAGTCGGGTTTCACTCATTTTTTCTCACTTCTTTCTTCCTGTCCACGGCTAGAATCCTGGAGGAGTCGAAGACATGTTGTTCAACTACCAATCCCTGAAATTCCTAAGTCCATAACATCGATTAATCCTTCCATAACTTGCTCCAATCGACCGAATCAGGGTAAGTTTTCTTAAAATCTAGTTTTGGGGATTTTGTTCGATTTGTCCGTTTAATCCGTTTTAACTTAGAATAGTGATGGATTGACGATTGTTAAGCTATATTATCTCAAATTCCTTGTTATTCCATGGTTGGATTGCCACGGATTTGTCATTTTATTGAGTATCTTATCGACGTCTTGAAGGTGTTCGATAAAATGTCACAAAGAGAATCCGAGCGTTCTACAATAATTCTTCCTCGTTCGTTCGTTAATTTATTGATGGTATGATGTTAGGGTCAGATTCCTTGTGAAGAACTCGAGTCGGAACCCTTCCGTTCGTTGTATTCTTCGTGGTACAAGCTTCCCGGTCGAACCGTGTTCTTCGGAGTATTCGGTAATGGTTATTAAGGAAAGTATCTTATTATACGAATTGTATCTTGCGACTAATAATCACATATGATATTTATAATGATTTTGCTTGCCTTCATAAATATGTTCCGTTTGAATTGGTTGTGTATTACACAATTTGAAGGCTTTGTGATAATAGTGTTATGTTGGTATACGTATTAGCTGTTGTGCCATTTGTGCAGAATTACGACGTACATATGGGATGGTTGTACACTTGGTTGTGCAATGTATTGTGTACCGAACGTGTGTTATGTTGGTTTTGTGTCGTTGATTGATGATAGTTGTTACGAGTGTTGAGATTGTGTTATGTGCGTGTGATGTATGATTTTGTGGTGATCAACGTGATTGATTAACTGTGCTCATTGTTGTATGTAATGTGAATGTGAATGTGAATATGTGTGTGACCGCTAAGTTCACTCGTGTTGGTTCGACGGGACCTACGAGGATTGGTGGCAGTAGACTACGGGGTCAGAACTTAGTGAGGTACTGAGGTCCAATCGTACTGGTCTGACGAGGCCTACGATAACGCATGGCGGTGGACCATGAGTTTCGGACACAGTACGTCCAACCGGGTGAGCTCGACGGGGCTTACGGTGACACGTGGCAGTGGACTATGGTGTCAGGACCGTGTGTGTGATTGTTGTGATTGATATAGTCCGTGTGGGTTGTTGAGCCTACGGAGACACGTGACAATGGATCACGGTGTCGGAATTGGTTATGTCTGGTTAATAGCCAGTGTGGGTTGTTGAACCTACGGAGACACATGACCGTGGGTCACGGTGTCGGAATTTATTATGTTTGTTTAATTGTGCGTGGTGTAGTCCGTGCGGGTTGTTGAACCTACGGAGACACGTGACAGTGGATCACGGTGTCATGAGCATGATTATTTTCAAATCAAAGCTTTGAAAGGAAAAGTTTTATGAAAATAAATGTTGGACCGAGTCCTAAGCTTGAGTAAATATTTCCCGTATTGTAAACTGTTGAGTTATGAAACAAGATTTGGGTTAAGGCCCTAAAGTTTTTCGAAAGGTTTTGTGAATCAGGACTTGAGGTCTTAAAGGTTTTGAAATTCTAAAAATTCCCGAGATGATAATCTTATTTTCGTATGCTTCATAGCTTATCTTCCCTTGTGAAAACCTCCTGGGAATATTTTGATACTTGATTATTATATTTGATTCACGATTATTATTTGCTTGTTACATTTCGTATGATTTGATACTTGCACTAGTAAAACATTGGAGTTTTACTAACCCCCGAGTAATCAGGGGTGGATGTATGTTTTGCGTCCAGGTACATGCAGATTTAGGGGATGACGAGCTGCGATACTAATCAAGAGTTGAGAGTTGTTTTGATTTTCATTGTTCGAGTTGATTTTAGTCTTCCGCTGTATTGTATTTCGACCCCTGTGTGGGTAATGTTGTATAAGTCAATTTTGTTGATTGAGTTTTGTGACCTCATCGGTCTGTGTGTTCGCGTGTAAGTGACCTTAACGGTCTGTATTATTTTATTGTTTGACCCTGGCCGGGTAAGCAGTTGGTCGTTTTGTAAGGTATAGCCTGGTAGATCCTCGTAAAAAGGGTTCTACGGCGTGTAATATTCCCATATGGTTTTGGGGGTGTTACACTTGGGGGGCGAGAGTGAATCCCCGCTCCGGGATTATAGGTCAAGGTCGGATTTTTTCATCGAATATTTTGTGAATTTCTGGATCGGAGAATTGGTGAGACTCCAAATTGGCTCGGCTCTGTGAAGTCTCCCCCCTTATGGGGGACGATTGTGTCCTATCCCTCGTGCTTATCTTCCTTTTTCTAGCAATGGTGAGTTCCTGAAAAAATAAACACCGGAGATTAAGCAACCTTTAAGGAACATTGCACCACTCTCGACTTAAAATACACGAAACGTGAATATAGAGTCTTGCATCATCGAAGAGGAAATTAAGGCTGAGCATTCAAGTTTAAGCATGACATAATGGTTGGGGTACAATGTAATCCGATAATCAATTTTGTTGCATATCATTTGAAAACGTTTTGCTCAAAAATTTTCTTTGACGCATTTTATCAAACACTTGACATGCATGGGTTTGAATGAAGACAAGAATTATAATGGCTAAATCTAATCCCCAAAAACAACAACATAAATCGATAGTCATGTCAATCGACAAATAACATCCACAATTCATTCATAATCAACAAATACAATCAATAATCAACCAAAAACTTCATATCCCAACTCAACCTTGGTAGAACTTTGAAAAAAACTAACACATATTCATCATCGAATGAATACCAATACCTCACTTTTCAAATCATGTGGCAATTAGGATTAAGAGATTTAGAATTACCTTGCTTGGATTGAAGAATGCAAGAAGAAGGAGGAGTGAATAGGGTTCGGCCGAGCGCTGTGCGAAGAAAGAACTGGAACTTACCTGGTGTGTGCCGGCCGATCGGGTTTATGAAGGAGACCTGGGCTGTTCATCTTCGCAACAGGGGCCGCGGCACAGCTTAAGTGAGCCGCGGCACAGAGTACAGCCTGCCTGGGCGTGTTTGTTCTTTTGCCGTGTGCCGCGGCTCAACATATGGGTGTCGCGGCTCATAATGTAGGTGTGCCGCGGCTCATGTGATCCGTGCCGCGGCACGTAGTACAGCTTCTTAGGCATTTCTTGAAGATTTGGCATGCCGCGGCTCAGCGCATATTGTCACACCCCCGAGATATTCGGAGAATATCACAGCGCCGTGAATTCCCGACCTGGGACCCACTAGGCTTATCTTACTCACAACGTACCAAATTTGACAAAATCCACTTTGGAATCAATAAATTCGATACGAACAAGGAAGTTCAACCACGGACAAACAATACCATAAAGAAATACAAGGAGTTGTACGACAATGGAAAAGGACTTTCCTAAAGTACTCGAGTACCATTTATTATTACAAGGATAAAATGGACTGAAGAGAACAACGACCAAACAAAATGAAACACAACTAGCCACATTATCACGCCTCGCCATCCTCATCGTATCGTCCCGGTGCTCTCTCGTATGGATCCTTAGGACCTGAAAAACACAAAAGTAATTTTCCCCAAACGAAAGGGGTTAGGGCAAGTATTACAAGTGAAATGTCAAGTCTTATACATAAAAGCATATGCACCAATTCAAAGCCATGATAATGATTTTCCGAAAAATACAATTATCCAAACATATTTAGAAATGATGATATCTCTTGATTAACCGTGGACTCGACAATGCGCGAATCCCTCCTCGACCCTGTCGGATCATCTCGGAATGGCTAACCCAAATGTTCACGGAACCGACATAAGCGGAACCCTCTCGACCCCGTCGGGTCCTCTCGGAGTGAACGAAAGCAACTCTCACAATCACATGCATTACTTTTCACATTTAAGAACATAACTTTCACAAGAATCACTTGCCTGGAATCGAGAGAAAAGGGTACGTACGACAAGGTACCAAGATTGAAGGATTCGACAACTCCGAACCTAGACAAGTTCGTAATTCAATTATCAAAACCCCATCGATATGAAAATAAGTTGGAATCACTCGAATTTACTACCGCGATACATGTGTTCCGGGAATAATTCTCTTAGATAATGAACCGCAAGTCAAATATCCCAAATACTCAAGAACTCCGGAAATATACCAATAAATCCGTAGGAAAACATGCATCCAAGGTAGATAACTCGTAATCGATATACTCTAACATAACAACAAGCTAGATCGAAGAGATGGGATGGAAAATTCCCAAATCCCGAAAATCTAGGGTTGTGAGAAGTTTACCTTGATTTGGAGCGGTGGAGAAGATTAAACGTCGATAAATCTGAACTAGTAACTCAAAGATGTTGCTAGATAATTTCAGCTCGAAGAACTCCTCACAAATCGCCCGGAATCGCCCGAAATCGTCCAAGGAGGTGAAGGAAGGAAGAAATGACGATTTGGGAACGGAAGTGTCCTATTTATACTAAATAGGAAGTAGCGTGCGCTAGTCATGAAAAATAGCGCGCGCTATCGGACTCACCAGGCAGTCCAGTAGCCTCTGCCAGCTTCGTTAGTGTATGCTAACACCTGCTAATAGCGTGCGCTAGAGACTTCAAATAGCGTGCGCTAATTCTTTCTAATAGCGTGCGCTACTTGGTAGTCAGTGCCCAGTCCAGAACCTACTGTCCCCAGCTCTGCTCTCTTTAGCGCACGTTACCCTAGTAACGTAGCGTGCGCTACCACTAAAATCTAGCGTACGCTACCAGTCACACCTAGCATACGCTAGGAATTCCCTTTTTCAGTCCAGTAGCTACTAGACTGTCTGCCTCCAATACATTAGTAGCGTGTGCTAATTATAACGGATAGCGTGCGCTACCCTCACTAAATTAGCGTGCGCTACAAGGTGTGCATAGCGTGCGCTACCCTTTACATGAAGGTAGTATAATCGCATCAAGGATCTAAAAACAGCAACGATCCGAACAAGAAAATGGGGTAAATCCAATTGACAAGAGTTCCAAGATTAATATAAGCTTACTAAACACTTGCACGAGTGTAAAAATTACAAAGCACAAGAGTAGAAGATTTACAAAAAGTACGGGTATTACATCCTCCCCCTCTAAAATGAATTTTCGTCCCGAAACTTAAGAAATGAATAACTCTGGGTATCTAGTGCGCATGCTCTCTTCGGTTTCCCACGTCGCTTCCTCAACTCCGTGTCGTGACCACTGAACTTTAACCAACGGTATGGTTTGGGGCCGGAGTTGTTTCACTCGATGCTCTAGTACTTTCACTGGTTTCTCTTCAAATGTGACATCCTCTGCAATCTCGATGTCCCCGTAATCAATGATATGACTCGGGTCAGGGACATACCTCCTAAGTTGGGAAACATGGAACACACTGTGAACATGGCTAAGGGCTGGAGGTAAAGCCAACCGATAAGCCAGTTACCCAACTCTGTCGAGAATCTCAAATGGTCCAATATATCTCGGACTAAGTTTGCCCCTTTTCCCGAACTTGAAGACTCCTCTAATCGGTGATACTTTGAGTAGGACATGATCTCCCACATCAAAGTCCAAGGGCCGACGACGATTGACAGCGTAGGATTTTTGTCGACTCTGAGCGGTTAACAATCGGTCTCGGATGATGGAAATAGTCTCTTTGGTTTCCATCAACATATCGGGTTCCGTCCCGACTAAATCTGAAGCTTCATCCCAACAAAGTGGAGATCTACACCGCCTACCATATAATGCCTCAAAAGGTGCCATCTTGATCGATGCGTGCCAGCTATTATTGTAAGTGAACTCGATCAAAGGTAGGTGTATTTCCCAATCGGTACTCCAGTCCAGGGCACACGCCCTCAGCATATCTTCCAATGTCTGGATCGTCCGCTCAGTCTTACCGTCAGACTGTGGGTGGAAAGAAGTACTCAACCTCAACTCGGTGCCCAAGGCTTGATGGACCGCCTTCCAAAAATGCGACACGAAACGACCATCACGATCGGAAACAATAGACTTTGGCGTACCGTGTAATCTCACGATCTCCGATATAAAAATCCGGGACAATCGCTCCGGTCTCCACGTGTCCTTATTGCCAAGAAAATGTGCCGACTTAGTCAATCGGTCAACAACAACCCAAATCATATTCATCCCCGTCTTAGTCCTCGGCATCCCGGTGATGAAATCCATGGTAATATCCTCCCATTTCCATTCGGGAATAGGGAGAGGTTTCAACGGCCCGGCCGGCCGTTGATGCTCAATTTTGACTTGTTGACATGTCAAACACCTTGACACAAACTCGGTGACATCTCTCTTCATATAATTCCACCAAAAACTCCTTTTAAGATCCTTGTACATCTTACTCGTCCCAGGATGGATCGAGTAAGGTGTAGCGTGGGCTTCTCGGAGTATTCTCTGTCTCAGCTCCGAGTCATTCGGAACACAAAGCCTACCTTGAAATTTCAAAATGCCATCCTCGTGGATCATAAAACCAGGGGCTTTCCCTTTTTCCACATCCACCTTCAGTTGGACAAGCATTGGGTCATTCTCCTGTTTTTCCCCGACGTCGTCGATCAAGGACGGAATAGTCTCAAGAGTACACATCTGACCCTGAACCCGTTGGATCCATAGTTAGACTCCCTGCTCAATTAACTCCCTTCTTATCTTAACTTGAGGCGTAAGGACCTCAAGCATCTGAAGAGATATCGATTTCCGACTCAACGCATCAGCTACAACGTTAGCCTTTCCTGGATGGTAAAGGATTTCCAGATCATAATCCTTTATCAGCTCTAACCAAAGTTGTTGTCTCATATTCAGCTCTTTCTGGCTAAAAATATACTTTAGGCTCTTGTGGTCGGTATAAATTCGACATGAAGAACCGTACAAATAGTGACGCCAGATTTTCAATGCAAACACTACAGCAGCTAACTCCAAATCATGGGTAGGATAATTCAGCTCATACGGTTTAAGTTTTCGTGAAGCATAGGCGATAGTTTTATCATGCTGTAAGATTACGCACCCAAGTCCTTGTCCTGATGCGTCACAATAAACCGAATACCCACCGATTCCCTGAGGCAGGGCAAAAACGGCGCGGTAGTCAGACGCCTCTTTAGCTCTTCGAAACTCCGTTGTCTCTCTTCATTCCATTCGAACCTTTCGGACTTCTGGAGTAATTGAGTAAGTGGTCGAGCAAGTTTGGAGAACCCCTCGACGAACCTCCGGTAGTATCCGTCCAGACCCAAAAAGCTACGAACTTTCTTCACGTTCCTAGGCGGAGCCCAATCTAACACTGCCTCAATTTTCTGGGGATCTACCCGAAACCCTTCCGATGAAATCACATGTCCGAGAAACATGACTTCCTTCAGCCAGAATTCACACTTAGAAAAGTTTGCTTAGAGGTGCTGAGTCCTCAAAATCTCCAACACCAATCGCAAATGCTGAGCGTGTTCCTCTTCATCACGAGAGTAGACCAGAATATCGTCGATAAAAACGACTACACAATTATCAAGATGCTCAATAAATATTTTATTCATCAATTGCATAAATATCGCCGGTGCGTTGGTTAACCCAAAAGACATAACCACAAACTCATAGTGCCCATACCTCGTACGGAAAGCGGTCTTAGGAACGTCGGATTCCTTAATACGAAGTTGATAGTAACCGGACCTCAAATCAATTTTCAAGAACACCGCGGCTCCCTGCAATTGATCAAACAAATCATCGATACGCGACAAAGGGTATTTATTCTTAATGGTCACTTTGTTCAGTTCCCGATAATCAATACACAAACGTAGTGAACCATCTTTCTTCCTTACGAACAAGACCGATGCACCCCATGGCGAGGCACTGGGTCTAATATACCCTTTATCCAACAATTCTCCCAGTTGTTTCTTCAACTCTTGCATTTCTGAAGGTGCCATACGATACGGTGCCTTAGAAATTGGGGTTGCTCCCGACTCCAAATCAATTGTAAATTCAACTTCCCGCCCCGGTGGTAGTCCCGGTAATTCGTCTGGGAAAACATCCAGAAAATCACTTACAACATGAATCGAGGGAAGTTCAACTTTCCCATCTTCGACTTTCATGGCATAACACCAATACCCAACACAGCCCTTTCTAATAAGTTTTGCCACCTTCAAGGCACTAATCAAAAATTTCTGACATCCCCTCTTGTACCCCGCAAAATGATGTTCGGTACCATCTTTGGCTAACATTGATATGATCTTCGTGCGATAATTCATTACCGCACCGTGTCTATCAAGCCAATCGTCACCGAGGATTAGATCTTCATCAACAATGTCTACGACTATCAAATTCGAAAACCACACTCTCTCAGCGATTAACACCGGATAATCTCTAACTTCCTTGTCCCCCACGATTCTATCACCACTGGGCAACTTAACCACAAAGGATTCACAAGGAGACAAGCCCTCAATATTCAATCGACGCACACAATCCAAAGAGATGAACGAATGAGAAGCACCGGAATCAAAAAGCACTCTATCAGGATGAGACAAAAGAGAAATGATACCTGTCGCCACGGTAGCCTCTGGATCTCCAGCTCTCCTCATCTCATAGACACGAGGTTGCACTGAACCAGCACTGGGGGCTCCCCCTCTAACAGACTGACCACAGCCTCTGCCTTGACCGTAACTCTAGGATGGCTGACCCGTAGATAACTTCTGATTAACACTCGGTTTTCCAGGCGTAGGGGCTGATGCCTGAGTTCCAAGTGGATTTTCTTCTTCCGTACAGTACATGGCTCTATGGCCTTCCTGGCCCCAATTAAAACACTTCAATGGGGGTAGACCACAATCACGATTAAGATGGCCCTGTTGGCCACAATTAAATCATGTCACAACCCGGTTGGACACACTAGCACCAGCTATGAAATTCCGTTTACCTCCCGATGCACGGGAAGACCCTTTGGTTGTATAGCTTGCCGACTGCGATCCCCGCTGGTTGCCACCTCTATCGCTAGAAAACTTTCCAATGGTCTTCTGCTTCTTACGCTCACTTGTCGTTTCGGTAGTAGTGAAGGACATATCATAGGCTAATGCCCTATCTTGATACTCCGTCAATGTGGTGCAAGCGAAGCCCGACATATAGTTCCGAACTCTTGGCTTCATTCGCATGTCAAAGTGACGGATTCTATCTCTCTCTTCCTTCACTTGATTTTTCACATGGTTGAGTTGACGGTTGTATTCAATGATTGCCTGAGATACAGGGACATCCTGGGGTTTAGCTTCGTAAAAGGCTCGAATCCTGGCCTCCTGAACAGGCCACGGGCAGAACTCGGCCTCCATCAATTCCTTAAACTCATCCCATGAAACCACACGATCCTGAGGTGCAACAGCTTTCCACCAACTAGCCGCATCCCTCGATAGAAAGTACTGGGCAACTGGCACCTTACGTGCCTCTGGACAATTCACGGCCATGAAAACTTTATTCATCTCATGAATCCAATCTTCCCATCCGATCGGATCATTTTCACCAATAAATTGGGGAGGGCGCATACGAATAGCATCTTGTAACCACTTCTCAGCCCCAGTGTCGGTAACAGGAGGTGGTTGGTTAAGCTGTACCGCCTGGGTTAAAAGAGCCATTTGGTTCGCCACTTGCTGCAGTATAGTGGCAACACCCACATCCGGTTGGCCCCTGTAGAAGTTCCCAGACTGGATGACGGCTCCTGATGACTACCGGTGCTAGGTTGAATAGAGTCCGATAAGCTAGGCATAGCTGAGCCTCCTACCGAGCTGAGGGACATGGCCGCTCCACCGGCTGCGCCACGCCCTCGGCCACGACCACGGCCACGTCCACATCCTCTACCAGTTGACATTCTAAAGAAAAATGGAAGTAAAATCATAAGCATAGCTCGAATCAATCCCATCTAGAATATGGACTTCTCATGTCCCATAATCGAATGATAATGAGTGAATAAAGAGGGTAAATAAGATAGGGAACTTACGAGTACCGGTCGTACGAGATGACGGCAGCGCGATGATACTGTGTTCTCGGAATAATACATTTAGACCCAGCAATCCGACAGCCTAGGTATCCATAAACCTAAGCTCCGATACCAAATTCTGTAACACCCCCGAGATATTCGGAGAATATCACAGCGCCGTGAATTCCCGACCTGGGACCCACTAGGCTTATCTTACTCACAACGTACTAAATTTGACAAAATCCACTTGGGAATCAATAAATTCGATACGAACAAGGAAGTTCAACCACGGACAAACAATACCATAAAGAAATACAAGGAGTTGTACGACAATGGAAAAGGACTTTCCTAAAGTACTCGAGTACCATTTATTATTATAAGGATAAAATGGACTGAAGAGAACAACGACCAAACAAAATGGAACACAACTAGCCACCGTATCACGCCTCGCCATCCTCATCGTATCGTCCCGGTGCTCGCTCGTATGGATCCTTAGGACCTGAAAAACACAAAAGTAATTTTCCCCAAACGAAAGGGGTTAGGGCAAGTATTACAAGTGAAATGTCAAGTCTTATACATAAAAGCATATGCACCAATTCAAAGCCATGATAATGATTTTCCGTAAAATACAATTATCCAAACATATTTAGAAATGATGATATCTCTTGATTAACCGTGGACTCGACAATGCGCGAATCCCTCCTCGACCCCGTCGGATTATCTCGGAGTGGCTAAACCAAATGTTCACGGAACCGACATAAGCGGAACCCTCCTCGACCCCGTCGGGTCCTATCGGAGTGAACGAAAGCAACTCTCACAATCACATGCATTACTTTTCAACACAACAAAGATGATGTCCACACAATAATAAATCAACAATTCATCACGAATTTGAATTAATCAACAAGGTTAAATCAACCATTTCAAGATTATGATAATCATTCCATAATTCATCATAATTCCTTACTAAAATGGTGAAAATCTCCCCAAGAAACACAACGAACAACACCACTCATATCAATACTATGTTAATCATATAACAATCTTAACACATTTAAGAACATAACTTTCACAAGAATCACTTGCCTGGAATCGAGAGAAAAGGGTACGAACGACAAGGTACCAAGATTGAAGGATTCGACAACTCCAAACCTAGACAAGTTTGTAATTCAATTATCAAAACCACATCGGTATGAAAATAAGTTGGAATCACTCGAATTTACTACCCCGATACATGTGTTCCGGGAATAATTCTCTTAGATAGTGAATCGCAAGTCAAATATCCCAAATACTCAAGAACTCCGGAAATATACCAATAAATCCGTAGGAAAACATGTATCCAAGGTAGATAACTCGTAATCGATATACTCTAACATAACAACAAGCTGGATCGAAGAGATAGGATGGAAAATTCGCAAATCCCGAAAATCTAGGGTTGTGAGAAATTTACCTTGATTTGGAGCGGTGGAGAGGATTAAACGTTGATAAATCCGAACTAGTCACTCAAAGATGTTGCTAGATAATTTCAACTCGAAGAACTCCTCACAAATCGCCCGAAATCGCCCGAAATCGTTCAAGGAGGTGAAGGAAGGAAGAAATGACGATTTGGGAACGGAAGTGTCCTATTTATACTAAATAGGAACTAGCGTGCGCTAGTCATGAAAAATAGCACGCGCTATCGGACTCACCAGGCAGTCCAGTAGCCTCTGCCAGCTTCGTTAGCGTACGCTAACACCTGCTAATAGCGTGCGCTAGAGACTTCAAATAGCGTGCGCTAATTCTTTCTAATAGCGTGCGCTACCTGGTAGTCAGTGCCCAGTCCAGAACCTACTGTCCCCAGCTCTGCTCTCTTTAGCGCACGTTACCCTAGTAACGTAGCGTGCGCTAACACTAAAATCTAGCGTACGCTACCAGTCACACCTAGCGTACGCTAGGAATTCCCTTTTTCAGTCCAGTAGCTACTGGACTGTCTGCCTCCAATACATTTGTAGCGTGCGCTAATTATAATGGATAGCGTGCGCTACCCTCACTAAATTAGCGTGCGCTACAAGGTGTGCGTAGCGTGTGCTACCCTTTACACGAAGGTAGTATAATCGCATCAAGGATCTGAAAACAGCGACGATCCGAACAAGAAAAGGGGGTAAATCCAATTGACAAGAGTTCCAAGATTAATATAAGCTTGCTAAACACTTACACGAGTGTAAAAATTACAAAGCACAAGAGTAGAAGATTTACAAAAAGTATGGGTATTACACATATGAGCCGCGGCTCAGGGACCGGGTGTGCCACGGCTCAGTAAGGTCGTGCCGCAGCACAGAGTACAGTTCGTTTGGCCTTTTTGTGTCAACTTGTGTGTGCCGCGGCTCACTATCCTTGTGCCGCGGCCCATTTCTGAATTCTTGCCCTGGGGTATTTCTGCACATAATTTTCAGAGGCAAACCCCAAGAACGTGAGAGATAAGCATATCCAAGAAAATATGACGAAAAAATAGACTCCTAAAATGAAAGAAAACACTGAAAAATAAAAATCTACAACTAATACTCGGGTTGCCTCCCGAGAAGCGGTAAGTTTATAGTCTTCAGCCGGACCTTTTGAAAATCAATATGCTTTTCGCAAACACCATTTGAACTCCGCCCCGTCCATCGAACCGTTAATATGTGTTTTAAATTTTTGACCATTGGTCTTTAACAATTCGACTTTCGGTTTGGACACCTAATGTTCTTTGCGAAAAGATTTTAACAAAAACAACTTTCCAAAACACCCATATTGCACATGACTTGGCACCCGTTTCACTTCCGGCTTATTCTCCTTTTTCTGAACGAACTTATGACAGCATTACAATTTTTCGTTGGTGTATGAACGGTTGATGAAGACGACATGTCCAAATGCCTAAGATATGCAACTCGTTCTACATTTTTCTTTGACGTCGGAGTAACTAAAACAGATTCTGAACATTTCGACCGACAACTCTCCCGGTGTGTGTCTTTCTCAAAGATATCAATTTGTGAACACTTCTGGTCCTTGCTTGGACACGGGAGAGATCGAAACACTTTGAACGTGACTTGCTCATCTTCAACCCGAAGTATTAATTTACCCTCCTGAACATCGATAAGGGTCCTTCCGGTGGCTAAAAATGGTCTACCCAAGATAATCGGAATCTCATGGTCTTCTTCCGTATCAAGTACAATGAAATCAGCAGGGAAAATGAATTTATCGACCTTGACCAAGACATCTTCTATTACCCCTCTCGGGCACTTGATTGATCTATCGGCTAGTTGTAAAGAGACCGTAGTAGGTTTTGCTTCCCAATTCCTAGCTTCTTGAAAATAGAAAGAGGCATGAGATTAACGCTAGCGCCGAGATCACATAATGCTCTATCAAAAGACAAGTTCCCAATAGTGCATGGTAGAGTGAAGCTTCCTGGGTCCTTCAATTTAGGCGGGAGCTTTCTCTGCAAAATTGCGCTGCACTCTTCAGTCAGTGCCACCGTTTCATATTCCTCGAGCTTCCTTTTCTTAGATAAGATTTCCTTCATAAACTTCACATAGCTCCACATTTGTTCTAAGGCGTCGGCAAATGGAATGTTGATATGTAGTTTCTTGAAGACGTCAAGAAACTTGGAGAATTGTTTGTCCAATTTTTGTTTTTGTAAACGCTGTGGAAACGGGACGGGCGGAACATAGGCTGTCGGATTATCTGGAAATAATTTTGAGGGTCTTGAAATTTGTGATTCCTCAGTCACCGCATTTTTATTCTCCTCATCTTCATTTCTCTTTTTGTTCTGCCTGGGCTGCTCACACACTTCCTTCCCGCTTCTCAAACTAATGGCATTGATACTCTCTCTGGGGTTCGTCTCAGTTGTACTTGGCAAGGTACCCTCAGGGCGAGCTGTTAACACATTAGCTATTTGGCCCAATTGGACTTCCAAGTTGCGAATAGAAGCGGGATGGTTTTGCAAGGTTGCTTCCGTACGGGTCATGAACTGACTCCTATTTGCTGTTAATTTCGCCATTGCCTCTTCTAGAGAGATTTTTGGAGCAGGATGAGGTTGTTGTTGGTGTTGAGGAAACTGAGGTTGGGTAAAGTTTTGTCCGTTCTTCCATGAAAAGTTAGGGTGATTTTGCCACCCCGGATTGTATGTGTTGGAATACGGATTATTCTGTCGATTCCCGTTCCCCACAAACTGGGCTTGTTCCATCGGATGTTGCGAAAGGATTTCCAACTTGGCACTCTGCGCTAGGATGAGACCCATTACACCAATTACATGATTCAGTGGTAACGGGGGAAGGAGCATGTGAAAAAGCTTGAAGTTGCTGAGTCAAGGCGGCAACTTGGGTCGATAGCGTAGATATTGGATCATTACCGGAGATTTCCATCACTCGTTTCGGGTTCACTCGTTCGGAAGGCCACTGATAAGCATTTGCAGCCATCGCCTCCAATAGAGAGTGGGCTTCGGCCATCGTTTTTCCCATCAACGCTCCTCCAGCGGCTGCATCAACAAGAGTGCGTGTATAAGCACTCAATCCGTTGTAAAATATCTGAATTGGCAACCAATCCGGTAGACCATGGTGTGGGCATCTCCTTAGAAAATCCTTGTATCGATCCCAAGATTCATGAAGCGACTCCATATCAAATTGCCCGAAAGTAGTAATCTCGTTCCTTAATCTCGCGTTCTTCGATGGTGGAAAGAACTTAGCCAGAAAGGCTTGTGCTAATTCTGCCCAAGTCGTGATAGAGCCCGACGGTAATGAATTCAACCAAAATTTGGCTTTATCCCTCAAAGAGAAAGGGAAAAGCCGCAGACGAATAGCATCATCGGTAACACCGTTATTCTTGAAGGTGTCACATATCTCGAGGAATGAAGCGATATGCGCGTTGGGGTCATCGTTTGCCAGTCAACAAAATTGGCTTGCTTGCACCATCTGAATAATAACCAGTTTAATTTTGAAGTTGTTCGCTTGGATGGTTGGACGCCGAATCCCCGAAAAGTTTGCATTGATTTGTGGCATAGCATAATCACGGAGTGCCAATGCCGGTTGAGCTTGCTACATAAAATTATCTCCTCCATGATTTTCGGTATTATCGGCCATGGTGTCTTGTGTCGGTAGCTCCCACTTTTCCTTCTTGCTTTTCCGAAGAGTGCGCTCGAGTTCAGTATCCAAAGGTAATAGGCCTCCGTTACCGAATTTTCTCATGCACTAACCAGAAATTCCTGAAAGGAAAACAAACAATAAAAATTAAACAAAAATAAAATAATGTTCAAATTAAGACTAGAAATACTGAAATCGATATTAGTAAAATAATCAGTCCCCGGCAACGGTGCCAAAAACTTGTTGCGAAATTCGGTGAACGCAAGTGCACGTTGTCGTAAACAAGTAATAAAGAGATGAGTAAGATATCGTTCCCACGAGGACTGACTTACTAACTACCAATTTATGAGTATTCTAATTTTATCTGAACGATTGAAATTGGAGGTGCAAGAATAATTAAAGAAAATTAATGAAAGAATAAATAATGAAAACGATTGTTCGAAGAAAGAAAATCAAATAAGGAATTAATCTAGGATTGTGAATCCACCTCGGTTTATCCGAATTACTCTTGATTATATGAATTTAATGAATTCCCCATTTATTGAAGGCGAAGATTGCTAAAATACTCTACTGCTTCTCCCGAGGTCAATAGAATTTTCTAAGGCGAATAACACACTCTATTCCTAGGTGAATTAATTCGACAATAGGCAAAAAGTACGAAATCTCCAGAAAGGCCACATAATTCCTATGAGTATATTCCTATCTCACAAGATAAAACGGTTCTCACCAATTTTTCCTACCAACTCTCCTCTCCCGATTCGAGTTGCATAATCAAAACAATTCAATTATAGGCCACACAATTGAAAGCATTAAGAATAATTGGGGAAAACTCAATAAGAAAGGGAAATTATATTTTAATAAATCATAATCAAAAGTTAATTCGTCAAAACCTCAGTTTCATCAAAATCCTAGAATAGGGTTCTAGCCTGACATGCTAGAAAATAAAAATACACAAAGAATTAAAAAAGCATAGAAATCAAACACAGACAACGAACTTGGATTCCTCCGTTCTCTAGCTTCCGCTCTCTGCTCCTTGGTGTTTTCTGCTTCTTCTCGATGATCTGCGATGATTCCTCGATTCCTCGATGATTCCTCGATTCCTCGATGATCCCACTTTTCAGACCTTAAATCCCTATTTATAACTATCATTAGCCTCCAAAACGCGTCCGGGTATTGGGTCGAAAACAGGCTCCAAAAATGGCCCAGAAACGCTGCAAATTCAGCATAACCGCCCCGTGGGCCGCGGCTCAGTAAGTGTGTGCCGCGGCCCTTAACGCTCAGCGCCTATACCTGGGCGCAACATTTTCTTCCTGGGCCGTGGCTCAGCATCCTTGTGCCGCGGCCCCCGGTACAGTTGGTTCGGTGCCTTGTTGTGTCGTGCGTGTGCCGCGGCTCGCTTTCTTTGTGTCGCGGCTCATGACCAGAAATCGCCGTTTTCGCCTGTTTTTCGTCGTTTAGGCTTCCGGACTCCAATTTCCTGCAAAACATATAAGAATAGTGCATTAAAAGCTCATTTATGAAGATTTAAACTTTAAATGGATATAAAATAATGATAAACAAGCGCATAAAAATACGCCTAACACATATCATGAGGTAGAGTTTACCATTGAATTAGAGCCATGTACGTCCCTGCTTTCAAAAGCACCGCATCGCATGGCTCCAACCGAGATGCAGGAGTTGAAGAGTCACCTCGAGGATTTGACTTAGAAGGGTTATATTCGACCTAGCGCGTCCCCTAGGGGAGAACCTGTGTTATTTATACGAAAGAAGGACAGATCCCAGCATTTATGTATTGACTACCGTGAGTTGAATAGTCTAACAATCAAGAACAAATATCCGTTGCCTCGTATTGATGATTTGTTGGATCAACTCCAAGGCGCCGATGTGTTTTACAAGATCAACTTAAGATCTATTTATCGTCAGTTGAGGATTCGAGAGTCTGATATTTCGAAGACAGCTTTTCGTACTTTCTATGGGCATTATGAGTTCGTGGTGATGCCGTCTGTACTGACTAACGCACCGGCATTGTTTCTGGAATTGATGAATCGAGTTTTCATTGATTATCTGGATCGTTTTGAGGTCATTTTCACATATGACATTTTGATTTACTCATGTGACTGTGAAGAGCACGAGTATCATCTCTGTCAGGTTCTCGGTGCGCTGAGGCGAGAACAACTCTATGGAAAATTTTCCAAATGCTAGTTCTGGATGCTTGAGGTTACTTTTCTTGGGAATGTGATATCGGGTGATGGGGTTAGTGTGGACTCACAGAAGACATAGGCTATTGGGGATTGGATACCTCCGAAGAATGTGAAGTAAGTTTGTAGTTTCCTTGGTTTAACAGGTTATTACAGATGATTTGTGGAAGGCTTTTCCGAGATTGCTCAACTGCTGACTAATCTGTTGAGGAAAGAAAAGAAGTATACATGGTCAGAGACATGTCAACAAATCTTTGACAAACTTAGGATTCGATTAATTTCGGCACCAGTCTTGGTCCTACCACAGGGGGCCGAAGGATTCGTGGTATATAGTGACG
Source organism: Orobanche coerulescens (assembly GCA_033398695.1). Lineage (NCBI taxonomy): Eukaryota > Viridiplantae > Streptophyta > Magnoliopsida > Lamiales > Orobanchaceae > Orobanche > Orobanche coerulescens. The sequence goes on along the minus strand of CM065804.1, from coordinate 92,060,310 downwards.
CATCAAGATAGGGACTTGGATGTGTGTTGATGCATAATGGGAAGTGATTGCCTATGCATCACGACAATTGCGACCTTATGAGGTCAACTACCCGACCCACGACTTGGAGCTAGCAGCCTAGTGTTTTCTTTGAAGATTTGGTGCCACTACTTGTATGGAGTCACCTGTCAGATTTTTACTGATCACAAAAGTCTGAAATATATTTTTGCTCAGAAGGAGTTGAACATGAGACAAAGGAGGTGGCTAGATCTGATTAAGGATGATGACATTGAGATCCTATACCATCTAGGAAAGGCAAATGTGGTTGTAGATGCCCTGAGTCGCAAGTCAGTGCGGGAGAAAATGCTTGCTCGCTTGACAGCTCAAAGAGAATTATAGTTAGAACTGGCGAGGCTAGAGATTGAGTCCTGGTTACAACGTGTTCAGGGACAACTTTGCATACTTGAGATTTCATCATCCCTTGATGATATAAACAGATCAAAGCAGGTGATGGACCCGTTTTTATCTCGGATTCGGAATGAAGTAACTCAGGGGAAAGCCCCTGGATTTTTGATCCACGAGGATGGACTGATGCGTTTCAAGAATCAAGTATGTGTAGCGGCAGATGAAGAGTGGAGAAGCTGTATTATAAGAGAGGCTCATGCTACCCCATACTCCATTTACCCGGGGTCTACCAAGATCTATAAAGATTTGAATCAATGTTATTGGTGGGGTAATATGAAACGAGAAGTTGCAGAATTCGTTTCGAGATGTTTGACCTGTAAGCAAGTTAAGATTGAGCCTCAACGACCATCAGGTACGCTGAAAAGACTCCCGATTCCCGAATAGAAATGGGAGGACATATCAGTGGACTTTATCACTAACTTGCCGATGAGTCGCCGAGGTAAGAGTATATTTGGGTGATTGTGGAACGTATGACCAAATCAACCCACTTCTTAGAGATTAAGGACATGTGGGGTCCCGAGAGGTTGGCCCAGCTATTCATTATAGAGATTTTAAGGTCACATGGACTCCCAAAAGTTTTGTATCAAATTCTGACAGATGGTTCGTGTCACATTTCTGGAAGACAGTTCATCGTGCAATGGGTACGCATTTAAACTTTAGTACGGAATTTCATCCTCAGACCGATGGCCCATATGAGAGGAATATCCAAACTCTGGAGGATATGTTGAGGGCATGTTCTCTCAACTGGAAGAATGATTGGGAAGCCCAACTACTTTCGGTGGAGTTCACCTACAATAATCATTGCCATTCTTCGATTAAGATGGCACCTTATGAGGCATTGTATGGCCGTCGTTGTAGGCCTTCTTTGTGTTGGGATGACTTGTCTGAATATCTGGGTACGGAGCCAGATATGTTGTTAGCAGCTCGCAAGAAGATCGCTATGATTAAGAGTTATTTGTTAACAGCTCAAAGCCGGCAGTAGTCTTATGCAGACAACCGTCGACGACCACTTGAGTTCGAGGTTGGTGACCATGTACTAGTGAAAGTGTCTCCTACTCGAGGTGTTTTTCATTTTGGGAAGAGAGGCAAGCTGAGTCCGAGGTATATTGGACCGTTCGAGATTTTGGAACGTGTAGGCGATCTAGCCTATCGTTTGGCATTGCCACCGGCTTTAATTCGGATTCACAACGTGTTTCATATTTCCCAGTTGAGGAAGTATATTGTTGATCCGAGCCATATACTTCAGTTCGAAGAGATTGAGATCTCCGATGATCATTCGTACGAGGAACGTAATATCCGACTGTAATTTTTCATCTTTACTATTGTATTACTCGAATGATTCGGGTATCATCGTATCAAGTTTGCATTTAGTTTAATGATTATGATGTTGAGATATACTAGAATCGAATTAATTTTAAATTTTTCATTCGCACTATGTTTGATTTTTAGATTTTGTATGGAGAATTGCATTTTTGACTCTGTCTTTGGTGTTTAACGCATGCTATCATTGTAGCTTAGTGTATGCTATGCGTGTTCTTTTACGTACGTTAAGTGATATGTGTTACTTACGTAGTATGGGAAATCAGATTGCATCTCGACTTTCGGCGTGTAGGGCCATGCATGACCAGGATTTTTGGCTTGATTGCGACAGCCAAGTCAACAGGCATTACATACGTAATGGTTAGGTTGTAGCATACGTAATGCAGGTAAGGTTACGTTCGTCATTTTTGACAATGTACGTAAGGGTGTGTGGGTTTGAGGCAGTAGTTTCTGGAGGATCGTTACGTACGTAACACTCATGTGTTAGCGTACGTAAACCTTTTTAATGTACGTTAACCTTCTCGGTACATATGTTATGTAAAATGCAGATTTTATAAAGACATGTCTTGCCTTTCATTTTGCACGAACCAAACTCAAGTATCCTCCCTAGAAATTGTACCTCTGCCTTCCCAAGTCGATTTTATCCCCTTCAATCTTGTCTTGGAACTTCATAACCTGGCTTAGAGCTTAGTGATTGAAGGGTTGGAGAGTGTTCTTGAAGTCTTTGGAGTTGTTCTTCAATTTCAAGAGGTTGGTTGTCTAACTTGTGTTAATTTCGTATTGTTGATGATGCTAGTGATTATTATTTCATATACTGATAAATTAATCTAGTATAACATGTCAATTATGAAGATTATGAACAATTAGTGAAGAACATGATGATGTTATTATCTATTACTTCTTGAATTGATGAAATGTTGAAGGATAACTTGGTTATTATTGATTCTTAGGAAGATGTGATAAGAACCTGATGATTAGAAGCTATAATTAAGCATGCTCTTAATGCTTAGACATTTTTAGATGATATAACCATGTTTTGGGAAGGTTTAGCTAATTCAATGAAAAATGATAATGAGTTATGGGATAACCCTTATGATTTTGTTATACTCAAGATAAACTTGATGAATTGATGAAAGTGTGATTATCTAGAACATCATAATCAAATGTAGATATTGGTCTTAAGAGGATCATAACTTTATAAGATGCTATTAACATAATGAGATGAATAATTGGAGTTGTTCTTGATAAATTCTTATTCAACATAATAACAATAATATTAAAGAATATCTTAAGTATGATAATTCGATCATGGAAGTGATTTGAAGATATTGAAGTATATTAATTATTACTTTAATGCCTAATGGGCTAGTTTGGATTATTTGGGTAGAATTACGGGTGCTTCCTATGAATTCGATATCGATATTGTATGAATGTGTTGTTGAATGAGTTACATTTCATTCAAGGTTGATTGTTCAAGTGAGTGTTGTTAGTCGGGAAAACCTTCCATTCGTTTGTCCAAAGAAGGACTATTTCGTCTATGGAATTGAGGCAAGTTATCTTACTTGGCTATAATGATGATTAAATTCTTATGAACGTTATACGTTTCATGTATATGTAATGCTTTATGAATTTGTGATTCATAATGTGGAATTATTCTTGATCGTGTTTACCATTTCGTTGTGGGATTGATTCCCAAGTTCACTACCTTTGTATCGTTGGTCTTGTTGATCATTATTGTCACTTCGGTGGGTCCCTTGATTCTCGATTGGATGTGTGATTTATTGAGTTTTGTTGTCATGTTGCATCATGTCATATTTGGAGTCATATCTGCATGCCGATTAGTTATGTGTAGGATTTTTAGCCAGGCACATATGATCATACATCGATGTTTCCATATTAGACTGTGCACAAGAGACGTAGTTCGTGAGGCTAATTAGGTACATTGTCCCACGTATATCCTGGATTATGTATACGATGTGGACATGTGCATGGATACATTTCCGGATCAGGCATACTGTGATGTCCATCTTGAGCCTTATTGATTGGTCGTTCATATTCCATGTAAGATTGGGTAGGTCCGACGGTTTCGAATGGTTATTCATATGCTGGATGGGTATGTTCAATAGTCGGTTTGTTTCCTTGAGATCCAGTATATGTGAATTGTATAATGTCTTGAGAATTATTATCATGTATATTTGATCCTGTGGTTTGGGCGAAATACTTGTGTTGTATTTTAGGTCGAGGCAAGGCTAAAGAACGGGAAGAGCACGGTGACGGCGAAGGATCTGAACGATACCATTTCGGGGGAGCCAAGTCTTTTATGTTCAGTTACGCTTTAATCGTGTAATTATAACTTTTCCGTTTTATTTAGATTCTTGTCGGTTGTATTATTATTTTGAGTATATTCCATCTTCATATGGTTTATACTGGTATTGGATCCTGTGTATTGTGAGTTTATATGTTATATGATCCATAAACTCCTAATCGGAGTAATAATTATTACCTTGTGGTTCGGTACCACAATTATTATATGATTCTTTTGTGTTTTGGTATCGCCTAGGGTGTACCAGTGTGGGGTCCAAGATATTGTAATACCCATCTTAATTGGGGTGTTACACATATAGCTGTTGTTCGATCTTGTCACACCAGTCTTACCGTTGAGTTTACTTAGCCCTGTGTGGACTAAGCCTTGTTATATCTGACCTGTGTGGGACTAATAGTGCCAAGTATGAATCTTCAATCTGTGTGAGGAGAAGCGAGTCGAAGAAGCCAAATCCAATTGTGTGTACGGCCCAAGCTACTGTTGGCTGTATCAATCTATGTGAACGATACATCGACGTGTTTAGTTAAAGTCACATAGTTGTGTACGCCGTGATTGTAATAAACAATTTACTCCTGTGTGGAGGAACAGCGGACGTAGAATGGTTTACCTCGAACCACTTTAATCAGTTTGTCTTTACTTAATGTCTTCACTGTTTTCTATCTGATTTTGTGATTTTAGTATATATATCGTAAAAACCATGTACGCATCAAGCTAACAGCAGATTATTCAGTTGATGTATCTACATCAACCTAACCTTAAACTTCCACTACGCAAAGAAACTTCGAAAAAGATACAGCTTATCCAACCCTCCCCCTTGAGTGTAACACCCCGAGATATTCAGGATTATTACAGCACCGTAAATCCTTTATATAAGGATTTGCTAGGCTAAGAATTTAAAACAACATTAATAAATACCAACAGTGAAATTTATTATCACATATCGAGTTTCAAAAGAACGAAAAGACATATAACGAACAGTAAACATCAATACAATACCATCCAAACAACACAAAGAAACGGCGCACTCAAGTACTTATTAAAAAAAATAAACACAACACAACCGAAAGGACTGTCCGGACCGTTAACATCACACTACACCCTCGTCATCATGTAGCTCCTCTGGTTGTTTTCCAGCTCTCCTGGACCCTGAACATTAAATAAATGTCCACCCCTGAAGGGGTTAGCAAAACGATGCTAGTACAATTACGATAATTATTCAACAATATTTTATTCAACATTTCATGAAGGATAACAACAGCAATATCAACAATGACAACAACAACAAGCCGCTTCTATGAGAAGACTAACAATGCATGACATAACATGTCAACCTCAACATACTCATGGTAATCCAACGATCCAACGCGCACAGCATAGATCCCCACGATGATCCCGTCGGACCAACACATGGTGGAAAACCATCCAACGATCCAGCGCACACAGCATATATCCTAAGATGATCCCATCGGACCAACAGTGGTGGACAAACAACTACAACACATATGCATCGCAACATAAATGACATTAACACGAATAAACATAATAAAAGTACTTGGCTTAGAAAGACGATATGTATTCAATACTTCCTAGGAATGTTCGCACACTCGAAGGACGTTTCTCCGATAATCCTTGCGCAACACCTGAACCTTACATGTTAACACCAAAATCACTATTGATTCGGATAATCAATTTACAACCTATCTTACCACCTTCTAGTACAAAACATGAACATGATTACGTGAGTTCCTTCCATACATTTCCAATTTGGTTGTTCAATCAAAACATGATCGTGACAACGTATCCCCGATACATCATACAAAGGAATGCATTCATTCGGGTTCTAAGTTCAATTCAAAGTTTGCTAACAACTCCAATCCTCAATAAAATCGTCCTACAAGAGTGCTACGTTTCGATATAATCATCACCAAAGATAATAATTCATTCTAACAATCGATACTAGAAGGTTATCTAATCAAAATCAATCCCCAAAGTTCATCCTCTTTAAATCATCTATCATAGGTGATAACCTTAACAAGTCATTAATATAAGAACAGTTTCAAAATCATCACCAAAGGTATGTTACAATCTCAGAAAACTTCAGCCTAATGTTCAACATAATCAAGGCTCAACTTATACATGTCTTAATCAAGGTATACCTTATGTTTAATAATATCAATCTTCCTACAATCGTGGTGATCAGTAATTATGTCATCAATGGAGTCTAATAATCTCTGAAATACGTTCGTAATCATCCTAGAAATATGAACTCGAAGCTGGAGCAACGTTAACATACCTTATACGGAGGAAAACAACGAAATAATCGATAAAACTCACCACTAGAAGCTTGAACACCTATCTAAGGTGTCTATGATCTTCAAAACCAAGTTGAGAGGCTGATATAAGGAGTTTATAGGGTTGGGGAAGCTCTCAGAGTTGCAGATCTCGGACAATGAGTGGAGGGAAATGAAAGAAGGTGGTTGCCTATATATAGAATTCCGAACTTAACGTACGTTAGCCACAACACCTTATGTACGCTAACATCTTAACATACGCTAGAAAAAAATCATTACGTATGTTATCGCCCATTAGTGTCTCACTGCCTCATTTCTGTCCTCCTTAATGTACGCTAGGAACAACACATTATGTATGCTATCGATCCGATAGCATCTTCATCAGGCTTCACACGCGGAACACACTTTATATGCTTTGACCTTCTCTTGCGTATGCTACGTTTCCCACATAACGTACGCTATCTATGGTTATTAGTGTAACTATGTACATTAGTTAACGTACGTTAATATCATGTAGACGCATGCATGAATTAACAAACACTACATAATACGATCATGAATACTGGAATACGGATATGGGAAAAATGATACTTCGATTAATTATACGACGTAATCAAGTACCACAAGGTTCAAATATAGATGAAAATATACAATATTTATCCGGGTATTACATACTCCCTCTCTAGAAAGAAGTTTCGTCCCGAAACTTAAGATAGAAATAATTCTGGGTATCTAGCATTCATACTGTATTAAGTCTCCCAGGTTTCTTCTTCGACTCCATGTTCTGACCACTGAACTTTAACCAAGGAGATTGGTTTATTTCTCAATTGCTTTATTCGACTCTCAGGTATCTTGATTGGTTTCTCCTCAAACATGCCATCATAAGCTACTTCGATCTCGCTAAAGTCGATGACGTGAGTGGGATATGATATGTACTTCCGTAACTGTGATACATGAAACACATAATGAACATGACTCAACGATGGATGTAAGGTCAATCTGTATGCCAATTCTCCAACTCTTTCGAGAATCTCAAATGGCCCGATATATCTCAGGCTCATCTTTCTCTTCCTTCCGAAATGAAAAATTCCCCGAGTAGGAGAAACTTTTAGGAGTACGTGGTCCCCAACTTCAAATTCTAATGGGCGACGATGCACATCTGCGTAATACTTTTGTCGACTTTGGGCGGTCAACAATCTTTCACGGATTATGGATATCTTCTCCTGAGTCTGTATTATAAATTCTAGTTCCGTCCCAATTAAGTCAGATGAATAATCCCAGCATAGTTGTGATATAAATATTCTCCCGTTCAATGCTTCTAAAGGTGCCATCTTAATAGAAGCATGCCAACTATTATTGTAGGTGAACTCAATCAATGGCAGATGAGTTTCCCAATTTGTCGACCAATCTAAGGCACAAGCTCTCAACACGTCTTCTAATGTTTGAATAGTTCTCTAGGATTGTCTATCGGTTTTGAGGATGGTAAGCCGTGCTAAATCTCAACTCGGTTCCCAAAGCCTTATGAACTGCTTTCCAAAAATGCGACACGAAGCGACCATCCCGCTCTGAAATAATGGTCTTCGGTTTTCTATGCAATCGGACTATTTCTGCAATAAATACTCGTGCCAATCTCTCTGGTCCATAAGTATATTTGGTACCCAGAAAATGTGCCATCTTGGTTAAATGATCTGCTATCACCCAGATCATATTCATTCCAGTCTTGGCCTTCGGCATATTGGTGATAAAGTCCATCGATATATCTTCCCACTTCCATTCAGGGATTGGAAGTGGCTTCAACATCCCATCAGGTCGCTGATGTTCGATTTTAACCTGTTGACAAGTCAAACACTTCGAGATATATTCCGCCACATCTTTCTTCATGTTACCCCCACCAAAAATTCTGCTTCAAATATGTATACATCTTACTGGTGCCCATGTGAATTGAATAAGGTGTACTATGAGCTTCTTTCATGATTGTTTGCTTGAGAACATCATTATCCGGGACACAAAGTCGACTTTGAAATCTCAAAACTCCGTCTTCATGGATTACAAAGCTTGGGGCCTTTCCCTTGCTCACTTCATCATGTAGCCGAATCATCAGAGGGTCCTCTAATTACTGAGATTTAATTTCATCGGCCAATGATGAAGTTAATTCCATCACACATAGTTTCCCTTGACCTCCTTGTTACCACACTTCAATTTCTCCACGAATCAACTCTTGTTGAATGCTGGACTGGGATGTGAGTGTCTCCAGCATTCTAATAGAAATAGGTTTGCAGCTCAGTGCATCTGCTACCACGTTCGCTTAGCCTATATGATAAAGAGTTTCTAAATCATAGTCTTCAATCAATTCCAGCCATCTCCTTTGTTGCATGTTTAATTCCTTCTGACTAAAAATGTATTTAAGACTCTTATGATCTGTCAAGATCTGACAATGAGTATTGTCGCCATATCTTTAGTGCGAAGACAACAGCTGCTAATTTCGAATCATTTGTTGGGTAATTAACTTCATAGGGTTTTAACTGCCATGAGGCATAGGCGATTACCCTATCATTCTGCATTAGCACACAGCCTAGTCCCTGATTAGAAGCATCACTGTAAACCATGAACCCTCCAGTTCCCAATGGTAGTGGATAGATTGGGGCTGTCGTCAACCTCTTCTTGAGTTTGTCAAAACTGGGTTGACACTTCTCGTCTCATTCGAACCTTTGGGTTTTCTACCATAATTGAGTAAGTGGGCGGGTGATTTTAGAAAACCCTTCAACGAATCGACGATGGTACCCAGCAAGTCCTCAGAAACTTCTGACCTCTTTCACATTCTTAGGAGACTCCCACTGTGTGATTGCCTCGACTTTTAGTGGATCTACTCGGACTCCTTCTGCTGATACTACATGACCAAGGAACATTACTTCCTTCAACCAGAATTCACATTTAGAAAGCTTGGCATACAACTGTTCATTTTTCAAAAGGTTTAACACAAGCCACAGATGTTCTGCATGCTCGTTTGGACTCTTAGGGTAGAGGAAAATGTCATCTATAAAGACAACTATAAATTTATCTAGGTACACTATGAATACTCGATTCATCAATTTCATAAACACGGCAGGCGCATTAGTGAGACCAAATGTAATACCCGAGATTCTCATTTTTGGTAACTTTGAATTCATTGTCATTTGTGCCGGTTATTTTGTTCCATTGATGATTAATTAGATTTCTCCCTACGTTGTGTACGGTATGATGTACCGTGTTGCGTTGAATTTTCGGGATTGTACTGCTGCCTTTGTAGTAGGCGTAGCGCATGCTATTGGTGGTAGTGTAACGCACGCTAATACTTGGCGATAGCGCACGTTATTGTGGCAGGTAGCTCACGCTAACTGGATAGGCTGAGACAGTCCAGAGGCTACTGCATTCGACTAGGGAGTTTGGCAACACACGCTATGTGGCTCTATAGCGTGCACTAAGGTTCGGCAGTCAGCGCACGCTACGGGAATTGTAGCGCACCTTAACTGGTAGTTACGGGGAAGTCCAAAAGCTACTGGACTGAAACTAGGACTCGTTAGCGCATGCTAATATTCATGATTAGCACACATGAACTGTGCTTTTTGGGAAGATGTTGACTCGATAGCGTATGCTAATCTGGGGTGATTAGCGCACGTTAAGCTATCCATTATATAAACTGGACAGCAGGTCATTTTTCCCATTTTCTCACATCTTCATCTTCTCTCCGCGGGTGTGAGTCAAGGGCGACTACAATTCGTGACCTTGGCCGATTTTATTTTATTTAAAGGTATTTTGGAGTATCCTAGGTGATTATAACATTATCTAATCTATTGTTCTTCGTCGGATCAAGGTATTTTTCTTGATTTCCCTAGAGTTGACTTTTTGGAGATTTGTTCTTGATTTCATATTCAATCCGATTTTGATGAATCGATTGGTGTTAAATGATGTTGTTAGCATGTTATATGAATTTTATATCCATATCTTCGATTTGTTCGACCCGATTGGAGATTTTAGTGTTCTTGAGGAACCGTGAACATTTAACGTTCGATTAAATGTTCATGTGAGTTTTCCTTCGTATGTTTGGGGCGATCTACGTTGTTATTGGTCTTGATCCTCATTGTGATCGTGTTTTCGTTATGTCTTGTGAACATTGTAGGTGTTCGAGGTTTTCCGGTCGAGCTGCGTTCGTCGGAGTTTTCGGTATCATTTATCGAGGCAAGTATCTTGCCCATACATTTCATGTTTCATAGATGTAATAATTGATAATCGACTATGTGTGTTTAGTTGGAGTATTCATAACGAACTTTCAAGAGGATTGATACAATCCCATTAACGGCTTTCTTCGAAAACGCCTGAGTGCTTTGCAATAAACGAGTTCCACGGATATGTGTATTGTGGTTGGGAATTGGAATATATTGCCTTCGTGCTACGTGATTATAAATGCCCTTTTCCCCTGTTAAGGGTTGTATGCTTGAATGTGTACTCATTTGATGAGTGCGCATATGTTGTGTTGTATTGCTTGTCGACTACCTTGTGAGGAGGTGAAACTATTCGGTATTGTTGAGGATTATATCTCCTCGTGGTTGCGATCATATCCATATATTCACTCTGGGAGTGTCTGACGGGGCCGCAGAGGGTTCCGTTGCCGTTGGTACGGTTCCATGAATATATTTGGATTAACCACTCTGGGAGGGTCCGACAGGGCCTCAGAGAGTTCCGTTGCCTCTGGTGTGGTTCCATGGTTAATCACGCATATAATGGAATGTGACGTACAATGAGACTTGGTTACTCCGGAATACTTGTCTTGAATCTGATTAATTATATATATTCACTCTAGGACGGTTGGGCCTCAGGGGGTTCTATTGTCGTTGGTGCGGTTACACGAATATTCACTATGCCATAAATGCTCATATGCAACGTAGATTCCCAGTGTTGCAAGGAAAAGTATTGCAATAGCCATCTGATCTTTGGTCTTTTGCAATACTACTTAATTGATGTTTCATTAGACTTGAATGCACTGTTGCAGAAGATATTAATGAAACACCAACCTAAAGTGTTGGATTATATGTGAACTTAAAGGTGTTGCAATAGACTAAATCATCTTAACAATTACGCAAATATTTTAAATATTTTCAAAAAAAAATCGTCAGATTTAAATTTTTTACACTAAAACAAAATAAATTGTTTGAATTTGTTTAATCATTTTATAACGGACTTTTTATAGGAGCACATATAGTTTTTAACTTAAAAAATTTTCGATTAAAATTAATAAATTTAAAAAATATTAAATATGAAAATAATTCCTTAAAATTATAATAAATAAAATATATTATGTGAATACATATATTTTTCTTTTAAAAATTAAAATCTAAAATTAAAATAAAAAATTGAATTTATACATTCAACGCTTTAAAATATAATAAGAAATGTAAATTAAAATTTATTTATATTAATATTATAAAAAAATAAAAAATAAAAATACATTTATCATCAAAATATTTGAAAAAATACTGAGGTGACCAAACTTACAAAGCAGTAAGATTTCCCCCAACCAAAATTATTTTTCTAAATTATCCCCCCAAATCTCCCGTCCCTCTCTCGACCCAAATCTCCCGTCTCTCACTTCTCTCTCGACCCAAATCTCCAGGGTTGTCTAAATGGTTCCTGGATGCATATAAGAACCATGTTACTGTAGGATATAAGAATAGTTAGGGGTGTGCAGAAAAACTGAATCCCAAAAACCGAACCGAAAATCCGAAAATCCGATCCGAACCAGTCCGATCTGACGTCGTCGGATCGGATTTCAGATTAGAATTTTAAAGATCCGAAAATTTTGGATCGGATCGGATTAAATCCGCGAATTTTTGGATTAATCCGATTGATCCAATATATATAATTTGTTTTATTATTTTTAAGGTTAAAACTAATACACTATAAAGGCCAACACACTTGACAAACCTTAGCTTTTCTTCTCCTCCGCCTCCTTTCTTCTCCTCCGTTCTTCAACTTTTTTTCCTTCTCTTTTTTCTAAGCTCCGCTTGGCAGTTCCGTTAGCCGATTAGCAAGCTTAAAGAAATCTAAAGCAATCAGACAGAAATCTCATTTCCAGCTCGTAATCTCGTTAGCAGTGCCGAAATAGTCTGTCTCTTTCAACTCGTAATTTCACAGCCCCAACTTGAGAATCAACCTTGTAGCTACAGGGTTCCTACTGTTTTTGAGTTACAATGGGTTTTACAACAAGGAGTTGTTTGGCTGCAAAGCGGGTTAGATACCATTAGCGATTAAATCAGATCTTGCTAGCGGGAAGAAAAAGCGGGTTAGTTGTTTGGCTACAAAGTTGGTCTTCTTCATTGTAGTTGTTAGATTCCATATTTCATTCACATGTGATGAGTTGATAAATCTGACGGCTGACCTCAATTGATATGGTGGGTTAGTTTGTTGTTTAGTTTTCAAGCATGTTGCCCCTGTTTTGTAACTTCTAAGATATTGCTAAAGACATTATAATTTCTCTGTCATGTATAACTTCTAAGATTGTTGTTTTGTAAAACTGTTGCTTTTGTTTTGTTTAGTAAACTCTTATCACATTCTTTCATTCTTTCTTAGTTTCTTTGTTAGCTTACATTATTATTGCTTTGAAATTATTGCAGATTTGAAGATAATCGATGAAGAATCAATGGCTATTAAGGGATTGACATATGTTTAAAAGGTTAAGATTTTGATTTTCTGTTCCGTTCTGCTTTTATGTTAAATTCTGCATTTTCCTATTATGCTAAGTTCTGCTATTTTGTTTTAATTTTCAGATTATGCTTTTCCATTTTGTTGTTGTTCTGCTGCTGTTTGCGTTGCTGTGTTGGAAATTTGAGAAACTCACTACTGTTCTGGAAATTGGAAGCTGTTGTCGGAATTTGGAAATATTTTTCATGCACGTTTTGTTTTTATTTTAATGAAATGTAATCGTGATTCTAGAATATGGACTTTAAATTTCTCGTGTTTGTTATTCTGAACTTGGACTTTGAAGTAATTTATGAACTTGATTTTGAATGTGGATGTTTGATTTGAATGGACTGAAAGTAGCTCATTAATTTAGCTTTTGATCTCGAGTTTGTACTTTGTAAGTTCGTACTTTAATGCATTGGATGGAGTTTGCTATTTTTGCCATTTTTCTGCTTCACTTTCTATAAGTTTGTAGCTTGGTGGATGCATTGTAAATTTATTAAGATAATTTTTTAATAGTTTTTAAATTTTTGGATTTTTTAGATCAAATTCGAAAAAATTCGATCCGGAATCGGATTGATCCGAATTCGATCTGAATGATCACTTCAGATTTCGGATTGAGTAAAAGGTGGTCCGAAATTTCGGATCGGATCGGATCGATCTGAATGCACACCCCTAATAATAGTAGTGTTGCATTATGTCTGGTGGGACCCACTGCTGACATGGCAAAAGGGCCCACTGTTGATGTGGATGAAGTGGGACCCACTATTGGCGTGGAAAAAGGCCTCACTGCTGATGTGTCATTGGTTGTGGGCCCTACTTTTCTAAACTGTATTCTCCTCTAAGCTAACACTATTTTTTGTTGCATATATTTAGTTATGTGTTGCACTACGTATATAATTCAATACTTTTCTTTTGTTGCATTAGAACGGAAAATTGTTGGATTAGAGGTCAAATGCCACGCGATCAGATGCAACACCCACAAAGTGTTGGATATATCAATTTCTGGCCTAAGGCAACAGAAAATGGGGCATAATGCAATAATAGGAAGTATTGCATTTGAGCACTTATGGCGTAGTGATTGCCGGGGTTAACCACTATGGGAGGGTCCGACGGGGCCTTAAAGGGTTCTGTTGCCGTTGGTGCGGTTCCATGGTTAATCGCGTATGCATCGAAAGGAGATGTTATGAAATTTAGTTATTCCCGAAATACTGATCTTGAATTGTACGATTACATTTATTCACCATCGATTACATGTGACCCTCAGTTATTTACCATTGTTTAGTCCAAATTATTACTCTTGGAATACGTTGTGTATGGCGTGTATTTGCACTTTATACTTGCACTAGAAAAATAGTGGATTTTTGCTAACTCCCGAGTAATCGGGGGTGGATGTCTGTATTTACATTCAGGTACATGCAGATTCTTGAGGAGCATGGCACGAGATCAGTATGAAGGATGATGGAAGGCAAATGATACTAATCACATGAGGGCGAGTATTGAGATTTGTTGGTCGAATTGTATTATTCTTTCCGCTGTAATGTCCTCCCGTCGTATGGGAGTGTTGTTGCATTTTGACCCTTGTGCGGGTAGGAGTTTTGTAATAGGAGATGTACATGAAGTTTAAGTTGTATGTTATCGATGAAAGACCAAATCGGTCAACGGAGTCAGCAGTTAGCCATGCTAACATGAGATTTGATGTCTTGTTTTGGTATCTAGCCTAGTAGATCCTTTAATAAAAGGGTCTGCAGCACTGTAATATTCCCGAACGGGTTGGGGGTGTTACACCGAACGGCATTACCACAAATTCACAGTGCCCGTAGCGAGTCCTAAATTATGACTTTGGAACGTCGGATTCTTTATCTCAATTGATGGTATCCTGATCTTAAATCGATCTTCAAGAATGCTGCCGTTCCTTGCAATTGGTCAACCAAATCATGTATTCGAGGTATCAGGTACTTATTCTTGATCGTCACTTTGTTTAGCTCTCGATAGTCAATGCACAACCAAAGTGATCCATCTTTCTTTCAAACGAATAGTATTGGTGCACCCCAGAGGGAAACACTTGGCTGGATATAACCCTTATCCATCAGCTCTTCAAGTTGCTTCTTCAACTCATACATCTCGGTGGCCATCTGATACGACATCTTGGAAATAGGTGTGGGTCCTGGTCCTAGCTCGATGGTAAACTCTACTTCACGTTGTGGAGGTAATCCAGGTAATTCGTCAGGGATTACATCCAGAAATTCGTTTACAATAGGAATAGATGAAAGTTCTATTATTCCTTCTTCCTTCTTCATTGCATAAAACCAGTATCCGGCACAACCCTGTTTAAGCAGTTTAATTGCCTTTATTGCTTTAATCAATTTTGTTGAGCTCCCTGGTCTCCATCATTCAAATAAATATTCAGAGTCGTCTTCAGCTATCATTGAGATGTTTCTCTTCCGGTAGTTCATAATAGCTCCATAATGATTAAGCCAATCGTCCCCGAGAATCACGTCATCTCCTTGAATTTCCACCACGATCAGATTTGAAGGCCAATCTTTGCCTCCGATTGATACAGGAAAATTTCTAACTTCTGAGTTCCCGACAATTATTTCCCCACTCGGTAAACCCACAGTATAAGGCTCACATTCATGAAAATAAGAATTTTTTAAACGATTTACACAAGACAGTGATATAAATGAAGGTGTAGCTCCTGTATAGAACAAAACAATAACTGGTTGCGAAAGGATATGAATCATACCTGATGCAACTGCTGTATTCTGGTCTTCTATCCTCCTCATTTCATAAGGGCGCGGAGGAAGGGATCCATCACTTGTGCTTCCTTTCGGTCATACTGTCCCCTGCCTCTTTCTCGGCCAAAATTCTGATGTGGCTGAATACTCTGCTGAGTTGGATTGACTCTTGCCTCTTTCTAGACTGGTTGTGGAGTATGAAATCCAAAATATCTAGTAGCTTCTCTACAGAACATCGCACGATGGCCTTCTTGTCCACATTCATAACACGTTAGCAAACGAAATGAACAATCGCACCAAAGATGCCCTGATCGATCGCAATTAAAACATTTCCTTGTTGCCTCTGCAAATATCGATGCTGGTATGGAATTCTTTCCACCCTTGGATGGATGCGGGGCTGCCTGAATGAGTGAAAAAGACGATTAGGCTTTACGGGGCCCATTCTTCTTGTGCTCTGGAAAACTACTAGAGACTTTCTGCTTCTTACACTCGGAAAACTTTTCCACGGCTACTTATTTCATCTCGTATGCCAAGCTTTATCTTGATACTGGCGGAGAGTGGTGCATTCAAATCCTGACATATATCTCTGTATCTCTGGCTTCATCCTCATGTCAAAATGAAGCATCATTTCTGCATAGGTCCTGACACGGTGTAGAATAAATACCAGTTGTTGGTTGAAGGTCTTAATCGCTTGAGCCACAAGTACGTCCGGAGGTAGCACGGAGAAGAATTCTCGAAATTTAGCTTTAGATGAGGGCAGTTTGAGCTTCCATCATTAGCTTGAACTCTCCCCAATCAACATCATGGTTAATAGGTTGGATAGCTTCCCATCACTCGGATGCTTCTCCAGTCCGAAAATATTGGGCGATAGAGGTTCTTCGATCGTCCAAATAGTTAATTCCTGCAAATATTATCTCCTACTCCCTTATCCAATGATCTTATGTCGTCGTTTAAAAAAAAACATCAAACTTTGCTGGATGCATCTCTGCCACCTCTTGTAGCCATCTGTCTCCTCGATACCCCAAGTCTGGGATGCTTTGCTGTCCCTTCCCTAGTTTTGGACCTATTTCCACCTGCATTATGCCCACCACTTGAGAAAATTGTGTCATCTGGTTGACCACTTGACAAAGTATGTCGGGAACATCAGGATTATCATTCGCCTCCATAGTTTGCTCTCGATTATTGTTGATGGATTCCTGTTGCTCGTCAGAATTGAAGTTAGCCTGATTTGACAGCGAATCAGGGGCAGAGGGTGAAGCTTCCCTCTCAGAATTTCCACGTCCGCGTCCACGACCTCTTCTCAACATACTGTAGGCAGACGTACTCAATATACGAGGAACAATATAGTTCGAACGTTGAATTATCGTTAATGGTATAACATTAAAGGACAATAATAGAGTTTTAGGAAACTTACAACCACACTTACATGAAGACGTAGGCGATACAGTGATGTTATTCGCGGCCGGTTAACCCAAAAGACACATCTGGACCCTAATTTAACCCGACGGCCAAGAAATACATAATCTTAGCCCTGATACCATATTCTGTAACACCCCGAGATATTCATGATTATTACAACGCTATAAATCCTTTATTTAAGGATTTAATAGGCTTAAAATTTAAAACACTTATTAATACCAACAATGAAATTTATTATTTCATATCGAGATTCAAAAGAACGAATCGACAAATACCGAACAGTAAACATCAATGCAATACCATCCAAATAACACAAAGAAATGGCATATCGAGTACTTATTAAAAAATAAACACAACACAACTAAAAGGACTCTCCAGACCGTTAACATTACTCTTGGAATACGTTGTGTATGGCTCGTATTTGCACTTTATACTTGCACTAGCAAAATAGTGGAATTTTGCTAACTCCCGAGTAATCGGGGGGTGGATGTTTGTATGTATTGCATTCAGGTACGTGCAGGTTCCTGAGGAGCATGACATGGGATCGGTACGAAGGATGATGGAAGGCAAATGATACTAATCACATGAGGGCCAGTATTGAGATTTGTTGGTCGAATTGTATTATTCTTTCCACTGTAATATCCTCCCTTCGTATGGGAGTGTTGTTGTATTTTGACCCCTGTGCGGTAGTAGTTTTGTAATAGGCGATGTACATGAATTTTAAGTTGTATGTTATCGATGAAAGACCAAATCAGTCTACTGAGTGAGTATTCAGCCATGCTGACATGAGATGTGACGTCTTGTTTTGGTATCTAGCCTAGTAGATCCTTTAAAAAAGGGTATTCAGCGCTGTAATATTCCTGAACGATTTGGGGGTGTTACAGAATATGGTATCAGAGATTAGGTCGTGGTAACATAGGCTGTCGGGTCAAGTCGAGTATTGTTGAGTCTTGTGTGGTCGGACTCTGTCTGACTGAATCGCGTCGCGACGCATCGTCTGCTTTGTCGATCGTGATTAGTAACATGGTGCAGCCATCATCTTCATGTGACATGTGGATGTAAGTCTCCTCTTTTTTTGTATATTATATTTGTTTCATGACTGTTTACATGCGTGTCATGGAGATGGAATTCGTATTGATACTTGTGGCTTATTACGTGTGTAATGAACTGTATATTGATGGATTGGACACCAAGGGGTGTAGAGTGATATGAAACCTTGAACATTGATGTGTTTCAAGATATGTATCGATGGTAGAGTTTGTTGAGAAACTCATATGGATGGTGTTGACGTGTATTTGAATCTAGTACTCATCGGCTGTGTTTGATGAGTTGATAATCTTGAATGTTGTATAGGCATATGTTGAGAACCGGTTGTGTTTGACAAATTGTTGTTATTTTCTACAAATGTGTTTTCGTTGGTAATCATGTATGCTGCGTGCGTTTTTGAAAATGCTTTTCTGAAAATTTCATAGACTTGAGTATGTTTGTGGGAAATCGAAAGTTCAAAATGTTTTGACGACATGGTCGAGCGGCAGTTTCGTGTGGATTTTTAAAATTGTTTGGATTTGGCAAGCCCGTCTTGTATTCTCAAATGAAACCTTATGACAGTGTTCGAAAAATGTGTTTTTGAAGTATTTTGGACATTTTGTAAATCGTTACCCTCGTTGATTTTTCTGTCGCGTTGGAAAGATTTTCGGAAATGATATTTAAACGTATTGTTCTTATTTTCAAAAAAAATCGAGTACACGATTTTAAAATTCTTTCGCACCATAAAATTTTTATATTTCAAAATAAAATTATGATCTTCACCTTCAAAAATAAATATTGAAAGATGAAAAATCTTACTCGGTTTAAACTTTAAACTCGGATTGGAGAATTTTCTATATTGAACCAGTTAACGCATGCTAATCTTATCGTTAGCGCGCGTTAACGAACATGGGCTGAATTGTGGACTGAATTGAGTTACTTAGCGCATGTTAAGATACTATGTGTGTGTACCATGGAATTATCACTTAAGAGTTAGAGACTAAAGATTAAACTAAGTGATTGCTTATAAGGCCGCGTGGTTTAATTTATTGTCATGTTACCATTCTCGTTGGAGAATTATGGTTGTATACCCGAATGCTATGATGTTGTGTGGTAACATGTGGATACCTTATGTTTGTTATTTGAGACGATGATAAGTGATGACATGGTCATGTTGATGATGTCGATTTCGAAGAAACTTGTAGTTCCAAGTTATGGTTTTGCGAAGATTTTTAAAACAGATGGTTATGAACTGTGTTTCTAGTCTTGATAAAACAGCCCGAGGTACCAAGAGTACTTTCAAAATTTTATTTTGAATAGACATACAGATTCAAATATTTTCAAATGATATTATTTAAACGGATACCCCGTGGAGTTTTTTTAAGGAATGTTAACAATGAGTGGCTACCATTTGTGGTATGTTATGGCCGTGATTGTAACAATAATGGTCGTTAATTCTTTGTTAATACGGTCATGTGATCCGTGTGTTATGACTGTAAGTTTCAATTGTTACATTTGTAATTTTGTATTCGTGTAATTACCCGTAGCAAATATTTGTATCGTGTTACTATTTGTCACCTTATGTGGATGTGTTGTGCTAGTTTGGCATAGTATATTGTTTTGCAGTGCCTGGTTTAGTTGTGCCTTATGGTTTGTATGATGTTTTTTGGCCTCGGAGTTAAATCATAATGTATATGATTTACATTCATTATTGGTATAACTGTGAACTAAGCATACTAGGACAAGGATACAAGTTATCTATTCCGTCATTGGAGGATATGAGATATAAAATACGATAAGGAGGTCTCGATGTGAATGACCACGAGTGGGTAAAGATATGATTGTGAGATTTTTTTTTCTTTGTGATGTTGGAGTTTTTAGATATTTTGAAAACCTATTATTTGACATCATGTGGACAAATAGCCACATACTTCAATGAAAAATAAACTTTCAATCAAATATTTTGGTAAAAGAGGAAAGATCCCAGTTTTTATATTTTGATTCCAAGTAACATTTCCAATTGTAGATGACGTCTTTGAATTTTTTTTTTTTTTCAAATTTGACTTTCAAAGCCGAGATGCGAATATAAAATTTGCTCTTCTAGAAAAGGAACAGTGTTGATGGTTTTACGCGAAATATTATTTGCCTTCTTCTTCAAAAATTTTGTTTACATGGAGTGCACGAAATGTCAATATTATTTATTGGGATAATGCCGATTTCATAATTCATGTGGTGGTATGAATACCCAGTCATATTTTTATGTGGATAATATTCCCGTCCTTGTTCGAAGATGAGAATGTGGTTATTGAAGTTAACGCTCTTCGAGTTTTATTTATTTCCGTGACCCATATAGTGTCGTTTTCGTATGAAGCGAGAGTGCTGAGACTCGTATATGGTATGCATGCTCTACGTATTTTTTTATCGGGTTTGCCAATACTATTTTGGATCATTCAGAAACGAATGATTTTTTGTTATTAAGCATCATCCTACGATAACTTACGATCATAAGCTTTATGAAGTTGGGAGTACCACTTCAGAGTTTTATATTGTGCCTTGTGCGGATACGTGGGGTGTTAACATATCGTGAAGTCGCTGCTAAAGTGTTTGGAGTGTGAATTCCTGTTTCCACCCCAGGAGTGCCAAACAGTAGTAAATGGAGATTCTGAGAGTCGTTGGTTGGGATCGAGCTCAGTGTACAGATTCAATAATTAATGTTTTGCTCAGTTGAGCCATTTCCTTGTATCACGAATGAATGTTCATCGGAGTTGCGTAGCAGAAGCTATATTTCTTTCTACCCTCCTATTTTGGGGTAAATGTGATAGTCATTCCAGAGTAATCCGGAGATGCTACAATGTTGTCACGTGAATATCGAACTCCATTGATCTGGTCCGTAATGGTTGGTTGTTTTTGCAAGTTCATCTTAACATGTTCAATCGTGTTATGGACCAGCGTGTTAGCGTTTGGACGCAAAACGTTTTTTCTCAAACGTTGGGTCATTTGGTGATTTTCCTAAACTTTGGGGCATTTACTTTCGGACTCATATCCTTCCTATTCGACTTGTTGCGTTTGCATGTATGTTTATCGCCTCGACTCTTTTATTAAGTGCTTACTTAGTCAGTTTATCGTATTTCGGGGAATTTCATGTTTACAGATTTTTTGTGACTTTAGGAGCTGAGCAGAGTGCTTGTTTCATTTTGTTCGGTTGCCACCCTTCATTTTAAGTTTCGGGATGAAACTTCTTTTTAGTGGGGTAGAATGTAATACCCGAGATTCTCGTTTTCGGTTACTTTGAATTAGTTGTCGTTTATGCCGGTTATTTTGTTCCATTGATGATTAATTGGAATTCTCCCTATGTTGTGTATGGTATGATGTACTGTGTTGCATTGAATTTTTGGGACTGTCCTGCTGCCTTTGTTGTAGACGTAGCGCACGCTATTGGTGGTAGTGTAGTGCACGCTAATACTTGGCGATAGCGCACGTTATTGTGGCAGGTAGTGCACGCTAATTGGATAGGCTGGGACATTCCAGAGGCTACTGCATTCGACTAGGGAGTTCGGCAGCGCACGCTATGTGGCTCTATAGCGCGCGTTAAGGTTCGGCAGTTGGTGCATGCTACGAGAATTGTAGCGCACGCTAACTGGTAGTTATGGGGCAGTCCAGAAGATACTGGACCGAAATTGGGACTCGTTAGTGCACGCTAATATTCGTGATTAGTGCATGCTAATTGTGCTTTTTAGAAAGGCGTTGACTCGATAGAGCACGCTAATTTGGGGTGATTTAGCGCACGTTAAGCTAGGCAGTATATAAACTGGACAGCAGGTCATTTTTCTTATTTTCTCACTTCTTCCTCTTCTCTCCGTGGGTGTGAGTCAAGGGCGACTACGGTTCGTGACCTTGGCCGATCTTATTCTATTCAAAGGTATTTTGGAGCATCGTAGGTGATTATAACATCATCTAATCCATTGTTTTTCGTCGGATCGAGGTATTTTTCTTGATTTCCCTGGAGTTGACTTTTTGGAGATTTGTTCTTGATTTCGTATTCAATCCGATTTTGATGAATCTATTGGTGTTAAATGATGTTGTTAAGCATGTTCTATGAATTGTATAACCATATCTTCGATTCGTTCGACCCGATTGGTGATTTTAGTGTTCTTGACGAACCATGAACATTTAACGTTCGATTAAATGTTCATGTGAGTTTTCCTTCGTATGTTTGGGGCGATTTATGTTGTTATTGGTCTTGATCCTCATTGTGATCGTGTTTTCATTGTGTCTTGCAGAAGTTGTAGGTGTTCGAAGTTTTCCGGTCGAGCCGCGTTCGTCGGAGTTTTCGGTATCGTTTATTAAGGCAAGTATCTTGCCCATACATTTCATGTTTCGTAGATGTAATAATTGATAATCGACTATGCATGTTTACTTGGAGTATTCATAACGAACTTTCAAGCGGATTGATACAATCCCATTAATGACTTTCTTTGAAAACGCCCGAGTGTTTTGCAATAAATGAGTTCTACGGATATGTGTATTGTGGTTGGGAATTGGAACACTACGCCATAAATGGCCTTTGGCAACCACATAACTATGTTACCTTAGACCCAATTTTCTGTTGCCACAGACCCAAAATGGGCAAAGGTAACACTTTAGCTAAGTTGCTCTGTGAGCAGTAGCCTTTGGATTCAAAGGCAACAAGATAAGCAGCCTAAGCTAACATAGACAAACTCGTTACCAAATAACTCTACAGCAACGTGATGAGGATCCTACAGCAACATCACTTCTGTGTTGCAATAGACTTTATGATTTTACAAAATATATAGAAAATCAGATGCGCCCCACAAAGTGGGCCCCATCGGTGGGACCCATCTTTGTGGGCCCACAGGTAGGGCTATATGGGCCCACGCCGCCTTGATGGGGCCCACAAGATATGCTAACATTAGTTAGTCTAGTGTAACACCTATTTTACCAACTACAACACCCTGTGTGTTGCCAATGCAAGGCATTGGTAACATATATATTATACCTAAAGTAACACCTTAGTTTAACAAAATAGAAATATAAACTTTAAATATTGCATTTCCATTTAAAAATACCAACAAACCAATTTAAAAAACCATCCAATCATAAAACTACCAACTACATCAGTTCAAAACCCAAACTACATCATCCACCAACTACATCAACCCATATCCGCCAACTCCAACTTTAAGGACTAGAACAAAAATATAGCATAAACGCGATAAAAGAACCAACACACTAGTTCAAAAGGTACAAAGATATGAAAGTGGATGTCTAAGCGCTAGGGCCGCCGGTCATGGGAGTACCATCTCCTTGGCATCCACTTCTTCATTGACCTTCCTATTTACCTTTGTGTCCATTTCGTGAACAAGGTCCTGTCGTATCTTTTTTGCCTGGGTAGAAGTTTTGACAACCTTTGCATCATGTCTGCCTATAAGCCAACTCGGACCATGGGATTTTTTTCCACCTGACTCAATTCCATCAAGTCCTGATGATGACTTGAGTTTGTTCTTAATCTAGCCTACAAAGTAAACCAACATCAATATATGAAAATAATTAGTCGACAGAGGAAGATAAAATATGGATCCAAGGAATTGACTAAAAATGCATAAGTAGTCCTTACTGGCAAAATGCAGTATATGGAGATGCCTCTGTGCAATTCAAGTAAGGTAATATTTAATCTTAATATTAATTAATGAAGAAAAAAAGTTGAATGAATGCCCAAACCTTATAAAGCAAACCTATAGAAGATGGTCCTTTACAAATTCTCATACCTCTGGCCCAAAAAGAAACACAACTAGTTTTTCTAAACTTATACAATCTGCTCAATTTTATCAAGCAAAATAAAAAAAACACTTAATATATATAATAAAAAAAACTGTTTAGAATCCTTTGAAAATCCAGCAAACCTCTTGTCACTGTGAGGAATATCTAATCCACCGTCTAATGCACCCTGTAATTAGTTGCCAATTAAGTATATTCGACAAAACACATGCTCAAAATACGCAGATGCTCGAGCGAAAAAGAAAATGGTGCTAAAGCCAAAAAATGAATGATAACGGCAGATTCACTAATGTTAAAGGTACAACTTGTAACAGGTCACAATTCAATGGGACATTTGAAACTTTAATCTACGGAACATAATTAAATAGCTTCCAGTCAAAAAGCATCATAAATGCTCAGCATACAGAAACAAGCAAAGCAGTCATCCTACTATGTGGGGTCAGCGATAAGGATTATATCACATCATTGTGTTTAGTCAAAGGACGTCTTTTCATTTGATTTTAGATTTAACACTCACCCATACACAAATATGTAACACAATGCTGGGTTAGCAGAGAATTTTCTTTATATGTATAGATATGGGTAGAGTGGAGGAGTGGGAGTAATATGAACCAAATAACTTTAAGTTATATGGTTAGAACCTTGGTGAATACACTTTCAAATGAGATGTATATAAATATATCTCCATACAAGTAAAGATCATCCAAGAAAACAATATTCTTTTATTGAGAAACTAATACAAATCGCAAAACATGCATAGGGGACGCAATTCACAGAGCAAAGATGACTATTTACCTTTAGAGCACCAAAAATGCGATTTCCTGTGGTTATTTAAGTAGGCCAACATCAAGAAGAACATGGAACGGCCTTCGGGAAGCCCCTGGTTCAACCGAGTAATCCTCTCCAGTAGCCTAATGACACAATGCCGCAGTGAATTAATGCAATGGTGTTACGATGAACAACCAAATATAAAATGATAACTTTTCAATTCCTATACCTCTTGATTGCCTTGATAGTCATCATCCATGTCAAGAGTTCTCAAAACACGGCGAGCAAAAATGAGTAAAGTGTTTTTTTTAACATCCAGGGGGTGGGAGCAAAAATGTACCTGCCGCATAATTTGTTAGACCAACTTCAAGTCCATAGTGATGCAACTCGTGGGAATATGATGCAGCCAATATCATATCTCCAGTGATACTAGCAGACACTATTTGAGCATTAATATCCTTATTGGTCTGGAGCAACATTAAGGTTAACAACTTTGTGTAAATTCAGAGATGCTTACAACCATAATCATTACAACACCATCTAACAGTATCGTGTTTCAGTAAAATGAATTATATGGTGTAGAATTAGTGTACGACATCATCCTTAAATAGTCCTTAGTTGCATAAAAGAACAGTGAGGGGAAAAGCATTCAAGTAAAAGCTACTTGGCATTCACTTAAAATCAGGATACAAATCTGACAACAAAGCAATACTTCAGAGTGTTATACTTATTCTCGTCCTGGTTGATTAGACGAATCCTAGCCCTGTAATCAGTCTTTCCCTCTGGATGTTGATCACAAAACACAGTAATTAGAAAACAACATAAACCGACATGACAACATCACATCAAAGACTCAACAATAGTATGGATATCAACCGCTACCTCTCTTTATTTTGAACTTGACCTGAAACCGCTTGGAATATGCCCTTGACTTTTGGGCTTTGACGAAAACCTGAAATGGCATGTAATTTTCCGAATTAAACATCAATACGACTAAAATGCATCAACATTGTAAAATTCTCACAATTCCATCGTGCAATTTTAGGAGATATCCAAATACATGTAGAGTTTAAATTCCAAACTCACCTAAACCGGAACCTGTTGCCACCACTGGTCGTGAGATGCCGCCGTATCGCCTGAAGCTGAGGTCGCCGCTGCCATATGGCACGGGTCAGAATCCGACGGAAATCCCTTATGCTCTGCCACCACCATCCAATTTCAGTCCAGTCACGATCGATGAGTGTGTGTGTATCTATCAGCCCGAGAGTGAGAGTGAGTGTGTGTGTGTGTGTGATTTTTCTGCAAGTTTTACCATCGGCCGAGAAGATTCTGAGAGAGAGAGAGAGACAGAGAGAGAGAGAGAGGGGGCGGAGGGTCGAGAGGTAGGAGAGAAGTGGGAGAAATGAGATAGCGGCCGATCGGTTGGAGGGGTTTTTTATACCTTTAGTTTTTAGGTTTATTCAATTAAATCCTCAAATTTCCCTAATCCTTAAATTTAACCCCAAACACTTCTAATTATTCCGATTTGACCCATAAAACGTATAATACCTTCAAATCCAGTCCTATTTTGACCCAATACATTTATAATGTTAACTCTTCAATTAATATTAATAATCCGTTCAATTTTATGCAATATATATATATATATTTTCATTTTCAGTCATTATATCATAGTATTTTATAATAATTAAAATTATTATTATATGTAGACATTAAATTTGTTATTTTAATTATTTTGTAATTATTCATAGTTATTACAAGCTTTTATTTTTTTAATAATTTTTTAAATTTCAAATACTACTTTATTTTAAAACCTTTTCAATTTAAAATTTATTAAAAATATTTTATTATTTATAAAATATATATAATTCATTATTTGATAGAATAATTTTTTATAAAAATAGATTCGATGTTTTATTAAAATTAATTATTTTTAAAGTTAAAAATTTATTAAATCATTAATTTTATATAAAATTCAAAATTTTGTTTATTAATACTCTAAGGTAACACATCTCATGGTGTTACTCAGAGTTACACCTTTTATAGCTAGAGTAACATATATTTCAGGATTTGGTAACACCATAACCCGAACGTTGTGGTAGGTCCAAAATTTCATAGTTATGGTAACATCCAAGAAGGTAACACCCCCCAAGTATTGTATAAAGCCATCTATGGTGTAGTGAAATATATTGCCTTCGTGCTACGTGATTATAAAATCTCTTTTCCCTTGTTAAGGGTTGTATGCTGGAATGTGTATTCATTTGATGAGTGCGCATATGTTGTGTTGTATTGCTTGTCGACTACCTTGTGAGGAGGTGAAACTATTCGGTATTGTTGGGGATTATATCTCCTCTTGGTTGCGATCATATCCATATATTCACTCTGGGAGTGTCCGATGGGGCCTCAGAGGGTTCCGTTGTCGTTGGTACGGTTCCACGAATATATTTGGATTAACCACTCTGGAAGGGTCCGATGGGGCCTCAGAGGGTTCCGTTGCCTCTGGTGTGGTTCCATGGTTAATCACGCATATAATGGAATGTGACGTATAATGAGACTTAGTTACTCCGGAATACTAGTCTTGAATCCGATTAATTATACATATTCACTCCGGGAGGGTCCGACGGGGCCTCAGAGGGTTCCGTTGTCGTTGGTGCGGTTCCACGAATATTGTTGGGGTTAACCACTCTCGGAGGGTCTGAGGGGGCCTCAGAGGGTTCCGTTGCCGTTGGTGCGGTTCCATGGTTAATCGCATATGTATCGAAAGGAGATGTTATGAAATCTAGTTATTCCAGGAATACTGATCTTGAATTATACGATTACATTTATTCACCATCGATTACATGTGACCCTTAGTTATTTACCATTGTTTACTCCAGATTATTATACTATTGGAATACGTTGTGTTTGGCTCGTATTTGCACTTTATACATGCACTAGCAAAATAGTGGAATTTTACTAACTCCCGAGTAATCGGGGGTGGATGTCTGTATTGCATTCAGGTATGTGCAGGTTCTTGAGGAGCATGACACGGGATCGGTACGAAGGATGATGGAAGGCAAATGATACTAATCACATGAGTGCGAGTATTGAGATTTGTTTGTCGAATTGTATTATTTTTTTCCGTTGTAATGTCCTTCAAGTATTACGCTCGTTCTCTTGGAGGTCCTCCCGTCGTATGTGAGTGTTGTTGCATTTTGACCCTTGTGCGGGTAGGAGTTTTGTAATAGGAGATGTACACGAATTTTAAGTTGTATGTTATCGATGAAAGACCAAATCGGTCTACTGTGTCAGCAGTTAGCCATGCTGACATGAGATGTGATGTCTTGTTTTGGTATCTAGCCTAGTACATCCTTTAAGAAAAGGGTCTGCGGCACTGTATATTACCGAACGGGTTGGGGGTGTTACACCGAACGACATTACCACAAATTCACAGTGCCCGTAGCAAGTCCTAAATGCTGACTTTGGAATGTCGGATTCTTTATCTCAATTGATGGTATCCTTATCTCAAATCGATCTTCGAGAATGCTGCCGCTCCTTGCAATTGGTCAAACAAATCATCTATTCGAGGCATCAGGTACTTATTCTTGATCGTCACTTTGTTCAGCACTCGATAGTCAATGCACAACCAAAGTGATCCATCTTTATTTCGAACGAATAGTACTGGTGCACCCCAGAGGGAAACACTTGGATTGATATAACCCTTTTCCATCAGCTCTTCAAGTTGCTTCTTCAACTCATACATCTCGGTGGCCATCTGATACGGCGTCTTGGAAATAGGTGTGGGTCCTAGTCCCAGCTCGATGGTAAACTCTACTTCATGTTGTGGAGGTAATACAGGTAATTCGTCAATGATTACATCCATAAATTCGTTTACAATAGGAATAGATGAAAGTTTTGTTATTCCTTCTTCCTTCTTCATTGCATAAAACCAGTATCTGGCACAACCCTGTTTAAGCAGTTTAATTGCCTTTATTGCTTTAATCAATTTTCTTGAGCTCCTAGGTCTCCATCATTCAAATAAATATTCAGAGTCGTCTTCAGCTATCATTGAGATGTTTCTCTTCCGGTAGTTCATAATAGCTCCATAACGGTTAAGCCAATCGTCCCCGAAAATCACGTCATCTCCTTGAATTTCCACCACGATCAAATTTGAAGTCCAATCTTTGCCTCGGATTGATACAGGAAAATTTCTAACTTCTGAGTTCCCCACAATTATTTCCCCACTCGGTAAACCCACAATATAAGGCTCACATTCATGGAAATAAGAATTTTTTAAATGATTTACACAAGATAGTTATATAAATGAAGATGTAGCTCTGGTATAGAACAAAACAATAACTGGTTGTGAAAGGATCTGAATCGTATCTGATGCAACTGCTGTATTCTGATCTTCTGTCCTCCTCATTTCATAAAGGCGCGGAGGAAGGGATCCATCGCTTGTACTTCCTTTCGGTCATACTGTCCCCTGCCTCTTCCTCGGCTAAAATTCTGATGTGGCTGAATACTCTGCTGAGTTGGATTGACACTTGCCTCTTTCTGTACTGGTTGTAGAGTATGAACTCCAAAAGATCTTGTAGCATCTCTGCAGAACATCGCACGATGGACTTCTTGTCCTCATTCATAACATGTTAGCAAAGGAAATGAACAATCGCACCAAAGATGTCCTGATCGATCGCAATTAAAACATTTCCTTGTTGCCTCTACAAATATTGATACTGATATGGAATTCTTTCCACCCCTAGATAGATGTGGGGCCACCTGAACGAGTGAAAAAGTCGATTGGGCTTTACGGGCCCCACTATTCTTATGCTCTGTAAAACCACTAGAAACTCTCTGCTTCTTAGACTCAGAAAACTTTTCCACGGCTACTTCTTTCATCTCGTATGCTGAGTTTTATCTTGATACTGGCGGAGAGTGGTGCATTCAAATCTTGACATATATCTCTGTATCTCTGGCTTTATCCTCATGTCAAAATGAAGCATCATTTCTGCATAGGCCCTAACACGGTGTCGAATAAATACCAGTTGCTGGTTAAAGGTCTTAATCCCTTGAGCCACAAGTACATCCGGAAGTAGCACGGAGAAGAATTCTCAAAATTTAGCTTCCCGGATCAGACGAGGGCAGTATTGAGCTTCCATCATTAGCTTGAACTCTCCCCAATCAGCATCATGGTTAGTAGGTCGGATAGCTTCCCATCACTCGGACGCTTCTCCAGTCAGAAAATATTGGGCGGTAGAGGTTCTTCGATCGTCCAGATAGTTAATTCCTACAAATATTATCTCCAACTCCCTTAGCCAATGATCCTATGTCGTCGTTTCAGAAAAACCATCAAACTTTGGTGGATGCATCTCCGCCACCTCTTGTAGCCATCTGTCTCCTCGATACCCCAAGTCTGGGATGCTTTGCTGTCCCTTCCCTGGTTGTGGACCTATTTCCACCTGCATTATGTCCACCACTTGAGAAAATTGAGTCATCTGGTTGACCACTTGACAAAGTATGTCGGGAACATCAGGATTGTCATTCGCCTCCATTTTTTGCTCTCGATTATTGTTGATGGATTCCTGTTGCTCATCAGAACTGAAGTTAGCCTGATTTGACAGCGAATCAGGGGCAGAGGGTGAAGCTTCCCTCTCAGAATTTCCACGTCCGTGTCCACGACCGCGTCCACGACCTCTTCTCAACATACTGTAGGCAGCCATACTCAATATACGAGGAACAATATAATTCTAACGTTTAGTTATCGTGAAGGGAATAACATTAAAGGAACATAATAGAGTTTTAGGAAACTTAAAACCACACTTATATGAATATGTAGACGATACAGTGATGTTATTCGCGGCTCGTTAACCCAAAAGAAACATCTGGACCCTAATTTAACCCGACGGCAAAGATATACATAATCTTAGCCCTGATACCATATTCTGTAACACCCCGAGATATTCATGATTATTACAACACCGTAAATTTTTTATATAAGGATTTAATAGGCTAAGAATTTAAAACAACATTAATAAATACCAACAGTGAAATTTATTATTTCATACCGAGTTTCAAAAGAACAAATAGACAAATACCGAACAGTAAACATCAATGCAATACCATCCAAATAACACAAAGAAACGGCAGACTCGAGTACTTATTAAAAAAATAAACACAACACAACTAAAAGGACTCTCCGGACCGTTAACATCACACTACACCTTTGTCGTCATGTACCTCTTGTGGTTGTTTTCCAGATCTCCTGGACCCTGAACATTAAACAAATATCCATCCCCGAAGGGTTAGCAAAACGATGCTAGTACAAGTACGATAATTATTCAACAATAGTTTATTAAACAATTCTTGAAGGATAACAACAACAATATCAACAATGACAACAACAACAAGCCTCTTCTACGAGAAGACTAGCAATGCATGACACAACATGTCAACCTCAACATACTCAGGCTAATCCAACAATCGAGAGCGCACATCATAGATGCCCATAATGATTCCATCGGATCAACACGTGGTGGAAAACCCTTCCAACGATCCAGTGCACACAACATAGTCCTAAGATGATCCCGTCGGACCAACACGTGGTGGAAAAACAGCTACAACGCATATGCATGAAAACATAAATTACATTAACACGGATAAACATAATTAAAGTACTTGCCTTAGAAAGATAATAGGTATTTAATACCTCCAATGAACATTCGCACACTCGAAGGATGTTTCTCCGATAATCCTTTCGCAACACCGGAACCTTAAAAGTTAACACCAAAATCACTATTGGTTAGGAAAATCAATTTACAACCTATCTTACCACATTTCGGTACAAAACATGAACATGATTACGTGAGTTCCTTCCATACATTTCAAATTCGGTTGTTCTATCAAAACATGATCGTGACAACGTATCCCCGACAAGTCATACAAAGGAATGCATTCATTCGGGTTCTAAGTTCAATTCAAAGTATGCTAACAACTCCAATCCTCAATAAATCCTCCTATAAGAGTGCTACGTTTCGATATAATCATCACCAAGATATTCATTCAATCTAACAATCAATACTAGAAGGTTATCTAATCAAAATCAATCCCCAAAGTTCATCCTCTTTAAATCATCTATCATAGGTGATAACCTTAACAAGTCACTGATATAAGAACATTCTCAAAATCATGACCAAAGGTATGTTACAATCTCAGAAAACTTCAGCCTAATGTTCAACATAATCAAGGCTCAACTTATACATGTCTTAATCAAGGTATACCTTATGTTTAATCATCTCAATCTTCCTAGAATCATGGTGATCAGTAATTGATACAGAATCATTTGATATGAACGAAGAAGACGAAGTAAGGATCGATATAAATGACCTTACTACACGCCACGCACGGACTACTATGTATTTAGGCGAGAAAACGGACATAAGACGTGGAGTATCGGTCTCAGCGGCCGTGTCATCTTTGTCTAGGAAGGTCGACATCCAACTGCCGGAAAAATGTTCAATATGCCGGAAAATATCCAACTGCCGGAAAATTCACCACCGTCGGAAAAATCACCACTGCCAGGCTGGCGAGCAACTGCCAGGACCCGACCGTGTCGTCCGACACGGCCCGTGCCGCACTCGTCCGGAAATGCCAAAGTCACTGCCCATTGGACTCGACCGTGTTGTCTGGCACGGCCGAGTCGAACTCTTCCGGATAAGTCAAAACCCCCTGCCCAGACGCCCGACCATGTTCCAGGACACGATCGGGCCCATGCCGAACGTCCTTGTCAAGCGTCGCGCCCATGCCGAGTCACTGTCGGACGTGTCACTGTCAGACGTCCCTGTCGCGCCGTGATCGTGTCAAGCGGACACGGTCGAGTCACTGCCGACGTCCTTGTCAGCGCCGCGCCTGTGCCGAGTTTCCTTGTCGCGCCGCGGCCGTGTCAAGCGACACGGCCGAGTCCTGCCGGCAGATTTCACTTTTTTTTGTATTTGCTTTTGTGTGTTTGTCTTTGCCTTGTTTTTTACTCATTTTAGGGATTGTGTTTCCTCTAAAATTAGGATTGTTGTTCCTTTTATATTTTATTTTGATTATTCAAAGATTTTATAAATCTTTGAATTATTTTCTTTTATTATAGGAAGACTTGAAGTCTCCTATATATAGGCTTGTGTAAGCATTGTAACATCCATTGTATGTTGAAGAAATAAGAATACACTTGTGTTTTCTTGGTGAATGCTTTTCATCGAAACCTTGATTATAATTCAACGCGTTTTCGAGTTTTAATCGAATCGATTCTCAATAGGTCTTGAGGAAAGATTATCTTATCAAACTATAGGTCTAGTTTGATAAATCATTCATATTGTTCTTGTTTACGTAAGCCGAATTGCCCTACTTTCGGTTATATCTTACGAGTGTTACACATATTCGAGTGTTGTGAGGATCAATTATATTTCCGCTGCATTACATACGAGTTTACGTCCATTTTCATACGTAATTCGTATCATTAGTGGCATCGGAGCCCAAGGTTACTTCCTTGGAGAATTTCTCTTGGCGATTTTCTTATCAAAACTATTTTATCATGGATTTTTCCGACGATTTCATGGAGAAACTACGTGAGGCACTACACAGCATGCAAGAACCACGTTTTCAAGCAAGAAGAGGAGGATATGATGCACATTCACCGCGTCATGTGGATGAATTTAAAGTTAATGAACTTCCGGAATTTGTCGGAGGTACTAATCCCGAAGTTTACTTAGAGTGGGAGAGGAAGATTGAACGTATGTTCGACTTCAAGCACCTTAACGATGAGAAACGTTGCAAATATGCAATTCTCAAGTTAGGGAAGGGCGCTTCCCTATGGATCGAGGGTATGAAAACACAACGAGCTCGTGCGGAAAAAGATAAAATCCGTTCTTGGGATTCTTTGAAGAAAAAACTATGTAAAAGGTATGTCCCGACATCACATCGGTTAACCTTGTACCAAAAAATTGCGGAGTTCATACAAGGGAAACTAAGTGTGGAAGAATATATCGAAGAATTTGAAGGCTTGGCCTTAATGGGAGAACTTGAAGAAAATGAAGAACAAAGAATGTCACGTTTCTTACGTGGTCTAAACCGACACATTGCAAATACGGTGGAATTATACCCATACGGAGATTTTGACACTTTATGAGGACTATGCATAAAAATTGAAGCTCAAAACAAGTTGAAGTTTACCAAACCCGAATTCCCATACAAATTCGGAAATACAAGTGCCGGCTCAAGTTCGACTACGAAACCTACCGTACCTTTTCAAGTCCCTACCCCGGCCCCGAAGGTTCCCCACGTTTCCAAGGAAACGAGCTTGGCTAAAGTACGATGTTTTAAATGTCAAGACTTTGGTCACTATCAAAATGCATGTCCAAATAAACGGGTGGTCACTTTAAGAGAAGCTCTTGCGGTTCGAGACGAACTTTTAGTCGAGGACGAGAAGGAAGGCCTTGGTGACGTATTTAACATGGAGGCCGAGGAAGAGAATGAGTATTGCAAGACTTATGACGCTCCGGAATATGATACTACTTTAGTGCTTCGAGCACTACATACCAAAATTGTTCCAAGTGATACGGAGCAAAGAGACCAAATCTTTCATTCCAAATGCAAAGTCGGAGAAAAGTGGTGTAGCTTGATAATAGATGGAGGGAGTTGCACGAATGTAGCATCAAACGAGATGGTCACCAAGCTCGGGCTAACTACTACGGCTCACCCGAGACCGCATGCTTTACATTGGCTCGATGATGGAAGCAAAGTGAAGGTGACGAGACAAGTACGGGTCAACTTAACTATGGGATCATACGGAGACGATGTGTTATGTGACGTACTCCCGATGGTCGCATGCCACGTACTTTTGGGACGACCAAGGATGTTCGACCGAGATGTTTTGCATCGAGGAAGGAGTAACGAATATGAATTACGAGATAAAGGCAAGAAGATTGTGCTTAAACCGATGGCACCCCAAGCCATTCGATCGATGAGTTCTAATGAAATGGAGAAACCGAAGCTTACCATGTTTGCTAGCGAGAAAGAGGTGAGACACTCTATTGACGATGGCGAGCGTGTGTATTTATTGATGATTAAAGAAACACGAGATGTTGACGTAGTTGTGCAAGGCAAGAGAGATATCGATACCTTGCTATAAGAATTTGCGGATGTCTTCTCGGAAGACTTACCGCTGGGTTTACCACCCTTACGTGGGATTGAACACCAAGTCGACCTTGTACCGGGTGCATCACTCCCTAACAAGGCCGCCTATCGATGTAACCCTGAGGAGACAAAGGAGTTGCAAAAACAAATCGAGGAGCTAATGAACCGCGGGTACGTTCGAGAAAGTTTGAGCCCTTTTGCGGTTCCGGTTTTACTTGTTCCAAAGAAGGATGGGTCATGGCAGATGTGTATAGATAGTAGAGCTGTGAACAACATAACCATCAAATATCGGTTCCCAATTCCGAGACTTGATGATATGTTGGACGAGTTGCATGGTTCGGTGATCTTTTCGAAGGTTGATTTGAGAAGCGGCTATCATCAAATTTGCATGCGGGAAGGAGACGAATGGAAAACGGCTTTCAAGACAAAACATGGATTATATGAATGGCTCATCATGCCCTTTGGCCTTACAAATGCGCCAAGTACTTTCATGCGATTAATGAATGAGGTACTTAAGCCGTTTTTGGGAAAATTTGTCGTCGTATACTTGGAAGACATCTTGATTTATAGTCGATCATTGCAAGAGCATACCGGGCACTTGAGGAAAGTCTTCGAGATCCTTAGGGATCAAAAACTTTATGGGAAAAAGGAGAAGTGTTCGTTTCTAGTCGAGAGTGTAGCCTTTCTTGGCTACATCGTTTCTAAAGAAGGAGTGTCGGTTGATCAAACCAAGATCGAGGCGATTAAATATTGGCCTACGCCCAAAACCATCACGGAAGTCCAATCCTTTCATGACTTGCTTCATTTTATCGGAGGTTCATACGAGACTTTAGTACCATTTCTAGCCCGATAACGGAATGCTTAAAAAAAGGACCGTTTGTGTGGAACGGGGCTGCCCAAGGGGCGTTTGAAAAATTGAAGGCGAAAATGTGTGAAGCACCTATCTTGGCTTTACCTGACTTTTCACAATCTTTCGAGGTAGAGTGTGACGCAAGTGGAGTGGGTATTGGGGCGGTCCTCGTCCAAGGTAGGCGACCAATTGCATACTTTTCGGAGAAATTGGGTGGGGCTCGACTCAACTATTGTACTTATGACAAGGAGTTCTATGCCATTGTCAGAGCTCTTGATCATTGGAGCCATTACCTTCGGCCTAAACATTTCATCCTACATTCGGATCATGAGTCCTTGAAATATATTAACGGCCAACAAAAGTTGAGTCCGAGGCATGCTAAATGGGTGGAATTCTTGCAATCATTCCACTTTTCATCAAATACAAAGATGGCAAGAGCAACGTTGTGGCGGATGCTTTATCTAGACGGTATGCCTTACTCTCTACTCTTGACATTCGGTTGCTTGGGTTCGAAGCATTGAAGGAGTGTTATGATGGGGATGTGGATTTTGGTGAGGTTTTCATTCGGTGTAAATCTGGTCCATTTGGAGAGTTTACGTTGCAAGAAGGATTCCTTTTCAAAGGGAATCGCCTTTGTTTACCCAAACACCCGATTCGGGAATTGTTGGTTCGGGAAGCTCACGGTGGAGGCTTGGCCGGTCATTTTGGTTCGGCTAAAATATTGGAGGTACTTAAAGAGCATTATCATTGGCCGAAGATGCAAGTGGATGTACACGACATAATTAATAAGTGTGTAACATGCCATATTGCTAAGAGCTCGTTCAAGCCGGGAGTATACATGCCTTTGCCGATTCCGGAAAGGTCGTGGGAAGATGTCTCAATGGATTTCATTGTTGCTTTGCCTCGTACTCAACGAGGGATATATGCTATTATGGTTGTTGTAGACCGATTTTCGAAGATGGCTCACTTTGTGGCTTGCCACAAGACGGACGACGCAAGTAACGTCGCTGATTTATATTTCCGAGAAATCGTACGATTGCATGGGGTTTCAAAAACGATTGTTTCGGATCGGGACTCAAAATTCCTTAGCTATTTTTGGAACACCTTGTGGAGAAAGGTGGGGACCAAACTACTTTTTAGCACGTCACATCATCCACAAACGGACGGTCAAACCGAGGTAACCAATCGAACGTTGGGCACTTTACTACGTGGTCTTGTGAGCAAGACACAAAAGGATTGGGACTTGAAACTTGCACATGCAGAGTTTGCTTATAATCGTTCTCCTACTCACGCCACGGCACACTCTCCGTTCGAAGTAGTTTATGGATTAAAATCGTATATGCCGTTAGATCTAATTCCATTGCCAAGTGACGAGTTAGTGCACAAGGATGTGGAATCAAAATTGAAATCGATGATGAAATTACACGAGCAAGTACGTAATCGAATCAAGGAAATAAACGAGGCTTACAAAAGAAAGTCGAACAAACAAAGAAGGCCGAGATTGTTCGAAGTTGGTGATTTGGTTTGGTTGCACTTGAGGAAAGAGCGATTTCCAAGTAAACGTAAGAACAAATTAATGCCGCGAGCGGAGGGACCATTTAAAGTAATCGCAAAAGTGAACGACAACGCTTACAAATTAGAACTTCCGGGAGATTATGGGATTCATGCAACCTTTAATGTTGGGGAACTCTCGCCTTACATCGATGATGACGGAATTTCGGAATTGAGGACAATTCCTTTTAAAGGAGGAGGAGATGATACAGAATCATTTGATATGGACGAAGAAGACGAAGTAAGGATCGATATAAATGACCTTACTACACGCCACGCACGGACTACTATGTATTTAGGCGAGAAAACGGACATAAGACGTGGAGTATCGGTCTCAACGGCCCGTGTCATGCTATGCCGGAAGGTCGACATCCAACCTGCCGGAAAATATCCAACCTGCCGGAAAATTCACCACCTGCCGGAAAAATCACCACCTGCCGGAACTGGCCGAGCACTGCCGACCAGACCTGACCGTGTCCTCTGACACGGCCCATGCCGCACTCGTCCGGAAATGCCAAAGTCACTGCCCATTGGACTCGACCGTGTTGTCTGGCACGGCCGAGTCGAACTCTTCCGGATAAGTCAAAACCCCCTGCCCAGATGCCCGACCGTGTTCCAGGACACGATCGGGCCCATGCCGAACGTCCTTGTCAAGCGCCGCGCCCGTGCCGAGTCACTATCGGACGTGTCCCTGTCAGACGTCCTTGTCGCGCCGCGACCATGTCAAGCGTACACGGTCGAGTCACTTCCGACGTCCTTGTCAGCGCCGCGCCCGTGCTGAGTGTCCTTGTCGCGCCGCGGCCGTGTAAAGCGACACGGCCGAGTCCTGCCGGCAGATTTCACTTTTTTTTGTATTTTCTTTTGTGTGTTTGCCTTTGCCTTGTTTTTTACTCATTTTAGGGATTGTGTTTCCCCTAAAATTAGGATTGTTGTTCCTTTTAAATTTTATTTTGATTATTCAAAGATTTTATAAATCTTTGAATTATTTTCTTTTATTATAGGAAGACTTGAAGTCTCCTATATATAGGCTTGTGTAAGCATTGTAACATCCATTGTATTTTGAAGAAATAAGAATACACTTGTGTTTTCTTGGTGAATGCTTTTCATCTTGTGTACTCTATGTTTCCCACATAACATACGCTATGGCTATTAGCGTATGCTATGTACATTAGTTAGCATACGTTAATATCATGCAGATGCATGCATGAATTAACAAATTCTACACAATATGATCATGAATACTGGAATACATGATATGGGAAAATCATGCTTTGATTAATTATACAATGTAATCAAGCACCACAAGGTTCAAATACAGATAAAAATAAACAAAATTTATCCGGGTATTACAGTAAGCTATTTATATTGTATATTATGGCCAATAAAATCTCAAATCAAAACAATCAAAATAATAATAAAGCACATTCACGAAGTTTAGAGTGCCAAAAGAAATCCAAAGATTTAAGTAATTTAAAACCAACTAAACGTCCTTCCTAAAGATAATATAATAGTATTAATTTGTTATTAATATCACCAACCACCTTCCTCGCCACGCTCCGACTTCGCCTAACCTGAAAGGAGAATTATAAAAAGGGGTGTTTTTTGATAACTCAACTGGACATATCAGTTCATATCATTAGCAATAATAAATAATACCCATTATTTTAATAAATTTTTCATCATATGATACTATGGGTTTCCCCACAGATCTTTGAATCCACTACAATACCCCAACCGAATCTTACATGTTACATTTTATCGTTGTGCGACTCTATATGCACATAGTTATGCTGGAAGACAAATCTTACTCCCGAAAGGTGAATCGTACTGTCCGAAGGCGAATCATACTGCCAAAGGAGAATCATAGCATTTTAAAATCACAATATTACCTCCCATATATACTAATCAGAATACGCTGAGCCTAAGTGGCATGCTTCGGCTGCCACATGTCTTCTGCTGGTGCTTCGTGTGCTTATGTGTCAGCCTCTCATGCTTCAGTTGACACATAATCAATTACTGGCTTAATCATGATTGCATTAATTACATTATAATTATACCCCAAATAACTCTTATCTATATTATTAATTTTTACGAATTAAGGAATATGAAATACGAATAAATAGGAATTGATTATATTTACAAAAATATTTCATATTTTTATTAATTAAAAAATATAAATCCGAAATAAAGAGAAATTTAATATAGTAGTCTGCATTATATATTAAAAACTTAAACCTAAAATCTTGCGGAAATATTATATATTTCCACTAATTAATTAGTTTATATTAGTTAGTCACTATAATTAGGTATATCAATAAAAAAAATATCAACTGAAACGAAAGATGCTTGGGAGTATTACAAAAGAAGTGTTGAATATATACAATAAAAAGTACTCAAAGTCCTAATCAATAAATAAATCAAAATAATTTTATTAAAAATATTATTGAAAGTCCAGAAATAATTATTTTAATTATTATTATAAATAAATCAAAGAAACTCTGGTCAATTAGTCTATCTTGGTTTTAAATCTTATTTAATTAATATAAAAACAAAATAAATGAAAAAACTCATATTTACTAAATTACATTTGATTTTATGAATTTTAAAGAGATATTTCTAAATATATAAGCAATTAAATTTAATAATAATATACCAATCCATAGATTCATCTTTGTACAAAGAGAATTTCAGAAAATAAAATTGATCGTTTTAAGTGATTTTTAAGTGATTTGATTTTTTAGTTTTAGTTTTATAAGATTTGTGAATTTATTTACTTTTGAAATCAACTATATATTTTTGAAAAATTTAGATTTGATTTTGTATTTTTAATTATATCCAAATAATTTATGTAATTTTTTTCAAATATAAGGATTAAATTACCTCCTTTTTGGCCATTTAACAGAAACTGTTAAATACTTAACAATTTAGACCATTTTGGTAAAAAAAAAGGACCAAAAAAGAACGTGGAACGAAATCTATTTTTAAAAATTTCTCATAAGGACCAGAGTGTAATTTTTCCTCCTAAAATATGTAACCATATTTTTTATAACAACATATTTAATTATTTTTAATTTTCAGTCACTCGAAAAATATGAAATTTGTGTGAGAAAAGAAGGGAATTATTGTGCTATTGCAACAATAATTGTTTATGTGAGAGACTTTAGTTTTATTTATTTAATTTGTTAATATACTTTAAATGATGCATATTTGCAATATTTTGGTACAATTGCTTCCATAACATTTATTATGTTATACTACACATTTATGAGTAAAGTATTTATTCCATAAATGACATTAAACTCATTAGATAATAGATTGACATTTAAATTTCACAGACGACAATTGCTATTAATTATGCTTTTCCATGGTTATGCACTCTCTCATGTTGGCGCATCTGCCAAGACTCGTATTCAATCGTGGTCAGTTTTATGTAGCTGTATCAAAGTGAAGAGCACGGAGGACTTCACTTTTTTATTGCGACAAGAATAGTGTAATTGTAAATAAAATAACTGATGTAATTTACAAAGAAGTACAATAAAATTTATAGTGAATGGTTGGGTATTATGCGTTTGTATGTGAATTTTTTCTTATGTTCCCGTATTTTTATACGGGTGGTATAGTTGCATAATATATATAAACTGGGCCATTAAAAAAGTACTTGAATTAGATTTTCCCACCTTAAATATGCAGAATATTGAGTGGACAATGCACTGCAAGGTATGCTTCTGTTCCTCAGAATCCACGCTATTATCTATGCATAAATTTGATAATAGTGTATAATATTTATATTCATTATTAGATAGTTAATATTTTTTTAAAAATCATGGAATGAATGTGGTTGAGGAAGTGATTAATACTAATATGAATGGTTTGTCCAATTAGAAACGCTTCTGTGTAACCTTCGAGGTTCGATGCTAAGGGGGCATGGCCACGCGGTACCTTGTGTATTGTTATTATTATCAATGTTGTGTGGTAACATGTGGTTACCTTATGTGTTGTATTTGAGATGATGATAAGTGATTACATGGTCATCTTGATGATGTCGATTTCTGGAAAACTTGTTGTTCCAAGTTATGATATTGCAAAGGTTTTCAAAACAAACGGTTATGAACTGTGGTTCTAGTATTGATAAAACATCCCGAGGTACCAAAAGAACTTTGAAAATATTTCATTCAAATAAACATATAGTTCAAAGATTTTCACATGACACTATTTAAGTGGATACTTCGAGGATTTTTAAAAAGAACGTTAAAAATGAATGGCCACCATGTGTAGTATATTATGGCTGTGATTGTAACAATAGTGGTCATTAAAATTCCTGTTGATACGGATATGTGAACCCTTAGTTACGATAGTAAGTTTTGTTTGTTGTTATTGAAATTTTTGTATTTATATATTTATCCAGAGTGGATACTTTTATCGTGTTGCTATTTGATGCCTTATGATGATATGTTGTGCTAAGTTGGCACTTG
Source organism: Orobanche coerulescens (assembly GCA_033398695.1). NCBI lineage: Eukaryota > Viridiplantae > Streptophyta > Magnoliopsida > Lamiales > Orobanchaceae > Orobanche > Orobanche coerulescens. Next base: position 92,018,443 of record CM065804.1, on the reverse strand, counting down.
GATATATTATTTTACGATGTTGTGTTTCATCGTGTTGAATAGGTGTCTGCTCAGTATGCCGAGAGGCAGAGGTCGTGGTCGTGACCATGGTACCGGTGGTCATGGAATATTGCTGAGAATTACATTGGAATTGGTGTTGCTACTATATTGCAACATGTAGCTACACAGATGACTAAATTGACCCAGCCAGTTCAACGTAACACAGATGTGACCCAGAATGTCGGCGTAAACCAATGGCTACGAGAAGTAGTTCGTATGAATCCCCCTCGTTTTGCTGGTGCCGCAGATGCATTAGGCTGGGATGGTTGGATCTTCCAGTTAGGAAAGATATTCGAGGCAGTTGATTGTCCTGACGAACGAAAAGTACATATCGCTCAGTACCTCCTTGACAGAGTTGCTGCTAACTGGTGGGAGGCTGTTAAGCCTCGAGATCGTGTTGTCACGTGGACGGAATTCCATGAATTAATAGAAGCAGAGTTTTGTCCGGAACCGATCAGAGAGCAGAGAATTCGTTATTTTTATTTGGCCAAACCGCTAGATATACTGGTGTCTCAAGCTATCATCGAGTATAGCAAACAACTTAGCTATGTGCGGGAACAGGTGAGTAAAGAGGAAGATAAGATCCGTCACTTTGACATGCAGCTGAAGCTGGAGATTCGCCAGTATATGGCGGGATTTACTTGTGCTACGTTGAGAAAATATCAGAATCGAGCATTAGCCTACGAACTAGCATCATCGACTGAGCATATGCCTGAGTCAAAGAAGTAGAAGACATATTTTCCTATCAGTTCAGGAGTTGGAGTTTCTAAACTGCAACACTGTGGTCTTTCTGCCGTGAAGCTCCATCGCTCGACGAGTGGAACCGAGAGTTATAAGTCATTAGCATCGACTCTTGGTAAGGCCAGGAGATGTTTCAACTATAATGTGCCGGGTCATATTCGCGCACATTATCCTTCCCAACCAGTAACGTGTTACAAGTGTGGGCTCGAGGGGCACAGATTCAGTTTTGCGAGTTGGTTCCCGAGTCTTCTGAGACCCAGACTTCAACACTGATATCAGGATCGACTCTTTGAAATCCTTGAGGGATGTTATCTGCCAATTGTTGCTGTGTTGTTGCCTTGTTTTCGTGTTTTAAGTTTCGGGGACGAAACTTCTTTTTATGGAGGGTATAATGTAATACCCGAGATTTTCATTTCCGATTACTTTAAATTATTTGTCAGTTGTACTGGTTATTTTGTTTCTGTGATGATTATTTCGGAATTTTCCCTATGTGTGTACAGTATGATGTACGTGTTGTGTTGAATTTCTGGAACTGTCCCGTTGCCTTTATAGTAGGCATAGCGCATGCTAATTGTAGTAATGTAGCGCGCGCTAATACTTGGTGATAGCGCACGTTATTGTGGCACGTAGAGCACGCTACCTGGATAGGCCGAGACAGTCCAGAATCTACTGCATTCGACTGGGAGTTCGGTAGCGCACGCTATGCAGCTCTATAGTGCGCGCTAAGGTTCAGTAGTTAGCGCACACTATGGGAAGAGTAGCGCGCGCTAACTGGTAGTTCGGGGCAGTCCAGAAGCTATTGGACTGGGATTGCATATCCCGATAGTGCACGCTAACCCTTGCAGTTAGCGCATGCTAACTGTGCTTTTGGATAGAATGTTACTTCGATAACGCACGCTAATACTTGGTGATTAGTGCACGCTAAGCTGTCCAGTATATATACTGTACAGCAGTCATGTTCTCCCATTTTACTTCCTTTCCTCTTCTTTCCGTGGGTGTGAGTCAAGGGCAACTAGGTTCATGATCTTGGCCGATTTTATCCTATTCAAAGATGTTTTGGAGAATCCTAGATGATTATAACATCATCTAATCCATTGCTCTTCGTTTGATCGAGGTATTTTTCTTAATTTTCCTAGAGTTGACTTTTTGGAGATTTGTTCTTAATTTCGTATTCAATCCAATTTTGATGAATCGATGGGCGTTAAATGATATTGATAAACATGTTGTATGGATTGTATATCTATATCTTCGATTATTTCGACCCGATTGATGATTTTAGCATTCTTGAGGAACCGTGAACATTTAATATTCGATTAAATGTTCATATGAGTTTCCCTTCATTGGTTTGAGGTGATTTCCATTGCCATTGGTCTTAATCCTCGTTGTGATCATGTTTTCGTTGTGTCTTGCGGAAGTTGCAGGTGTTCGAGGTTTTTCAGTTGAGCCGCGTTCGTCGGAGCTTTCGGTATCAATTATCGAGTCAAGTATCTTGCCCATACATTTCATGTTTCGTATATGTAATGATTGATAATCGACTATGTGTGTTTACTTGAAGTACTCATAACGAACTTTCAAGAGGATTGATATAGTCCCATTAACGACCTTCTTTCAAAACGCTCGAGTGCTTTGCGAATAAAAGAATTCTATGGAAATGTGTATTGTGATTACGAATTGGAATATATTGCCTTCGTGCTATGTGATTATAAAAGCCCTTTTCCCTTGTTAAGGGTTGTATGCTCGAATGTGTATTCATTTGATGAGTGCGCAAATGTTGTGTTTGTAATGTTTATTGACCCCTTTGTAAGGAGGCGGCATTATTCGGGATTGTTCAGAAGTATATATCCTCGTGGTACGTGATCGTTTGTAAGTGATGTTCTGCCGGGTAGCGTTTGTTGAGACCTCCGGGATCCGTCCTTGTTAGTGCGGTCGAGTTTTACCATAAGGTTATGCAAACTGGGTATGTCTCGAGGAGGCTCCAAGATTCGTGCTTCTTAGCACGATGCTAGGATAATTTATAGGCGTATTTTTGGGACACGTTATATATTCGTCATGGGTTATCCAAACTGGGTATGTCGTTGCGAGACTCTGTGGTTCGCGCTTCCTAGCCCGATGCCAGGATTACTATGACTGTATATTATATGTCCGTCATGGAATTCTAATATTTGAGTTGTTGCTTTACGGTTGCCATGGTGATGTGTGTTGACCACTCAAGGATGGGACTTCGAGTTCTCTGAGGTATCGTAGCTTATAGTGCGAATCTACGGTTAAACATGAGGTATGGATATTCCGTTTGCTTGCCATTGATTTATTCACTCGGGTATGCACGTAGAAGCTCTGAGGTTCATGCTTGTTAGCATGGGATGAAAATAACCTTGAGTGTATGATTGATATGGATGTTTGGGTCGTGGACCCCGTAATTTATTATCGGATTATTAATTTGGGAAAATAAATCTTTGGGTCGTGACCCTAAAGTGATTTTTGATAAGATGAGGATTCTCCAATCCTATATGTATTCTTCTGAAAACTCCCGAGAACATTAAAATACTTTACAAGTTGTTTACTTGTTTTATTACTACCTTTCCAGGTTTTAGATTATCTTGTTCAAATGAAACATCACGGGAGATCTTTCGTTATGTTTTGACTCGATGATTATTCAAATTCTTATATTCCTGGAATATGTTGTGCATGGCTCGTATTTGCACTTTATACATGCACTAGCAAAATAGTGAAATTTTGCTAACCCCTGAGTAATCGGGGGGTCCCGAGTAATCGGGGGGTGGATGTCTGTATTGCATTCAGGTAAGTGAAGGTTATTGAGGAGCATAACACGGGATCGGTACGAAGGATGATGGAAGACAAATGATGAGGGCCAGTATTTGGGATTTGTTGGTCGAACTTGTATTATTCTTTCCGGTGTAATGTTCTCCCGTCCTATGGGAGTGTTGTTGTATTTTGATCCCTGTGCGGGTATGAGTTTTGTAATAGAGATGTACATGAAGTTTAAGTTGTATGTTATCGATGAAAGACCAAATCAGTATACTGATCCAGTATTTAGCCGTGCTGACATGAGATGTGATGTCTTGTTTTCGTGTCTAGCCTAGTAGATCCTCTTAAAGAGGGTCTGCGGCGCTGTAATATTCCCGAATGGGTTGGGGGTGTTACAGAACCGCCTGGGTCAACTGAGTCATATGTGTAGCTACATGTTGCAATATAGCAGCAACACCAGTGCCAATGTCATTCTCTGCAATATTCTCTTGGTCCCGCATCCGATATCCATGACCACCCGTACCATGGTCACGGTCACGACCACGACCTCTGCCTCTCGACATAGTGAGCAGACACACATTCAACACGATGAAAGACAACATCGCAAAATAATATATCCAAGTGCCAACTCAGCACAACATATTCCCCCCAACCACTCGCCTGCACTTTCCGGCCATTCCCGTCGTCGCCTTCCCCATCTTCACACAGATCCTGCATCATCACAGCAAGCCGCATGCTCCAGCAATGTTTATTCATGCTCGTCGCCGAGCTCCTTCCACCGGCGACTGAAGCATAAGCTTTCATGTCAAAAAAAAGGGCATCTCGAACGCCCGACAGAACACCAGAAGCAGAACATATTGTCGACCAAGATAGGCGGACTATCAACCGTCGCAGACCGTCTTCTCCGACGCCTCCAGAAAATTCACAGTCGCCTTTCCCGAAGTCCATCGCTCCGACGTCTGCATCTCCAAAGTTGAATCTAGTTTGCAAGGGTAATCCTACGTCTAGTCCGGTCCGAAACATTGTTCCGACATCTCTGCCAACGCCCGGCGCCGCCATGCTGTCTCCTCCGAAGCATTCCACAAAAACCCTAGTTGCAGGGTTCTCTACGTCGCTCAACTCCCTTGCGGTGGAAATGAAGTTCAGTTTAAACAACAAAATAGACGGAGGAGAGCCGTCCATTTTAGGTCAGCCGCCTTCCAACGGCTATGATCGACTGGGTTTAGTTAATAAGCCCGATGAAGAAGCCCAGTTCAACACATCTGAGGTAAGGCCTACATCTGTTATTCCTAATCATAATGGGCCAGCTTTAATTTGGCCCAACTTAAAAATCCACCCGGGCCCACAGGCTGCCCTATCCAGCCAACCTCAAATTTCTAGTCCAACCCACCAGGCCAGCCATATTATACTACCAGCCCAACCCTGCACTTATAATATCCCAGCCCAACCCAATACCACAATTAGCCCCTCACCCAATTTGGCCGATAACTCGGACAAATCTCCCCAAATACTGCTCCAGCCAATGAATCCTAAAAATCCTTCTACATCACCTAAACCCTCGGCCCAATACCCTGAGCCCGTTGACCTCCACTCTTCCAAACCTGACCCAACCAAACAACCGTAGCCCAACCCCATAATTAACCCACTCAAAATCACCAGTGGCAGTCCCGACCTCCATGCAGTCAGCTCCAGCAACCCGTTGCAAAATTCCGGCAACCACTTCACTTCCGACAACAAGAGGTCGCCTGAACCGACCCGACCGACTGAACCGGGTGCAACCGAGCAACCAAGTCCGAAGCCCTCTTACGCACAAATGGTCAACAACCAACATGGTTCAACGCAGACCGGTTTCACCCACCAACCCGGTTCGACAATAAAATCATTTAATTTCGACGGAGCTAAGGTTAGTCCTTTTGGTACTCTCTCCTCCGTAAATGAGAAGACGCGTGTTACTTTTTCTTCCTCTGATATGATTACTCTTGCTGCGTCATGGGAACGGACTTTGATTCTTAAATTCTGGCATGCTATCCCCTCCCCTCGAGATGTGTCTACGGGTTTGAATGATATGAAACTGAGGGGTAAATTTAGTTGGAGTTGGTTAAATTATTGTCATATTGCAATTAGGTTTGATAATGATGAGGATTTTAGACGTATTTGGTTAGGTTCCAGTTGGAATTTTTCTGGATGTCCTGCCGTGTTTTTAAGTGGTCACCTAGTTTTTCAGGGAGGACAGAGACTTCGATCTGCCCGGTTTGGATTAGACTCCCGGGTCTGCCTTTGAATTTATTTCATCCACGCGCATTATACACGATTGCCAAGGCTGTTGGCAATCCCATTTTAGTTGATGCCCTGACGGCCACACATTCACGACTTTCAGTCGCCCGTGTGTATGTCGAGATTGATCTTTTGGCGCCCAGAGTGCCCGAGATTGAAGTTGAATTTGATGATCACATTTTTACGCAGTGCATTATTTACGAGAGAGTACCATTGTATTGCTCTCTGTGCTCTCATGTGGGGCACGACCCGTCCAGTTGCTACATAGTTGGCAACAAAGAACAGCCTCCTCCGCCCCAGCGTAAGAAGTCTGCTGTTGTCGCATCTAGACAACAGAAGGCACAGCCAACCCCTGCTAAAGCCTCTAAGGCTAATACCTCTCAGGCTGCTCCTAAGACCGCTAAAGGGAAGGAGCCTGCCGTTTGGCAGGTTATTACCAAAAAAGGAGCTAGAGAGGCGGGGATGATCCTCAAGGGCACGGCTGCAACCGGACATCACTCGTACTTTGCATCATTAGACTCCTCTGATAGAGAGGAAGAGGATTTAGTAGGCACACATGACATTATTAGCGTGGGTAATAAAGATAGCGTGTTGGGTAGCGATGACGGTGGTCGTGATAGCGATATTGAGCGTGTTTTAGAGGACGACACAGAGTCCTCTACTGTCCCACACTTTTCTAGACTCGTAGAGTCTACCTCCCCCTGCCATGACGGTGAGGGCTGCACGGATGATCCGATCATTGTGGAGCCTGAGACCCTTGCCATGGTGGTTTACGAGCCTCCCCCTCCTCCCCCTTCTTCTTCTTTTCCTTCTCTATCTCGGACTGAGTGTGGTCTTAAACGCACCCAATTTGATATTTATGAGTCCAGTCTCTCTTTCTCGGTGATGGTGCCTCTTACGACGGTACCGAAGCCCCCGGTTAAGAGACGTATGATGTCTTCTAATGCTGCTCCTGGTGTCACCACTAGGGGCAAAGCTGCTTCCGACTCCTCGATTTCCACACGAGGAAGAACAGCTTCTCGCGGACCCTCCTCCTCCTCGAAGGGGCGATCTTCATCGCCCTTGAAAGGGGGAACATCTGCCCGGCAGGATACACCTCGGAGACGGGGCCACTCCAGTCAGCGTCCTAGGTCTTCGTCTGAGTTGGTTGATTAGTTTATGTCGATACCCATTCTTACATGGAACGCTCGTAGTCTGGCTAACACCGGAGCACAGAAGCGCATTCGACATCTCAACCGTGTTCACAGGTTTTCTTTTAATGGCATTTTAGAACCCATGGGTTCCAATGCTAATTTTGATTTTTATATTCGTTCTTTAGGTTTTGCGTCGGGACTTTATAATCGGTCTAACAAAATTTGGTTCTTTTCTTCCCCTCACTTTCAGCACCAAGTTTTGTTGGATACCGATCAAGTCCTCCATCTTTCTATTTCTTCCCCCCTTCTTCCTCAGTCGATTTATGTCACCTTTGTCTATGCCAGCACTAACCGTGTTGGTCGTTACGCCCTTTGGGACACCCTCCATGAGATTGCTTTGGAAGTAAAGGGGTTGCCGTGGCTAGTCAACGGTGACTTCAACATCTTCTTGCATTCACATGAGCGTGAGGGTAGTACCACAGACCGTTCTACAGAGATTATAGACTTCGCACAGGCTATTGCTGACTGTGAGTTGATTGATGCGGGCTTCGAGGGCGATATTTTCACTTGGGAGTGCAATGGTTTGAGGGAAAGGCTAGATCGTGCTTTATTTAATGAAGCATGGTCGAACGTGTTTGCGGTTTCTACCGTCACTCACCTGCCTAGACTTCGGTCGGACCATGCGCCCCTTCTTATCTAGTGTCGCTTCTCCGCGACTCGTCATAAGTCGTCATTCCGTTTCCAGAGTATGTGGATCCGGCATCACACATTCCTGGACACTGTTAGGGAGGTCTGGCTTACCCCGACTGGATTATCTGGCATGTGTAACCTACATGCCAAACTCCTTTGGGTTAAGCGCAGGCTGAAACAGTGGAACTGGTCTGTTTTTGGAAATCTTCATATGAAGTTGGATGAGGCCTTGAGGGCTGCTGACGAGGCCGAGCGGCGATATGATTCGGATCCTACTCTGGAGAATAGAACCGCTATGCATCGTTTTCGTGCTGAGTACCATCTTCGTCTCTCTATGGAGGAAGATTTCTGGAAACAAAAAGCCACAGTTCGTTGGGTTACTGTGGGCGAGCGCAACACCTGGTTCTTTAAGGGTTTTGCGAAGCAGAAGCGTTGTCAGTCGCATATTCACACAATTGAGGATGGTGGTACGACGATCTCTGTAGAGTCGGACATCCGATCATCCGCTGTGAATTTCTTTAGGACTCTGCTTACATCCGATGGTGATGTTCTCGTCCCCCCGGATGACACTTGTTTTCCCTCTATCCCCTGTTCTTTTGATTGTGATAGTTTGTGTGTCCCACCCTCTCCCTAGGAGATTCGTGCTGCAGTATTTGATATCGATCCTCACAGTGCTTCTGGGCCTGACGGGTTCTCGTCTTTGTTTTTTCAGCATTGTTGGGAGATTGTCTCTTCCGACGTGGAGGGGGCTGTGCTCGAGTTTTTTGAGGGTCATCCTATGCCTCCGGCTTTCACGGCGACTACGGTCGTCTTGATCCCGAAGAAGCCTGTTCCGAGCAGTTGGTCAGATTACCGGCCTATTAGTCTGTGTAATGTGACCAATAAGATTATCACGAAAATCCTTAATGCTTGGCTTGCTCCTATCCTACCTCTGATTATCTCTCCGAACCAGAGTGGATTTGTTCACGGGCGGGTTATTACTGATAATATCCTTCTGGCCCAAGAACTTATTCACGACCTCCACGTTGCGGACATTCATGGTGTCCCGAACCTTGCGCTGAAGCTTGATATGGCTAAGGCGTATGATAGGGTTCACTGGCAGTTTTTACGTAAGGTCCTGGTGAGGATGGGATTCCCGGCTATATGGATTTTGTTCATCCGTCATTGCGTTGAGAGTTGCACGTTTTCCATTTTGGTGAACGGCAGTCCGGCCGGTTATTTTGCCTCTAGTCGGGGTTTGCGTCAGGGCGACCCTATCTCTCCATCGCTCTTCGTGCTTGTCGCTGATTATTTATCGCGCTGCTTGGACCGATTCATTCGAGACCATCCTTTGATGAGGTATAGGACGGCTGGACGGCCTTTCCCCGTCTCGCACCTATCCTACACTGATGACATCATTATATTCACACGGGCTGTGGATGATGGTCTCGTTGATCTTATGCGTCTCCTGGATCACTACTCTATGGCTTCAGGCCAAATGGTTAGTATCCAGAAAAGCACTTTTATTCTTGCTCCTAAGCATGCGCCTTGTTGGCATCAGAGAGTTCACGATCTTACTGGTTTTCGCCAGGGCGATCTCCCCATCACCTATCTTGGTGTGCCCCTTTACAAAGGCTTTATGAGATGAGAGCTCTTTGCTGGGGTGAAGCAACGGATGTTGGATAGGATCTCTGGTTGGCCCCATCGCCACCTTGCTTTTGGGGGACGCTTGGCTCTTATTAAGAGCACTCTCTGCACGATTCCTCTACACCTGCTTCAGGTGTTGGACCCTCCACTGTACATTATCCAGGAACTCGAGCAGATCATTGTGAGATACTTCTGGGGTTCTGTTGGTCTGAAGAGGAAGACGCACTGGGTCCGTTGGTGGCATATTTGTCGTCCGGTCTCTGAGGGAGGCCTCGGGGTTCGGAGCCTTTCTGATATGGCGAGAGCTTTTAGTTATAAGCTCTGGTGGCGCCTTCGTGCGGGCACGTCTCTGTGGGCGCAGTTTATGCTTCGCAGAAACTTCTTTGCTAGCCCTTATACGCCTATGCGTACCGCTCTTAAAGCTCGTGCCAGCCACCCTTAACGCCGTCTCCTCCGTGTGGGTATTGAGGCTCAGGAGTTCATCCGCTGGACTCTTGGTCGTGGCTGCGGGGAGGTCAGCTTTTGGGACGATACTTGGATTGGGGATAGGCCTATTTCTTCTTTTCATCAGGTTACTGGTAGACCCCATCTTAGGATTCATGAGTTATGGGTTGATGGGACGTGGGACATGGGTAGATTGAAGTCTATTGTTGGAGAGGAGCTAGGATTTACCCCTCAGTTCATCCAGGAGATCTCCGCGATTCCCATCGCCGAGGAGGATTCGGATAGTATGTGCTGGTCTCTTACCTCTTCGGGTGCGTTCTCATTGTCGTCGGCTTGGTCTCACATCAGGGTGAGGGGTCAGGCTAATATTGTTCACGGGGCCATCTGGACTGCCTTACTTACACCGACCACTTCGGTGTTTATTTGGCGACTTCTCATGCGACGAATACCGACTGATGACATTCTACAGAGGAGGGGCGTTTCACTGGCTTCTAGATGTTTGTGCTGCTCGCATACCATTACCCAGACCTACCATACCGAGACCATTGCCCACCTTTTCTTGGAGAGTGATGTGGCACGTGACGTGTGGGAGTATTTTGGCGCTTGGACACATTTATCCCTACCCCATACTCAGAATATCTTTGAGCTCCTGAGTTTTTTCACACACGGCACACACTTTAGGCACGCGACTTTAATTATTCCTTGTATGATCCTTTGGTTCATCTGGACAGAAAGGAATAGTGCAAAGCATAGGGCGGTTACTTTTCTTTCGTCTCATGTTATTGTGCAGGTGGAGCGCCATGTTGCTTTATTGGCTTCTGCGGGGCTTATTTCATCTGAGTTCTGGGAGGGTTGCTCGCCGCCTGATCGTTTCCAGCGAGCTATATCTTCCCCCGCTCAGACTCGTCGCCCCGTCCCGGTGGTTTGGCTTCGACCCTCGACCCCTTGGATCAAGCTGAACACGGATGGTTCGTTCGATAGAGACACACAGATTGCGGGTGGGGGAGGTCTGATTAGAGATCACCACGGAGAGCTCCTTCTTGCTTTCCATTCCTCTTTTCAGGCCTCTTCGAGTTTTGATGCTGAGGTCCAGGCGTTGGCGATTGGATTGATTCTAGCTTCCCAGAGATCGAGACATGTTTGGATTGAGCTTGATGCTACTGCTGTGGTGACCCTGCTATCATCTGGCCATCGGGGCTCTTGGCAGGTTCGTCACACTCTTATGCGTATCCGACACATTCTCAGAGATATTCAGTTCAGAGTCACTCACATTTTCCGGGAGGGCAACAGGCCGGCCGACTATCTTTCTGATCTCGGCATGTCGTCCGTCGGCATTCAGACTTATACTTACGATACTACTCCTCCGTTTCTTCTCTCCCTTATACGGATGGATCAGCTTGGTTATCCGTCTTTTAGATTTAGATAGGTTTTTATTTTATTGATTGCTTGCTTGCCTATTGGTCCGCACATTAGCCCACAGTTTTAGTGGTGCACCTTGTATTGATCTTGCGGACCGTAGGCACTTTAGATTTTAGGTTCCGGATTATGGCCTATTTTTGGTCATAATTCGGAGTTGAGTTATTTTCGTCTACGGGTCCGCACATTAGCCCACGGTTTGTGGTGCACTTTGTATTTCTTTAGCGGGCCGTAGATTTCTTCGATGTTTGGACCCGAATTATGGCCCATTTTTGGTCATAATTCGGGGCTGATACTTTGTATTTCTTGATTTCTTTTTATCTACAGGTTGGTGGGTCCCGCCTCAACCCCCCGTCCACTCTGGACGCTTTTTCTTAAAAAAAAAGGCATTAAATAGCAACACGATAAAAATATCCACTCTGGATAAATACACGAATACAAAAATTTCAATCACAACAAATGAAACTTATTGTCGTAACTAACGGTTCACACATCCGTATCAACATAAATTTTAACGACCACTATCGTTACGATCACAGCCATAATATACTACACATGGTGGCCATTCATTTTTAACATTCTTTTTGAAACTCCTCGAGGTATCCACTTAAATAGTGTCATTTGAAAATCCTTTGGATCTGTATGTTTATATAAAAAAAAAATATTTTGAAAGTACTTTTGGTACCTCAGGCTGTTTTATCAATACTAGAACCACAGTTCATAACTTTTTATTTTGAAAACCTTTGCAAAATCATAACTTGGAATAACGAGTTTCCTCGAAATCGACATCATCAAGATGACCATGTCATCACTTATCATCATCTCAAATACAACACATAAGGTAACCACATGTTACCACGCAACATTAATCACAATAATAATATACAAGGTATCACGTGGCCATGCCCTCTTAGCATCAACTCTCAAAGGTTACATTGAATCGTTTCCAAATTGACAAACCATTCATATTAGTAATAATCACTTCCTCAATCAACAATCTCATCTGGATAACATCATATAAGATACAAACATATCAAACCATGCCATCATAACATTCAGGTATATAACCATAATTCTCCAACGAGAATGGTAACACGATATTAATTCAAACCACTCGGCCTCACAAGCAATCGCTTTAGTTTAATCTCTAGTTTCTACCTCTTGAGCGATAATTCCATGTTACACACACATAGAATCTTAACATGCGCTAAGTAACTCAATTCAGTCCAAAATTCAGCCCAGGTTTGTTAACGCGCGCTAACGATAAGATTATCATGCATTAAGGGGATCAGTATGAAAATTTTGCCAATCCGAATTAAAGTTTAAGTCGAGTAAGATTTTTTATCTTTCACTATTTATTTTTGGAAGTAAAAGTCACGTTTTTGTTTTAGAATATAAAAACTTTATGGTGCAAAAGAATTTTAAAATCATGTACTCGAATTATTTGAAAATAAGAACGATACTTTTAAATATCATTTCTGAAAATCTTTCCAACACGACAAGAAAAATCAACGACAATAACGATTTACAAAATATCCAAAATACTTCAAAACACATTTTCCAAATACCGTCGTAAGGTTTCATTCGACAATACAAGACCGGTTCGCCAAATCTAAACAATTTTAAAAATCCACACGAAACCACCGCTTGACCCTGTCGTCAAAACCTTTTGAACTTTGATTTTCCACAAACATACTCAAGTCTATGAAATTTTTAGAAAATTGTTTTCAAATACGCACACAGTAAACATAATTTCCAACGAAAACACATTTGTAGCAAATAACAACAATTTGTCAAACACAATCGGTTCTCAAACATATGCCTATACGGCATTCAAGATTATCATTTAATCAAACACAACACATGAGCACTGGATTCAAATACACGTCAACACCATCTATATGAGTTTCTCAATAAACTCTAGCGTCGATATATATCCTGGAACACATCAATGTTCAAGGTTTCATATCACCCTACACTACTTGGTGTCCAATCCATCAATATCTAGTTCATTACACGTAATATGCCACAAGTATCAAATACGACTTCCATCTCCATGACTCGCATGTAAAGAGAGTCATGAACCAACGATAATACACAGAAAATAGGAGACTTACATCCACAGGCCGCACGAAGATGATGGCTGCACCACGATACTAATCACGACCGACAACTCGAATGACACGTCGCGACACGATTCAGTCAGATAAAATCCGATAAGACAAGACTCAACAATACTCCACTTGACCCTACAGCCTAGGTTTCCACAACCTAAGCTCTGATATCATATTCTGTAACACCCCTAACCCATTCAGGAATATTGCAGCGCCGCAGACCCTCTTTAAGAGGATATAGTAGGCTAGATACCAAAACAAGACATCACATCTCATGTCAGCATGGCTAAATACTGGATCAGTAGACCGATTTAGTCTTTCATCGATAGCATACAACTTAAACTTCATGTACATCTCTATTACAAAACTCATACCCGCACAGGGGTCAAAATACAAAAACAATCCCATAAGACGGCAGAACATTACAACGGAAAGAATAATACAAATTCGACCAACAAATCCTAATATTGGCCCTCATGTGATTAGTATCATTTATTTTCCATCATCCTTCATACCAATCCCGTGCTTTGCTCCTCAAGAACCTGCAAGTACCGGAATGCAATACAGACATCCACCTCCCGATTACTTGGGGGTTAGCAAAATTCTACTATTTTGTTAGTGCAGGTATAAAGTACAAATACAAGCCATACACAACATATTCCAAGAATATGATAATTTGAATAATCATCGAGTCAAAATACAGTGAAAGATCTCCCGAGATGTTTCATTTGAACAAGATAATCCAAAACCTTGAAAGGCAGTAATAGAACAAGTAAACAACTTGTAAAGCATTTTAAAGATCTCAGGAGTTTTCAGAAGAATACATTTAGGATTTGAGAATCCTCATATTTTCAAAAATTACTTTAGGATCACAACCCAAAGATTTGTTTTCCCAAAATAATAATCCGACAATAAATTACGGGGTCTACGACCCAAACATCCATATCAAATCATACGCCCAAGGTTATTCTCATCCCATGCTAACAAGCATGAACCTCGGAGCCTCTACATGAATACCCGAGTGAATAAATCGATGGTGAGCAAACGGACTATACATACCTCATGTTTAACCGTGGATTCGCACTATAAGCTACGATCCCTCAGAGGACTCGAAGTCCCATCACTGAGTGGTTAACACACATCACCATGACTACCGCCAAGCAAACAACTCAGATATTAGAATTCCATGACGGACATATCACACACACTCATAGTTATTCTGGCATCGGGCTAGCAAGCACGTACCCCGGAGTCTCGCGACGACATACCCGGTTTGGATAACCCACGACGAGTATGTAACATGTCCAAAAATACACCCATAAATTATCCTGGCATCATGCTAATAAGCACGAACCTTGAAGTCTCCTCGAGACATACCCGATCTGGATAACCCTACGGTAAAACCCGACCCGTACTAACAAGGACGGATCCCGGAGGTCTCAGCGAACCCTACCTGGTAGAACATAACTTACAAACGATCACGTACCATGAGGAGATATACTTCTTGAACAATGCCGGATAATACCACCTCCTTACAAAGGGGTTAATAAGCATTACAGACACAACATTTGCGCACTCATCAAACGCAATCACATTCAAGCATACAACCCTTAACAAAGGAATCTGGTTTTTATAATCACGTAGCACGAAGGCAATATATTCCAATTCGCAACCACAATACACATATCCGTAGAACTCATTTATTCGCAAAGCACTCGAGCGTTTTGAAAGAAAGTCGTTAATGGGACTATATCAATCCTCTTGAAAGTTAGTTATGTGTACTCCAAGTAAACACACATAGTCGATAATCAAATTGCATCTATGGAACACGAAATGTATGGGCAAGATACTTGCCTCCATAATCGATATCAAAAACTCCGACGAACGCGGATCGACCGGAAAACCTCGAACACCTACAACTTCCGCAAGACACAACGAAAACACGATCACAACGAGGATCAAGACCAATAACAATGGAAATCGCCTCAAACCAACGAAGGGAAACTCATATGAACATTTAATCAAACATTAAATGTTCGCGGTTCCTCAAGAACACTAAAATCATCAATCGGGTCGAACGAATCAAAGATATAGATATACAATCCATAGAACATGCTTAACAATATCATTTAACACCAATCGATTCATCAAAATTGGATTGAATACGAAATCAAGAAAAATCTCCAAAAAGTCAACTCGAGGGAAATCAAGAAAAATACCTCGATCCGACGAAGAACAATGGATTAGATGATGTTATAATCACCTAGGATGCTCCAAAACACCTTTAAATAAAATAAAATCGGCCAAGATTATGATCCCTAGTCGCCCTTGACTCACACCCATGGAGAGAAGAGAAAGAAGTGAGAAAATGAGAAAACATGACTGTTGTACAGTTTATATATACTGGACAACTTAGCATGGGCTAATCACCAAGTATTAGCATGCGATATCGAAGCAATGATCTTCCAAAAGCACCGTTAGCGTGCGCTAACTGCAAGGGTTAGCGTGCGCTATCGGGACCTGCAGTCCCAGTCCAATAGCTTATGGACTGCCCCAAACTACCAGTTAGCATGCACTACTCTCTCCGAAGCGTGCACTAACTACTGAACCTTAGTGCGCGTTATAGAGCTGCATAGCATGCGCTACCGAACTCCTAGTCGAATGCAGCACCTTCTGGACTATCTCGGTGTAACACCCCTAACTAGGCGGATATTACAGTGCCGTGGACCCCTGACTGGGACCCACCAGGCGAATGAAAATGAATGAATTACACAGGGTAAATGTAGTACCGAACCACATTATAACATTAATTACTCCGATGAGGAGTTTCATACAACACACCCAAGATAATACAGAATACATGTATATTTTATATGGAGATAAAATATACAACACTGAGTAAAATGAGTATTCAAACGGAGTGTCTGCAGCGGAATAAAATGAAGGAAACATAAATGACTGAAAAGACTGAGGCCCCCTACTAGTATCATTGGGACTCCTCGCCATCAACGTGCTCTCCACGTGATTTTGCCTTGCCATGACCTGAAAAACAATATCCCCCAACGGGGTCAGTTACACAGAATAACAATCCTCAAGAGTTGAGTACACATAATCCTATTGAAAACATACACAATCAAACATGTTATATGAATCAACTAATAGTACGGCTCAAAGGAATGGCGCCACACAACGTCCGGGATGGAAATGTGTCCGTGCACAACCCACCAACGAGTATCGATCGAATACACGTGTGGTCTTGTACCTAATCAGTCTCACGAAGCAATCGACTCATGTGCACAGTCTAATGTGAGGCCAACAACCAACACACGACTTAAATGTGCCCGACATGAAAATCCTACACATACCAACCGGCACGCCAGTATGACCCGGAATGCCACGATATAACAAAAGTGACATCGAAAATCAATAATGACTCACCAAGATGAAATGATGGTGAAATGAATGACAGCTCAATGAAATGATTGGAACCCCAATTCTCGTGAGTGAAGTGATTAAGTGACAATTACAAGTCTCAATACGGTTAGTACTTTATGAATGAATTATGACTATGAATGAACAACAACGAAAGGATTGAATATCCTTTTAACTGAGTAAGAATTAACTTACACAACACCGATGAAGAATGTCCATCCACGAACAACGTCCTAAATGAAATGTCGGTCGCTCGAACAACCTTGAATAACATAATTACCAATAATCCGTTCAATACACGTATCAAACACGATTTAACCAACTCAAACGTCGATACAACAATATCTAAACTTATAGATGCACTCTAACGAATACGTTGTAAAATCCTTCCCGTTGGTTACAACCAAACCCAAATTATCGAAACAAACTATCAAATGATTGATTCAAACCAGCAAAACAATATCAATGGCATCAATAATTCAATAGGAATCCACAATTCAAGATTACAACAACATCAATCGGAAAATCCTCGAATTAACCGAAGTCAACCCCAAGGGTTCTTGAAATAATTCCCAAAATAGCCTATAAATCCGTAAGAATACATTCATCCAAGGTAGATAATCCATATATAACATATTCCAACAACAATCCAAGCTTACACGAAGAAATCGGAAGGAAAAACCCAAAAATCCGAAATTCTAGATCCAAGAGATTAATACCTTGATTTGATGTGATGAGGATGATGAAATGATGATTAATCCGAATGGTAAGCTTGAAAATGATGATTGATGATTACACCTCGAAGAACACTCTCCAAATCGCCCGGAATCGCACAAAACCATCGAAGAAACAAAGATAAATGATAATTGATGAAGAAAGGACTGAACTGTCCTATTTATAGAAGCACCAGTTAGCGTGCGCTAGCTCCTGTGCGTAGCGTGCGCTAACGGGTGTACTGGGTAGTCCAGTACCCTCTGATCGCAACTGTAGCGTGCGCTACGTACCTTTTGTAGCGTGCGCTACAACCATTTATTAGCGTGCGTTAACACCAATGGTTAGAATGTGCTAACGAATTATCTGATGCCCAGTACTGGAGTCCAGAACCTCCTGTTCTCTGATCTGATCTCGGTAGCGCGCGCTACACACAATATTTAGCGTGCGCTACTACACCGTTTACGTATGCTAAAACCACTCATAGCGTGCGCTAGGCATATATCCAAAGCAGTCCAGTAGCCAATGGACTCAACCTGATCCGACCTTAGCGCGCGCTATACCGACTGCATAGCGTGCGCTACTCTGGCCTACTAGCGCGCGTTACTTACCATTCGTAGCGTGCACTACTTACAACCCAACTGCAGTCCAGTGCCTTTTGGACTGCCTGCTTGAAGCATACTAGCGTGCGCTAGTGTTGAGAGGTAGCGTGCGCTACCCGTACTCAATTACCATACGCTAAAGAGAGTACGTAGCGTGCGCTACTCCTCACACACAGCACACCATGAAAGTGACATCGATGATAAACATCGCACGATTCTCCAACTAGATTGATGATGAATGACGATTGATACACGATACAATTACTCTGAACCATGAATACAATGATTGAATATGAGTGACAAAATTTCATTAATGAGTGAAAATTACTGAGTGACAATTACAGAATGATAAGCACTGAATGATAATGACTGAATTACAACCGGGTATTACATACACCCCCCCTTAAAAGAGTTTCGTCCCCGAAACTAAGGGTCAAACAACTCGGGATAACTCTCCCGCATACTATCCTCGGTTTTCCAAGTAGCCTCTTCGACTCCGTGTCTAGACCACTGAATTTTAACCAAAGGAATCGTCTTATTCCTCAATTGTTTGATTCGCTGCTCTAAAACTCGTATAAGACGCTCCTCATATGAATGATCATCGGCGATCTCGATTTCGTCGAACTGAAGTATGTGACTCGGGTCGGCAACATACTTCCGCAACTGAGAGAAGTGAAACACATTATGAATTCAGCTCAACGCCGGAGGTAGGGCCAATCGATAATCTAACTCGCCTACTCGATCCAAAATCTCAAACGGCCCAATGAATCTCGGACTCAACTTCCCCCTCTTCCCAAAATGGAAGATACCACGACTCGGGGAAACCATGACCAAAACATGGTCACCCGTATCGAACTCTAATTGTCGACGATGATTATCTGCATATGATTTCTGTCGACTCTGAGCGGTCAACAAACGACTCCTGATCAAAGCTACCTTTTCTCTGGCGGCTATAAGCATATCGGGCTAGGTTCCGATTGATTCTGATAAGTCATCCCAACACAAAGGAGATCGACAACGAAGACCGTATAAGGCCTCGTAAGGTGCCATCTTAATCGAAGAATGCCAACTATTATTGTACGTGAACTCGATCAACGGTAGTTGGGCTTCCCAATCATCTTTCTAGTCGAGGACACATACCCTCAACATGTCCTCCAAAGTCTGAATAGTCCGCTCTGATTGTCCGTCGGACTGAGGATGAAAAGTTGTACTGAGATTAAGCTGAGTTCCCATAGCACGATGAACCGATTTCCAAAAATGAGACACAAATCGTCCGTCACGATCGAAAACGATACTTTTGGGAGTACCGTGCAGTCTCACTATCTCTTTGATAAACAATTGGGCAAGTCTCTCGGGACCCCACGTATCCTTAATCTCAAGGAAATGAGCTGATTTAGTTAAGCGATCCACAATTACCCAGATTGTGTTCATGCCACGATGACTCGTCGGCAAACTCGTGATGAAGTCCATAGAAATATCCTCCCACTTCCACTCCGGAATAGGGACAGGTTTCAGCATACCCGCCTGTTGCTGATGTTCTATCATGACTTGCTGACAGGTCAAACATCTCGAAACAAATTCCGCGACTTCTCGCTTCATATTACTCCACCAGTAATTTTGTTTCAAGTCTTTATACATCTTGCTAGACCCCGGATGAACGGAATAAGGGGTAGCATGAGCTTCTCTCAAAATCGAGTTTTTCAACTCGTCATTCGCCTGTACGCACAACCCATTCTTAAAACGCAAAAGTCCATCATCGTGGACCACAAACCCGGGGGCTTTCCCCTGAGTCACATCCTCTAGAATGCGTAACAAAAATGGGTCCGAACCCTGATTCTCCCTGATCGCCTCCTCAAGTGGCGATGAAATCTCCAACGTACAAAGTTGCCCTTGTACTCGCTGTAACCAGACCTCAATCTCGAGTCTCAGAAATTCCTGCTGAAGTTCCTTCTGAACTGTTAATCGAGCAAGCATCTGCTCCTGAACGGACTTACGACTCAAGGCGTCGGCGACAACGTTCGCCTTGCCCGGGTGGTAAAGGATCTCGATATCATAATCTTTGATTAGCTCCAACCACCGTCTGTGTCGCATATTTAACTCCTTCTGAGTAAATATATACTTTAAACTCTTATGATCGGTGAATATCTGACAGGTAACGCCATAAAGATAATGACGCCAAATCTTCAATGCAAATACCACGACTGCTAACTCCAGGTCGTGGGTCGGGTAATTAACCTCGTAAGGTCTCAATTGCCATGAAGCATAAGCAATGACTTTCCCGTTCTGCATTAGTACACATCCGAGACCCTGTCCGGATGCATCGCTATAAACCACAAATCCTTCCGTCCCTTGCGGTAAAGAAAGGACAGGTTCTGAAGTTAATCGGATCTCGAGTTCCTCAAAACTCTGTTGACACGCGTCGGACCACGTGTATCTCTTATCTTTCCATAAAAGGTTCGTCATGGGTTGAGAGATTTTAGAAAATCCCTCCACAAATCGTCGATAATAACCCGCTAATCCGAGGAAACTTCGGATTTCCTTAACATTCTTCGGAGGTAGCCAATCTCGAATAGCCTCCGTCTTTTGAGGGTCGACACGAACTCCGTCTGATGAAATTACATGTCTGAGAAACGTCACTTCGGACATCCAGAACTCACATTTGGAAAACTTTCCAAAAAGTTGCTCTCGTCTCAACACGTCGAGTACTTGATGAAGGTGAAACTCGTGTTCCTCCCGGTCATGAGAATAAATCAAAATTTCATCAATAAAGACAACCACGAATTGATCCAAATAGTCGATGAAAACCCGATTCATTAACTCCATGAAGATCGCAGGTGCATTAGTTAATCCAAACGGCATAACCACAAACTCATAATGACCATAGCGTGTTCAGAACGCCGTCCTTGCGATATCCGACTCTAGAATCCGCAACTGATGATATCCAGATCTTAAGTCGATATTGGAAAATACTGAAGCTCCCTGAAGTTGATCCAAAAGATCATCGATACGGGGTAGAGGATACTTATTCTTGATCGTCACTTGGTTTAATTCCCGATAATCAATACACAAGCGAAACGAACCATCCTTCTTCTTGACAAACAACACTGGTGCTCCCCACGAGGACACACTCGGTCGGATATAACCTTTCTCGGACAACTCCCCAAGTTGGTTCTTTAATTCCTGCATTTCGGTCGGGGCCATCCGGTACGGTGCC
The DNA here is from genome assembly GCA_033398695.1 of Orobanche coerulescens. Classification (NCBI taxonomy): domain Eukaryota; kingdom Viridiplantae; phylum Streptophyta; class Magnoliopsida; order Lamiales; family Orobanchaceae; genus Orobanche; species Orobanche coerulescens. The sequence continues at coordinate 91,997,241 of CM065804.1, read as the reverse complement.
TTCGATATCGGGGACGTAACGGGCTCCAACTCAATCGTGAATTCCACATCTCTCTGTGGAGGCAAACCAGGTAACTCATCTGGAAAAACATCGGCATATTCCCTCACTACCGGAATATCCGTCAACATTACTGGTGATTTCTCGGTTTTGGCCATATAGCACCAATAACCAACACACCCCTGACTGAGTAATTTCACTGCTTTCATCAAGTTGATGACCTTACCAGAACAGCCGGGATTACCTCCCTGAAAAACACATTCAACCCCATCGTCTGAAATGATAGTGACCATACACTTACGGACACTAATGATGGCATCGTGACGATCCATCCAATCAATACCCAAAATGACGTCGTCTCTCGGTAAATCTACCACGATTAGGTCTGCTAGCCATACACGGCCATGAAGCTAAATCGGACAATTCTGAATCTCGCGATTTCCGATAATTCTTCTACCGTCAGGTAGACCAAGGACATAAGGCTCACAACTAATAGCACTACCCAGACGTAGTCTACTCAAACATGACTCGGAAATGAATGAATGCGATGCACCAGTATAAAAAAGGGTACACACAGGTTGAGATAAAATATCGAGTGTACCTGAGATCATCCGGGCCTCTGGATCGTCGGTCTTCTTCATCTCATAAATTCGGGGCTTGCCGGCCCCCGAGCCGGACGCTCCCGTTTGATAGCTCTTGGCTTCGCCTGTACTAGCTCCTGTCGTTTTGAACGACGCTGACTGAGTGGCCTGATTCTGCACCGCTGAATGTCCTGGGGCCTGAGATGACGCCGGAGTAGGTTTAGAGTCCCTTCGGCAAAAACGGGCCCTATGCCCAGCAATCCCACAGTTGTGGCACGTGACAGTCTGTTTCGGACATTTGGTGCTGAAATGACCATGTTCTTTGCAGTTGAAACAGGTGATGGCCGAACTGGCCGCTCGTGACTGAGATTCCGCGGGTCTAGGCGCCATAGGAGGTCGCTCAGAAAAAGTAGAGCCCGCACGTGGTTTCTTGAAAGTAGCCTGACTGCCGTCAGACTGATTTCGGTTCTTAGACTTCTTCCCAGCAGATGAAGGTTGTTGCTTAGCAATCTCTTTAGCAGTAAGCTCGTAAGTGAGAGCTTTCTCGATGAATTCGGCCAGAGAGGTCCAATTATGATAAAGCAACTGTAGCCGCATACGAGGTTTCAGCCTCTTGCTGAAATACTTGATCATGTCCGCCTCAGAGTGAATGATGGATGAGGCGAACGGAAGAAGTTCCTGAAATTTTTCGGCGATGGCGAGAACCTCATCGTCCGCTGAAAGGTCGGGAGTGAGTAATTCCGACAACTTAGCCTCCCTGAGTGGGGCCGGATAATATCTCTCCATCATGAGAGTTTTGAACTGATCCCAAGTACATGATCCGTCGGTGGGCTTCAACGATAACCACCATGAATGAGCGCTCTTACCAAGATAGTAAGCCGCAACTGAAACTTTATGCCCTTCAGGGCAATCCACCATAGCAAATAACTTCTCGAAATGCTCAAGCCAATGAACAATATCCGCCGGCTCAGATGAGCCCTCGAAGGTAGGTGGTCGCTGGCGAGAGATATCGCCAATGATACTGCTTACACCCCTCTCTTGCCTCTGAGGTGGCGGCGGAGGAGCCTGTTGATTTTGAGTAGTTGAGTTATGCATCTCCATTAGTTGTGCCATCTAAGTCATTTGGGCCATCATGCCCTGCATAAAAGCGAGTGGATCAACCCAGACACCTTCTGAATGAGCTGTGTCCCAGGTACGACTCCCCGATAGTGAATGATCGCGTCCAGGTGAATGAGTGGCAACGTCACTGCTCGATGAGTTAGCATTATTCCTAGCATTCGCGCGTGTATTCACACGAGCTCTCGGGTTTCGGCCTGCACCATGGCCTCTTCCCCCGCGTCCTCTGCCAGCTCTTTCCATACTGAAGTGGAAAGTCATATGATAATTATATATCTCGCATGAATATCTCATTATGATTATATTATGAAATGATGAAAATGAGCATACGCGCTCAAATACAACGATTACATGAATGATCAACTGAAATGACGTGATTATCTGATGAAATTCTTGAAATGAATATCTTGAACAAGTTAACAAGATTAATGATATGATCCTCAAGATCAACAACTGAACAATGAAATGAACTGAGTGATTAATGAATTCACATGATCGACTTGATCACAAATGAAAATGATAAATGAGGAAATCTTACTGTCCTTTGGTCTAAAGGGCTCGGCTCTTGCACAGGTCACACGTGACACGAAAGTCCAATGATACTAGTCTGATGAACGATGATTTCAAATGAGACATGACTCAGAAGATAGTATTCAAAACCACTCTTCGATACCAACTCTGTAACACCCCTAACTAGGCAGATATTACAGTGTCGTGGACCCCCGACTGGGACCCACCAGGCGAATGAAAATGAATGAATTACACAGGGTAAATGTAGTACTGAACCACATTACAACATTAATTACTCCGATGAGGAGTTTCATACAACACATCCAAGATAATACAGAATACATGTATATTTTATATGGAGATAAAATATACAACACTGAGTAAAATGAGTATTCAAACGGAGTGTCTGCAGCGGAATAAAATGAAGGAAACATAAATGAATGAAAAGACTGGGCCCCCCTACTAGTATCATTGGGACTCCTCGCCATCAACGTGCTCTCGCCGTGCTTTTGCCTTGCCATGACCTGAAAAACAATATCCCCAACGGGGCCAGTTACACAGAATAACAATCCTCAAGAGTTGAATACACACAATCCTGTTGAAAACATACGCAATCAAACATGCTATATGAATCAACTAACAGTACGGCTCAAAGGAATGGTGCCACACTACGTCCGGGATGGAAATGTGTCCATGCACAAGCCACCAACGAGTATCGATCGAATACACGTGTGGTCTTGTACCTAATTAGTCTCACGAAGCAATCGACTCGTGTGCACAGTCCAATGTGAGGCCAACAGCCAACACACGACTTAAATGTGCCCGACATGAAAATCCTACACATACCAACCGGCACGCCAGTATGACCCGGAATGCCACGATATAACAAAAGTGACATCGAAAATCAATAATGACTCACCAAGATGAAATTTTGGTGAAATGAATGACAGCTCAATGAGATGATCGGAACCCCGTTCCTCGTGAGTGAAGTGATTAAGTGACAATTACAAGTCTCAATACGGTTAGTACTTTATGAATGAATTATGACTATGAATGAACAACAACGAAAGGAGTGAATATCCTTTTAACTGAGTAAGAATTAACTTAAACAACACCGATGAAGAATGTCCGTCCACGAACAACGTCCTAAATGAAATGTCGGTCGCTCGAACAACCTTGAATAACACAATTACCAATAATCCGTTCAATACACGTATCAAACACGATTTAACCAACTCAAACATCGATACAACAATATCCAAACTCATATATGCACTCTAACGAATATGTTGTAAAATCCTTCCCGTTGGTTACAACCAAACCCAAATTATCGAAACCAACTATCAAATGATTGATTCAAACCAGCAAAACAATATCAATGGCATCAATAATCCAATAGGAATCCACAATTCAAGATTACAACAACATCAATCGGAAATTCCCCGAATTAACCGAAGTCAACCCCAAGGGTTCTTGAAATAATTCCCAAAACAGCCATTAAATCCATAGGAATACATTCATCCAAGGTAGATAATCCATATCTAACATATTCCAACAACAATCCAAGCTTACACGAAGAAATCGGAAGGAAAAATCCAATAATCTGAAATTCTAGATCCAAGAGATTAATACCTTGATTTGATGTGATGAGGATGATGAAATGATGATTAATCCGAATGGTAAGCTTGAAAATGATGATTGATGATTACACCTCGAAGAACACTCTCCAAATCGCCCGGAATCGCCCAAAACCATCGAAGAAACGAAGATAAATGATAATTGATGAAGAAAGGACTGAATTGTCCTATTTATAGAAGCACCAGTTAGCGTGCGCTAGCTCCTGTGCGTAGCGTGCGCTAACGGGTGTACTGGGTAGTCCAGTACCCTCTGATCGCAACTGTAGTGTGCGCTACGTACCTTTTGTAGCGTGCGCTACAACCATGTATTATCGTGCGTTAACACCAATGGTTAGTGTGCGCTAACGAATTATCTGATGCCCAATACTGGAGTCCAGAACCTCCTGTTCTCTGATCTGATCTCGGTAGCGCGCGCTACACACAATATTTAGCATGCGCTACTACACCGTTTGCGTATGCTAAAACCACTCATAGCGTGCGCTAGGCATATATCCAAAGCAGTCCAGTAGCCACTGGACTCAACCTGATCCGACCTTACCGCGCGCTATACAGACTGCATAGCGTGCACTACTCTGGCCTACTAGCACGCGTTACTTACCATTCGTAGCGTGCGCTACTTACAACCCAACTGCAATCCAGTGCCTTCTGGACTGCCTGCTTGAGGCATACTAGCGTGCGCTAGTGTTGAGAGGTAGCGTGCGCTATCCGTACTCAATTAGCGTACGCTAAAGAGAGTACGTAGCGTGCGCTACTCCTCACACACAGCACACCATGAAAGTGACAATGATGATAAACATCGCACGATTCTCCAACTAGATTGATGATGAATGACGATTGATACACGATACAATTACTCTGAACGATGAATACAATGATTGAATATGAGTGACAAAATATCATTAATGAGTGAAAATTACTGAGTGACAATTACAGAATGATAAGCACTGAATGATAATGACTGAATTACAACTGGGTATTACACTCGGACTATCCAGGTACCGTGCGCTACGTGCCACAATAACGTGCGCTGTCACCAAGTATTAGCGCGCGCTACACTACTACAATTAGCGTGCGCTACGCTTACTACAAAGGCAGCAGGACAGTTTCGGAAATTCAACACAACATGATTCATCATACCGTACACAACGTAGAGAAAAATTCCTAAATAATCATCAACGGAACAAAATAACCTGCACAACCGACATATAATTTAAAGTAATCGGAAATGTAAATCTCGAGTATTACATCGGCAACCTCATCAATAAGTCCAGAATTGTCGAAACGCCTAACACAAAAGATTACACAAGACGTCACACAAAATTTAATGAAGCAGTTCGGCCCGACTTTAGAATCACTGAATCAATATCAACATACTCCAGTATATAATGACACACCTCCTCTACAGGTCGGCACAAATGGGAGTTGTATTGTTGCTGCAAACCACTCATGGGAGGAGACTAACATGGACAAGGTTGATTGAGTTTAGTTGTATATTCATGAGCATCCTCCTCGTCTGGTGGCCCTTGGGAGAGTTATTGAGGGGGACAAACCTTACACGGCGTGCCTCTATCTGGTGATTTAGCTATGGTGATGGTTGAAGATGTTCGAGACACTGATGCTCCAGTCCTGTTCCTACGTCGGAGGTAAGTTTAGTGGGGTGGGACTATGTTGTTTTATTGCATGACGAAGGCGTCTAATCAAATATGTTTTAGCAGAGGTATTTCTTCCTTTTATCTTTATTAAAAAAAAGTACATTTTTAGGATAGTTATTTAATATTTTTTAAGGATACTGCCGGACCAAAAAAGAAATGAGTTCGACCGGTTGATAATTCAAAATCCATACAAAATTCCATTTTGGAATTGCTTAAAATGTCCCCATCCCTTTATGATAATCCTTTGCGGGTGCCGTTAGGTGATTTTTTTAGAGTTGATACTGATATGCCATTGTACGTATGCCACACCGATGTTTTAGAAAGCTTTCAGGGGAATGATTGACTTAGCATCTCAGTGATGAAACTCTAGATTATGTAAGTAAATTTTAATTTCAGATACAGTTACTTAATAATCTGCATTTGATTTACAGTTATCAAATTTACCTGTCAAAAGATACACTTCTTTTATTGGTTATTAGGTATCAAAAATCACCAGTCGTAGACATAGTGAATGATAATTTGCATGGATTCCTTTATCCTCATTCCATACAAAGTATGTGGAATAAGAAGTCTGAAGCCACGTTGTACATTCTAAGACATATCCGGGATTCAAAAAACAGATTATTCTAGGAGCTTATCACCACGCGTAAGTTCAACGACGAACAATTAGCGCCAGATTTTGAACAATGCATCACTTTTGGTTAAATAAGAAAGTTTATAACTTGTTTATCAAAATTAGCTTGTTTGTTTTGGAAATACAGTCGACACTGGAAACTCTTGGTAATTTTACCTAAGCAAGGGACTACCATGTGGTTTTGTTCATTACATTGTATGCCAGATCAGGACATTAAATTCATATTGCAGAGGTTAGATTTAATTTTATAAAATTCATTTTTGTTACTTTCAGTTGTCCCATCTAGGGCTGAGCACCGGGTCTCATCCGGCCCGGACCGACCCGGTTCGGAATGGACCGGATTATAAATGCTCTGATCCGAAGCCCAGACCTATTCAGAACCGGGCCAACCCGGTCCAAACCCGAAGCGGTCGGTCCGGCCGCTTGCCTATTCCGATTAAAAAAAAAAAGAATTTTTTTTTTTGCATATTAAGTGTCCTTTTATTACATATAAAATGCTTTCTTCTTTACATACTCCCATAAAATACAATTATCAATCTTAATATCTTCATTTAGTCACCAAACTCCCAAGTTCGACAATATTTTAGTATAAATAAACTTAATTAGAATAATGTGCAATCATAATGGAGCAATTAATCATCATCATTATTTTATCATTACCGAGGGTAAATTATAATAAAAAATATTTTTTATGTATTTTTATTTTTATCGGGTCGTTCAGGGCTGGACCCGAATTTTCCGGACTTTGATCCAGTCCGGCCCGGAACCCGGATTTAGACAAAATGCAGACTCGAGACCCGGACCTAATTAACAGGTCCGATCCAGGTCCGGGTTCGGTCCGGTCTGGATCCGGTCCGGTCCAGGTCCGGGTTCGATCCGGTCTGGGTAAAAACCGAATCCGGGTAAAAACTGGGTCCGGACCATTTGTGCTCGACCCTAGTCCCATCTATATAATTAGTGTTGTGTTGTGGGGTGCGGCGCGGGAATGGCTTTTGGAACATATATATATTTATATAGGAAGAGGTATGTTAGTACTCTTTGTTTGCTTTTTCGTATGATCCTCCTCTTTTTTTTCTTTAAAGAAAAAAATGGTTCTTTGTTTATTTGCTGTGAAAAAAGGCATTGAAAGTTTTTTTTACGGATCCATCTATCATTTCAGTGTTTTCTTGTCACAATGCGGAGGAAGGAAATTGAAGGGTGTGTTGTCAGATATCTGACAAGAAAAAAAGAGATTTTAAGAGTCTGCAGGGAAATAAAAAGCCAAACACTACTATTCAACAGAATCAGGTTTTTCTTACTTCCATTATGGCGATCTCGTTGAGAGTGTTGGATAGTGTGCACACAAGTAAATCCAAATAGGTCGTCGGATTTATCTTAAAGTAAGTAAAATTTCAATCCCAAGACCTACATACAATGTTGTGTGATTTTATCTTGCTTGGCAAATATTCTTTTACCAATTATAATTTTTAATATTTTTTTTAAGTGTAATAAACAAAATGGAGGTCGGGAGTGTGGATATTATATCATGAACTGTATGTGGATCATAGTGGAGGCTGGTATTGCAGAAAATTAGATGGAGGTAAATAATTTTTTTCTTATAAGTCAGATTAATCATATAATTTTTTTTTCTATTTTTGTATTGAAAAGTATTTCTATAAATTAGTTTTTTTGTGGACAGACCGAAAAGGAAATTATGGCAAATTTATTATGGACGGAGGGAGTATATGACAGATATTTAGCGATACTCAAACGCTTCCTGAAGAGAGCATTAAGAAATTCGAACACAATGGGCAAAACGTTTTCTTACCAAATTTGTTTAAATTTTTGAGATGACATACAAATTGTTGGTTCTTGTTATTCTCGAATTGGTAAATTCATGAAGTTAAATCTTTCGGGACTTTTATAAGGACATATATTTTTATTTTGTAGTTACATGCTTGTTGTGAACAGTTGAAATTTAGTTACAAGGTGTATGTCTTTGCTTCATAGTTGATAATACATTGGTTGCTTCAAAATTATGTTGGGATTGATTTTCATTTGAGATGTTGATGATTGAAGTGTTTGTGAAGATTTGGCCCATTTAGTTATGCTGGTGGATTTGGCACATTTGGTTGTGCTGGTTTGAACAAATAACAACAATTCACATTGGTTGATTAAGTTATCGATATTAAATTCTAGGAGCAATTATCATCGGTTTTAAAACCGATGTGAATAACAACTTTTAACATAGATTAAAAACCAATGTGAATAACAAGTTTCACATTAGTTTTTTAAACCGATGTGGATAACAACTTTTACATCAGTTTTAAAACCGATATGAATAACAACCTTTAACATCAATTTTAAAACCAACGTGAGTGTAATACCCGAATTTTCAGTATAAATTTTTCGCGTTATTTTATCTGAGATATATTGTATAGCTTGGTGTCTATACAGTATGGATAAAATAAATTGAGGAACGAGACAGTTATACTTGTGTAATTGTCGTGTTTGATTGACAGTTATATTGAGGATTTGTTGTATCAGGTTGAATTGATTTGGATATCAGGTATATCGTATGAGAATATTTTTGGGTTGAGTATATGTGTATTCAGTATGCCGTATGTTCGTATCCAGTATGTCGAGACGTCGGACAGGAACAGTTGGATTTTGGCTAAGTACAGAAGGCCATTATGTACGTTAAGTTTATGGGCTAACGTACGCTAAGTTGGTACGTTTTACGTACGTTATGCGTAAGGTATTACGTACGTAACAAGAGGACTCGGACAGTTGGGCCCGGCGTCGGCAGCTTTCGGCGCGGATGTGGACAGGTGAGTCAACGGATGGAGTTGCGCACGTTATACAGGTGTATTACGTACGTAATATGAGTATAATACTGTAGCAAGTCAACGTATGTATTACGTACGCAACGGAATAAGTGTTGCGTACGTTACGGGGTGGCTGGCCGAGTCGTGGCCGAGAGGACCTGTAGTGGCCGAGCATGGTCGGCAGTGACTCGCAGGGATGGCCGATCGTGGTCGGCAGTGACTCGCTGGGGGCAAGGACTGGTAGATAACGTACGTAAGGCTGTGGCCGGTTACGGCCGTAAGGGCCCGTTACGTACGTAAGCAGGTGCCGGTTACGGCCATAAGGGTGTCGGCCAAAATGGACAGGAGGGTAGGAAACGGCCGGTTACGTACGTAAGCCACGGCCGGTTACGTACGTAAGGTACCGACAGGTCCCGCCTATTTAAGGACTGGACCGGGTCACTTCGGCATTTTTTATTTTTTCATCGTTTTTTCGCGATTCCTTCAGCAAAAGTGGATGGATTTGTATGGAATCATCATATAGCAACATGTTTTGGAAGATTTAATTCATGGATAACATCATCTTTTGCTCGAATCGAAGCTAAGAACACCTAAACACTTGGTTTTGGATATTTTTGGAGTTTCTTGATGTTTTGGCCGATTTCCTTCGTTTCAATTCAGATTTTTGATAGAACTTGGTTGTATACTCGAAATCATACATTACTCTTGAATTTTTGTGTAACAAATTCGAGAATTTCTCCGTTAAATCGATTAAATTGGATTATGCCCTCAAAGTGTCCGATAAAATGCTTCAATGAGGTAGAATGGTGATTGAATTGATATTGTTTTGATGATTCTTAGTAATTACGGGAATTTTGTTAAGGGGAGATAATGAATTGATGATCAAATTCCTTGATTATGTTGTTATGATTATGCAATTGTTGTATTCTCGATGTTCTTGGTGGTATGTTGCGATTCATGATGTTATGAGAAGTATATGTTGAAGAACATGATTATATACACCTTGAATTGTGAATAAGGATTGTTTAGATGTTAGAACACATCGTATTATGTCGTTTGAAGATTTTGAATATGATGTCGGAATAAGTTGTGTTCTTAAGGAACTCTTGGATTATATGAATTGATGAACATATTTAGGAGGTGTTGGTGTTTTGGATATGGATATGGAATATTCATATCTAAAACTAAGTTATGTGTTTTGGTACAATATTCATATAGGAATAAGAATATGGTTCTGGGTTTGATAAGATTATGATTCACTTTTGAGTTTGAGAATTCATACGTATTAAACAAGTGTTCAATTCGGATAATGGAATTGTTTGAAACCTTTGGGATATGATTATCTATAATGTTGAATTAATTAGATTGTCCGGATTGATGATGATAATCGGTAACTAGTTCTAATTATGAATTTACAAGGAGGAAACTTGTATTCGTATGTAAGATTGAATGTGGAATTGGTAATGCTTAGACACTTGGTTAAATTAATTATTGATATGATCTTCGGATTGTGGAATCTATTTGTGGTTTTGAATTCGTGATTGATTGGTTTGGATTGTTTGGATTTGTATTTAATCGGGATATTGTAGAACCGTTGTGTTTGTTGATCGGTTATTGATTGTTATTTGTGATCATCGAGTTACGGCTTGTATTGTGGATATGAGTTCGTATTTGTTGAGTTGGATTATTTGGTTTTATGTATACGATCGAGGTTTCGTTGAACCGTTGAGTTTATTGGTTGGGTATGTCGGTTATTGATTTTTATTGAATGTGTGTTAATCGGTTATTACAATAGGTTGTGATGTTTTGATTGTGGATTATGACCGTTGTGTTGCGGTTGAGGTCGAAGAGTTCGTAGATTGCTTTTGGTCGGGGCTGAGGAGCTCATAGACAAAGGCAATGGATATTGGTAACGGCTTTGTGGTATCGGTACCGAGGCAAGTTTGTACTTGTTCAGTTTATAATAGTTGATAAATGGTTTCGTTTTCATTTTATTTATAATGCGTATAGCAATGTTGTTAGAAATGTAAATTGTCGGGATAATGGTTTGTATATTGTACTTTGGTTTGGGTTAAATCATAATATATATGGTTTAAACGTGTTGGTGAAAAGGGAGATGTGAGTTGTATTTGGTCAGTGATATGGAATATCGGATATCGAGGATAGTTATCGTGTCGATATTGATGTCGGGACGGTGGTTTGTTGGTATAAATGGACTATACCTATTTTGGGATTATTCGTATAACTTTGTATTCGTTCAGGGATGTTGGTTCGTGGAAAGGATATTGCCTTCGGCTTTTAGGTAATTTAAGTATTGTTCAGTTATGTTGATAATTATTATGTTGAGTTGTTGTATATGTTGTACGATGATGTTTGGTATATTGGGATTCGTATTGATTATTTCGTTGAGGGATGATGATCCCAGGGCTGATTGTATTGAGATCGTTGATCGTGTTGATCATTTGTCGGGGATGATGATCCGAGGATTGTTGTTTTGGATATTGATTAGTCGTGCCAACTTTTCTTTGTCAGTTTGTCATTGTTCACTTCGGTGAGTCTTTTGACCCTTATTGGATATGTGATTCTTTGAGTTTCGTTGTCGTGTTGCATCGTGACATATCTGGAGTCATATCTGCGTGCCGATTGGTTATTGTGTAGGATTTTTAGCCGGGCACATGATGTTTATGCGTGGATGTTTCCGCATTGAACCGTGCACACGAGACGTAGTTCGTGAGGCTAATTAGGTACATGTCCCACGTATATCCTGGATTCCGTATACGGGGTAGACATGTGCACGGACACATTTCCGGATCGGGCGCACTGTGACGTCCATCTTTTGAGCCATATTGTTGGGTCGTTCATAGTCCATGTATGATTGGATATGTGCGACGGTTTGTGACTGGTTGTTCATACGCCCGAGGGGTATGTTCGATAGTCAGAGTTATTTTTTTGAGATCCATTATTGTTGATCATTTGTAGTCTACCTTGTTGAGGGTACTCTCGGTTATTTTTGGTCTTTTATTGATCATTTGGAGTATACCTTGTTGAGGGTATTCTCGGTTATAGTTGATCCTTTGTTGATCGTGTTTGAAGTTTACCACGTTGAGGGTATTTTCGGTTATTGTTGATCCTTTGTTGATCGTGTTGGGAGTTTACCATGTTGAGGGTACTCTCGGTTATCGTTGATCATTTGTTGGTCATATTAGAGTTATCATGTCGATGATATTCTCAGTGATGTATTGGTTGATCATTGTTATCGATCGTATGAGCATTCAGACTGTACGTTGATGTTCGGGATTTGTTATCATTATCATGTGGTAGTTGATCTACAGATATGTTGTGTATTATTGGTTTATACATGTTGAGATTGGATTGAGTAATCCGACGGACAGAATTTGGCACATATTGGATTATTTCCGCACTTATGACTTATGATGATGTTTTGAGGATTATCGGTATTTTTGGAATACAGTAGAGATGATTGTTGTTGAATTCATTTCGTCATTTAAGAATACGAAATGTGGAATATGTCAAGGATTGATTTAGTATGGATTGCTATGAATTGGTAAGGTTATAACGGTAAGATTACATTGGTAGTATTGTTACTTCGTTATTACATTGGTATGTAATTATTTATGATGATGTGATCGATATCATTGTTGAGTATTGTGGCTGACCCCGTTGTGGGCTTTATTTTTAGGTACTTGGAGATCGAGCTAGTAGCGGTCGTGAAGGGCTAAGCTTCCCGGGTGATACTGGCTGTGGCATTTATTTGAGTATTGAGTATTCTCTTCTGGTTGTTTTATTCTGCTGGAAATGTGTATTTTGAACTGTGTTTTTATCCGCTGCGTGTGTATTTTAAAATGGATTTTCGGTATTTTTACCAGCATGTGTATTTTAAATGGCCTTTTGGTATTTTGCGAACTTGGGTTATTTCGTCAAACACTTTTTTCTAACTATTTTATCGGTACGTTTAAGGGGTGGCTTAACGTACACTTTGAACTGTCGAGATTTGGCATTTCGCCTTGTATTTTCAAATGTTATTTTATAACGGTATTTGAGAACTATGTTTTTGAAAATATTTGAGTATTTAAAATATTACCATCTTTGGCCTTTTGGCATTTTTAAACGTTTTTGAAATGGTTTTTAGCCTGGTGGGTTCCGGCGCGGGACCCACGACACTGTAATATCCCGGATGGTTTTGGGGGTGCTACAGAAGATGATATCGGAGCTTGGGTTTTGTGAGCCCAGGCGTTTATGTTATGTGGCTCTACAGGTACGGTAGTAGCGTGATTTTTGAAAATGAGTTTTTCTGACTTTTGAGTCGAATCGATTTTTGGAGTTTCCAAAAATTTTGAGATTCTTTTCAAATTGCTATTTGTGATATTGGTGTGTGTTGGTATTGTATTGATACCTCGTACTGAAGTCGTGTGGTAGTATCACGGGAGATCATCGGCTTCACGCACCTGTAAGTATATTGGTTTGGTTATTTCGCTTGTGGCGACACTTGATTGTTTTGTGATGAGTTGGAAAATTTTGGATTTATCTGTTGTTGGTGACACGTCGCAAGTTTCGAGAACGAAACTTATTTTAAGGGGGGTAGTATGTAATACCCAGATTTTCAGTATAATTTTTTCGCATTATTTTATCTGAGATATATTGTATAGCTTGGTGTCTATACAGTATGGATAAAATAAATTGAGGACCGAGACAGTTATACTTGTGTAATTGACGTGTTTGATTGACAGTTATATTGAGGATTTGTTGTGTCATGTTGAACTGATTTGGATATCAAGTATATCGTATGAGAATATTTTTGGGTTGAGTATATGTGTATTCAGAATGTCGTATGTTCGTATCTAGTATGTCGAGACGTCGGACAGGAATAGTTGGATTTTGGCTAAGTACAGAAGGCCATTACGTACGTTAAGTTTATGGGCTAACATACGCTAAGTTGGTACATTTTACGTATGTTATGCGTAGGGTATTACGTACGTAACAAGAGGAATCGGACAGTTGGGCCCGGTGTCGGCAGCTTTCGGCGCGGATGTGGACAGGTGAGTCAACGGATGGAGTTACACACGTTATACAGGGTGTATTACGTACGTAATATGTGTATAATACTGTAGCAAGTCAATGTACGTATTATGTATGTTGTGCGGCGATTTATACGCCTCGACGGCGATCGGCATAAGGGCCGAGCGACCAAAGACGGTATCAAATAATCCAAGGCAGACTTGCCAAGCGAAGAGTCCAGACCAAGTTCAGGTACCGAGCGATCTATGTCTGGGGCAATCGCCTCTTGACACCTAGCGATCGACTCTGGTGCCCTACCAAGGACGACCGTCCTACAACACGTATAAGGCCATCATCCGTCATATCTATGAGGACTGGATCTCGGAGCGAGGACCCACGTGCAGATCCGCGAATGGCGCCACAGAATAAGGATCTTTGACTCCAGCCCATCAACAGCTGTCCTACCGGCAGACCCGCCGAAAGGACTTAGGTAGGACCTCAAGGCGCCGCAAGAACAGGCTTTACTCTAGCCCATCAGCAACTGTCAGTGACAAGGACGGCCTCACCTACCGAAAGACCCGCCGAAAGGTCCTAGGTGGGGCCTCCCAAGACAGCAACTTCGGACGCGTGTGGTCTTCTGATTGGTTTGTGCATCCAACTGCCAGCAGCTGTTGCGGACTCTAAGGAGACCAACCCATGTACTAAATATGACCGCCCGCTTATTATAATACAGCAGAGGTGATCGCCCAGCTACTGCCACTGCTATAAATAGGAAACCTTTAGCAAGAGGTTGAGAGGTTCACAGGTTGAGAGATTCCATACGAGAGTTCAACTAATTCACACAGTGAGAGACCGTCGATTTCTCACAGTTAACACAGCACTCCATCGTTGTTAGAAGAACTCACAGAGCATCAACTCCGGTTCTTCTGGCAATCATCAGCACTCAAGAGCTAGATAACTAGGGTCTTTACACTCATTGTAATTGTACTCTAACATTAATATTTGTACTCCCAAGTATTCGTATTAATAATATCTCGCGAGAGCATTGAAGCCCGGGACTAACAACCCCGGCAAATCTTGTGTTACATACTTCCACACGGACGTGCTCTCGCATTTATTTGTTACTCACCCATTCCAGCAATCCCTTCCGAATAATATTTTGGGTAACAACAATTGACGCTAAAAGAAGTGCGTTAAACCTTCATTTTCATTCCGACCGTTTCGAAGAACACTAACTGTTCTCCGGGGCATATACTTGAAGAAACACTCACTGATCTTCAAAGAAAAACCTTCAGAATAATGGCGTCTGCCACCACAGCGAAGAGAGCCACTCTCCGATCCTCCAGACGTCATATTTCTGCTCAATCCGATCCCCAGCCTACGGCAGAGGGTAGCTGCGACGACGTGAGACTCTGGATCCCGCCCCTGAGGGACGGCCCCAGCCTCTCGCTCGACCAGTTCCAAACCGCGGAATAGATCGAGTAGGCTATGGCCATTCTAAGGGAGCGACGGAGAGCATGCGCAGCACCTACTATAACCCCCTCGGCCATCCGCCTTGCGGGCAAACGGAAGATCAAGCGGTTACTGGTCGAGCGATCGTCAGAAAGCCCCGATTCACGAGAAAAGGCTCTCGCGAGGCGGGACAGTTCCATCTTCAGCCACCTAGGAAGCGATCCATCGTGGCGACCGGGGCATTCTGGCCCCAACCACGAGACGACGGAGTCCGAATCCATCACCAGGAGTTCGGCATACCCAACTCCCAACCAAAAACAGGTCAGCCGTCTGGCCCCCATCCACGGAAGAATCGAGCCACGCGGCAAGGACATCATCGACAGCTGAGCGCCTAGCCGCGAGCAGCCAGGCCACGGCGATGTCCGCTAAGCAACGCCAGCTCGGCGAGATGAAAGCGCTCATGGAAACTGGGGCTGGCTCCAGTAGAAAGATCATCGGACCAAGTGAGCCACTCGCGGTCCACATCGAGCTTGCCCCCGTGCAACCAAGGATTACTCCTCCTCAAAAACCTTTGTATGAGGGAAGATCGGACCCGGAGACCCACTTGAGCAAGTTCCGGATCTACATGACTGGATGTGGGGCATCAGATGCGACCAGGTGCCGAATATTCTCATTAACATTGGGCGAACTGGGCCATAGGTGGTACGTCTCACTGCCATCGTGATCAGTCAATTCCTTTGAGAAACTGGCGAGTGACTTCACGTCATACTTCGCCGCCAAGGTCGCCAGACCAGAAGGCCCCCACAGCATGATGAAAATCATGTAGGGGAAGACGAGTCTGATGCAGATTACATCGACCGGGTGGATAAAATAGTCCTCACCGGCGAGCCCATAAGCGACGAGCTCAGCCTCTACTCGGTCCTGGGGGGATTCTATGGTCATTCTCCCATGTTTAGGCACCTCACGAAGAACATCCCTCCAAACTACATGATCTTCCGCACCAACGCTGCCGATATTCTATCACCTAGGTGAGGAGACGCCGTCTCCCATCCAAAAGATGGCAATCGCCAAATCCAACAAGGCAGTCGCCAATCCACCCGGTGATTTCAAGGCCTTCGAGGAGGACCTTCTCAGACAACTCTGGAGATTGTTCGAGGGGGGCAAGCTGGACAGTTTATTGGCCTAGTCGGAGCGCCGTTAATCTCCCAAACTGGTCGCCCGAGTCGAGGGCGACAGGCTGAAAGACTCATATGAGTCGACCCACCGATCAACCTCGGCGGCCGGATCTGTATGCTTCAATCAAGAGGTGGGAACTTCGGAAGCCTTTCCCTGATTCCCACCCCATCAAACCAAAGGCTACTGCCTGAGCAACGCCTCGAAAAAGAGGATAACTCGCTCGCCCACTAAAGTTCGTCATCTAACATGATGGACCTAGGCAGGCGATCTCCTCCCCAGCACAACGTATACCGTCGAGGATCGCCATCTAACATGATGGTCCGAGGTAGAAAAGTGCCGACATAGTTGTGGAGGACGATGGAACCGTTCTCTATGACCATGCAAGGTTTCTTTGGGCAGCGATCGCTCGCCCTTCATTTAAATACGAGGCGGGCGTAGCCAAAGGGCCCTCCAAAACAGATCTGTGGACACGTTCGCCCGCCCTCAAAGGTCCATCACCTAACATGGTGCATCTGGACAAAAGCGACGTGTCCCTCCCCCCGTCACAACATATACCATTGAGGATCGACATCTACCATGACGGTCCAAGGTATAAAAGTGCTAACAAGCTGCGGTCATGGAGTCGACTAATCCGACGACACCCTGTGCAAGGACTCCTCCAGACCGAGACCGCCCGCCCTTCGTTTAAATATGAGACGGGCGCAGCCTACGGAGGACCCTCACAATTAAGTGAGTCGCGAGAAGTTGTCCATCAGACGGAATGTCGCTCACGCACAAGACATGGTCGCGGAGGTCGGTTCCATCGAACACTACGATTGTGCACGGTTCCTCTAGGCTGGGATGGTCGGCCTTCCTCGAGGGATCTGAAAATTGAAGACCGCTCACTAAACGATTTATTTTCGTCCCCTTACTTTCACTAAGTAAACAAAAACAAGGGGGAAGGGCGGAGCTATGTATATCACGAACATCTCTACTCAAATACACGTACGACGATCGTCATTGTTCAGATGTATATGCAGCGATCGACTTTGTTCTAAAGTTATCAATATGAGTTTATCAATTCACTTGGAGCTGTACACACAACGATCGTTCCTTAAACACTTGTATAAAATCATGCAAGCAAGAAATCAGAGAAGCGAACTTTTATTTCATCACTTGGAATAAAAATACAAACACGGTCGCCCGAAGGCAAAAGTACAACGAAATCTACAAAAAATTACAAGTAAAAAGCAGAAAAGTTCAAGGATCGGCGCCCGTTCCATCGCCAGCAGCAGGCTCTGAACCCCCATCCTCCGGGGCACCCGGATGGACAAGGTTGTCCGGCAACGGTTACCATCTCAAGTCGATCCCAAGATCCGCGGAAAGGTCGAGGATCGGCATGGTGAAGTCAGGCTGCAGAGGATGCTCCAGCGCATAGGGTTTTAAATTTTCAGCCAAAGGGCCGACCTCGAGCCCTCCCTTCTTAGCGGCGCGGATCGCGTCAGCATAAGCCATATAGTAAGCAAATTTGCTGACATACTCCATGTTAGCGAAGGGATCGACCTCAGTTGCCTTCAGCTTTTCCTTCAACTCCTCAGCCGTTTGGCTCACGCCCTCGAGCTCAACAGTTTTGGCGGCCACCTCTTCCTTCGAGGACGCCAGCTCGCTAGTCAGTCGGGCGACGGTCACCTTCAGTTGGTCGGCCTCCTTCTGCGCGGCCGCGTGCGACCTGCGGGCTTCCGTCATCTGGTCCCACATCCGATCAGTCGCCGCCCGCGCCCTGTCAACATACTGCTTCGCCTGCTTAGCCGCCTCCGCGGAGCTCTTCTCCATGGCCTCGAGCCGGTCGGCAAACTCAATGTTTTGTCTCCATGCGGTTTCGAGGTCCGCATGGAGACGGGTAGTGGACGGCCGCCCCTCGTAATCCCTCACGGCCTGAGTTGCCATCGTCGCCGTCTGAAGGGCCAACACAAAAGTAGCCTGCATCGCGTCAGCAGATCGGCGGCGCGCGATCGCATCCGGATCAGTCGTCCAGGCCTTCGGGAGGGAAGCGGTAGCCCGAGCAATGTAGGAAGGAATATCACTAACCTCGCGAGTAGCTTTGCTCGACAATAAGTCCAACACCATCGGCGAGCAATTCGGGTCGGAATGGCGGACCCTGCACAAATGACAAAAGAGTTAAGTGTTTTTCCTACACAAGTTTCATAACTTGGTAAAACGACCAGGCTTACCTCTCGACCTTCTCTGGGTCACGGCCAAAGAACGGCCTGCCACGCGAAGTCTCGGCCTCAACAGTCGCCATGGACTGAAGAAATGCCGAAGATGGCGTGGATCCCTCCACCGGAGGAATCACGGAAATCGGAGGCACAGAGATCGGCAGCGCGTCTGCAGTAACAGGGGCAGAGGGCTCCACCGTCCTCCGTTTCTTACGGATAATCCGAAGTTGCCCCTCCTCCCGAGGCTCCCGCCCTTCGACGACAGGCTCCTGGAGAGGTCTTGCCTCCGGGGTCGGTCGTGGCGGAGCAGAAGGAGCTCGGCTCACATTTTTTCCTGGGTGAAGACGGTTCATGACCCCCGGATTAGACATGGCAATCGCAGCAGGAGGCTCTGGGAAACAAGGGAAACGAATTTCTGCAAAGGAAAACAATCAACAAAGTTAGTAATCCTCCTCGGTCAAGGCGATCGACATGTCAAAGAAGATCGCAAAAGTTCGTACCTGGAACCTTTAGATGGCGAGGGTAGCGAAATAGCCGAGCAGCCAACCAACAGGCTTCGTTGTTAATTTGGCGAGCATCTATACGGTCATCAGGGAGACTCCGTATCTTCTCCCAGACAATCGCAAAATCAAAATCGAGGTCGCCCGCCGCCGAAACAATGACACCTGCAAGAAGAAGGCCAAAATCAGATCAGTTTAGAATTTATCCGAACAAAGAGAGAGTCTAAATCCTTACTCGGACTTCTCTCCCAAAAGCCGGTGGGAATATCCAACTCGTCGGTCGGGTTTTCGCTCGTTGCCGACTTCCAAGCGTCGCTGACCCAGAACCACTTTGACGGATCACCCCTCACTTCATTCGGGACTCCAAGAACCACCCGACCTGAGCGACCTTAGATATGGTAGCCACCGATAGAACCTTTTTGAACCGTCAGTTTGAAGAGATGGTTCATCTCCAATGGCGAAGGAAGAGGATACAACCGATGGCCACCAAACAGAGTGAGGGTGCAGATGATCTGCATCCAGGCGTTCGGCGTCAATTGAAGTGGCGCCACGTTCCAGCCGGTCAGCAAATAGGAGACAGCGAACGGCAGTGGGAATCGCAGTCCAGCCTACATTATCGCCTCATTGACGGCGACCATGCCCTCAGGAGGTTGGTCGGCTCGCTCGTTCTCGGCAGGCACGTGGAGGCTGACATCAGAAGGAACATGGAACCTCGCCCTCCAACGGTCCAGATCATTCCTGGCTGCCGAGATCCCGATATGGCCAAGGGTCCATGGAGAGCGGCGAGATGTCCGGAATAACGTCCTCCTTACAGGTTCATAAGGATGGGCGATCGAATATTCGTTAAAGTTAAATTTGGGGAGTGGGACGGCCAATCTCTCTATGAGTTCGGCAAAATCTGTGAAGGCTTTGCCAAACGCGCTGCCCCGCTCCCTGTGCGCCGTCGCATCTGCCTCCTCCTGTTTTAGTGAACGGATCTGATAAGCCTCCACCATCTTAGCCGCGTCAGCCTCATTAAAAAGTTCCTCGATCTCCGTGGGCTCAATCCCGGCACGGATGGCCTCGACGGCGGTGTCCACATGAAATTCCGCAGAAGGTTCATCTTAGGCAATCAAAGCCCCGGCGGTGGAAGAGCTACCCGACTCATACACATCGGGTCTTCCTCCAGACATATTCAAAGATAAGGGAGGGAGAAGGAGTTTTTTAGTTCTTACCTAAGGTCTGAGTCGAACGACGATCGTCACACAGAGCTTCGAGAGAAATCGGCTATATCTTCTTCTCAGGGAGAAATGCATAAGGTTTTTAACCTTGTAACCCCAGTCCTTTTTATAGGCAGGAGCGGGGGCTTCTGAGCAATAAGCGGAGTCCCGAGGATCGAAGTGCAATTGTCAGATAGGCCATGTTTAATGCTGTCCTCGAATCCCAGACAGCCTAACAAAACCGTCGGACTCCCCCGACAGGAGCCCGACACGTGCCCCGGTGATGTTTCCACAACCGCTGTCTTTTCCTGCTCATTTCAGCGATCGACCGGGTCATCCAAATTCAAAATCAGTCCGTTCAAGAGACGATCGTCTATTCCGTAAAATGCTGAGTCGCTCGTCTAAGTTAAGCGATCGCCAATAGAACCACCTCACCCCATGTCTCCAACATCGGAGCAAGCTGGGGGACAATTGTTGTGCGGCGATTTATACGCCTCGACGGCGATCGGCATAAGGGCCGAGCGACCAAAGACAGCATCAAATAATCCAAGGCAGACTTGCCAAGCGAAGAGTCCAGACCAAGTTCATCTACCGAGCGATCGACGTCCGGGGCGATCGTCTCTTTACACCTAGCGATCGACTCTGGTGCCCGACCAAGGACGACCGTCCTACAACATGTATAAAGCCATCATCCGTCATATCTACGAGGACTGAATCTCGGAGCGAGGACTCACGTGCAGATCCGCGAATGGCGCCACAGAATAAGGATCTTTGACTCCAGCCCATCAACAGCTGTCCTACCGACAGACCCGATGAAAGGTCTTAGGTGGGACCTCAAGGCGCCGCAAGAACAGGCTTTACTCCAGCCCATCAGCAGCTGTCAGTGACAAGGATGGCTTCACCTACCGACAGACCCGCCGAAAGGTCCTAGGTGGGGCCTCCCAAGACAGCGACTCCGGACGCGTGTGGTCTTCTGATTGGTTCATGCATCCGGCTGCCAGTAGCTGTTGCGGACTCTAAGGAGACCAACCCATGTGCTAAAGACTACCGCCCGCTTATTATAATACAGCAGAGGCGATCGCCCAGCTACTGCCACTCCTATAAATAGGAAACCTTCAGCAAGAGATTGAGAGGTTCACAGGTTCAGAGATTCCACACGAGAGTTTTGCTAATTCATACAGTGAGAGACCGTCAATTTCTCACAGTTAACACAACACTCCATCGCTGTTACAAGAACTCACATAGCATCAACTCTGGTTCTTCTGGCAATCATCAGCACTCAAGAGCTAGGTAACTAGGGTCTTTGCACTCATTGTAATTGTACTCTAACATTAATATTTGTATTCCCAATTATTCGTATTAATAATATCTCGCGAGAGCATTCGAGCCCGGGACTAACAACCCTGGCAAATCTTGTGTTATTTACTTCCCCAAGGATGTGCTCTCGCATTTGTTTATTACTCACCCATTCCGGCAATCCCTTCCGAATAATATTTTGGGTAATAACAACGTACGCAACGGAATAAGTGTTACGTACGTTACAGGGTGGCTGGCCGAGTCGTGGCCAGAGGACCTGTAGTGGCCGAGCATGGTCGGCAGTGACTCGTAGGGATGGCCGATCGCGGTCGGCAGTGACTCACTGGGGGCAAGGACTGGCAGATAACGTACGTAAGGCTGTGGCCGATTACGACCGTAAGGGCCCGTTACGTACGTAAGCAGGTGCCGGTTACGGCCGTAAGGGTGTCGGCCAAAATGGACAGGAGGGTAGGCCGTATCCGGTTAAGTACGTAAGCCACAACCGGTTACGGCCGTAAGGTACCGACAGGTCCTGCCTATTTAAGGCCTGGACCGGGTCACTCCGACATTTTTCATTTTTTCATCATTTTTTCACGATTCCTTCAGCAAAAGTGGATGGATTTGTATGGATTCATCATATAGCAACATGTTTTGGAAGATTTAATTCATGGATAACATCATCTTTTGCCCGGATCGAAGGTAAGAATACATAAACACTTGGTTTTGGATATTTTTGGAGTTTCTTGATGTCTTGGCCGATTTCCTTCGTTTCAATTAAGATTTTTGATAGAACTTGGTTGTATACTCGAAATTATATATTACTCTTGAAGTTTTGTGGAACAAATTCGAGAATTTCTCCGTTAAATCGATTAAATTGGATTATGCCCTCAAAGTGTCCGATAAAATGCTTCAATGAGGTAGAACTTGGGAAGTTCTATATGTTTTCATAGAATGGTGATTAAATTGATATTGTTGTGATGATTCTTGGTAATTACGGGAATTTTGTTAAGGGAAGATAATGAATTGATGATCAAATGCCCTGATTATGTTGTTATGATTATGGAATTGTAGTATTCTCGATGTTCTTGGTGGTTTGTTGCGATTCATGATGTTATGAGAAGTATATGTTGAAGAACATGATTATATACACCTTGAATTGTGAATAAGGATTGTTTAGATGTTAGAACACATCGTATTATGTCGTTTGAGGATTTTGAATGTGATGTCGGAATAAGTTGTGTTCTTAAGGAACTCTTGGATTATATGAATTGATGAACATATTTAGGAGGTGTTGGTGTTTTGGATATGGATATGGAAAATTCATATCTAAAACTAAGTTATGTGTTTTGGTACAATATTCGTATAGGAATACAAATATGGTTCCGGGTTTGATAAGATTATGATTCACTTTTGAGTTTGAGAATTCATACGTACTAAACAAGTGTTCAATTCGGATAATGGAATTATTTGAAACCATTGGGATATGACTATCTATAATGTTGAATTAATCGGATTGTCCGGATTGATGATGATAATTCGTAATTGGTTCTAATTATGAATTTACAAGGAGGAAACTTGTATTCGTATGTAAGATTGAATGTGGAATTGGTAATGCTTAGACACTTGGTTAAATTGATTATTGATATGATCTTCGGATTGTGGAATCTATTTTTGGTTTTGAATTCGTGATTGATTGGTTTGGATTTGTATTTAATCGGGATATTGTAGAACCGTTGTGTTTATTGATCGATTATTGATTGTTATTTGTGATCATCGAGTTACGGCTTGTATTGTGGATATGAGTTCGTATTTGTTGAGTTGGATTATTTAGTTTTATGTATATGATCGAGGTTTTGTTGAACCGTTGAGTTTGTTGGTTGGGTATGTCGGTTATTGATTTTTATCAAATGTGTGTTAATCGGTTATTGCAATAGGTTGTGATGTTTTGATCGTGGATTATGACCGTTGTGTTGCGGTTGAGGTCGAAGAGTTCGTAGATTGCTTTTGGTCGGGGCTGAGGAGCTCATAGACAAAGGCAATGGATATTGGTAACGGCTTTGTGGTATCGGTACCGAGGCAAGTTTGTACTTGTTCAGTTTATAATAGTTGATAAATGGTTTCGTTTTCATTTTATTTATAATGCGTATAGCAATGTTGTTAGAAATGTAAATTGTCGGGATAATGGTTTGTATATTGTACTTTGGTTTGGGTTAAATCATAATATATATGGTTTAAACGTGTTGGTGAATACGGAGATGTGAGTTGTATTTGGTCAATGATATGGAATATCGGATATCGAGGATAGTTATCGTGTCGATATTGATGTCGGGACGGGGGTTTGTTGGTATAAATGGACTATCCTATTTCGGGATAATTCGTATAACTTTGTATTCGTTCAGGGATGTTGGTTCGTGGAAAGGATATTGCCTTCGGCTTTGAGGTAATTTAAGTATTGTTCAGTTATGAAGATAATTATTATGTTGAGTTGTTATATATGTCGTACGCTGATGTTTCGTATATTGGGATTCGTATTGATTATTTCGTTGAGGGATGATGATCCCAGGGCTGATTGTATTGAGATCGTTGATCGTGTTGATCATTTGTCGGGGATGATGATCCCAGGATTGTTGTTTTGGATATTGATTAGTCGTGTCGACTTTTCTTTGTCAGTTTGTCATTGTTCACTTCGGTGAGTCTTTTGATCCTTATTGGATATGTGATTCTTTGAGTTTCGTTGTCATGTTGCATCGTGACATATCTGGAGTCATATCTGCGTGCCGATTGGTTATTGTGTAGGATTTTTAGCCGGGCACATGATGGTTATGCGTGGATGTTTCCGCATTGAACCGTGCACACGAGACGTAGTTCGTGAGGCTAATTAGGTACATGTCCCACGTATATCCTGGATTCCGTATACGGGGTGGACATGTGCACGGACACATTTCCGGATCAGGTGTACTGTGACGTCCATCTTCTGAGCCATATTGTTAGGTCGTTCATAGTCCATGTATGATTGGATATGTTCGACGGTTTGTGACTGATTGTTCATACGCCCGAGGGGTATGTTCGACAGTCAGAGTTATTTCTTTGAGATCCATTATTGTTGATCATTTGGAATCTACCTTGTTGTGGATACTCTCGGTTATTGTTGGTCCTTTGTTGATCATTTGGAGTCTACCTTGTTGAGGGTAATCTTGGTTATAGTTGATCCTTTGTTGATCGTGTTTGGAGTTTACCTTGTTGAGGGTATTCTCAGTTATAGTTGATCCTTTGATGATCGTGTTTGGAGTTTACCACGTTGAGGGTATTCTCTATTATTGTTGATCCTTTGTTGATCGTGTTGGGAGTTTACCATGTTGAGGGTACTCTCAGTTATCGTTGATCCTTTGTTGGTCATATTGGAGTTATCATGTCGATGATATTCTCAGTGATGTATTGGTTGATCATTGTTATCGATCGTATGAGCATTCGGACTGTACGTCGATGTTCGGGATTTGTTATCATTATTATGTGGTAGTTGATCTACATATATGTTGTGTATTATTGGTTTATACATGTTGAGATTTGATTGTGTAATCCGACAGTCAGGATTTGGCACAAATTGGATTATTTCCTCACTTATGAGTTATGATGATGTTTTGAGGATTATCGGTATTTTTAGAATACAGTAGAGATGATTGTTGTTGAATTCATTTCGTCATTTGAGAATACGAAATGTGGAATATGTCAAAGATTGATTTAGTATGGATTGCTATGAATTGGTAAGGTTATAACGGTAAGATTACATTGGTAGTATTCTTACTTCGTTATTACATTGGTATGTAATTATTTATGATGATGTGATCGATATCATTGTTGAGTATTGTGGCTGACCCCATCGTGGGCTTTATTTTTAGGTACTCGGAGATTGAGCTAGTAGCGGTCGTGAAGGGGTGAGCTTCCCAGGTGATAATGGCCGTGGCATTTATTTGAGTATTGAGTATTCTCTTCTGGTTGTTTTATTCCGCTGCAAATATGTATTTTGAACAGTGTTTTTATCCGCTGCGTGCGTATTTTAAGATGGCTTTCCGGTACTTTTACCAGCGTGTGTATTTTAAATGGCCTTTTGGCATTTTGCGAACTTGGGTTATTTCGTGAAACCCTTTTTCCTAACTATTTTATCAGTACGTTTAAGGGGTGGCTTAACGTACACTTTGAACTGTCGAGATTTGGCATTTCGCCTTGTGTTTTCAAATGGTATGTTGTGACGGTATTTGAGAACTATATTTTTGAAAATATTTGAGTATTTAAATTATTAGTGTCTTTGGCCTTTTGGCATTTTTAAATGTTTTTGAAATGGTTTTTAGCCTGGTGGGTTCCGGCGCGGGATCCACGACGCTGTAATATCCCGGATGGTTTTGGGGGTGTTACAGTGAGTTTTTTACATCGTGGACACGGCATCAGTTTTACAACCAATGTGAATCGTACAAAAATACCGATGTGAAATCCTATTTTCGTAGTAGTGGTCATAAAACTCCATAACTAGTATCGACCATAATGGTCGATAAACAACACATCTGCCACTGACAGACTACATCATAACAAAAACAGTCCGACAACACATGTTTTAACATACAGACCATTAAATTCGATTCAACCCAGCCCCCACACGGGCATAACAAATAAATGACAACAACACACTGTACTCATGAGTGATCAATAAAACTAAGACAAAACAACTAGATAAACGACTCGAATATCCAAAGGCAATATCACTAGTGCTATTTATCTTTGTGCTCTCACTCCACTTACTCACCAGGGAATCATGTACCTAAATACAAAAATAATGTATCTACCGCCGAAGGGGTCAACAAACAGCTGGTGCAAGTACATTGATAACATGAATATGTATAACGTGCAGAAGATATAAAACATAATAGTAGTCCATTCATATCACGTCATTATTCCGGAACAATACGTATATCATCAACCAATAAAAACCACAGGGTTATACCAATATTACTCAACTTCATACCCTGGAGCCCTCGTCCGGGCAATCCCGGTCGGATAACCCACCGAGTGATATGTTGGGTCAGCATACCCCGGAGCCCTCGTCAGGTGCATTCCTCAATTTTACTCGGACCATACAGTTTGAACGACCACGTTTAATTTACAAAGTCACACTTTTTAGAAAGTTTGTCAAATAAATTTCTTTTCTTTTCAAAGAACATCATAGTATAACATCAAGTGCAAGATAATACATAAAGCACGATCAAAATACTAGTTTGGTAGTTTTAGATATAGGAAGTTTCAATCAAGATGCAGATAAGACTCGGAACCCTGGAAATCCACACCTATAATGGGCAATACGGTATAATCAATGTTAGGTCTAGCTATTCTCATCAAAATAATATCGAAATACCCAATTAAACCTTATTTTGGCATTTCATCGGACACCTAGTGGGAATTGGCGAATATGATGATTCAAACGAACGATATGATTTACGTTCTGCTAGAATCGTTGAGAATAATCCCAGGATAGTTGATATACAATCAATTTCAAGTTCTAACCAACAATTAATCAAAGATCTTGAAGAAGAAGATTAGGGTTCAGGGCTAGTTTTACCTTTAATGTGACGAAAACATCTGAAATCGGGTGTAACGGACTTGATAACTCGATTCCCGGATGTTAGATACGAAATTAACCTCAAAAATAAGATCAATGTGTGATTTTTATGGTGTAGGATCAGGTGTGCCCAAGAGGAAGGAGATAAATGAAGAAAACTTCAGCAAATTTTCTACTTATACCAAAACATTCCCCTTAGGTCGGTTAAGGGGATATTGATAAATTTCGCCACAGTATACTACCACTCTTGTCTTATTTTCACTGTAACTTCTTCATCTTAACTCCAATTGACTCTCTGTTTGAAGTATTGGAAATCTACCTCAATTCTTTAAAATCCTGTAAAATTTTAATTTTTGCATTTCTGAACCATTTTTGGTGATTTTTCAAAGTTGACCCTTGTGTGTACTAGTACCAAATAAAAGAACGGATTATATTCCCGTCATACTTCTGACCTCCTTTTGTATCTACAATATCCCAAGATCAAAATGGTGTCTCAAATATGCACCTATTTGTTTACCTATATAATCCTTAGCGCATTACTTGATCATTATTAAAATACTATGTTTATCTCGACAATATATGTGTGATAATTTATGAAAGTATAAAACTACACAGGTATAAGGTACATGGCATCACACTCTTCTCCTCTAACAAAAT
The DNA here is from genome assembly GCA_033398695.1 of Orobanche coerulescens. Taxonomy (NCBI): domain Eukaryota; kingdom Viridiplantae; phylum Streptophyta; class Magnoliopsida; order Lamiales; family Orobanchaceae; genus Orobanche; species Orobanche coerulescens. Next base: position 91,969,211 of record CM065804.1, on the reverse strand, counting down.
TTTTTTGCCCCGAAACTTAGGAAGTGAACAATTTGAGATAGCGTGAATGCATACTATCTCCGGTTTCCCAAGTTGCTTTCTCGATCCCATGACACAATCACTGGACCTTGACTAGTGGGATCTCTTTATTCCTCAACTACTTTACTCTCCATTCCAAAATCATCAATTCTTCGAATGTAGCATCACTGGCCGAAAGATATGCTACTTTGCCAACTCTTTCTAAGATTTCGAAAGGTTCAATGTATCTCAGACTCAGCTTCACCTTCTTTCTGAATCGTACAATTCCTGGGTTGGTGACACCTTCATAAATACATGGTCTCCCACTTCAAATTCTAGCGGGCATCGAATGCCTGCATACAATTTTTGTCGACTCTGCATGGTCAAGGCGATCTTCTCTCCCATTTGCACCAGTAGATTTGGCTCGACACTAATCAATTCAGGTGACTCGTCTTAGCATAAGGGCAATCTGCATATTCTGCCATAAAGTGCTTTGAAAGGTGCCATATTAATAGAGTTGTGCCAACTGTTATTTTAGGTAAATTTAATTAACGATAGATGAGTTTCACAATCACCTTCCCAACTTAAGGGGCACAAGCCCTCAATATATATTTTAACATCTGGATTGTCCTCTCGGACTGCTCGTCGATCTGAGGGTGGTAAGACGTACTGAATCTCAATTTAGTACCAAGTGCATGATGAATGGCTTGGCAAAAATGCGACACAAATCGACCATCACAGTCTGAAATAATACTCTTCAAGGTACCGTATAGTCATATTATTTCAGCGATAAAGACTCGCGCTAGATGTTTGGGCCCCACATATCCTTGAATGCCAGAAATTTTGCAGATTTGGGTAGCTGATCAATAATCACCCAGATCATATTCATCCCTGAACGAGTTCTCAGCATTCCTACTACGAAATCCATAGTGATATCTTCCCACTTCCATTCCGGGATAGGCAGAGGGTTCAACATCCTAACAGGCATCTGATGTTCAATTTTGACTTGATGGCAAGTTAAACATCTTGCAACGAACTCCGTAACCTCTTTCTTCATGTTGGGCCACCAAAGTTCTTCTTCTTCAGGTCTTTGTACGTTTTAGTCATACCCGGATGAATCGAATATCACATAGTATGTGCTTCTTTCAGGATCATCTGTTTGTGATTGGCATTGTTCGGCAGGCATAGTCTGCCTTGGAATCGCAGAACCCCATCTTCCTGAATCACAAAACTAGGGGATTTCCCTTTTGTAACATCATCCCAGATTTTCAAACTGTCTGATTTGGATATCATCGATTACTGTGGAGGTAATATTCTATGAAGCGTAACCATCTGCGAGCTCTTTGAAGCCATAATTCAACTTCGTGCTCAACCGATTCCTGTTGAATCTTTAGTTGGGACGTAAGTAGTTCTAATCTATGTAAAATGACTGACTTGCAGCTCGATGCATACGCAACCAAGTTAGCTTTACCAGGGTGGTAAAAGGTTTCGATATAATAATCCTTCATTAACTCTAGCCATCGCTACTGGCGCATGTTGAGTTCTTTTTCGGTAAAAATATATTTTAAGCTCTTGTGGTCTGTACATATTTTGCAGAAAGATGTTGGGAATAGTGCCCTAGGACATTTGATGTGCCTATCTTTGTAATTGTCACATTTAAATAAAGTTATTTTATAACATCTATTTCTCATTGATGATTATAACATTTATTCAAATGTCCCTGGTCCAATCACGTAGAGTGTAGACTCAACTAATTAATATACCAGTATAAGTTTGATTGATAATCATTGGATGGTTATGCGTATAATACGAATCAAATTTATGGGTATTGGTTGGAGAACGCAATACTATACAGACCCGCATTAAGATCACTGCATGGATATGTCATAAATGAATCTCAATATAACAGTATGTCAATAAATCCTTGAACCTGAGATTATCATAGAGTCCAACATGATAACTGCTATTCCTTGACGTAATCTAACGTCATCTGAAACATGGTGATCATAAAGATTAGCTATTTGGATTAGTGGGAGTCATGTATGTAATACCCGGATAATTGTTATATATTTTTACCTATATTTGAATCTTGCGGTATTTGACTATGCCATGTAATCAATCGAAGTATGATTTTTTGTATCCGTAATCTAGTATTCATGAGTGTATGATGTAAATTATGTTAATTCATGCCAGTGTCCTCATGTAATTAACGTATGCAAATGTATGCAGCTAGCGTACGCTAAAATGTGTGAATTAACGTACGTTAAGCTAGACACTTAGCGTACATAATGAGCAGTCAACCACATGGGGTTATTGTAGGTGAGTGGCAGACCAAATCACGGATTTTTCGGGATGCCTTGCATGAACCTATACGACTTTTGGAAAAGTTAAGTCAACAGTGTTTAGCGTACGCTACAGGATACAGGTGCCGTACGCTAAGTCAAGGACAGAGAGGCAGAATGCTTCGTGAGATCATTAGCGTACGCAACAATACGTGTTAGCATACTCTAAAGAGAACAATTAATGGACGTAATGATTTTGTAGCGTACGTAATGCTGAGAACAGAACGAGGCAGTGGGTTGCGGATCCCGTTGGCGTACGCTAAGAAGAAGGGATATCATACGTTAACTGTCACTTATTATAAATAGGACATCACCCCTTTCATTTCACACATTTTTCCTCCAGTCCTTGTCCCAGTTTTGCAAACCCAGAGAGCCACTCCTGTGACTTAACTCTTATTTTAGTCTCTCTACTTGGTTGTTGAAGATGGAAAGCATCTTGGATTAGTGCTCAAGATCCCTGTGTTGAGTTCCACCAAGTGTTTCATCGTTCTCCTCCGTAGTAAGGTATGTTGATGCTATACCAACCTGGAATTCGTGTTTATAGGAATGTTATGAATATTCTACCTAAGTAATTAGGGTGTTTTGATAACTTAATGAATCAAACACCATGTTTTAGGAGGATTGGGATGATTATACTTGGGTTTTTCCATTGTTAAGAGAATTTCGAGTTGAGATTTTCTTAAATATTGGGATGAAGTTTTTTGAGATTGTATCATACATTTGATGGTGATTTCAAAATTTTCTTATGTCGAGTGACTTGTTATAATATCACCTATGATAGATGAATTGAAGTGGAAGAATAGTAAGGGTGTTCGCTAAGGATAAATGCATATCTTCTAAGGGTTGTTCATAATCTTCATAGTAATGGTTGAAATGAAGTGATTATGTCGATAACAACTGAATTGAACATAGAACTTTGGCAAGAAGAACTAATTCGTGATAGAATGGGAATTCTAGTAGTTATTAACCTAGAACTTTTGCCCTTGCTCTGAATCATAGATTCGTTGAACCACACTTTCGAATTGATAATAAAGATTGGAGTATGGAATTGTGATGACTTGAATATCCTTGAATTCGTAGAAGTCAGTGTTGTACCCATATTATAATCATTTGATTTGCATGAAGTACGTTATTAGCCCAGCTTAATGTTCGTTGGGTAGTTGAACCGTGAACCGGCTGTACGTTGGATGATTAACTCGGTCGTAGTTTAGAAACATTAGATGATCGTGTGCTAGTTATGTATATGCAAGTTGAACTCTTCGTTAGTTTATTATTGTTTAAGGTCCGAAGCTTGCAAGTGGTTAGAAGAAGGGCCGACCTTCGAGTGTTTTGGTGTTTGTCAAAGTATTTAATCCTTGTCATCATTATAAGGCAAGTACTTTAATTGTGTTTTCGTATTAGTATTATTTATTTTGTTGTGCATATGTGTCGTTTTCGTTTGTCCACTTCGTGTTGGTCTGAGGGGATCATCTTGGAATCTATGCTAGCTTGCGCTGGATCATTGGATGGGTTTTCCACCTCATGTTGGTCTGACGGGATCATCTTGGGATCTATGCAGTCAATGCTGGATCATCTGATTACCATGTGTATGTTATGATTGTCATATTGTGTAATGCATTGATAGTCTTCTCGTAGGAGAAGTTTGTTGTTGTTGTTGTTGTGTTGTTGATACTGTGTTATTCTTCAGAGTTGTCGAATAATCTGTTGTTGTATAATTATCATACTTGTACTAGTATCGTTGTGCTAACCCCTTCGGGGGTGTACATATGCTTTATGTTCAGGATCCAAGAGAGCTGGAAAACAACCACATGAGCTACATGATGACGAGGGTGCAGAGTGATGTTAACGGTCCAGAGAGTACTTTCAGTTGTGTTGTGTTTTAATAAGTACTCGAGTAATTCGTTGTTTTATGTTGTTTGGATGGTATTGTATTGTTTACTGTTTGGTGTTTGTCTTTTTGTCTTTTTGAAACTCGGTATCTAACAATAAATTTTACTGCTGGTATTTAATAATGTTGTTTTAAATTATTAGCCCAGTAAATCCTTATATAAAGGATTTACAGCGCCGTAATAATCCTGAATATCTCAGGGTATTACAGAATATGGTATTAGAGCTAAGATTATGGATATCTTGGCCATCTGGTTAAATTAGGGTCCAGGTGTGTCTTTTTGGGTCAATCGCCCGCGAATAACATCACTGTACCGCCTACGCCTTCATGAAAGCTGTGGTTGTAAGTTTCCTAAAACTCTATTATTGTCCTTTAATGTTATGCCTTTGTGATAATTAAACATTAGAATGATATTGTTCCTCGTACATTGAGTATGTATGCCTACAGCATGTTGAGAAGAGGTCGAGGATGCGGTCGCAGTCATGAATGCGTACGTGGAAATGCTGAGAGGAAAGCTTTACCCTCTGCCCCTGATTCGCTGTCAAATTAGGCTAACTTCAGTTCTGATAAGCAATAGGAATCCATCAACAATAATTGAGAGCCAACTGTGGAGGGGAATAACAATCCTGCTGTTCCCGGCATACTCCGTCAAGTGGTCAACCAAATGACGCAATTTGCTCGAGTGGTGGACAGAATGCAGGTGGTGATAGGTCTACAACCAGGGGAGGGACAACAAGGCATTCCAGACTTGACCATGATGCTCACCGGGGAGAGTTCAAGCTAATTATGGAAGCTCAGTATTGCCCTCGTCCGGTCTGGGAAGCTAAATTTCGGGAATTCTTCTCCGCACAACCTTCGGACGTACATGTGGCTCAAGTGATTCTGACCTTTAATCGGCAATTGGCATTTGTTCAACACCTTGTCAGGACCGATGCAGAAATGATGTTTCACTTTGACATGAGGATGAAACCGGAGATACAAAGATATATGTCAGGATTTGAATGCACCACTCTCCGCCAATATCAAGATAAAGCTTTGTCATACGAGATGAAAGAAGTAGCCACGGAAAAGTTTTCCGAACCTAAGAAGCAGAAAGCCTCTAGTGGTTTTGCAGAGCACAAGAATAGTGGGCCCCATAAAGCCCAGTGACCATTTCACTCATTCAGGAAGCCCCCGCATCCATCTACAGGTGGAAAGAGTTACAGATCAGCACCCGCTTTTAATGAGGCATCGAGGAAATGCTTCAAATGTGGTCGACCAGGACATTATCGGCGTGACTGCTCACTCCCTTACGTAACGTGTTATGAATGTGGAAAAGAATGGCATCATGCGGTGTCTGTGAAGATGTCGCAAGATTTTCTGGAGCTCATACCGCACAATAGGTCCAGAAAGAGACGAGTGTCAATCCAACGCAGCAGAGTGTTCAGTCACATCAGAATTTTGGCCGAGGAAGAGGCAAAGGACAGTACGACCGGAAGGAAGCGTCAAGTGCTGGATCCATTCCTCGGCTCCTTTATGAAATGAGGACAGAGGTTCAGAATACAGTGGTTACATCAGGTACGATTCAGATCCTTTGGCAACCAGTTAGCATTTTATTCAATACCGGAGCTACACATTCATTTATATCATTGTCTTGTGTAAATCGTTTAAAAATTTCTTGTTTTCATGAAGGTGAGCCTAATATTGTGGGTTTACGGAGTGGGGAAAGAATTGTGGGGAATCAGGAAGCTAGAAATTTTCCTGTATCAATCGGAGGCAAAGATTTCCTTCAAATCTGAACGTGGTGGAGATTCAAGGAGATGACCTGATTCTTAGAGACAATTAGCTTAACCATTACGGAACTATTGTGAACTACCGGAAGAGGAATATTTTGATGATAGCTAAAGTCAGTTCCAAATTCTTATTTGAAGTGTGTAGACCAGGAATCTCAGGGAAAGTGATTAAAGCAATGAAGGCTATCAAACTGCTGAAACAGGGTTGTGCCGGATACTGGTGTTATCCATGAAGAAAGAAGAAGGAATATTAGAACTCTCGTCTATTCTTGTTATAAATGAATTTCCGGATATATTCCCTGATGAATTACCTGTATTATGACCACAACGAGATGTACAGTGTACCATGGAACCAGAACTAGGAGCCACACCTATTTCCAAGGCGCCGTATCGTATGGCACCCACCGAGATGTACGAGTTGAAGAAGCAACTTGAAGAGCTAATGAGAAAAGTTTATATCCATCCAAATGTTTCTCCCTGGGGTGCGCCCGTCTTATTCGTTCGAAAGAAATATGTATCACTTTGGTTGTGCATTGACTATCGAGAGCTAAACAAAGTGATGATCAAGAATAAGTACCCATTACCTCGAATTGATTATTTGTTCGACCAGTTGCAAGGAGCGACGGTATTCTCAAAGATCGATTTGAGATCCGTATACCATTAGTTGAGGATTAAATAAAATATGATGTTCCAAAGTCAGCATTTAGGACCCGCTACGGGAACTATGAATTTGTGGTAAAGCCATTTGGACTCACTAATGTGTCTGGCCTCACCAATGCGCCTGCTATGTCTATGCAATTGATGAATCGAGTATTCATAGAGTACTTGGATAAATTCGTAGTTGTCTTTATCGATGATATTTTGGTTTACTCAAACAGTCCGGAGGAGCATGTGGAACACCTACGGACTGTGCTGAACCTCTTAAGGAGAAAATAGTTGTACGCCAAACTTTATAAATGTGAATTCTAGTTGAAGGAAGTAATGTTCCTTGGTCATGTAGTATCAGCAGAAGGAGTCTGAGTAGATCCACAGAAAGTCGAGCCAATCACACAATGGGAGTCTCCTAAGAATATGAAAGAGGTCAGAACTTTCTTAGGACTTGCTGGGTACTATCATCGGTTCATAGAAGGGTTTTCTCAAAACACCCGTCCACTTACTCAGTTATTGCAGAAAACCCAAAGGTTCGAGTGGAATGAGAAGTGCCAATCTTAAGATTGACGACAGCTCCAATCTTATCACTACCACAAGGTACTGGAGGGTTCATGGTTTACAGTGATGTTTCAAACCAGGGACTGGGCTGTGTGCTAATGCAAAATGATAGGGTGATCGCCTATGCCTCACGACAGTTAAAACCATATGAATTTAATACCCAACACATGATTTGGAATTAGCAGCTGTTGTCTGTGCACTGAAGATATGTCGAAACTACTTGTACGAGACTCATTGTCAAATATTCACATATCATAAGAGTCTGAATTACATTTTAGTCAGAAGGAATTGAACATGCGACAAAGAAGATGCCTGGAGTTAATTAATGACTATGATTTGGAAATTCTTTATCATCCAGGGAAAGTGAACATGATAGCCGTTGCACTGAGCCGCAAACCTATTTCTATTTGAATGCTAGAGATGCTCACGTCCCGATCCAGCATTCAACAGGAGTTGATTAGAGGAGGAATTGAAGTGTGGTTACAAGGAGTTCAAGGACAACTATGTGTGATGGAATTTACTTCATTATCAAATCTAAGCAATTAAACGACCCTCTGATGATTCGGTTACGTGATGAAGTGGGCAAAGGAAAGGCCCTAGACTTTGTAATCCATGAATATGGAGTTTTGAGATTTCAAAGTCGACTTTGTGTCCTGGATAATGATGATCTGAGACAAGCGATCATGAAAGAAGCTCATAGTACACCTTATTCTATTCACCTAGGCACTAGTAAGATGTATAAACATCTGAAGCAGATTTTTTGGTGGGGTAACATAAAGAAAGAGGTGATGGAATATGTCTCGAAGTGTTTGACTTGCCAGTATATTAAAATCGAACATCAGCGACCCGCCAGGATGTTGAAGCCACTTCCAATCCCGGAATGGAAGTGGGAAGATATATCAATGCCTTTATCACCAACATGTCGAAGACCAGGACAGGAATGAATATGATATGGGTGATAGTTGACCATTTAAACAAGTTGATCATTTTCTAGGCATTAAAGATACTTGGGTACCAGAGAGATTAACTTATTGTGGAAATAGTCTGATTGCATGGAACATCGAAGACCATTATTTCAGATCAGGATGGTCACTTTGTATCGCATTTTTGGAAAGCGGTTCATAAGGCTTTGGGAACTGAGTTGAGATTTAGAACGGCTTACCATCCTCAAACCGATGGACAGTCCGAGATAACTATTCAAACAGTAGAAGACATGTTGAGAGATTGTGCCTTAGATTGGGCGACGGATCGGGAAACTCATCTGCCATTAATTGAGTTCACCTACAATAATAGTGGGCATTCTTATATTAAGATGGCACATTTCAAAGCGTTGTACGGGAGGAGATGTAGATCACTCTTGTGCTGGGATGATCCATCTGACTTAATTGGGACAGAACCATATTTGATAATACAGACTCAGGACAAGGTAGCCTTAATCTGTGAAAAATTGTTGTCCGCCCAGAGTTGATAGAATTCTCATGCAGGCATGCGCCGTCGCCCATTAGAATTTGAAGTTGGGGATCATGTACTTCTAAAAGTTTCTCCTACGCGGGGAATTTTTCGTTTTGGAAGGAAGGGAAGGTTGAGTCCTAGATACATCGGACCATTTGAGATTCTCGAAAGAGTTGGAGAATTGGCATACAGATTGGCCTTACCCCCATCGTTCAGTCATGTTCATAATGTATTTTATGTATCACAGTTACGGAAGTATGTATCAGATCCCAGTCATGTCATCGAATTTGGCGAGATCGAAGTAGCTAACGATGGCATGTTCGAAGCCGATTAAGATACTCGAAAGTCGAATCAAACAATTGAGGAATAAACCAATCTCCTTAGTTAAAGTTCAATGGTCACGACATAGAGTCAAAGAAGCAACTTGGGAGGCTGAAGACAGTATGAAGACGAGATACCCAGAATTATTTAAATCTTAATTTTCGAGACAAAACTTCTTTTTAGAGAGGGAGTATGTAATACCCGGATAATTGTTATGTATTTTCACCTATATTTGAATATTGTGGTATTTGACTATGCCATGTAATCAATCGAAGTATGATTTTCCGTATCCATAAACCAGTATCCATAAGTGTACGATGTAAAGGATGTTAATTCATGCAATTGTTTACATGTAATTAACGTACGCAAATGTATGCAGCTAGCGTACGCTAAAATATGAGAATTAGCATACGTTAAGCTAGACACTTGACGTACGTAATGAGCAGTCAACCACATGGGGTCGTGGTAGGTGAGTGGGAGACCAGATCATGGATTTTGCGGGATGCCTTACATGAACCTGGATGACAGTGAAGTCAACAGTGAGTAGCGTACGCTACATGATACAGGTAACGTATGCTAAGTCAAGGACAGAGAGGCAGAAAGCTTCATGATATCATTAGCGTACGCAACAATACGTGTTAGCATGCGATAAATACAATACTTAATGTACGTAATGATTTTGTAGCGTACGTAATGCTGAGAACAGAACGAGGTAGTGGGTTGCAGAGCTCGTTAGCGTACACTAAGAAGAAGGTATAGCATACGTTAGCTGTCATTTATTACAAATAGGACATCACCCCCTTTCATTTCACATATTTTCCTTTGCTCCTTATCTAAATTCTGCAAACCCAGAGAGCCACTCCCGCGACTTAACTCTTATTTTAGCCTCTCTACTTGGTTGTTGAAGATGGAAAGCATCTTGGATTAGTGTACAAGATCCCGGTGTTGATTTCCACCAAGTGTTTCATCGTTCTCCTCCGTAGTAAGGTATGTTGATGCTATACTAACCTGGAATTCGTGTTCTTAGGAATATTATGAGTTTGCTACTGAAGTTAATAAGGTTTGTTGATAAATTAATGATTCGAACACCATGTTTTAGGAGGAGTGGGATGATTATACTTAGGTTTATCCATTGTTAAGAGGATCTCGAGTTGAGCCTTGATTGTGTTAAATATTGGGATGAAGTTTTTTGAGATTGTATCATACATTTGATGGTGATTTCAAAAAGTTCTTATGTCGAATGACTTTTTATAATATCACCTATGATAGATGAATTGAAGTGGAAGAATAGTAAGGGTGTTCACCAAGGATAAATGCATATCTTCCAAGGGTTGTTCATAATCTTCATAGTAATGGTTGAAATGAAGTGATTATGTCGGTAACAACTGTATTGAATGTAAAACTTTGGTAAGTACAACTACTTCATGATAGAATGGGAATTCTAGTGGTGATTAACCTAGAACACGGCTGAATGTGTTTGCCCTTGCTACGAATCATAGATTAGTCGAACCACACTTTAGAATTGATAATCAAGATTGGAGTATGGAATTGTGATGACTTGAATACCCTTGAATTCATAGACGTCGGTATTGTACCCCTATTATGATTATTTGATTTGCATGAAGTACGTTATTAGCCCGACTTAATGTTCGTTGGGTAGTTGAACCGTGAACCGTCCGTACATAGGATGATTAACTCGGTAGTAATTTAGAAACGTTAGATGATCATGTGCTATTTATGTATACGCAAGTTGAACTCTATTGTGCGGTGATTTACACGCCTCGACGGCGATCGGCATAAAGGCCGAGTGACCAAAGATAGCATCAGATAATCCAAGGCAGACTTGCCGAGCGAAGAGTCTAGATCGAGATCAAGTACCGAGCGACCGACGTCCGGGGCGATCGCCTTTTGGCACCTAGCGATCGACTCTGGTGCCCGACCAAGGACGACCGTCCTATGCCACGTGTAAGGCCATCATCCGTCGAATCTACGAAGACTGGATCTCGGAGCGAGGACCCACATGCAGATCCGCGAATGGCACCACAGAATAAGGATCGTTGACTCTAGCCCATCAACAGTTGTCCTACCGACAGACCCGCCGAAAGGTCTTAGGTGGGACCTCAAGGCGCTGCAGGAACAGGCTGTACTCCAGCCCATCACCAGCTGTCAGTGACAAGGACGGCCTCACCCACTGACACACCCGCCGAAAGGTCCTAGGTGGGGCCTCCCAAGACAGCGACTCCGGACGCGTGTGGTCTTCTCATTGGTTCGTGCATCCGACTGCCAGCTGCTATTGCGGACTCTAAGGAGACCAACCCATGTGATAAAGACTATCGCACGCTTATTATAATACAGCAGAGGCGATTGCCCAGCTGCCTCCACTCCTATAAAGAGGAAACCTCCAGCATCAGGGAAGGGGCTCAGAAGTTGAGAAGTTCACAAGTTCAAAAATCACTTCCATACGAGAGCTCAGCTAATTCACACAGTGAGAGACCATCGATTTCTCACAGTCAACACAGCACTCCATCGTTGTTACAAGAACTCACAGAGCATCAACTCTGGTTCTTCCGGAAATCTTCAGCGCTCAAGAGATAGGATAACTAAGGTCTTTACACACATTGTAATTGTACTCTAACATTAATATTTGTACTCCCAAGTATTCATATTAATAATATCTCGCGAGATCATTCAAGACCGGGACTAACAACCTCAGCAAATCTTGTGTTATTTACTTCCCCACGAACGTGCTCTCGCATTTGTTTGTTACTCATCTATTCCAGCAATCCCTTCCTAATAATATTTTGGGTAACAACAATCGGCGCTAGAGGAAGGGGCATCTACCTTCATTATCTTTCCGACCGTCTCGAAGAACACTCACTGTTCTCCGGGGCATATACTTGAAGAAACACTCACTGTTCTTCAAAGAAAAACCTTCAGAATAGTGGCGTCTGCCACCACAGTGAAGAGAGCCACTCTCTGATCCGCTGGACATCATATTCTGGCTCAATCCGAGCCCCAACCTACGGCAGAGGGTAGCCACGGCGACGCGAGACTCTCGATCCCTCCCCTGAGGGACGGCCCCAGCCTCTCGCTCGACTAGTTCCAAACCACGGAATAGATCGAGGAGGCTATGGCCATCCTAATGGAGCGACGGAGAGCATGCGCAGTGCCCGCTATAACCCCCTCGGCCATCTGCCGCGCGAGCAAATGAAAGCTCAAGGGGTTACTGGTCGAGCGATCGTCAGAAAGCCCCTATTCACGATATAAGGCTCTCGCGAGGCAGGACGGTTCCGTCTTGAGCCATCCAGGAAGCGACCCATCGTGGCGACCGGAGCATTCTGGCCCCAACCACGAGACGACGGAATCCGAGTCCATCACCAGGAGTTCAGCATACCTAACTCCGAACCAAATACGCGTTAGCCATTTGGCCCCCATCCGTCGAAGAGTCGAGCCATGCAGCAAGGACATCATCGACAGCGGAGCTAGGGGATCAGTACTTGATCGCCTCGGCTCCCGCTCTGAGTGACTAGCCGCGAGCAGCCAGGCCACAGCGATGGCCGCAATGCAACGCCAGCTCGACGAGATGAAAGCGCTCATGGAAACTGGGGCAAGCGCCAGTAGAAAGATCATCGGACCGAGTGAGCCACTCGCGGTCCACATCGAGCTTGCCCCCGTGCAACCAAGGCTCGCTCCTCCCCAAACACTTTTGTATGAGGGGAGATCGGACCCCGAGATCCACTTGAGCAAGTTCCGGATCTACATGACTGGGTGTGGGGCATCATATGCGACCAGGTGCTGAATATTCCCGTTAACGTTGGGCGAACTGGCCCATAGGTGGTACGTCTCACTGCCACCGCGATCAATCATTTCCTTTGAGAAACTGGCGAGTGACTTCACGTCATACTTCGCCGCCAAGGTCACCAGACCATAAGGCCCCCACCGCATGGTGAAAATCAGGCAGGGGGAAGACAAGTCCGACGCAGATTACATCGATCGGGTGGCACCGGCGAGCCCATAAGCAACGAGCTTGCCCTCTACTCAGTCCTGGGGGTATTCTATGGTCATTCACCCATGTTTAGGCACCTCACGAAGAACATCCCTCCGACCTATGCGATCTTCCGCGCCAAGGCTGCTGATTTTCTGGCCAGACAAAGGCTCCTCACCCTTCGCCTAGCTGAGGAGATGCCGCCTTCCATCCAAAAGATGGCGATCGCCAAATCCAACAAGGCGGTGCCAAGCCACCCGGTGATTTCAAGGCCTTCGAGGAGGTGGAAGCCCATCTCCTCCACAAGTTCAACCGAACTCCGGATCATATTTTTTACGCTATCGAGGGGCGCGAACCGCTAAGCAAGCCAAAGGCGATAAGGGATAACGATCATCTGGACCACAACAAATTTTGTGCTTACCACAAGAGTCCCGGTTACAGAACCAACCAATGCCGCGATCTCCTCAGACAACTCTGAAGATTGTTCGAGGAGGGAAAGCTGAACAGTTTATTGGCTTAGTCGGAGCCCCGCCAATCTCCCAAACCGGTCGCCAGAGTCGAATGCGATAGGCCGGAAGACTCATATGAGTCGAACCCCCGATCAACTTCGGCGGCCGGATTTACATTGTTCAATCAAGAGGTGGGAACCTCATAAGTCTTTCCCCAATTCCCACCACGTCAAACCAAAGGCTGCTGCCTGAGCAACGCCTCGAAAAAATGGAGGACTCGCTCGCCATCTAAAGTTCATCATCTAACATGACGGACCTAGGCAAGCGATCGCCTCCCCAGCACAACGTATGCCATCGAGGATCGCCATCTAACATGATGGTCCGAGGTAGAAAAGTTCCACCATAGTCGCGGAGGTCGATGAAACCGATGATCCATCCATGCAAGGTTCCTTTGGGCCGAGACCACTCACCCTTCGTTTAAATACGAGGTGGGTGCAGCCAAAGGACCCTCCAAAACAAATCAGAGGATGACTCGTTTGCCCTCTAAAGTTCGTCATCAACATGAAAGACCTAGGCAAGCGATCGCCTCCCCTTACACAACGTATTCCATCGAGGATCGCCATCTAACATGATGGCCCGAGGTAGAAAAGTGCTGACATAGTTGTGGAGGACGATGGAACCGTTCTCTATGACCATGCAAGGTTCCTTTGGGCAACGCTCGCTCGCCCTTCTTTTAAATACGAGGTGGGCGTAGCCAAAGGGCCCTCCCTAATAGATCTGTGGACACGTTCGCCCGCCCTCAAAGGTCCATCACCTAACATGGTGGATCCAGACAATGCGACGCGTCCCTCCCCCCGTCACAACGTATACCGTCGAGGATCGCCATCTATCATGATGATCCGAGGTAGAAAAGTGCTATCAAGCCGTGGTCGTGGAGTCGGTTAATCCGACGATGCCCCGTGCAAGGACTCATCCAGACCAAGATCGCTCGCCCTTCGTTTAAATACGAGGCGGGCGCAACCTACGGAGGACCCTTACAATTAAGTGAGTCGCGAGAAGTTTGCCATCAGACGGAATGTTGCTCGCGCACAATACATGGTCGCAGAGGCCGGTTCCATCAAACTCCACGACTGTGCACGATTGCTCTAGGCCGGGATGGACGGCCTTCCTCGAGGAATCTGCAAAATTGAAGACCGCTCACTAAACGATTTATTTTTGTCCCCTTACTTTCACTAAGTAAACAAAAACAAGGGGGAAGGGCGGAGCTATGTATATCACGATCGTCTCTACTCAAATACACGTGTGACGATCGGCATTGTTCTAAAGTTATCAATATGAGTTTATCAATTCACTTGGAGTTGTACGCACAACGATCGTTCCTTAAACACATGTACAAAATCATGCAAGTAAGAAATCAGAGAAGCGAACATTTATTTCATCACTTGGAATAAAAATACAAACACGGTCGCCCGAAGGCAAAAGTACAACGAAAGCTACAAAAAATTACAAGTAAAAAGTAGAAAAGCTCAAGGATCAGCGCCCGTTCCATCGCCAGCTGCCAGCTCTGAACCCCCATCCTCCGGCACACCCGGATGGACAAGGTTGTCCGGAAATGGGTACCAGCTCAAGTTG
Source organism: Orobanche coerulescens (assembly GCA_033398695.1). NCBI lineage: Eukaryota > Viridiplantae > Streptophyta > Magnoliopsida > Lamiales > Orobanchaceae > Orobanche > Orobanche coerulescens. The sequence continues at coordinate 91,954,164 of CM065804.1, read as the reverse complement.
ATCCCAAGATCCGCGGAAAGGTCGAGGATCGGCACGGCGAAGTCAGGCTGCAGAGGATGCTCCAGCGCATAGGCTTTGAAATTTCCTGCCAAAGGGCCGACCTCGAGCCCTCCCTTCTTAGCGGCGCGGATCGCGTCAGCGTAAGCCATATAGTAAGAGAATTCGCTGACGTACTCCATGTTATCGAAGGGATCGGCCTCAGTCGCCTTCAGCTTTTCCTTCAACTCCTCAGCCGTTTGGCTCACGCCCTCGAGCTCGGCATTTTTGGTGCCACCTCTTCCTTCGAGGATGCCAGCTCGCTAGTCAGTCGGGCGACGGTCACCTTCAGCTGGTCGGCCTCCTTCTGTGCGGCCGCGTACGACCTGCGGGCTTCCGTCATCTGGTCCCGCATCCGTTTAGTCGTCGCCCGTGCCCAGTCATAATCCTTCTTCGCCTGCTTAGCCGCCTCCGCGGAGCTCTTCTCCATGGCCGCGAGCCAGTCGGCAAACTCAATGTTTTGTCTCCGTGCGGTTTCGAGGTCCGCATGGAGACGGGAAGTGGACGGCCACCCCTCATAATCCCTCACGACTTGAGTTGCCATCGTCGCCGCCTGAAGGGCCAACGCGAAAGTAGCCTGCATTGCGTGCCAGACGCGCGGCGCGATCGCATCCAGATCAGTCGTCCAGGCCTTCGGGAGGGAAGCAGTAGCCCGAGCAACGTAGGAAGGAATATCGCTGACCTCGCGAGGAGCTTTGCTCAACATGAAGTCCAACACCATCGGCGAGCAATTCGGGTCGGAATGGCGGACCCTGCGCAAATGACAAAAGAGTTAAGTGTGTTTCCCACACAAGTTTCATAACTTGGCAAAACGACAAGGCTTACCTATCGACCTTCTCTGGGTCACGATCGAAGAACAGCCGGCCACACGAAGTCTCGGCCTCAGTAGTCTCCATGGACTGAAGAAACGCCGAAGATGGCGTAGACCCCTCCACAGGATGAATCGCGGAAATCGGAGGCGCAGAGATCGGCGGCTCATCTGCAGTAACAGGGGCCGAGGGCCCCACAGTCCTTCGTTTCTTACGGATAAGCCGAAGTTGCTCCTCCTCCCGAGGCTCCCGCCCTTCGACGACAGGCTCCTGGAGAGATCTTGCCTCTAGGGTCGGTCGCGGCGGAGCAGAAGGAGCTCGGCTCACCTTTTTCTCTTGGCGAAGATGGTTCATGACCCCCGGATTAGACATGGCAATCGCAGCAGGAGGCTCTGGGAAACAAGGGAAACGAATTTCTGCAAAGGAAAACAATCAACAAAGTTAGTAATCCTCCTCAGTCAAGGCGATCGACATGTCAAAGAAGATCGCAAAAGTTCGTACCTGGAACCTTTAGATGGCGAGGGTAGCGAAGTAGCCGAGCAGCCAACCAACAGGCTTCGTTGTTAATTTGGCGAGCGTCTATACGGTCGTCAGGAAGACTCCGTATCTTCTCCCAGACAATCGCAAAATCAAAAGTGAGCTCGCCCGCCGCCGGAACAATGACACCTGCAAGAAGAAACCCAAAATTAGATCAGTTCAGAATGTATCCGAACAAAAGGAGAGTCTAAAATCCTTACTCGGACTCCTCTCCCGAAAGACAGTGGGAATATCCAACTCGTCGGTCGGGTTGTTGCTCGCTGCCGACTTCCAAGCGCCGCTGACCCAGAACCACTTTGACGGATCACCCCTCACTTTATTCGGGACTCCAAGAACCACCCGACCTGAGCGACCTTGGATATGGTAGCCACCGACAGAACCTTTTTGAACCGTCAGTTTGAAGAGATGGTTCATCTCCAACGGCGAAGGAAGACGATACAACCGATGGCCACCAAACAGAGTGAGGGTGCAGATGATCTGCAGCCAGGCGTTTGGCGTCAATTGAAGCGGTGCCACGTTCTAGGCAGTCAGCAAATAGGAGACGGCGAACGGCAGCGGGAATCGCAATCCAGCCTCCATTACCGCCTCATTGACGGCGACCATGCCCTCGGGAGGTTGATCGGCTCGCTCCTTTTTGGCAGGCACGTGGAGGCTGACATCAGAAGGAACATGGAACCTCTCCCTCCAACGGTCCAGATCCTTCCTGGTCGCCGAGCTCGCGGTCTGGCCAAGGGTCCACGGAGAGCGGCGAGCAGCCCGGAACAACAACCTCCTTACAGGTTCATAAGGATGGGCGATCGAATATTCGTTAAAATTAAATTTGGGGAGTGGGCCGGCCAATCTCTCCATGAGTTCGGAAAAATCTGTGAAGGCTTAACCAAATGCGCTGTCCCGCTCCCTGTGCGCCGTCGCCTCCGCCTCCTCCCGTTTCATTGAGCGGATCCGATCGGCCTCCACCGTCTTGGCCGCGTCAGCCTCATTCAAAAGTTCCCCGATCTCCACGGGCTCAATCCCGGTACGGATGGCCTCGACGGCGGTGTCAACATGAAATTCTGCAGAAAGTTTATCTCGGGCGGTCAAAGCCCCGGCGGCGGAAGTGCTACCCGACTCATACACATCTGGCCTTCCTCCAGACATATTCAACGAGAAGGGAGGAAGAAGGAGTTTTTTAGTTCTTACCTAAGGTCTGAGTTAAACGACGATCGTCACACAGAGCTCCAAGAGAAATCGGCTATGTCTTCTTCTCAGGTAGAAACGCATAAGGTTTTCCACCTTGAAATCCCAGTCCTTTTTATAGGCAGGAGCAGGGGCTTCTGAGAAAATAAGCGGAGTCCCGAGGATCGAAGTGCAACCGTCAGATAAGCCACGTTTAAAGCTGTCCTCAAATCCCACCTTCGCGTCGTTTCGAGGGCACGCCAAAGGACAGCCCAACAAAACCATCGGACTCCCCCAGCATGAGCCCGACACGTGCCCCAGCAACATTTCCACAACCGCTGTCATTTCTTGATCATTTCAGCGATCGACCAGGTCATCCAAATTCAAAATCATTCCGTTTGAGAGATGATCGTCTGCTCCATAGAAAGCTGAGTCGCTCATCTAAGTCAAGCGATCGCCAGTAGAACCACCTCACCCCACGTCTTCAACATCGGAGCAAGCTGGAGGGAAATTATTGTGCGGTGATTTACAGGCAGACTTGCCGAGCGAAGAGTCTAGACCGAGATCAGGTACGGAGTGACCGACGTCCGGGGCGATCGCCTTTTGGCACCTAGCGATCGACTCTGGTGCCCGACCAAGGACGACCGTCCTATGCCACGTGTAAGGCCATCATCCGTTGAATCTACAAAGACTGGATTTCGGAGCGAGAACCCACATGCAGATCCGCGAATGGCGCCACAGAATAAGGATCGTTGACTCCAGCCCATCAACAGCTGTCCTACCGACAGACCCGCCGAAAGGTCTTAGGTGGGACCTCAAGGCGCCGCAAGAACAGGTTGTACTCCAGCCCATCAGCAGCTGTCAGTGACAAGGACGACCTCACCCACCGACAGACCCGCCGAAAGGTCCTAGGTGGGGCCTCCCAAGACAACGACTCCGGACGCGTGTGGTCTTCTCATTGGTTCATGCATCCGACTGCCAGCAGCTGCTGCGGACTCTAAGGAGACCAACCCATATGCTAAAGACGGTCGCCCGCTTATTATAATACAGTAGAGGCGATCACCCAGCTGCCTCCACTGCTATAAAGAGGAAACCTCCATCATTAGGGAAGGGTCTCAGAAGTTGAGAAGTTCATAAGCTTAGCTAATTCACACAGTGAGAGACCGTCGATTTCTCACAGTCAACACAACACTCCATCGTTGTTACAAGAACTCACAAAGCATCAACTCTGGTTCTTCCGGCAATCTTCAGCACTCAAGAGCTAGGATAACTAGGGTCTTTACACTCATTGTAATTGTACTCTAACATTAATATTTGTACTCCAAAATATTCATATTAATAATATCTCGTGAGAGCATTCAAGCCCGAGACTAACAACCCCGGCAAATCTTGTGTTATTTACTTCCCCACGAACGTGCTCTCGCATTTGTTTGTTACTCATCCATTCCAGCAATCCCTTCCGAATAATATTTTAGGTAACAAAAAACTCTTCGTTACTTTATTATTATTTAAGGTTCGAAGCTTGCATGTGGTTAGACAAAGGGACGACCTTCGAGTGTTTTGGTGTTCATGTCTTGAAGTTGATGTGCGACATCCTTTTGTGCCATAGCCAACTTTGATCTGCAGTGCCTTTGGTAACAAAACACGGAAAAATGAAGCTTGTGGGATTCCATTCAGAAATATACATGTTACCTGGCCGGCTTCCTGTAAGGATGACTTGCTTGGTCTTGATGTCCTTCATCCTACATTGATCTACATAGAGTTTGACCGAGAACTATTTGTCACAGAACTGGCTAATATTAAGTAAATTTATACTGTAGTCCTTCAACATAGGATACGTAGGTGACTTTGAACTTTCCTACAAGCATGATGCCTTTCCCGCTTGTTCTTCCTTTGGATTTGTCACCGAATCACACCTTTGGACCGCGACCTTCTACATAATCCGACAACTTGCTAATATATCCTGTCATATGGCAAGAACATCCGCTATCAAAGTACCAGATGTCTTTCTCCTTGATGTCCTGTAATCAAAGTAATTAGGTAGATTTAGGTCCCTTTTGATTTTTGGGTCCGTAATTGTTAGTGCCTTTCGGTACCAACATTTGCCTGACATCAATTGGTTTGTTGTAGGTTACTTTTGGTCCTGTTTTGCGATATTTACGTGGGGCAGGCACGCAATCGCAGTAATCCTAATTATTATGCATGTAAAATCTAGGTTTTTGGTTCCAGTACGATTGTCGTCTAGGAGGGGGAACTATTTTTTTTGGCCTCAATGCTTGCCTTCTAGGTTTCCAATTGGATTCCCAGATCTGTTGATGATGGAACTGCGCGACAGCCTGCTTCCTGGATGGATATCGAGGTTCATGTATCCAGTATCTACGTGCACTGTACTGTTGGTAGTACTGCGGTGCATCCTTTGATACATAGATACAACCTTCTTTATGGCTGGCTGCTGACGTTGTTAGTATGCCCAAGGAGCATACTGTTGGTGTTTAGCATTGCATCTTACAGGTCTAAGAGACTGGGGTTTCCGCTGCTTATCATAGGAACTTGGGGGCGGAATCACAACGTTTGCTGTCAGAGGCAGAGCAGTTGTAATATCCAGAATTTCTTCTACTATTGTTTAATGTTATTTTATCCGAGTTATGTTGTACAGCGTTGAATCTGTACAACATGGATAAAATAATTAAAGGACTAAGACATCTGTATTGGTATAATTGTCGTTTTTGGCCAATAATTATATTTGAGAATATTGTTGGTAAAAGTATATGTATTCGGTATGCCGTATGTTCGTATTCTGTATGTCGAGACATTGGACAATAATAGCTGAAAATGGCTAAGTGTAGCATTATTAGCGCACGCTAATATTCATGAATAGCGCACGCTATCGTGCAGGTATAGCACACAGTATGGGCATAGGTTAGCGTAGGCTAATGCAGAACAGCTCAGAGGGAATCTACGCGTGGACCAGCCCACTTTCGACGCATGTTCTGATAAGTCAACGGATGTTGTAATGTAGTACTAGCGCATGCTAAACCCCAAGTATCACGCTAACTATAGATCGGACAAAAAGGAATCTTATCCTCATTAGTGCTTTCGGCATGTGGGGACACGGGGGTAGGTGCAGACTGTAGCAAGTCAACTATGATAGCGCATGCTACTAAGGAAAAAGTAGCGCACGCTAATAACAGTCAGTATATATATGATTACAGATGTGAATTATGTTGATTCGTCCATTCATTCCTTTATTTTGAGAGAGAGAGTTTTTAGAGAGAAGTTTGAGTTTCCAAACACTGAGAGATAATGATCTTTAACAAGATTAAGCTGAGGAACATGGATTAAAGTCTTGTTCTTGAAATTATTGATGATTCTTGGAATGAATTTGATTATTCTCCTTCATGGTTCGTCTATACAAGGTAATAGTTCTTCACCATTGGATTTCGTTTTGGATTGAATATTGATGTTCTTGAGTTAATGATTATCATATAAACAAGTTGATAAGTATGATTAAGAGATGGATTACCGGATTATGATGATGTTGCTAGTGATATATGGATATCGATGTGATTCATATGGTTTGAATCGTGTTATTTGTCTTCTTGTGATAAGTTGGTTAATTCTTCTCCTCATTTTCGGATGTTGATCTTATTGTTCATAATTGCTCCCTGTAATGATAGATTATGGAAGTGTTGTTACGTTCTTAATGTTTCATGATGTTGATATTGAGGAAGATGATTTATGGATATAAGACTTGGATTATAAGTTGAATGATTGTTTATATGTTAAAGGATATCAAATTTTGTTGTTTTGATAGCTTCGAACATGGTTTAGAATCACTTAGTGTTCTTGATAATTGCCATATGTTGATCGGTATATGAAATGCATGCAACTGCATGTCATCAGCGCATGCTAGTGTTACTGGCTAGCACACGCTAACGGGAATGACTTAGCGCACGCTACGTTAAGTGATTAACGTGCGCTATGTCAACAGAAAGTGTGCATAATTGTATTACGGTTGTGAATTCGTGATCGTTTAAGTTGGATTGATTAGACTAGTGGTTAATGGAGATATTGCAGAACCGTTGGTTTGTTGATTTGATTGTTGATTGTTAGGTTGAGATTATTGATCAGTGATTAGAACCATGCTTTGCGGTCGTATTCGAGAATGTTCGTAGATTGCATTGATCTGGGCCGAGAAGCTTGTAGGCGACGGCAAGGAGTTGATAACGACTTCATCGGTATCGAGGCAAGTTATTACTTGCTCAGTTTATAATATTTAATGAATGGTTTCTATTTCATTCGTTTATAATTCATATAACAATGTTTATAATCATAATCACATGAGATTTGGGATTATAAATTGTATTCAAGTTTTGGGAACTAAATCATAATGTATATGATTTACATTTGTTGTTAGCATACTTGGTATCGAGGATACATTGTGTTATAGTCATAGACGTGATTTATCTACCGTCCGTGATATTTTGGATTATCGAATTTTTAGAATAATGGTTCGTGATGGTTTAGATATCGAGATTGCTCTCGAAGGACTTAGGGCAAGTACTCTAATCATTTTTGTCATTTGTATCGATCATGTTATGATACATGCGTGTATCATTGTTGTCATGCATTGTGAATCATTGTTATATGCATTTGTGCATTGTTGTCGTATGTCCACCTCGTGTTGGTCCGACGGGATCATCGGGGGATCTATGATAGCGTGCGCTGGATCATCGGACGGGTTTTTCCACCACGGTTTGGTCTGACGAGATCATCATGGGATCTAGGCAGGGAACACTGGATCATCAGATTACCATATGTGTTGTTGTTGTGCATGTGTATAGTATGGGTTTGCCAAAAGTATACATTATTTTTATTGTTGTGAGCATATTTACGTTGTCATATGAGTATGCATTTGTAGATCTTATGTTAGGACCATATCCGTATTTTGCATCGATCTGATCTCGGATTAGACTGACATGATTTTTCGTGCCATTGCGTATCTTGAGATATGTACCATATTTCCTTTGGTAATTGTCTTTTGATGGACATTCGATTATCGTGTTGAGATGTCATTATGTTACCCGACGGATTTGGGTTGGATAGAGTTAGTAGATTTCGTAACAGTGAGTTGTGATGATGTGTTGAGAACCCTGGCTACTGTGCGAGATGTGAACTTGGGTAAAGTTATGACGATAAGATTACATTGGTCGTATTCTTATTTTGTATTCTCATTGGTATGTAATTGTTAATTTGATGTGACAGTTATCATTGTTGAGTATTATGGCTGACCCCGTCATGGGCTTTCTTTTTAGGTTCTTGGATTATCAAGCTTGTAGTGATCCTGGAGAGATGAGCTTCCCGGACGATACTGGCTAGGGCATGTATTTGTGTATTGAGTTTCCTGATCAGTTCTTGTATTCCGCTGCTAGAGTATTTTAATTGTTTGTCTTTTTCCGCTGCGTGAGTATTTTTAAATGGCCTTTTGGTATCTGGTAACTTAGGTTACTTTGGCAACCGTTTTCTAAATTATTTTGTCGGTACGTGTTAGCGATATCTTAACCTATGTTTTTAAACTGTTGAGTTTTGGTATTTCGGACCTTGTGGTTTCAAATGAAATTTTACGACGGTTTTGATAAACGAGTTTAAAAAAGTCTTCGAATGTTTTAAATAGATAATACCGTCGTTAGCCTCTTGGGCGTTTGTAAATGTTTGCAAAAATTCTCTTCAGCCTTGTGGGTTCCACCTCGGGGCCTACGGCACTGTAAATTCCTGGATGGCTCTGGGAGTGTTACAGAATATGGTATCGGAGCTTAGGTTGAGAAAACCTAGGCAGTCGGGTCAAGTTGGGTCGTGTTTTGTCGCGTCATTCGAGTTGTCGATTGATAAATATTAGATCCATGAGTTTTTGTTGTTCACTCGGGCTTGTGCGTTAGGTGATTCACCAGTGTAGTACTAGGGTTGTTGCAAATTTTTCCAAACGGTGTTAACGTGTTTCTTCGGATAGAGCTGTGTTGTGTTCTCAAGTTGAACTGATTTTGCAAAATGTATGTTTTGAAATTGTCTGTATCGAGTATTTTCTAGAGTCGAGACATGTGCCAGTATCACGGGGAATTGTCGGCTTCACGATCTGTAAGTATTTGGATTTTTGAATTGCATTGAGATTTATTGCCATTCTAAGTTGATATGCTTTGAGATTCAGCAATTGTTATACGTTACCACATGAGATGACAGAGTTGGGACAGGATTGATGATCTTGAGAAACTATGATTTTGGAAATAAGTATGTTGGGTAGATTTTGGAACGGAATTGTGCATTTGGGAGAATGTTGTGGATGGTTGAGAAGAACATGTAGTCATGTTAGTACATTTTGAAATATATGAACTGCTTTTGAGCATTTGAGAATGATACTTTTCAAAATGAATATTTCACGGATGTTTTACGAAAAATGATTTTGGGCCAAGACCCAATCGATTTTGAAATAGATTTATAACTCAGGACTTGAGGTCCAAATGGGTTTCTACTTTTTAAACTTCTTGTAATGTGGAATGGGATTTAGGCTGAGACCTAATGTTTCAAAAAAAGGTTTTTTCATGTTTTCTAAAACTCTTGAGATTTGTAAAACGCTTCACTAATCATTTATCTATTTTTCTACTGCCTTCCCCGGTTTTGGGTTACTTGTTCAAATGAAACTTCTCGGGAAGTCTTTCGGTGTGTTGATTTGTTTCAATGTTTTGTCATAGCATATTTGAGGTGATCCAGGATGGGTTAATGATTGACGTTGCGAGTCATATGTGGAAAAGGAGTTTTTGGTCGGAGTTTATATATTGAGATTTTGGAACTCTATCGTGTGGTTTTCCGATGGAATATCAGTGGATATTAGTGACAAACCGAATTGGTATACATGAGTATGGATGTAGTCAATCATTTGCATAGTTTTCATTTTAAAACTTCAAAATCGTGTGGATTCAAAGGAAACTGTTATCGAATACTTGGCACCAGCGAGCCGATTTAATTTTTACGAAAATTGATTTTGTGGTCTTACCAAAATTTAGGTTTTGAGCATTGAAATTTTTGAAAGAACTTTCGAAAATTTGTCTTCTTGACGAGACTATATGATTTCAAACTGGTTTTGAAAATGTGATTGTTATACATACGCATTTAGTGCATAGTACATATCATGATGAAGTTATGAGAGTGACTCACGAACTGGATGAGACATCAGTATGGTACGAGAAAAAGAGATTTGAACTTCAGTATGGTAGTTTGGTTATCCAGGGATGATCAATTGAATTATCGGATACGAGAAATATGCTGCGTGATGTAGATTCAAGCACAGGATGTAATTTTGGAACTTTGGATTTTGCGAAACCGGGACATATGTGCTATGTGATTCCATTGGTATGGTAGTAGTACGATTTTACCATAGTGATTTTTGAATGATTCCTTTATAAGTGTAGATTCGGGGATGGTGACCCCATGTTGGTTGTTTTGGATATGTTTGTCGGTTTGAGATCTGTTGTTCGTATGCCGAGGAGTATGTTCACCAGTTGGGAATGTTTATTGAGATACACTGTATGTGATTGGTGTGTCGTTTTGAGAAATTTATTTGTTCGTATATCGGTTTCTATGGTTCTATGTTGATCATGTTGGAGCTTACCATGTGAGGGTATACCCGATTATCGTTGATCGTTCGTTGGTAACATTGGAGTTTATCATGATGATGATATTTTCGATTGTGTTTTGACCTCTGGTTGGTCATATTGGAGTTTATCATGTTGATGATATTCTCGGCTGCGTTTTGACCTTTGGATTGGTCGTATTATAGTTTATCATGTCGATGACATTCTCGGTTAATTTAATGGTTGATCATTGCTGGTTATCATATGAGCCTTAAGATTTTGTGCCGATGTTTCGGGATTTGTGTCGTTGTGTTGGGCAGTTGTTTCTCAGATGTATCATGTATTATTGGTTTTATCGGAATTGGGACTTGATTGTATGATCAGGAAGACAGGATTTGACACGGATAGATTATTCCATCCGAAGATGATATATTAGACTCCTGGAATGTGATTGTAAGCGTATTGAGGCTTTACAGTGAATTCACTTACTAGTATCTCAGGAGATCGTCGACTTTGCGCATTTGTAAGTGTACTGTTTTGGTTATTCGTTAATGATGATGATGATCGATTGTTGTCGTGATGGTTTCGGAATATTTTGGTTGAACGGTTTGTTGATTTTTTTTCTATGAAGGATTGCAAGTTTTGAGGACGAAACTTATTTTAAGTGGTGTAGTATGTAATATCCAGAATTTTTCTACTATTCTTTAATGTTATTTTATCCGAGTTATGTTGTACAGCGTGGAATCTGTAAAGTGTGGATAAAATAATTAAAGGACTAAGACATCAGTATTGGTATAATTGTCGTTTTTGGCCAAAAATTGTATTTGAGAATATTGTTGGTAGAGGTACATGTATTCGGTATGCCGTATGTTCGTATTCTGTATGTTGAGACATTGGACAAGAAAAGCTGAAAATGACTAAGTATAGCATTATTAGTGCACGCTAATATTCATGAATAGCACACACTAATATTCATGAATAGCGCACGCTATCATGCAGGTAAAGCGCACGCTACGGGCATAGGTTAGCGTATGCTAATGCAGAACATCTCAGAGGGAATCTACATATAGACCAGGCCACTTTCGGCGCATGTTCTAATAAGTCAACGTATGTTGTAATGTAGTACTAGCGCACTCTAAACCCTAAGGATTAGCGCACGCTAACTGTAGATCGGACAAAAAGGAATCTTATCCTCGTCAGTGCTTTCGGCATGTGGGGACACGGGGGTAGGTGCAGAGTGTAGCAAGTCAACTATGATAGCACATGCTACTAAAGAAAAAGAAGCGCACGCTAATAACAATCAGTATATATATGATTGCAGATGTGAATTATGTTCATTCGGCCATTCATTCCTTTATTTTGAGAGAGAGAGTTTTTAAAGAGAAGTTTGAGGTTCCAAACACTGAGAAATGATGATCTTTAACAAGATTAATCTAAGGAACATGGATTAAAGTCTTGTTCTTGAAATTATTGATGATTCTTGGAATGAAGTTGATTGTTCTCCTTCATGGTTCGTCTATACAAGGTAATAGTTCTTCACCTTTGGATTTCGTTTTGGATTGAAGATTGATGTTCTTGAGTTAATGATTATCATATAAACAAGTTGATAAGTATGATTAGGAGACGGATTACCGGATTATGATGATGTTGTTATTGATATATGGATATCAATGTGATTTATATGGTTTGAATCTTGTTGTTCATCTTCTTGAGATAAGTTTGTTAATTCTTCTCCTCAGTTTCGGATGTTAATGTTATTGTTGATAATTACTCCCTGTAATGATAGATTATGGAAGTGTTGTTACGTTCTTAATGTTTCATGATGTTGATATTGAGGAAGATGATATATGGATATAGGACCTAGATATAAGTTGAATGATTGTTTATATGTTAAAGGATATCGGATTTCGTTGTTTTGATAGCTTTGAATATGGTTTAGAATCACTTAGTGTTCTTGATAATCGCCATATATTGATCGGTATCTGAAATGCATGCAACTGCATGTCATTCGCGCACGCTAGTGTTACTTGCTAGCGCACGCTAACGGGAATGACTTAGCGCACGCTACGTTAGGTGATTAACGTGCGCTATGTCAACAAAAAGTGTGCATAATTGTATTACGGTTGTGAATTCGTGATCGTTTAAGTTGGATTGATCTGACTGGTGGTTAATCGAGATATTGCGAACCGTTGGTTTGTTGATTTGCTTGTTGATTGTTTTCGAACTTGTTGTTTATCGATTATTGCAATAGGTTGAGATTATTGATCGGTGACTAGAACTTTGCTTTGCGGTCGTATTTGAGAATGTTCGTAGATTGCATTGATTGGGGCCGAGAAGCTTGTAGGCGACAGCAAGGAGTTGATAACAGCTTCATCAGTATCGAGGCAAGTTATTACTTGCTCAGTTTATAATATTTAATGAATGGTTTCTGTTTCATTCATTTATAATTCATATAGCAATGTTTATAATCGTAATCACAGGAGATTTGGGATTATAAATTATATTCGAGTTTTGGGAACTAAATCATAATGTATATGATTTACATTTGTTGTTGGCATACTTGGTATCGAGGATACATTGTGTTATAGTCGTAGACGTGAATTATCTACCGTCCGTGATATTTGTGATCGTTGAATTTTCAGAATAATGGTTCGTGATGATTTAGACATCGAGATTGCTCTCGAAGGACTCGGGGCAAGTACTCTAATCATTTTTGTCATTTGTGTCGATCATGTTATGATAAATGCGTATATCGTTGTTGTCATGCATTGTGTATCATTGTTATATGCATTTGTGCATTATTGTCGTATGTCCACCTCATGTTGGTCCGACGGGATCATTGGGGGATCTATGCTAGCGTGTGCTCGATCATCGGACGGGTTATTCCACCACGGGTTGGTCTGACGGGATCATCGTGGGATCTAGGTAATGAACGCTGGATCATCGGATTACCATATGTGTTGTTGTTGTGCAAGTGTATAGTATGGGTTTGCCATAAGTATACATTATTGTTATTGTTGTGAGTATATTGACGTTGTCATATGAGTATGCATTTGTAGGTCTTATGTTAGGACCATGTCTGTATGTTGCATCGATCTGATCTCGGATTAGACTGACATGATTTGTCGTGGCATTGCGTATCTTGAGGTATGTCCCATATTTCCTTTGGTAATTGTCTTTTGATGGACAATCGATTATCTTGTTGAGATGTGATGATGTTACCCGACGGATTTGGGTTGGACAAAGTTAGTAGATTTCGTAACAGTGAGTTGCGATGATGTTTTGAGAACCTTGGCTACTGTGCGAGATGAACTTGGGTAAAGTTATGACGATAAGATTACATTGGTCGTATTCTTATTTTGTATTCTCATTGGAATGTAATTGTTAATGTGATGTGATGGTTATCATTGTTGAGTATTATGGCTGACCCCGTCGTGGGCTTTCTTTTTAGGTTCTTGGATTATCAAGCTTGTAGCGGTCGTGGAGAGATGAGCTTCATGGAGGATACTGGCTAGGTCATGTATTTGTGTATTGAGTTTCCTGATAAGTTCTTGTATTCCGCTGCTAGAGAATTGTTTGTCTTTTTCCGCTGCGTGAGTATTTTTAAATGGCCTTTTTGGTATCTGATTACTTAGGTTACTTTGGCAGCCGTTTTCTAAATTATTTTGTCGGTACGTGTAGTGATAGATTAACGTATGTTTTTAAACTGTTGAGTTTTGGCATTTCAGACCTTGTGGTTTCAAATGAAATTTTACGAAGGTTTTGATAAATGAGTTTTATAAAGTCTTCGAATGTTTTAAATAGATAATACCGTCGTTAGCCTCTTGGGCGTTTGTAAATGTTTGCCAAAATTTCCTTAAGCCTTGTGGGTTCCACCTCGGGGCCCACGGCACTGTAATATTCCTGGATGGCTCTGGGGGTGTTACAGCAGTTGTGACCTTTATGGTACTCAGGGCCTCTTCGCGTTCAAGAATGGGTTCGACACCCTAGACAAACACCGTACTAGATTCTCCCTTGTGGGAGAATGAGTCATATCCTAAGCCACGTTTATTGTGGACATGCTGCCAAGTGCTTAGAATGTGTTCCATCCTTCTTGATGTCTTTTAAAATGATTTGAGGATGGTCTCAAGTTCTCCTTCTCGTTTCTCAAGAATTTGTATTTTAGCTTCTAACAAAGAACAATCATTTTTCTTGCAATTAATATGAGTTTTTACCTCATTTAGTTCTGTTGCAAGTTGATGATTGCTTTCTCATGAGTTTTTCTTGAAGAATTTTGCTGTTTTCTCAGTCTAAAGATATGTTTTCATAATTATTTTTCATCAAGTTATTTTTATCTTTCAGCTCTAGGTTTGAAATGGAGAGCTGTATGTTTTCCTATTTGAGCATCTCATGGGCTTTCTGAATGGTTCTAAACTCATTGATCATATTTCAAAAGTATGTAATGCATTGATAGGAATAGTTGAGGTTGAGCTTACCTCATCATCGCTCTCATCATCATCCTCTTCTTCTTTGTCCATAAAGCACATATCTGCCTATCTTTTATTTCATCGTCGGACTCATTGATCATATTTTAAAAGTATGTGATGCATTGATAGGAATAGTTGAGGGTGAGCTTACCTCATCATTGCTGTCATCATCATCATCATCTTCTTCTTTGTCCATAAAGCAAAAATATATGCCTATCTTTTATTTGATCATCGGATGAGTCGCTGTCAGTGATTGCCTGTAGGCACTGTTCAGTCTTGGTTGATGTGGGCGAGGCTTCTAATTCTCCAATCAGGGCCTTGATCTTGTTTCCCCAAATGCGCCTTTTCTCATCATTCTCTTGTTGCTCGGCTTCGGGCAACTTCTGTACTTTGGGATGAGGACACTTATTCGCATAATGTCCTCGATTCCTGCAGTTGTAACACAGGTTAGAATCTCCAAACGAAGGTGATTCAGAACTCACCCTATTAGATGGCTTGTCCCTGTATAGGGCCTTTCCAAATTTCTTGATGAACTTCCGGAATTTACGCATGAGCAGGGCCATCTCGTCTTGCGACAGGATGTCATCTCATTTTGCATGCAGATTTGGATGTGCTGGGTGTGGAATTGTGTCTCCTGTCAGATACAGCAGCCAGTACTGTAGTCTTGGCAGGTGACTCTTCTGCCTTCTCTCTCCTGTCAATGTCATTCATCATTAAGTGTTTCATTAGTTGTTTTGTATTCGTCATCAGCTGATTTCCGCACGTATTGAAACTCTTAAACTCTTTTTCTCAAAGAGTAGGTTTCTTCAGCTGATGGATAAACAAACTCAGAAAACTTTGAGGTCAGAGAAGAGATCAAAAGTAGATATGTCATTAAGATTATAAGACACATGCATAGCTGTGGTCTTAATCTCCCATCGGGCAGGAATTAATCTAAATTTTTTAAATTTTCTCCTTTTGGGTATACACTTTACCCAATGCTTTAAGTTCACTGACAATGTCGGTAAATCTAAGGTCAAGCTCCTCAAGCGTCTAGGAAGGTTTTATTTCAAAAGATTCGAACTGCTAAGTTAATTTGGAAATTTGTTTTCTATCGAGAGCCCAGTTCCCTCACAAATTAGCTTGAGTTTCTCCCCGATTCCTTTGGTTGTCTTACAAATTTTTACCTTCGAGAATGTGCCTTTGGCGAGAGTGACATATAGCGCATTCTCACTACCAATGTTCAGACTTTAGCCGACAGCAAAAAGTCATAGGCTAAATTCTAAAACCGTCGGCTAAAGTGGTCGACCGTCGGCTAAAAGTTGGTCGGTCGGCTAAAGTTTAGCCGACAGCAGAGATGAAAGGTCGCCGGCTAAAGTTTAATAGTTTAGCCGATGGCTCAGCAGTTGTCGGCTAAACTTTATACGTTTTAGCCGATGATTGAGCAGTTGTCGGCTAAACTCTATATGTTATAGCTGAGGTCTCAGAAGTTGTCAGTGAAACTTCAACAGTTTTAGCCGACGGCCTCTATATTGTCGGCTAAAGTGCTTTTTATGTAAAAAACAACATTATCCGACGGTTCGGCTAAAGTCCACTAAAAATATATTCAAATTTTGACATCCCCAAACCTGTTCAGACCTGACCTGTATATTCCAAATGTATAGTACATCACAATCACCATACATCAATGTACGAAAAGCATAATTTATACATCAATATTACAAAAATCACACCATATCAGCATATCATGTAGAAACATCAACCAAATCACTATAAACACCAACATTAACCTACACCAGTCTAAATAAACAAGTATTTAGCATTAATATGTTTATATAACAAAAGTACTACTACAACGACAACTAAAATCTACCGAAATCCATCAAATTCTTAAATATAGAAGAAGGATTACTAACGTCTTGCATGTCGTTATCCCGAGGCTGTAAAAAAGAAGTGGGTGTTTGTAAATTGAAGAATGGAGGTGGTGGTGGTGCCTGATTTCCCGATTGAGTCACGGTCTAACTCAATGACATCATATACTGCATCATGGCCTGCTCTGAGATAGAATCTCTTGTTGAACCTTCCTTTGCTCATCTTGAAATTTATGGAACTTGTCTTGAGACTTCCTTTTCTCCTCAGCTTGGATATCCTGCTTGATCCTCAATTACTCCTCCAAATAGGCCTATTAAATGTCGCTCCTTTGATTACGCTGAAACCCTAGAGTATCCTTAAATAACTTGTTGCCTTCAGCACCCATCATAGGCATCCGGTGATGACTCCCTTTAGGAGGGTAAATGTTATCCACCTTGCCCTAATGTAGGGATTGACCTGATTGTCTTTCGACGTGTTAAATTGAGGCTGGACTCATCCGAATCCAGATGCTCCTCCCTCGCCATCTCTGTCAACATCCTCTCAGACTCCTCCACCACTCTCTCTTAATTAAGTGGGAACAAAATACGTAACCGAATATTAAAATGGTTAGGATACATTTACAATTTACATGTCTATCCGGACAGTTTGGATATGCCTTCCGATTCATGTAGATAAAGGCATTCGCCACATTTCATCAGAAGTGGTATCGTGCAAAACTCTCGCTAACGACCGCGAACCTAAGTTGTGGTGCTGCGTTAAACCCTTACGATTAGCAATGTTGGTTGAACTGCTCGCCTACACATAGAAACATGTAATTTTCATTTAACAAGGAACAAAATTACCACAAGTAAGTTTTATATATGTTACATATCTTTAAACAATAATAACATTACGATAATATTTATTGGTCCATTACATACAATATCGTCCGGTCGCTAAAATATGCGCATAGCCACCTCCACTCGTACTCTGATACTTGAAATCCTCGAGAGTAGCATTATGGGAATTACCCTAAGTCGACCAAAATATGTGTAGCTCATTCTTCCATGACTTATACCTATAACAAACATTTATAAATAATAATCTATCTCATAAAATTTCTCGAGTATTACTCAACTACGTATTGTAAAAATTATTTACTTGATTGTTTATACATCATCACACCAAGTATGTAGTAGGAAAGAAGGAACATCAAACCACACCTACAATTAACATATAATAATTATTCCAAAATTTATTCCAAATTTAAGTACAAAAAGCAGCTTTCAGAATTGAGATGTAAACTTACCGACATAGCATTGTTCAATGCATCCTTCACGCATTGTGGCACATCCTTCCACTCAGCCCACAGTACCGTAACTCTATCATGTATGACAAACCCAACATTACGACAATATGCCATACAAGCATCAGAAGCCAAAATGGGTCATCGATACTTTTCATCTACTGCTATCTTTTGACTGCCATTTTTTTAACCTATGCATCAAGTGCTAGACCATTCGATGGTCCACGGGTATTCTTATTCTTTTTCTGTTCGGCTTCAGTATGACCCTCCTCCTTCACTTCTGCAAGATCTACAAGCTCCGCGTACAACTTTGTCTTAGGTATCTGACATGTCTGCCAAATCATTTTCTCATGCCACGCCTGGAACACATATGCCTCTTTAGGTTAACCAAGATATATAGCTGGCAGACTCCTTTCTCATCGACCCCTGGAATCGTCGGTACCATAGGGGGCATAAAGAGTCGATGGAAGACCGGGAGACACCTTAGATGACATGCTCGGTGTAGCTCCATGGCTCCCAGATGTAGGAGGAGCGGAAGAGAATGTATAGGAGGCATACGAGGTTGAGTCGTCTCGATAGTAGTGGGGGTCATCCTCAATCTAGGAGTCTGATAAGATAAGCACCTCACAGTAATATGTGCGTCATCTTCCGGATACGAGTTTCCATCCTTAAACTTCAACACACTATTCTATACTAATTCACGTATGCGAGAGCTACTCTGATCCACTACTTACCCATAGGATCCGCACGATTGGAAGCTGTGGGACTCTCCCCTGACTCCAGTGTCTTCGACTTTTTCTTACCACCCGTTAGTCTCTTAATTTGTACAAACTCATAAACTATCACATTAACTAAACTCACACACACCAATATACACACTAGATACCAACAAATTCAACAATCAAATAATTCAACAATCAACACTATTATGACAATAAATTCAATAATCATTCCAACACAATCAACACTAATATCCCAATAAATTCAACAATGAACACTAATAACTATAATCATCCTTCCCAATCTCTATTATTGAACATAAACATCCTTCCCTCTATGAACATCCTTCCTTCTAACCATACACTATAAACATCCTTCCCTCTATTAACATCTCAACAAATTCATCAATAAATTCAACAATGAAATTTGATTCTACGAACACAACAATTTAACCATAATCTTAACACAAAATCAACTGGAGAAATGAATATAATAACCCCAAACCTCATACATCAAAATAAATACTAAACATTACACGAAAAAGCAAATAATCCATAATTCCAACCTAAAGTCATCTTTATAGTCACAATAGATTTGTGCGATAAAATTAAATGTAGAGACATAATGTTCCATATGCAGAAATTATATGTGTAACACCAAATTTATTTTTATATAATATTTTGTACTTGTAGAGGTATAGCTAAATTATTACTAGATACTATAATTTTGTAATCAAAATTAACAATTTTGTAATCTTACTGAAAACAATAATTAACAATAATTACTAGATACAATATCTGCCATCAAATTAACAATATAGATACTCCAATGAAGAAAAATAGTAGTACCTAAGGACGGTGCAAGTCGTCGGTGGTAGCACATGGTGAAAGGCCGTGGATGGAAGGAGGGTTGGATCAGCAGGAAGGCGGTGGAAGGACGGCGGAAGGCGTAAGATGGAGGGAGATGATAGGACGACGGAAGGTGGAAGATGGTGAGAGGCGGCATAAGGCAGAACGATGGCAGTAGGTGGCGTACGTACGGGCTTAACTGGTGGAAGGCGGATGGGACGAGGGTTTGAAATGAAGAAAGGAAGAAAGGAGAAATGAGAAAGTCATTTTTTATATAATTCAACTTTAGTCGATGATAACGGGCATCATCAACTAAACCTTATAAGATTTACGGGGTTCGAATTTAGCCGTCCACGTGTCCCATGACTTTAGCCGACGACAACCGTCGGCTATACTTAATTCCAAAAAAGCATGACTCAGTGGCTGTCGGGGTTCAAACCCGAACAATTTGTATAGGTGATATGGCATTTTGCCACTGAGTCATGTATTGCACTCATTTTTCCACTGAGTCATGTATTGCCGGGGTTCAAACTGGACAATCCTGTATTGCACTCGAGCACCAAACACATTGATATGAAGCATCACTTCATTACGAATCATGTGGAGAATAAAGATGTTTGGATAGAGAAAATTCATATTTACATTCAGTTATCCGACATCTTTACAAAGCCTCTTAGCATAACAAGGTTCCGTACGCTGCGCCAGGAATTGGGAATGCTACTGCTCAACTAAACTCACTATAAGTTTTTAAATTCACTCATCAATTGAGGGGGAATGTTGTAAGACCCATGAATACAGTGTCCACTTTAATTAATCGTACACTCAGATCTACGAGTTATATCCTTACTATAGGAAGAAGAAGGTATAATTACCTTTCTACAGATGAAGTGTGCATTAATTAAGGGGGAACAAAGTAGGACCCTAGAATACAGCATTAATCATCAATTGCTGTAAAATTAAATCATGTATATACCTTTTAAGACGGAATGCAGTACTTTCGTGGATACAGCACAAACACTGTAGGATTTCAATTACTATTTTAGGCATATCAAATTTCATACACTTAACCTTTTTCAAAATAATTTTTAGTCCACGTGCATCGTCTGAATTTAAAACGATTTATCTTTTAATACTAAAATGACAACTGGACTTTAATACCATGAATCTCGCAATTTTAAAAATCAAAACGCCCAATTGCGCAATAGTGGAAGCTGCAATGTGTCAGAGGTGGGACTGGGTAATAATTTCAAAAACTGGTGGATTAGATGTACTAGGTACATCTGAATTCATCCTGTGTATTTATTCAAATATGGTTCCCATACCTTAAATCTGACCGTTCATTGTAACCTAGCCTTCCTATACGCTGTAAAAGCTGATCCACAACCTACACCATACATCTCTTTATTTTAAAGTCTTTATCTTCTCTATCTACTGCAAAATGTCTTCTTCACAAACTTCATCACTTTCTCTAAAAAAGATGACACCATTACTGATGGACGAATCTTTGCTTGCTCTGTTCGTCAAGAGCTATCATCTATGAGGACGAAGATATGACTAGGATGAACCTTGTGATTTCCTGTGTCAAGCAATCCAGTCTATATAAACTGGATAGTCTTCACCCAGAAAACTAGGATGAACATATCGTGGAGGAATTCTATCTGGATGCTGAATTCAACTATGTATCTGAAAAGAAGGGCTCTGCCCTTACTACTATTGTGAGCACTGTGCAGGAGAATGAGATCACCATCAATAGGGAATTCCTTGAGGAACTGAACAAGTTTCCCTCTGATGGTCGGACTCTGGAGGAGCTGGATAATTTTGGCTCTGACATTTTGTTGGAAGCCTATTGGAGTCTCTTCACCGGCAACTCCATGCCACCTGAAGTCTATCCGTCATGCCATAAAATGAACTTCACTCTCCCCTACTATTATCTTCTTTATTTCTATAACGGGGTTTTGGAGAACCGTACCAGAGCCTTTGAGATGTGCACCAATCTGAGGTTTCATATGTTGGTCGCCATCATGTCTGGCGAGAATCTCAATTGGTTCCAAGTAATCATGAAACGCCTATAGGAGGAGACTTACAAGCCATATTCAGCAAGGAAGTCCTTCATCCTGATTCTGAACTACTTATTCACTTGTGGCATACAACAACCACCTGCTGCTAGGAAGATTCATGCTGGAAATTTCCTAGGTGGTTCCAAGCCCACCATTTTCAACAAAGCAACTCTTCTTGCTAATAGGCCCAACCCCTTTTATTTACCAACATTGAGTGATACAAGAGACGTTACCGATCACTCTTCGAAGGCCAAGGCTTATGAGAGCAATAAGAAGCTTGCCAGTAAGAAGAGATCTATTCCTAACAGCTGCTCTCCTATAGCTGTCGAGAAGGAGAAGAAAAACTAGAAGACAAAGAAGTCTTCAAAGTCGGAAGCTGTTCCTATAGCACCTCAGGTGACTACAGCGGTTGGTGAGGCAGTTCCGCCTACTGCACCCTCTGCCGCAATAGCTGACCCACATGATGCAACTCCTATAGAATAAACACTGTTTGCTCCCACAACAGATCCTGAGCCTGTTACGACTATGATGGATGACCAGTTATTTGTTAAGTTGGAAGGAATTAGTGAATCGGCTGCCCCTTTGGAGCCGACATCCATCACTCCTAATAGGGCCCCTATCCCTATAAGGAGTCCCTCTCCCAACAGGGCATTCCATACTATCAGGGATCCCTCTCCTCAATAGGCTCCCATACCTGTAGAGGATCCCAACTAGACATTGGAACCCTCTAGTGTTCAAAGTCCCCGACCCCACTAACATCATAAATAGAACAATACTCCAGGTCTAAATCGATGAGGCATTCGAATGATTCAAAGTATGGAAGGCCTACAAGGTCGTCCCATATGACACTCTGTATAAATGGGAGGACTGGAAGGAGGAAGAAACGTTTGTCCTCAAAGTCAGGACACCCAAAATGTCAAGGTCCTGATCAGATGGGATGATCCTTTTTGCCATGAGCTAATCACAAAATATTATATGGAAAATGAAAAGTCCCGACTAAAATGGAAAAAACAATCCGATGACAGGACTCAGAGCTCAATCCATCACTCAGATCCTGACTCAGATGGGGATGATGGCGTACTACATACAGGTCTGGGGATGAGCTCTGAAGATGCTCGCGAGAAAGATGTTGCTAAGTTCAAGTTCGTCGAGGGCCAGGGGATATCATCTGGTCATTATGCACCAGATCAGCAATCGAAGAAACTAGCATCTTCCGCTAAGGAGAAATCATTCCCTCCGACTGAGGAAGATGCATCCCGCACCGTTAAACAGAAGGATTCATTCTCTTCTAAGGAACATGCGAAAGAGAAATAGGATCAATTAGTTCCTCTTGTATAATAGGCTACAGACACCGCAACGAGGTAGCAGGAATCAGTACTTTCTGTCTCCCAAAGAATAACACCAACTGAACCAACAGTGTTTCCAGCCACCGAGCAGGTACAAACTCCTATCCCTACAAGTTCACCATCTGAACCAGATCAGGACTTCCAAGCTGACGACAGTACCCAAAGGCCAGAACATAATGACATCATCTAACAGCTGGGAGAGCCCTCTAACTCAAAACTTGCTCATTCCCACTCTACCCACACCAAAGCTAGAATAAAGCAACTTCAGCAAATCGGTCGCCAAACTGTCTTCTTAAAGAATGTTGTAAAAGCTATGTATGATGTCGGAAATGAACTCGAGTTTATGCAAGAAATTTCTCAGGATGAACTCCCCAAACTTCAAAGAGTTCTGCAGGATGTTGAACAAGCATTCCGCCTCATGCCGAACTCCATATGGCAGGCACTAAACCAGCATCAATAACATCAGGAAAGGATCCTGAAGCAGGAGCAGGAAAAGTTGAGAGTTGAGAAAGCCAAAATGGTTGCCTCCCTCAAGTACACTGGATCCAGACTCATTGCTCATGATCAGAAAATTGACAACCTAACAACAAAGGTCACTAGTCTGATGAACTCAGTGAATGATCATATAGATAATCAGTCTGAATCAATGGATATTCTTCAGGATATCCATGGTAAAGTCACTAAGCTTGATAATACCAAAAAGGGGACGAGGACCCTGAGGCTGGAAGGAGATGGAGGATGGAGAAAGAAAGGGATATGGAAGCTATACTAGATGATGTGTTGCTACAGCAATCGGAAGACTGGCCGGACCCAGGCTAGGTCAAGGAGCAAAAGGATATAGGGTAACTGGTTCTCGTCCAGAGTTACAGGATCCCAATTTTACATGGTCAAGTATAGTGCAGAAGCCCGCTAAGATCAGACTCCCTACAGACAGGCAGCCATCAACTGAAGAGTTGAAGGCATGGATGAATAATGAAATACTGCGATACTTTTGTACTCTCATTAGGGAATCTGCCATGTTCAACCATTTCAAGACTCTGGAGGATGCTGCAAAGTAGTTTTCAAGGATCTTGTCAGAAGGAAATCTTCCCTTACAAATTAAACTGAAGACTAAACATCTGAAGGGTGATCGAATAACTTACACGAAAGATGACAACTCACCCGGAAGATGGGATTCTCGCCTTCGATGTCTCACAGGAAGGAAGAAACATCCATAAGGACCGAGACAGAGAAACTCCTTAGTCAACTGGTGGAAAGGAACCGAGTATGACCCCTCTCAGAAGTCTTTGAAGCATCAACATTATAAGGGATAACTTCCGACAGTTGTATTTATTTTCATTCTTGTATTCTCTCTGATGTATTATTTCAATTCTAAACAAAATTGTAATCCATATTATCATTGAAAAATCTTATTTTACCTCAAAAGATTACAAGTCTTGATCTCCAGTTACTGATTCGATTACAATCCATATTGATATATTTGCTAAGTAAAAAACCTTGCTAAGTCTCAACTATAAGAACTCCTATGTGAACAGTTCATAGATTATGTTTGTTTCAAGTAAAATTACTTAGTGTAAGATTGCGCCTACAAGCCAATCAAATTTAATTTGTAAAACACTTAGTCTTGTAGGATTTATAATTTTAGAACTTGCCTGGGAATAGTTTAAGTCTCGAAGATCATATCATTCGATAGAAGACTTGAAGATAGCCTCGTGTTTTTAAAGGGTTTTGGCATTACCAAAAAGGGAGAAATTTTTGGGAAAAATAATACCCTTTGTTTTGATAAATGCACCCTACAGCTTGTCCGTACAGCGCAAAATCATACAATGTCCAAAGAAGACATATCCTACAGCTAAGCTTCAGAGTACAACAAAAGAAGACGTTGGCTACAACAAACAACGTTGTAGGTGTATTGCTTGGAATAAGTAAAGCACAAAACCAACAGGACTCAGGACTTAGAATGAACATTAAACTGTTGTGAAATAATATTTCTTTATTCGTAAAGCATTGACGGTTTTAAAGTAGCATTCAATGCTAACAAGATAGCATTTAATGCCGCCGAAGAGATGAAAGATAGACGAGCATATAATGAGGATCAAAGAGAATGCCTGAAGCATTAAATGCGAAACATCTTTAATTCAGACATTTTGAATCCACCAATCAGAGTTGTCTAAATCACACCAACCGGCCAACAGCTACATTTATAATGAATCTATTTCGAATGTTATAAATAACCTAAGCAAGAGGACATTGCTAACCACTGAAAACTGAAGACTGAACATCGAGTTTATCATCTAAAGAGCAATATATTTTTGGGATTCGTTGCCAAAATCATATGGCGCATCGGAAGCAATTTGAAATAAATTTGATCCGAATCCCTTAAGAGGATTGATCAAGAAACGCATATACGAATATTAAAATAACAAGTGTATGATTCGAAATCATACCTCTGAAGTCCTTTGATTAAATATTGATGTTGATGATGTCCACTACGAATCCGATTCGTAAAAGCTTTACGAATCCGATTCGTAAAAGCTTTACGAATCCCGAGCACTGAAATCACCATGCCTCTACTTGCCACGCATCGGAAGATGATCGGAACAAAAATATTTTCTTGTTCTCCAAGAACACGGCTAGAAGAAAATATAATAAGCCTTTTAATTATTAAGCTTTCACTATAAGTGTGAGATTAATCTTTCATCTCTTAATGTTTCTCTTAGAAATAAGATGAAGAAAATATAAACCTCTCTCCTTTTCCAAAACCATTCACGATCGAATACGAAAATGAGGGAGGATAGTTTTTATTTATTGTTCATCCAACTTAATTATTCAAGTCAAGTTTTCCCCTTATTACTTATTTTAATTATTACATAAAATATTCTTTTCCCTTAAGTCCTTAGTCTTCTACCATTTAAGGTGGAATCAAAGAACGAG
This sequence comes from Orobanche coerulescens, assembly GCA_033398695.1. Taxonomy (NCBI): domain Eukaryota; kingdom Viridiplantae; phylum Streptophyta; class Magnoliopsida; order Lamiales; family Orobanchaceae; genus Orobanche; species Orobanche coerulescens. Next base: position 91,928,498 of record CM065804.1, on the reverse strand, counting down.
GGGAAAAGCATGGGGAGGGGGTGGGGGCTATCTAGAAGCATACGAAAGAGTTCGGTTCATTTTCGACTCCCGTGTATCCAATCCGATAGATAAACTCCGTTCCGTGTATTATATCAATTAATTAATCTAATTATTAATTATATTAAATACAAAATAATATAATTAATTCTCCAAGAACTAATTATATATGAATTAGATTAATTACCCAGCAAGTTCTTTAATTCACTAGGCCGTAAATTAATTTATCCAATAAATTAATTTAGACATCCAATGTCCCAAAATTAATTAGACATCCAATGTCCAATTAGTTAGATATCCAATACCTAATATTTATAAATAGAGAATAAGATCAATTTATTCCATTGTTTATCCTAATGTGCGACTCGGTAGGTCCATCTCATTAGCAATAGGAGGAACCAAAGAGTGATAGCACCACCTAGCCAGTCCTGCGGCCTACATTGTAACCTAACTGAAAGCAAATGATTGGGGGTCATTCCAAAACCTTTCTGTCGTGAATACCAGTATACATATAATCCCTTCTCTCAAATATCCCGATCAAGTTATAGAGTCACAATCAGTCAAATCTTATATGTACTTGACGCTATGCATGAGTTAATGCAAATCGAGATCACTAAGCTCTCGTTTATCTAATACAACTAGCTCCAATGCTCTGGCCAAAGACTTATGATCTTATCTGCCAATAACCGCATAAGACATACACATGTTCACTTACACGAGAAAGAATCCTATCTTAGTATTCAGTAGAACCTACTACTTGCCCGCCAAGATGCATGTCGAGGTTGACCCCCACCTCCCGATTGTTTGGGTGAAGCTACTCTAATGAAAATCTTAACGTCACAAGCACATTCCTACTAAATCCTCAAGTCGAAGGTTCGCGAATACCTATCACAACCTTTCGATTCCATCACTGTCCAGGAGTGACATCCATGTGACGAATCGAGGGTGAGTCGGTTCGAGTATACTAATCTCATTAGCATACCTATAACATGTGCTCCCACTAACCATTAGTTTCGAGAGGCACTCTCCAAGTCAAAGAACATGTCATACAAGTCTTCACATAAACATAATGCCTAGTCCAGTTTCATCGAATTGCGAACGATTAAGTATTTGAGCCATAAACCTTTCCAGTACGGATCCCCTTATCCAATAAGAAGTGGAATGTTTGCTCTCAAATACATGGACTAGTTTCTGTATATATATTTCATTGAATTTCAGGAATGCAAGTAGCTACCAGTAAATAAAGAAACATACAATTGCCTATTGATAATAATTTACATAATAACAAGTACAATACCCTCACTCTTACATTCTCTGAGTGGCATTCGAGGGCATACTCCTAACAATCTCCACTTTCGCTCAATGACAAACACTATGAAATCTAATACCCATGTTCTCCAGATGACACTCCAAGCTTATCTGAGAAAGTGACTTGGTCAGTGGATCAGTGACGTTGTCCTCTGAGGCTACTCTATGCAGTACAATATATCATTTGCAAATAAATTCTCTCACGAGATGATACTTTCTCTCAATATGTTTTGTACTATTGTGAAATCTCGGCTCCTTATCCTGGGCTACAGCTCCGTCATTGCCGCACGGAAGCGGAACAGGCAGCTCAACACAGGCATCACTTGAAGTTGGCCCAGAAACTTCTTAATCCAAAACCCTTCCTTAGAGGGCTTCGAGGCCGCTTGATACTCAGCCTAACAAGTGGAATCAGCAGTCGCACTTTACTTAGCCCTACGCCAAGATATTGCTCCTCCATTAAGAGTAAAAATGTAGCCAGAATTGAGTCGTCTTTCTGTCCATGGATGTCAGCATCAGTGAAGCCCATCACATTTAGTTCCCCACCACCATAAATTAAGACTAGATCTCTAGTCCTTATTAAGTACTTGAGAATGTTCTTTACGGCAGTCCAATGTTCCCTCCTCGGGTTTGCCTGAAACCTACTTACCACACTAACAGCGTGTACAACATTAGTCTCCTACACATTATAGCATACATAAGGCTACCCACAACCAAAGCATATGGTATATTACTCATTTCCTTTCGTTGTTCCTCACTTTGAGTACAGATCTTTAAGGTGAATTTTATTCCATGTTCCATCTGTAGGAACTCTATTTTAGAATCATCCATCTTAAATCGCTTTAATCCTATATATAGAGAGGGCTTGCGAAAGACTGATCATTTTCTTCACTCTATCCCAATAGAGCCGAATCCCAAGGATATAGGTAGCTTCTCCTAAGTCTTTCATGGAGAACGTATTCGAAAGCCAAGCTTTTCCAGAACTGAGCATTCCCATAGCGTTTCCTATTAGTAGAATGTCATCTACATATAGTACTAAGAATGCGATCTTTCTCCCACTAACCCTTTTCTATACAGAAGGTTCCTCTTCATTCTGCACGAAGTCAAACTCTTTGACTGCCTCGTCAAAATCAAGGTTCTAACTCTGTGAATCCTGCTTTAGTACATAAATGGAATGCTACTCTGATCAGGTGGCTTTCTTCGTCCACTCTGATCAGGTGGATTTCCTCATCTCTTATCTGCTTCAAGTCAGATGACTTTTTTTCTGTTCTTCATCTAAGTACTAGATTCCCAATCTGATAATCTAAGATCCCTGCTAAGTTATAGAAATCTTTCTGGTAATGGCTTGGTAAATATGTCAGCAGTTTGATACTCTGTGCTGACTCTTTCCACTCTTATTATTTTGTTAAGAACATGATCTCTGATGAAGTGATGTTGGACATCTATATGCTTTGTTCTTGAGTGCAGGACTGGATTGCTGGTAATAGCCATTGCGCTATTGTTGTCACACCAGACAGGAACTTCATTTGCAATAATATTGTAGTACCTTAGCTGTTGTCTGATCCATAGAATTTGAGCACAACAGCTACCTGCAGCTAAGTATTCTGACTCAGTTGTGGATATTGAGTTAGATACTTGGTTTTTGCTGAACCATGAAATAAGTCTGGTTCCTAGGAAATGCCATGTTCCACTGGTGTTTTTTCTGTCTATCTTGCATCCCGCAAAGTCTGCATCTGAATATCCTGAGAGTTCAATGTTGTCATCCTTGGGATACCGTAAACCAACATTGATTGTGGATTTAAGGTATCTGATTATCCTCTTGGCTGCTTCATGGTGAGACTGCTTCGTCTTTAACTAAAATCTTGCACATACTCCTACTGCATATGAAATATCAGTTCTGCTTGCAGTGAGGTATATAAGTGATCTAATTAGTCCTCTATAATGTGTTGGATCTACTGGAATGCCTCCTTCATATGTATCTATGTGTTGGGAGGTGCTTATAGGTACTCTTAGTGATTTGCTGAGTCCATGCCAAATCTTTTGATTAAATCCCTTGTGTACTTTGCTTGGTTGAGGAAAATTCCATTGTTAACTTGTTTGACTTGCAAACCAAGAAAGAAATTTAGCTTTCCCATCATACTCATCTGAAATACTCCTTGCATGAGAGTTGAAATTTTTTCACAGAGCTCAGAGTTGGTTGAGCCAAATATGATATCATCCACATATATTTGAACAAGTAATATGTGGTCTTCATGTTCAATTCTGAAGAGTGTCTTGTCCACCTTTCCTTTGCTAAATCCATTTTTCTCCCGAAACATATATAATGTCTTATACCATGCTCTTGGTGCCTGCTTGAGTTTCAAAAGCTTATATACTTTGTCTCCTTTGACAAATCCAGGGGGTTGCTTCTACATAGACTTCTTCTTCTAGTACTCCATTGAGAAATGCACTTTTTACGTCCATTTGGTAGACCTCAAAATCCTCGAATGCTGCATATGAAAGGAATAGTCTGATTGCCTCCAATCTTGCTACAGGTGCATATGTTTCATCAAAATCTATTCCTTCACACTTTGCATATCCTTTTGCAACTAGTCTGGCTTTATTCCTAACAACAGCTCCATCTTCATCACATTTATTTTTGTACACCCATTTGGTGCCTATGACTTTCTTGTGATCTGGTCTGTCTGTTAGTTCCTAGACTTTGTTTCTCTCCATCTGGTTTAGCTCCTCTTGCATTGCAATTACCCATATGTAATCTTCCAGTGCTTGATCTATTGTCTTGGATTCCATCTGAGGCATGAAGCATGAGAACATTGCCATTCCTGCTGGTTATGTAGATTGTCTGGTTCTGACTCCATCAGTTAAGTTTCCAATTATTTGTTGAATGGGATGATTTGAGCCATTTGGGGATATCATCTCCAGGGTTTGTTCCCCCTGTTGAGTTGCTTTGAGGAACTTTGTCTCTCTCTGCATCAGCTTGCTTTTGGCCTTCTTAAACTGCATCTAGTTCAGCTACGGTCTTGTCATCTACAGATGGGGATCCTATCTGCTCTACAGGTGTGTCTTTATCAACTGTAGTTGGAACAGGAACGGTTGGAGATCCTATCTGATCTGCAGTTAGGTCTTCAAACTGATCTGCAGTCGGGTCTTCTGGCTGATCTGCAGTTGAGTCTTCAGGTGAGTCCATCATTCCTGTGTCATGGATGATAATTTCTTCCAGGGAGGCGGATTTGAGCTTTTCCTCAATTGATTCCACCTGTTTCCTGTACTCAACAGTAGACTCATCAAACACAACATGGGGTGTTTCTTCCACAACCAATGTTCTTTTATTAAATACTCTGTATGCCTTGCTTATTTGTGAGTATTCCATAAGTAGACCATCATCAATTTTAGCATCGAAGGCATTCAGTTGGGTTTTACCATTATTGTGGATGAAACACTTACAATCAAAGATATGAAAGTATGCAACAGTTGGTGTTCTGCCATTCCAAACCTCATAGGGAGTTTTGCCATGTCTCCCTACTATCATACTCATGTTCTGAGTATGGCATGCTGTGTTGACAACTTCAGTCGAAAACCTTTTTGGCAGGTCAGCTTCAGTAATCATTGACCTGGCTACTTCCTTCGAGGTTCTATTTCTTCTTTCAGCAACATCATTTCTCTGTGGTCTTCTTGCGGCAGAGATTTCATGCTGGATTCCATTTTGATCACTATATTCAGTGATTGCCTTGTTGAGAAATTCTCTACCTCTGTCTGATCGGATATTTATAATTGAGAGGGATTTCTCATTCTGAATCTTCCTTAGCAGTTCAGGTAGCTTTGTTAATGTTTCACCCTTTTTATACTGAAAAACAACCCATATAAATATTGAGTAGTCATCTACTACTACTAAGGCATGCTTCCTTCCACTCAATTTTCTTGGCTTGATGGGGCCAAAGAGATCCATATGAAGTAGATCTAGGATTCTGGTGGTGAGACTGGTACGCTGAACTGGTTTGAATGATGCTCTGGTTTGCTTTCCCTCCTGGCATGCATCACAGATACTGTCCTTCTTGAATGCTTCTGCTGGAAGTCCTCTGACTAACTTTTTAGAACTTATCTTGTTGATGGCTCTGAAGGCCATGTGACATAATCTCTTGTGCAAGAGCCATCCATTCTCAGCAATTGTTTTTATAAGAAACAAGTATTTGGTGCTCCTGATTTCCAGTCTATCAGATAGACATCACTTCTTCTAAGTCCTTCTAGCTTCACTTCTCCAGTCAAAAGATCAATCACCATGCATTTCCATCTTGGGAAGACTACTAGATTGTTCTCATCACAGAATTGGCTTATACTTAGAAGATTCTATTCGAGCCCTTTGACATACTGCACTTTAGTAATGATTATGTTCCCTTTGAGCAACTTCCCATAACCTTTGGTTTGTCCTCTTGAGCTATCTCCAAATGATACATCTGGACCTCTTTCTTTTATCATATTCTGACAGGATCTTCTTGTTCCCTGTCATGTGCCTTGAGCATCCAGAATCTACAAACCATTCTTCATCTCCTCCTGTTGAACTTGAGGTGACATGGTAGTAGTCCTTCCACCGTTTCTGCAATCAGACAAGCAGAGATTTAGGTACCCAAATTTGTGTGGGTCCTTTGGAGTTAGTAGGTTTCCTAGAGAATTGGTTTCTCCTTGGGTTATAAAAATTATGTTGATTACCCTTATAAGGTGTGTGCTGTCTAGGTCTACATCCCTGGCTAGGATTGTATACTGGATATGCCTCATAATATTTGTGGTTGGGCCATTCCTAAATCTTGGATGAGACCATTTGTAAAATCTTTGAGGTCTCCACACCTGTTCATTTTGAAAGTTTGGATAACCTTGAGGTTTCCACTTGCCTCTCCCATTTTGAAATATGTTTTTGGGGAGTCTTTGGTAATAATTTGCATAATATTTTGACTGTTGCTTCTGCTTTGGCCATTGCCTAGTCTCCTGTCTAGGTGGCTGCCTTGTAAGACTTGGCTGCTGCCTAAACTTTTGACTGGGTTGTTGCCTATTTTGAAATACGGGTTTGTTTATAGGCTCAGCAGTCGGGACATAAGTTTCTCACTTGACAAAAGTGGGTTTTGAACTAGAGGGAGTGTTGGGGTCATATCTAAAGTGGCCTCTGGTTCATACACAAACCATCAAGAGTTATAGATGCTTTCAGAGATGTTATCTCTTTGGCTTGTGTACTATTTAGCTGTTTCAACTTAGATAGCTCAGTTTTGATATGAGCAAGTGCAGCTGACTTTTCAATGTTTAAAACAATAAGCTTATGAACTTCAGCTGTAGTATTTTCAGCTGAGTTTTTCAAAATATTTCCAGATTTTTTTTCAAACTCAGCTATAATATTTTTAAATCTTGCTGACTCTTGGCTGAGTTTGTCAAAATCATTTTTCAGCTGGATTTTCTCATTCTTCAGCTGTGCATTCTCAGCTGTAACAGTTAGGTGAGCTGATTTTAAGGTTTCAAAATCTTTTAGTAACTGATTTACAGATTCGTGAAGATTCATATCTTCAGACATGTCAAAGCTGAAACCTTCTGTAGTTTGAGGTTTGGAGGTTACCTCTTCATTAGCTAGATTTGCCATCAGGTAGTTGTAATCATCGTCATCATCAGAGAAAAATCCACCACTTGATTCTACTCTTTCTTCAATCTGATCTTACCCAATGAGAGCTTTTCTGGTCTTCTTTCTTGCCCATGTCCTTCTTATCTTCATCCTTTTTGAGTTCAGGACAGTCAAATTGGATATGTCCTATTTTGTGGCAATTGTAGCATTCAACATTCCAATTTCCAGCTTTTTAATTCCTCCTTGGATTGTCTTTGTGATTTTTCTTGTACTTGGAGTAGTTTTTACTGAAGTTGCTGAATCTTTGCATGATAAATGCCATTTCTTCCTCAAAATCTAGAAGATTTGGAGGTTTAGCTTCAGACAAGTTCTTCTCAGCTTCAGATGATAGTCCTTTCTCAGCTGGTTCAGTTGATGATGAGCAGGGCAACTCAAACTCATATGCCTTCAGATCAGAAAACATCTCCCGGATCTTTATATTGTTAAGATCTTTTGATTCCCTCATGGCTACGGCTTTCATGTTCCATTCGGGGTTAGGAGACCTTAGAACTTTCAGGGCCATCTCCCTATTGCCATATGTTTTTCCAAGAGAATTTATTTCATTTATTATCTCTGTGAATCTTCCATCCACCTGGTCAGTGGTTTCTCCATTCTTCATTTTGAAGTTGTCAAACTTTTGGGTGGCTAGTGACAACTTGTAATCCTTGATTAGCTCGGTTGCTTCACACATTACTGCCAATGTGTCCCAGATTTCTTTTCCATTCTTGCAGTTCTTGATCTTTACCATGGTGGCTTTATCAAGGGTCTTATATAGAACATCTCTGGCCCGGTTGTAAAGGTTGGCCAGCTTCCTCTCTTCAGGTGACATTTCTATTCTCTTCTTGCGAATCTTGTCTGGCTTCTCAGCTGTAATTTCTTCAGGTGTGTTGTCTTTTAGATAGATAAAGGGACCATCTTCTATGACACACCACATGTCGTCGGGGATAGATGAAAGATGTGCCTGCATTCTTATTTTCCAGAGGTCATATTCATCACCAGAAAATACAAGTAATCTAGAGTACACGTGCTTCATGTGTTCCATTTTAAATGAGAGATTTATATATATGCTAAGATATATGGATCTTGTTCTATATGTAATATCCACAATTTCGATTTTCGGTATTTTTTGGCAGAGTCCGTTTTGATAGCTCCCTTGTAACCATTTTGTCATTCTGAGAATGACTAATTCTAAACTTTTTGACATCCGAGTTTGTTTCGGGGTCATTTTGCTGAGTTCCGTGCTTTTTGGAGACTTTTCCGCATTTGAGTTTGATTCTTGTGAATCTTGTTCGAAACTGTTGTTTCGTGTTCACCGTAAGTGCGTTTAACCTTGTTAGACGTGTTGTGAACTTTGGTTTCGTTCTTCGATCACGTATCGTGATTTTCAGGCATTTTGGGCCATTTTGTAATTTCCTAAAGTTGTGGGTATCCGCCTTCGTATTTATTATTTCGACCCTTTTCATGGTCGCGTGTGAGTTTGATTAGAGCTCAAGCTCATAGTATGATCATATTATGGATCTTTCTGTGTGTATCTTGAACTTGAAGATTTGGTCAGAGAAATCCGTCGTCGTACCCATTTTTGAGGGTACTGTTGCTGTTATTTCTGAGTCGTTAGCGCATGCTACATCTGGGTGGTGAACGCGCGCTAAGGTGCAGTAGTTAGCGCACGCTACGGGTTTGGTAGCGCACGCTAACTGGTAGTTCGAGGCAGTCCAGAAGCTACTGGACTGGGACTAGAGTCTCGTTAGCGCACCTATGGTTGCTAGATAGCCCGCACTATCGTCTGCTTAGCGCATGCTATCGGTCCTTTATAGCGCACGCTACCTGGTAGGTGCAGATCTGTCCAGGCGCCACTGGACTGGATTCTTGGCTCGTTAGCAAATGCTATGCGTATTGGCTAGCGCACGCTAACAGTGTTGCGGGGGGGGGGGGGAATGTCTAGGGCGCTGACCCTGTTAGCGCGCGATAATGCGGTGTGTTTAGCGCAAGCTAATAACTTTCCAGTATAAATACTGGAAAACATCCTTTATTCAGTCATTTCTCTCCCTCTTCATCTCTTTTCGTCGGGAGCAAATTCTTGGAGCGATTTTGGGCAATCTTCATCATCAAGTGTCATCTTGGGATGGATTTGTGTGTGTTTAACATCATTTGATCCGTTGTTCTTCGCCGGATCGAGGTATTTTTCTTGATTCCCTAGAGTTGACTTTTTGGGAGTTTTGTTCTTGATTCCGAATTCAATCCGGTTTAGATGAATCGATTGGTGTTAGATGTTGTTGTTAAACATGTTTTATGGATTGTATATCCTTACCTTTGGTTCGTTTCAACCCAAGGGTGATTACGGTGTTCTTGAGGTGTATTGAACATTTAATGTTCGATTAAATGTTTGAATGAGTTTTCCTTCGATAGTTTGATGTGATCTCTGTTGTTTTTGGTCTTGATCCTCGTCGTAATCATGTTTTTGTTATTTCTTCCGTAGGATTATAGGTGCTCGAGGATTCCGAGTTGATCTCCATTTTGTGTCGGTAATTCGTGTGGTGTTATTATCGTAGTATTCGCGGTGCTATTGTATTCTTGATTATGTTCAGGAGTTCGGGGCTGCCCGACCGCATCCCGTTCATCGTCTCGTTTCGATCGTGCTTTCGAGGCAAGTATTTTTCTTATACGATTTGTGTCCTGCAAATAGAGTTTACATGTTGGATTTACGATGGTTGGTCTACCCTCTTGAATATGATTCGTGTGAATTGATTATGATTTGATTATTTTGAACGTTGAGGGCTTTAATGATACCCCTGCTTGTTTAATGTTGTGGAATCGTGTATTCCTTGTTAATTATGTTGTTGTGTTGTGATTGATTGTTCATGATGGAAGTATTGTGATGAGTATGATAATGGTGTCGGGTAAATGGCCATCTCTAGTAAGTATTCTTAATGAACTTACATTCTTAGCATATTAGTATTGCATGAGTGACGTGTATGTGTATGCTCACTACGGGTTAGATCCGACGGGGTTTCGGTAGGGGTCTACAGAGGCGTGGATCCACGAGCTTTACTTTTAACCACTACAGGTTAGATCCGATGGGGTCTCGGTAGGGGTCCACAGAGGCGTGGATCAACGGATAATTGTGGTGCATTTTTAAAATTTGTTTTGGGTTATGGCGTTTCCGAAAATGAGTGTTTTTGAATGGTGATTTCATGATTGCGTGCATTGACTAAATGTGTAAGGGGTAAGTTGTTCATTTGGCCAACTTGGCTAGGATGGCACTTGAGTATTTTGTCGTATGTGTTTAGTCCTTTAGTTGTGGGGTTTTGATGTTGAAAAATGGATCTTTCTATTGTTCTCGTGTACTGTGATTTGATGAGAATTGGGTTGAGATCCCAACGGTTTTTTAAAGGTCGTTTTACGGAAAGTGATTTTGGGCCGAGACCCATTCGTCTTGAAATGGTTATTTTTCAACTAAGGACTTGAGGTCCAACGAGGTTTCTACTCTTAAAATCCCCGAGATGAGGAATTTATTTTCAAACACTTCACTGATTGCTTTCTAATTAATAATACCTCCCGGGAAGGCTTCGGTAGTTAATTGTCTTATCCGATTGGTGATTTATATTTGATTGTTACATTTCGTATGATTATGTACTTGAACTAGCAAAATAGTGGGATTTTGATAACCCCCGAGTAATCGGGGGTGGATGTCTGTATTGCATTCAGGTACGTGCAAGGCCCTGGGGAGCATAACACAAGGCTGGTACGAAGGATGGTGAATGATGATCGGTACAAATCACATGATGATCCATACGATGTCGTATTGGTTTAGTTGTAATTTATTTCCGCCGCAGTATTTTCCCCGTTGTATGGGAGTGTGTTGTATTTTGACCCCTACGTGGGTATGTATTGAGATTGAGTTGTATGTATTGATTGAAAGACCAAATCGGTCCACTGAGTCATTTTTTTAGCCTTAAAGGTGATGTTGAGATGTTTAATTGTGTTATCAGCCTGGTAGATCCTTGAGAGAAGGGTTTACGGAGTGTAATATCCCTGATTGGACTGGGGGTGTTACACTGTAAATTTGAACCAACCTCTCTGATACCACTTGTAGGTCAAAAGTCACCAGGAATAAGTCTAGAAGGGGTGAATAGACTTATTAAACCCTTTTCCTGAATCTCAAGTGAGTTTACTCAGCTGATAAAATGAGCTGCTAAAAACTTAACTGCAAATGATAATGCGGAAGCACAACTGATAATAATGCAGGTGACTAATGCTGTCTGCGGGTGATTTATGTCAACTATAAAACTAAGATGTGCGGAAGATAGTTGACTACTATATGGAACAATTAATATGAATGCGGAAGATAAGTATGATGAATGCAATAAAACAGGCAAGCACTTATAGTGGTTTCAGAGGTGGGGTAATCCTCTACTAGTCCACTATTCTCCAAACCAATTGGAGATGAATTCACTATAACTCTCAACCAGTGATAAATGTTACAATGATTCAAACTAGTTACAACAGCTTCGAACCAGTGGAAACCCATGGGCATTGCAACTCCATTGACTGCCTAGCACCTCCTGATTAAAAACCCGTGGATGCCTCAACAACCCGCAAGATGTCTATCACCTTCCAATCAAGAACCCATAGATGCATTTACAGTCTCTTTACTTTCAAGAACCTCGTTCAAGAAAGCAACCCCGCACTCAAACTTTTAGGACAAGTGTTTTTGTCTTTTCCAACTTTAAAAGATTCTCAGAATATGACTGTTAAGCTTTGCTTTTCACGATGCTAGTGTTTTCTTTGATTGCTTTGTTTAATTTGTTCGCTTGAATGTTTTGTCCGCATCGTACTTTGCTCATTCTGATCTTCAGATATTTATAGTACGAATCTTGAGATTATTCATAGCCATTGCATTTTGTAACAAATCCGTCCATTGGAGAGTGGACTTGTTTGTTTATTCTTTTATCTCTTTGCATGGCTTGATTCTCTTTCTTCAAATTTGTCCGTTTGAAGAATCTTCCCATTGTGCCGCTTTTCTTGATTTGTATATTCATAAGTCTTACTGGCGTGGATATTAAGGAATATTTTATTCCTAACTTTCTGGGAATCATTCGCTTTGTCTCCTTGAATTTACGTCCGCATGTCTTTCCGTTATTGTTGACTTTTCAGTACTTTGCTGACGTGGACTGAGCTTCTTCAAAACTTGGGTGCAGAATAAGTTTGGTCAACTTCCTCTGATGTTCTGTTTGACCAAAAACCTTGTCTGATAAAGAACTTGTCTGTAGTCAACCTACAACTGGTGTTTTACTTTGACTGAATGTTGCCTGAAAAACTCGTCTGATGATATCTCATATGTGGTCAAACCCAGCTGATGTTTTGTGTTGACCAGACCTTCTATGATAATAAGTCGTCTGCGGTCAATCTTCTCTATAAACTTTGTTGATTAGAACTCCTCTGATAATAGGTTGTCTGATGATAAATTGTCTGTGGTCAACCTTCTCTGATATGTTAACTCGTCCGATGATAACTCGTCTGAACCTTTCTCGCCCGATGATAACTCGTCTGCTACAGAGTTTTGGTCAAACCTATCTAATATTTATGTTGATCAAAACTCACCTGATAGAAAGGTCGCCTGATAACTTATTTGATATATCATCGGTTCTATACTTAGCCGATTTCAACTAATCAACTTCAGATCAATCTTAGCCTACATTAATGGCTCATAGAAGATACTAATTTGGTTCTTCTTTACAATTCCAAGTACTTAGAGTATACATTTGAATAAATCACAAGTATAGGGATGACATCATCAAAATCTAACAAGTATTCCTAACAATAAAGCCATACCTTTCAGGTAATCGAGACACCCTACTAGACCTGTGGGGTGGTTATATTTGTGTTTCAGAAGGTCTGGTTCCATCTTCTTGCACAGTTGTCTCCAGAAGTGTTTTATTGTTTTCTTCCAAAGAAATACTTCTACCTGCTCCACCTTTCTGAATGAATTCGTCTTCCAAAAATTGTGGTTGCAAAGCAACAATGATCCTTCGATCTTCGGGCATGTAGAATAGATAACCTATTATCCCAGATGGGAATCCAATGAAATGTCCCTTCACGGACCTAGCTTCCAACTTCTCCACCTTAGTCTTCTTGACATAGGCGGGGCATCCCCAAATCTTAATATGATTAATACTTATTTCCTATCCTCCCACATCTCATGTGGAGTTTTAGGAACGGACTTGGAAGGACATTTGTTCAAGATATAAACAGTAGTAAAGAGCACATACCCCACAGATAAATTGGCAAGTCGGTGTAGCTAAGCATGGAATGAACCATGTATAACAAGGTTCGGTTCCTCCTTTCCGGCACACCGATAAAATTTGCTCCAACCGAATGCATCTAATGCACTCTCGGAATTTATTGACCCTCCCGAATGAATGACTACCCCAATAACTCGGAAGCATAGCACATCCGGATTGATTTTCAATTTTTCAAGAGCTCGATAGAGAGAAGGAAAACTTCGAAACCTTCTAAACTTACTACTTTGTCGTGGGAGAATTTTCGCGGTTGATGTTACACTTTTCAAATTAGTTAATTTAAGCGCGTTGTTGTACTCATACCATATTAATCAAACAATCACAACCAAGTTGCTACCAACATGTAGTTCATGGATCGTTCCTAAGAATAAAAAAAAACATCGTAATCTAATTACATGTCTTGTGTCATGAATCTTCGTCTTCGTGGTGGATTTTCCTCCGGTTTTCGTCATAGCAAATAATTTTTTTACATAGAAAAATTGCAACCTATTATACAAATTTTCTAGGAAAAATAAATAGGCTCCAGACAGCCTTTACAATTCAATCGAATAAAACAAACTATTCAAAACTAGGTCCACGAACTACATCACCATTCATAAGCAATCATATAATAAATACTATATAAATAGATTTTATATTAAACAATTAATTTAATATATTGATCAAGTAAATATATCCAAATTAATCAATTTAATAGAATTAATTCAATCAATTCACAATCTCGGTAATATTAATTCGTTCATTTGATCATGACACTTTTAATATTCATTAATTAATTTTCCCAAAATAAAATACCAAATATTTATTTTAGTCAAGTTAAATCCAATTTCAAATACCGGAATTTAATATATCAACATATATAAATTAAAACGGAGTCGAAACAAGAATCATCCGGGCACAGCCCGTGGCCCGGCATTACAGTCGGGCCTTGGCCGAGGGGGCTGAACCCTCGGCAGCTACCTGCCGGCGCAGGCAGCAAGCTGCAGGGCGCTGCCCGGCAGTAGTCCGGCAGCCCTAGGCAGCCCCGGGCAACCGGTCGGTGACTTTTTCGGTTCGTTTTTCGTCCCAATTTGAAAAATTATATTTTTCTAATTTAATATTACATATATAAATCAGTTTTTATATTTAATTTTCATATTTATATTGCAACATAAATTCATGTAAAATAAATTTTCGACGAACAACTAAACATAAACGATTTTACGATTCGTGATTCTAAATTACTAGATATTTAATCAAGCATGATAAATACAAATATCGTATATACGATAGCATTAACCTAACTCTGATACCACTGTTGTGATTCGTTTCCAAGGTCATTTAGCGCAGCGGAAGAAATTTAAGATAAATTTGATCTGAATCCCTTTGATTAAATGTTTGTTGATGATGTCCACTTCGAATCCGATTCGTAAAAGCTTTAGATATCCCGAGCACTGAAATCACCTTCCTCTACTTGCCACGGGCCGAAATATGATCGGAACAAAAAAAAATCTTGTTCTCCAAGATCGCGGCTAGAAGAAAATATAATAAGTCTTTTAATTATTAATCTTTCACTCTAAGTGTAGTTAATCTTTCATCTCTTAATATTTCACTTAGAAATAAGATGATGAAAATAAAAATGTCTCTCCTTTTCCAAAACCACTCACGGCCGAAAACCAAAATGAGGGAGGATAGTTTTTATTTATTCTTCATTTAGCTTAACTATTCAAGTCAAGTCTTCCCCTCATTATTTATTTTAATTATTACTTAAATATTCTTTTCCCTTAAGTCTTTGGTCTTCCATCATTTAAGGTAGAAGACCAAGGGGAAAACCATGGGGAATATCTAGAAGTATACGGAAGAGTTCGCTTCATTTTGGACTCCGTGTGTCCAATCCGATAGATAATCCCTGTTCCGTGTAAATATATTTATATCAATTAATTAATTTAATTAATTAATTATATTAAATATAAATATTATAATTAATTTCTCTAAAAAATAATTATATATATATATATGAATTAAACTAATTACCAGTAATTTATTTAATTCACTAGACCGTAAATTAATTTATCCAATAAATTAATTTAGACATCCAATTTTCCAAAATTAATTAGACATTCAATGTCTAAAAAATTAGATATCCAATATCTAATATTCGTAGAGCGAGAATGGGCTCAATTTATTCTGTTGTCTATCCTAATGTGCGACTCGGTAGGTCCGTCTCAGTTAGCGATGAGAGGAACAAAAAAGTGATAGCATCACCAAGCCAGTCCCGCGGCCTACAAAGTGATAGCGAATGGTTGCGGATCATTCCAAAACCTTTCTATCGTGAATACTAATATACGTGTAAACCCTTATCTCAAATGTCCCGATGAAGTTATAGGGTCACAGTCAGTCAAACCTATCTATACTTGACGCTATGCATGAGTTAATGCAAATTGAGATCACTGAGCTCTCATGTATCTAATACAACTATCTCCAATGTTTTGGCCAAGGACTTATAATCTCATCTGCCAATAACCGCATAGGACATACACTTGTTCAGTCACGAGAGAAAGAATATTATCTTTGTATTCAATAGAACCTGCTACTTGCCCGTCAAGATGCATGTCAAGGTTGACCCCCACCTTTCGGTTTTATGGGTCTAACTACCCTAATGAAAATCTAAACGTCACAAGCACATCCCTACTAAATTCTCAAGTCGAAGGTTCATCATTAATGCCCCGAAGTAAAATCCGTGTGAGGAATCGAAGGTGAGTCAGTTTGAGTATATTAATCTCATTAGCATACATATACATTTGCTCCCATTAACCATTAGTGACGACAGGCTCTCTCCAAGTCAAAGAACACGTCAGACAAGTCTTCACATAAACTTAACGCCTAGTCAAGTTTCATCAACTTGCAAACGATTAAGTATTTGAGCCATAAACCTTTCCAGTGCCGATCCCCTTATCCAATAAGGAGTGGAATGTTTGCTCTCAAATACACGGACTAGTTTCTGTATATATATTTATGAGTTAGGAATGCCAGTGATTACCAGTAAAAAAAGAAACAAAAAATTGCATTAGAGGGCATACTCCTAACATATATTTCTTCAAGCATACAACGTATATCTTAACTGAAGAAATATCCAGGTTCTCAACAAAGAACAGGACAACTACAGTGAAGCTTACAAAGCCTACAACTGCTATTCAATTCTTGTTATTTCAAAAGCATACTATTGAGATTCTTCGTCGTGTGTGGACTATGTCAAGCTATTCTGACCTGTGTTGGAAGAACAGAGTTAAGGACGAAGCTTCAATCTATGTGAGAAGAAGCAAGTCGAAGAAACCTACAACCTATATATGTGAAGGGCTCAAGCTATAGTCGGTTGTATCAATCTGTGTGAATGATACAACGATGAGTTTAGTTCAAATCATACAGTTGTGTACGCCTTTATTTTAATAAACTTCTTACTCCTGTGTGGAGGACCTATGTACATAGAGGGGATTACCTCAAACCACATTAAATTGTCTCATTACATTTTGTCCTTTCTGCTTTCCTACTGCCTGTGATTTTAGTATACTTATCTTGAAAATCCTGTAAGCACCAAGCTATAGGAGATTAGCTAGTTGCCGTATTTACAACAATTAAGTGTCAGACTTGCGCTACACAAACTTAAACTTCGAAAAAGAATACAGCTTATTCAACCCCCTATAAGTTGTACAATAGTATATTGTGCCCTACACTAATTTTTGAATTACACATATAAGTCATTTTTTCAAAAGAAAAATAGATTTATATTGTAACATAAAACCATGAAAAATAATGTTTTAGTTGAACAATTAAAACTTATAGATTAAAATAATTATGATTCAAAATCATAAGAACATTCAGTCAAGCATTCCAAATGTGAATATCTTATATACGATCACATAGACCTTGCTTCTATACCACTATTATATTCTCTATTTTTTTCAAGGACACATATAAGTATGAAGAACTTGAAGAAAATAAATCACTTTCTCTCTCCCCTTTCTTACTCAGGGCTCAAATGAAGTTTTTGGAAGCACTTTGAGGATGTTTGAGTACTTTCTTTTACATTCAAAGTCGCACCCTCACAAGCATAACCCCACACTTTATCATTTCTCAACACCATATAAAATATACACGATGTATATTTAAATCCTCCACATTTCCTCTCGACATGAGCAAGTCAGATCAAGGAATGTGTGAGGAAGGTGTTGGGGCATCCAAGGAGAGGGTAGAGTGAGTTGTTTCATTTCGGTCCGTGAAATGGACTCTCGTGTATCCAGTATGATAGATAAACCTTGGTACGTTTCCATATTAATACAATTAATTAATCCAATTAATTTGATTATATTAAATATAATTTATCTAAGAAATTAATTACCGAGTAATTTATATAATTCGCTAGATCGATTTAATTTATCCAATAAATTAAAATATAATATATCCAATAAGTTAAATTAGACATCTAATTCTGAATATTCATTAAGAGAGAATATCCCAACTTTACCCTTCATCTATCCTGTGCCGCTACTCCATAGGTTCGTCTTCAGTCGGCAATGGGAGGAACTAAAGAATGTGAGTAACACCTAGCCAGTCACGTGGCTCACACTGTATCCCAACTTATAACAAATGATAAGGACCAGTCCAAAACCTTTAGTTATGAATAACATATATGTATAAACCCTCCAATCAAATGTCCCGATTATAACCCGACTCTATGCATTTGTTAATGCAAACTGATATCACTGACCTCTTGTGTATCGAATACAACTAGTTTTAAATGCTTTGGCCAGAGACTTATGATCTCATTTGCTATTAACCATATATGACATTTACCTGCTTACTTACAGGAGAAAGAATCCTATCTTGGCATTCAATAGAGACGACTACTTGCCCAATAAGTTGCATTTCAAGGTTGACCGCACTAATCGGTGATCGGATCGAACTACTCTAATGACTAACTTAATGTCACAAGCACATCTCGGGGTTCATTAAATGTCGGAAGCGAGAAGAGACTGGGCCTGTGTAATACCCGGTTGTAAATTCATCTATTATCATTCAGTAATTGTCACTCAGTAAATTTTCACTCATTAATAATCATTCATCATTCAAGTTCATTCATTCGTATTCTTCCTTGGTGTATTTTAAGCCATGTATCAGTTACCGATCATCATTCAACTCCGTTTGAGAATCGATATGAGTGTATTATCATAATTATCATAATTGGTAGTCTTGTGTTGGAAGTATCATCTTTTGCATGTTATTGGATTTAATTACATTCATACACGTACGGTATGTTGGATCATTCATCATTTGTAACGAGAAGACGTAGTTGTCGGATTTTGTCATTTGAACTGTGAGTTACGGCCGTAATTGATCATGCATTACGGCCATAACATGCATTTGTAGAATTGGTGTCTTTCTGGATGAAGATGACTTACGGCCGTAAGTCATGCTAGTTACGGCCGTAAGCAGGAAGGTACGGCCGTATGTTCTGGAGACTACGGCCATAACATGCATTCGTTTGTGCAGGGAGGTGTTGTCAACGAAGACAACTTACGGCCGTAAGTTCGGCAGGATATGGCTGTAAGTGTTGTTGTTACGGCCGTAAGGTAGCTTTGGTTACGGCCGTAACCCGGTCAGTGCAGGCATTATTGTTTTTTCGACGAATCATTGTTACGGCCGTATGAGATGGATATTACGGTCGTAAGGCTGTTGACTTGGGAAGTTACGGCGGTATGGTGGCAAAGTTACGACCGTAACTTTTCGTAGTATTTAAAGGCTTGGACGGGATTTTTGTGCTCATTTCACCACTTCTTCATTTTGGTTCCGAGAGAGAGTTTTTTTGGGAGAGATTTCTCATCATCAAACACTTGTGTGTTCGAGTTTAATCATCCTTATCCGTTTGTGGAGCTTGGGAAGTCGATTAACACTAGTTTTGACGAATCGAAGAGGTTGGATCTTCAAAGGTAATTTTCTCCAAACCTTAGATTTCGATTTTAAGATGGAATATGATGTTTTGGATATTATAATCATGATATATGAAGAGGTATACATATGATTATGAGTTTGTATGAATGTTCATTGGATTATTGAAGGATTATGTGAAGAACACCTTGAATGTCGATTTGGATTTGGGGGTTTCGATTAGATGTTGTTGAAATCTCGAATTATGTATTCATATTGGATTATTGATTGTGTTGAAGATTTGTTTGGATTGTATCACTCCTTGGAGGTTTGGTATCGATATAATTGAGGATGGTTGTAAACAATCGAAGATTGGTTGCAATGTGTTTGTTAAAATGCCCCAATGAATTTGGTTTTGTCGCATCGACGTTTTGGGTTGGTTGTGATCATGTTTGATTCGTATATTAAGTGGATTGTTGGTAATTGTGTTAATCAAGGTTGTTCGAGCGACCAACATTTCTATTTACGACGTTTGTTCGAGGAAGGACTTTCTTCACCGATATTGAGTAAGTTAATTCTTACTCGGTTAAAAGGATATTCATTCCTTTCGTTGTTGTTCATTCATATTCATAATTCATTCATGATATATTATTCATGTCGAGACTTGTAACTATCAAATCAATCATTCAGTTCACGAGGAACGACGGTTCCAATCATTTCAATGAGCGATCATTCATTTCATTATTATTTCATCTCGGTGAGTCATTCTTGACCCTTGTCGTTTTGTCATTCATTGATATTCGTCATGGTCACTTTTTTTCTTGTGACCTTCTGGGTTCATATTGCGTGGCTGGGTGGTTACGTGTAGAATTTTTAGTCGGGCACATGATAGTCATGTGAAGGGTTCACCGAGACAATGGACTGTGCACACGGTAACGTGCCTCTGTGAGACTAATTAGGTACAAGGATGGGTGTGTCCGGACACTCCTCTTGTGCACTTGAACGTCCCATTACGGGCGTATTATGATGCCCCTCTTCAGCTTGATTTCATGTCATATATATTTAATGATTGTGCTTGTTCAACTCTTGAGGATTGTTATTCTGTGTAACTGACCCCATTGGGGGATGTTGTTTTCAGGTCATGGCAAGGCAAAGACATAGGAATGGAACGTTGATAGCGAGGAGTCCTAGTGATACTAGTAGGGGGCCCCAGTCCTTTCAGTTGTTCATCTTTCTTCATTTTTATTTCCACTGCAGTTCCGCAGAAGGTTCATCCTGGGCGGTCAAAGCCCCGGCGGTGGAAGAGCTACCCGACTCATACACATCGGGTCTTCCTCCAGACATATTCAAAGATAAGGGAGGGAAAAGGAGTTTTTTAGTTCTTACCTAAGGTCTGAGTAGAACGACGATCATCACACAGAGCTTCGAGAGAAATCGGCTATGTCTTCTTTTCAGGTAGAAATGCATAAGGTTTTTAACCTTGTAACCCCAGTCCTTTTTATAGGCAGAAGCGGGGGCTTCTGAGCAATAAGCGGAGTCCCGAGGATCGAAGTGCAATCGTCAAATAGGCCGTGTTTAATGCTGTCCTCGAATCCCGCGTGTGCGCTATTTCGAGGGCACGCCAAAGGACAGCCTAACAAAACCGTCGGACTCCCCCGACAGGAGCCCGACACATGCCCCGGTGACGTTTCCACAACCGCTGTCTTTTCCTGCTCATTTCAGCGATCGACCAGGTCGTCCAAATTCAAAATCAGTCCGTTCGAGAGACGATCGTCTGTTCCGTAAAATGCTGAGTCACTCGTCTAAGTTAAGCGATCGCCAATAGAACCACCTCACTCCATGTCTCCAATATCGGATCAAGCTGGGGGAAAATTGTTGTGCGGCGATTTATACGCCTCGACAGAGATTGGCATAAGGGCCGAGCGACCAAAGACAGCATCAAATAATCCAAGGCAGACTTGCCAAGCGAAGAGTCCAGACCAAGTTCAGCTACCGAGCGATCGACGTCCGGGGCGATCGCCTCTTGACACCTAGCGATCGACTCTTGTGCCCGACCAAGGACGACCGTCCTACAACACGTATAAGGCCACCATCCGTCATATCTACGAGGACTGAATCTCGGAGCGAGAACTCACGTGGAGATCCGCGAATGGCGCCACAAAATAAGGATCTTTGACTCCAGCCCATCAACAGCTGTCCTACCGACAGACCCGACGAAAGGTCTTAGGTGGGACCTCAAGGCGCCGCAAGAACAGGCTTTACTCCAGCCCATCAACAGCTGTCAGTGACAAGGATTGCTTCACCTACCGACAGACCCGCCGAAAGGTCCTAGGTGGGGCCTCCCAAGACAGCGACTCCAGACGCGTGTGGTCTTCTGATTGGTTCATGCATCCAGCTGCCAGCAGCTGTTGCGGACTCTAAGGAGACCAACCTATGTGCTAAAGACGACCGCCCGCTTATTATAATACAGCAGAGGCGATCGCCCAGCTACTGCCACTCCTATAAATAGGAAACCTTCAGCAAGAGATTGAGAGGTTCACAGGTTGAGAGATTCCATACGAGAGTTCTGCTAATTCACACAGTGAGAGGCCGTCGATTTCTCACAGTTAACACAACACTCCATCGTTGTTACAAGAACTCACAGAGCATCAACTCTGGTTCTTCTGGAAATCATCAGCACTCAAGATCTAGATAACTAGGGTCTTTGCACTCATTGTAATTGTACTCTAACATTAATATTTGTATTCCCAAGTATTCGTATTAATAATATCTCGCGAGAGCATTCAAGCCCGGGACTAACAACCCTGGCAAATCTTGTGTTATTTACTTCCCCAAGGATGTGCTCTCGCATTTGTTTATTACTCATCCATTCAAGCAATCTCTTCCGAATAATATTTTGGGTAACAACAACGTACGCAACGGAATAAGTGTTACGTACGTTACAGGGTGGTTGGCCGAGTCGTGGCCAGAGGACCTGTAGTGGCCGAGCATGGTCGGTAGTGACTCGCAGGGATGGCCGATCGCGGTCGGCAGTGACTCACTGGGGGCAAGGACTGGCAGATAACGTACGTAAGGCTGTGGCCGATTACGACCGTAATGGCCCGTTACGTACGTAAGCAGGTGCCGTTTACGGCCGTAAGGGTGTCGGCCAAAATGGACAGGAGGGTAGGCCGTGGCTGGTTACGTACGTAAGCCACAACCGGTTACGGCCGTAAGGTACCGACAGGTCCTGCCTATTTAAGGCCTGGACCGGGTCACTTCGGCATTTTTCATTTTTTCATCATTTTTTCGCGATTCCTTCAGCAAAAGTGGATGGATTTGTATGGAATCATCATATAGCAACATGTTTTGGAAGATTTAATTCATGGATAACATCATCTTTTGCCTGGATCGAAGGTAAGAATACCTAAACACTTGGTTTTGGATATTTTTGGAGTTTCTTGATGTCTTGGCCGATTTCCTTCGTTTCAATTCAGATTTTTGATAGAACTTGGTTGTATACTCGAAATCATATATTACTCTTGAAGTTTTGTGGAACAATTGCGAGAATTTCTCCGTTAAATCGATTAAATTAGATTATGCCCTCAAAGTGTCTGATAAAATGCTTCAATGAGGTAGAACTTGGGAAGTTCTATATGTTTTCGTAGAATGGTGATTGAATTGATATTGTTGTGATGATTCTTGGTAATTACGGGAATTTTGTTAAGGGAAGATAATGAATTGATGATCAAATGCCCTGATTATGTTGTTATGATTATGGAATCGTAGTATTCTCGATGTTCTTGGTGGTTTGTTGCGATTCTTGATGTTATGAGAATTATATGTTGAAGAACATGATTATATACACCTTGAATTATGAATAAGGATTGTTTAGATGTTAGAACACATCGTATTATGTCGTTTGAGGATTTTGAATGTGATGTCGGAATAAGTTGTGTTCTTAAGGAACTCTTGGATTATATGAATTGATGAACATATTTAGGAGGTGTTGGTGTTTTGGATATGGATATGGAAAATTCATATCTAAAACTAAGTTATGTGTTTTGGTATAATATTCGTATAGGAATACGAATATGGTTCCGGGTTTGATAAGATTATGATTCACTTTTGAGTTTGAGAATTCATACGTACTAAACAAGTGTTCAATTCGGATAATGGAATTATTTGAAATCTTTGGGATATGATTATCTATAATGTTGAATTAATCGGATTGTCCGGATTGATGATGATAATCCGTAATTGGTTCTAATTATGAATTTACAAGGAGGAAACTTGTATTCGTATGTAAGATTGAATGTGGAATCGGCAATGCTTAGACACTTGGTTAAATTGATTATTGATATGATCTTCGGATTGTGGAATCTATTTTTGGTTTTGAATTCGTGATTGATTGGTTTGGATTGTTTGGATTTGTATTTAATCAGGATATTGTAGAACCGTTGTGTTTGTTGATCGGTTATTGATTGTTATTTGTGATCATCGAGTTACGGCTTGTATTGTGGATATGAGTTCGTATTTGTTGAGTTGGATTATTTGGTTTTATGTATATGATCGAGGTTTCGTTGAACCGTTGAGTTTGTTGGTTGGGTATTTCGGTTATTGATTTTTATCAAATATGTGTTAATCGGTTATTGCAATAGGTTGTGATGTTTTGATCGTGGATTATGACCGTTGTGTTGCGGTTGAGGTCGAAGAGTTCGTAGATTGCTTTTGGTCGGGGCTGAGGAGCTCATAAACAAAGACAATGGATATTGGTTATGGCTTTGTGGTATCGGTACCGAGGCAAGTTTGTACTTGTTCAGTATATAATAGTTGATAAATGGTTTCATTTTCATTTTATTTATAATGCGTATAGCAATGTTGTTAGAAATGTAAATTGTCGGGATAATGGTTTGTATATTGTGCTTTTGTTTGGGTTATATCATAATGTATATGGTTTAAACGTGTTGGTGAATATGGAGATGTGAGTTGTATTTGGTCAATGATATGGAATATCGGATATCGAGGATAGTTATCGTGTCGATATTGATGTCGGGATGGTGGTTTGTTGGTATAAATGGACTAACCTATTTCGGGATAATTCGTATAACTTTGTATTCGTTCAGGGATGTTGGTTCGTGGAAAGGATATTGCCTTCGGCTTTGAGGTAATTTAAGTATTGTTCAGTTATGAAGATAATTATTATGTTGAGTTGTTATATATGTCGTACGCTGATGTTTCGTATATTGGGATTCGTATTGATTATTTCATTGAGGGATGATGATCCCAGGGCTGATTGTATTGAGATCGTTGATCGTGTTGATCATTTGTCGGGGATGATGATCCCAGGATTGTTGTTTTGGATATTGATTAGTCGTGTCGACTTTTCTTTGTCAATTTGTCATTGTTCACTTCGGTGAGTCTTTTGATCCTTATTGGATATGTGATTCTTTAAGTTTCGTTGTCATGTTGCATCGTGACATATCTGGAGTCATATTTGCGTGCCGATTGGTTATTGTGTAGGATTTTTAGCCGGGCACATGATGGTTATGCGTGGATATTTCCGCATTGAACCGTGCACACGAGACGTAGTTCGTGAGGCTAATTAGGTACATGTCCCACGTATATCCTGGATTCCGTATACGGGGTGGACATGTGCACGTACACATTTCCGGATCAGGTGCACTGTGACGTCCATCTTTTGAGCCATATTGTTGGGTCGTTCATAGTCCATGTATGATTGGATATGTTCGACGGTTTGTGACTGGTTGTTCATACGCCCGAGGGGTATGTTCGACAGTCAGAGTTATTTCTTTGAGATCCATTATTGTTGATCATTTGGAGTCTACCTTGTTGTGGATACTCTCGGTTATTGTTGGTCCTTTGTTGATCATTTGGAGTCTACCTTGTTGAGGGTAATCTTGGTTATAGTTGATCCTTTGTTGATCGTGTTTGGAGTTTACCTTGTTGAGGGTATTCTCAGTTATAGTTGATCCTTTGATGATCGTGTTTGGAGTTTACCACGTTGAGGGTATTCTCGATTATTGTTGATCCTTTGTTGATCGTGTTGGGAGTTTACCATGTTGAGGGTACTCTCGGTTATCGTTGATCCTTTGTTGGTCATATTGGAGTTATCATGTCGATGATATTCTCAGTGATGTATTGGTTGATCATTGTTATCGATCGTATGAGCATTCGGACTGTACGTCGATGTTCGGGATTTGTTATCATTATTATGTGGTAGTTGATCTACATATATGTTGTGTATTATTGGTTTATACATGTTGAGATTTGATTGTGTAATCCGACAGACAGGATTTGGCACAGATTGGATTATTTCCGCACTTATGAGTTATGATGATATTTTGAGGATTATCGGTATTTTTAGAATACAGTAGAGATGATTGTTGTTGAATTCATTTCGTCATTTGAGAATACGAAATGTGGAATATGTCAAGGATTGATTTAGTATGGATTGCTATGAATTGGTTAGGTTATAACGGTAAGATTACATTGGTAGTATTCTTACTTCGTTATTACATTGGTATTTAATTATTTATGACGATGTGATCGATATCATTGTTGAGTATTGTGGCTGACCCCATCGTGGGCTTTATTTTTAGGTACTCGGAGATTGAGCTAGTAGCGGTCGTGAAGGGGTGAGCTTCCCAGGTGATACTGGCCGTGGCATTTATTTGAGTATTGAGTATTCTCTTGTGGTTGTTTTATTCCGCTGCAAATGTGTATTTTGAACAGTGTTTTTATCCGCTGCGTGCGTATTTTAAGATGGCTTTCCAGTACTTTTACCAGCGTGTGTATTTTAAATGGCCTTTTGGCATTTTGCGAACTTGGGTTATTTCGTGAAACCCTTTTTCCTAACTATTTTATCGGTACGTTTAAGGGGTGGCTTAACGTACACTTTGAACTGTCGAGATTTGGCATTTCGCCTTGTGTTTTCAAATGGTATGTTGTGACGGTATTTGAGAACTATATTTTTGAAAATATTTGAGTATTTAAATTATTACTGTCTTTGGCCTTTTGGCATTTTTAAACGTTTTTGAAATGGTTTTTAGCCTGGTGGGTTCCGGCGCGGGATCCACGACGCTGTAATATCACGGATGGTTTTGGGGGTTTTACAGTGAGTTTTTTACATCGTGGACATGACATCAGTTTTACAACCAATGTGAATCGTACAAAAATACCGACGTGAAATCCTATTTTCGTAGTAGTGGTCATAAAACTCCATAACTAGTATCGACCATAATGGTCGATAAACAACACATCTGCCACTGACAGACTACATCATAACAAAAACAGTCCGACAACACATGTTTTAACATACAGACCATTAAATTCGATTCAACCCAGCCCCCACACGGGCATAACAAATAAATGACAACAACACACCGTACTCATGAGTGATCAATAAAACTAAGACAAAACAACTAGATAAACGACTCGAATATCCAAAGGCAATATCACTAGTGCTATTTATCTCTATTCTCTCACTCCACTTACTCACCAGGGAATCATGTACCTAAATACAAAAATAATGTATCTACCGCCGAAGGGGTCAACAAATAGCTGGTGCAAGTACATTGATAACATGATTATGTATAACGTGCAGAAGATACAAAACATAATAGTAGTCCATTCATATCACGTCATTATTCCGGAACAATACATATATCATCAACCAATAAAAACCACAGGGTTATACCAATATTACTCAACTTCATACCCCGGAGCCCTCGTCCGGGCAATCCCGGTCGGATAACCCACCGAGTGATATGTTGGCTCAGCATACCCTGGAGCCCTCGTCACGTGCATTCCTCAATTTTACTCGGACCATACAGTTTGAACGACCACATTTAATTTACAAAGTCACACTTTTTAGAAAGTTTGTCAAATAAATTTCTTTTCTTTTCAAAGAACATCATAGTATAACATCAAGTGCAAGATAATACATAAAGCACGATCAAAATACTGGTTTGGTAGTTTTAGATATAGGAAGTTTCAATCAAGATGCAGATAAGACTCGGAACCCTGGGAATCCACACTTAGAATGGGCAATACGGTATAATCAATGTTAGGTCTAGCTATTCTCATCAAAATAATATCGAAATACCCAATTAAACCTGATTTTGGCATTTCATCGGACACCTAGTGGGAATTGGCAAATATGATGATTCAAACGAACGATATGATTTACGTTCTGCTAGAATCGTTGAGAATAATCCCAGGATATTTGATATACAATCAATTTCAAGTTCTAACCAACAATTAATCAAAGATCTTGAATAAGAAGATTAGGGTTCAGGGCTAGTTTTACCTTTAATGTGACGAAAACTTCTGAAATCGGGTGTAACGGACTTGATAACTCGATTCCCGGCTGTTAGATACGAAATTAACCTCTAAAATAAGATCAATGTGTGATTTTTATGGTGTAGGATCAGGTGTGCCCAAGAGGAAGGAGATAAATGAAAAAAACTTCAGCAAATTTTCTACTTATACCAAAACATTCCCCTTAGGTCGGTTAAGGGGATATTGATAAATTTCGCCACAGTATACTACCACTCTTGTCTTATTTTCACTGTAACTTCTTCATCTTAACTCCGATTGACTCTATGTTTGAAGTATTGGAAATCTACCTCAATTCTTTAAAATCCTGTAAAATTTCAATTTTTGCATTTCTAAACCATTTTTGGTGATTTTTCAAAGTTGACCCTTGTGTGTACTAGTACCAAATAGAAGAACGGATTATATTCCCGTCATACTTCTGACCTCCTTTTGTATCTACAATATCCCAAGATCAAAATCGTGTCTCAAATATGCACCTATTTGTTTGCCTATATAATCCTTAGCGCATTACTTGATCATTATTAAAATACTATGTTTATCTCGACAATATATGTGTGATAATTCATGAAAGTATAAAACTACACAGGTATAAGGTACATGGCATCAGACTCTTCTCCTCTAACAAAAATTTTTTGCCCCGAAACTTAGGAAGTGAACAATTTGAGATAGCGTGAATACATACTATCTCCGGTCTCGCAAGTTGCTTCCTCGATCCCATGACACAATCACTGGACCTTGACCAGTGGGATCTCTTTATTCCTCAACTACTTTACTCTCCGTTCCAAAATCATCAATTCTTCGAATGTAGCATCACTGGCCGAAAGATATGCTACTTTGCCAACTCTTTCTAAGATTTCGAAAGGTCCAATGTATCTCAGACTCAGCTTCACCTTCTTTCTTAATCGTACAATTCCTGGGTTGGTGACACCTTCATAAATACATGGTCTCCCACTTCAAAGTCTAGTGGGCATCGAACGCCTGCATACAATTTTTGTCGACTCTGCACGGTCAAGGCGATCTTCTCTCCCATTTGCACCAGTAGATCTGGCTCGACACTAATCAATTCAGGTGACTCGTCTTAGCATAAGGGCAATCTGCATATTCTGCCATAAAGTGCTTCGAAAGGTGCCATATTAATGGAGTTGTGCCAACTTTATTTTAGGTAAATTTAATTAAAGATAGATGAGTTTCACAATCACCTTCCCAACTTAAGGGGCACAAGCGCTCAATATATATTCTAACATCTGGATTGTCCTCTCGGACTGCTCATCGATCTGAGGATGGTAAGACGTACTGAATCTCAATTTAGTACCAAGTGCATGATGAATGGCTTGGCAAAAATGCGACACAAATCGACCATCACAGTCTGAGATAATACTCTTCAAGGTACCGTATAGTCATATTATTTCAGCGATAAAGACTCGTGCTAGATGTTTGGGCCCCACATATCCTTGACTGCCAGAAATTGTGCAGATTTGGGTAGCTGATCAATAATCACCCAGATCATATTCATCCCTGAACGAGTTCTCAGCATTCCTACTACGAAATCCATAGTGATATCTTCCCACTTCCATTCCGGGATAGGCAGAGGGTTCAACATCCTAACAGGCATCTAATGTTCAATTTTGACTTGATGGCAAGTTAAACATCTTCCAACAAACTCCGTAACCTCTTTCTTCATGTTGGGCCACCAAAGTTCTTCTTCTTCAGGTCTTTGTACATTTTAGTCATACCCGGATGAATCGAATATCACATAGTATGTGCTTCTTTCAGGATCATCTGTTTGTGATTGGCATTGTTCGGCAGGCATAGTCTGCCTTGGAATCGCAGAACCCCATCTTCCTGAATCACAAAACTAGGGGCTTTCCCTTTTGTAACATCATCCCAGATCTTCAAACTTTCTGATTTGGATATCATCGATTACTGTGGAGGTAATATTCTAAGAAGCGTAACCATATGTGAGCTCTTTGAAGCCATAATTCAACTTCGTGCTCAACCGATTCCTGTTGAATCTTTAGTTGGGACGTAAGTAGTTCTAATCTATGTAAAATGACTGACTTGCGGCTCAATGCATACGCAACCAAGTTAGCTTTACCAGGGTGGTAAAAGGTTTCGATATAATAATCCTTCATTAACTCTAGCCATCGCTACTGGCGCACGTTGAGTTCTTTTTCGGTAAAAATATATTTTAAGCTCTTGTGGTCTGTACATATTTTGCAGAAAGATGTTGGGAATAGTGCCCTAGGCCATTTGATGTGCCTATCTTTGTACTTGTCACATTTAAATAAAGTTATTTTATAACATCTATTTCTCATTGATGATTATAACATTTATTCAAATGTCCCTGGTCCAATCACGTAGAGTGTAGACTCAACTAATTAATATACCAGTATAATTGATTGATAATCATTGGATGGTTATGCGTATAATACGAATCAAATTTATGGGTATTGGTTGCAGAACGCAATACTAGACAGACCCGCATTAAGATCACTGCATGGATATGTCATAAATGAATCTCAATATAACAGTATGTCAATAAATCCTTGAACCTGAGATTATCATAGAGTCCAACATGATAACTGCTATTCCTTGACGTAATCCTACGTCATCTGAAACATGGTGATCATAAAGATTAGCTATTTGGATTAGTGGGAGTCATGTATGTAATACCCGGATAATTGTTATATATTTTTACATGTATTTGAATCTTGTGGTATTTGACTATGCCATGTAATCAATCGAAGTATGATTTTTTGTATCCGTAATCTAGTATTCATGATTGTATGATGTAAATGATGTTAATTCATGCCAGTGTCCTCATGTAATTAACGTATGCAAATGTATGCAGCTAGCGTACACTAAAATGTGTGAATTAACGTATGTTAAGCTAGACACTTAGCGTACGTAATGAGCAGTCAACCACATGGGGTTATTGTAGGTGAGTGGCAGACCAAATCACGGATTTTGCGGGATGCCTTGCATGAACCTATACGACTTTTGGAAAATTTAAGTCAACGTACGCTACAGGATACAGGTGCCGTACGCTAAGTCAAGGACAGAGAGGCAGAAAGCTTCGTGAGATCATTAGCGTACGCAACAATACGTGTTAGCATATGCTAAAAAGAACACTTAACGGACGTAATGATTTTGTAGCGTACGTAATGCTGAGAACAGAACGAGGCAGTGGGTTGCGGAGCCCGTTGGCGTACGCTAAGAAGAAGGGATATCATACGTTAACTCTCACTTATTATAAATAGGACATCACCCCTTTCATTTCACACATTTTTCCTCCAGTCCTTGTCCCAGTTTTGCAAACCCAGAGAGCCACTCATGCGACTTAACTCTTATTTTAGTATCTCTACTTGGTTGTTGAAGATGGAAAGCATCTTGGATTAGTGCTCAAGAACCCGGTGTTGAGTTCCACCAAGTGTTTCATCGTTCTCCTCCGTAGTAAGGTATGTTGATGCTATACCAACCTGGAATTCGTGTTCATAGGAATGTTATGAATATTATACCTAAGTTATTAGGGTGTTTTGATAACTTAATGAATCGAACACCATGTTTTAGGAGGATTGGGATGATTTTACTTGGGTTTTTCCATTGTTAAGAGAATTTCGAGTTGAGATTGTCTTAAATATTGGGATGAAGTTTTCTGAGATTGTATCATACATTTGATGGTGATTTCAAAATGTTCTTATGTCGAGTGACTTGTTATAATATCACCTATGATAGATGAATTGAAGTGGAAGAATAGTTAGGGTGTTCGCTAAGGATAAATGCATATCTTCTAAGGGTTGTTCATAATCTTAATAGTAATGGTTGAAATGAAGTGATTATGTCGATAACAACTGAATTGAACATAGAACTTTGGCAAGAAGAACTAATTCGTGATAGAATTGGAATTCTAGTAGTTATTAACCTAGAACTTTTGCCCTTGCTCTGAATCATAGATTCGTTGAACCACACTTTAGAATTGATAATAAAGATTGGAGTATGGAATTGTGATGACTTGAATATCCTTGAATTCGTAGAAGTCAGTGTTGTACCCATATTATAATCATTTGATTTGCATGAAGTACGTTATTAGCCCAGCTTAATGTTCGTTGGGTAGTTGAACCGTGAACCGGCTGTACGTTGGATGATTAACTCGGTCGTAGTTTAGAAACATTAGATGATCGTGTGCTAGTTATGTATATCCAAGTTGAACTCTTCGTTAGTTTATTATTGTTTAAGGTCTGAAGCTTGCAAGTGGTTAGACGAAGGGCCGACCTTCGAGTGTTTTGGTGTTTGTCAAAGTATTTAATCCTTTTCATCATTATAAGGCAAGTACTTTAATTGTGTTTTCGTATTAGTATTATTTATTTTGTTGTGCATATGTGTCGTTTTCGTTTGTCCACTTCGTGTTGGTCCGATGGGATCATCTTGAAATCTATGCTAGCTTGTGCTGGATCATTGGATGGGTTTTCCACCTCATGTTGGTCTGACGGGATCATCTTGGGATCTATGCAGTCAATGCTGGATCATCTGATTACCATGTGTATGTTATGATTGTCATATTGTGTAATGCATTGATAGTCTTCTCGTAGGAGAGGTTTGTTGTTGTTGTTGTGTTGTTGATACTGTGTTATTCTTAAGAGTTGTCGAATAATCTGTTGTTGTATAATTATCATACTTGTACTAGCATCGTTGTGCTAACCCCTTCGGGGGTGGACATATGCTTTATGTTCAGGATCCAAGAGAGCTGGAAAACAACCACATGAGCTACATGATGACGAGGGTGCAGAGTGA
Organism: Orobanche coerulescens; assembly: GCA_033398695.1. Lineage (NCBI taxonomy): Eukaryota > Viridiplantae > Streptophyta > Magnoliopsida > Lamiales > Orobanchaceae > Orobanche > Orobanche coerulescens. Next base: position 91,896,209 of record CM065804.1, on the reverse strand, counting down.
TGTTAACGGTCCAGAGAGTACTTTCAGTTGTGTTGTGTTTTAATAAGTACTCGAGTAAGTCGTAGTTTTATGTTGTTTGGATGGTATTGTATTGTTTACTGTTTGGTGTTTGTCTTTTTGTCTTTTTGAAACTCGGTATCTAACAATAAATTTTACTGCTGGTATTTAATAATGTTGTTTTAAATTCTTAGCCCATTAAATCCTTATATAAAGAATTTACGGCGCCGTAATAATCCTGAATATCTCAGGGTATTACAGAATATGGTACTAGAGCTAAGATTATGGATATCTTGGCCATCTGGTTAAATTAGGGTCCAGGTGTGTCTTTTTGGGTCAATCGCCCGCGAATAACATCACTGTACCGCCTACGCCTTCATGAAAGCTGTGGTTGTAAGTTTCCTAAAACTCTATTATTGTCCTTTAATGTTATGCTTTCGTGATAATTAAACATTAGAACGATATTGTTCCTCGTACATTGAGTATGTATGCCTACAACATGTTGAGAAGAGGTCGAGGCTGCGGTCGCGGTCATGAATGCGTACGTGGAAATGCTGAGAGGGAAGCTTCACCCTCTGCCCCTGATTCGCTGTCAAATTAAGCTAACTTCAGTTCTGATAAGCAATAGGAATCCATCAACAATAATTGAGAGCCAACTGTGGAGGCGAATGACAATCCTGCTGTTCCCGGCATACTCCGTCAAGTGCTCAACCAAATGACGCAATTTGCTCGAGTGGTGGACAGAATGCAGGTGGTGATAGGTATACAACCAGGGGAAGGACAACAAGGCATTCCAGACTTGACCATGATGCTCCCCGGGGAGAGTTCAAGCTAATGATGGAAGCTCAGTATTGCCCTCGTCCGGTCTGGGAAGCTAAATTTCAGGAATTCTTCTCCGCACAACCTTCGGACGTACATGTGGCTCAAGTGATTCTGACCTTTAATCGGCAACTGGCATTTGTTCAACACCTTGTCAGTACCGATGCAGAAATGATGTTTCATTTTGACATGAGGATGAAACCGGAGATACAAAGATATATGTCAGGATTTGAATGCACCACTCTCCGCCAATATCAAGATAAAGCTTTGTCATACGAGATGAAAGAAGTAGCCACGGAAATGTTTTCCGAACCTAAGAAGCAGAAACCCTCTGGTGGTTTTGCAGAGCACAAGAATAGTGGCCCCCATAAAGCCTAGTCACTATTTCACTCATTCAGGAAGCCCCCGCATCCATCTACAGGTGGAAAGAGCTACATATCAGCACCCTCTTTTAATGAGGCATCGAAGAAATGCTTCAAATGTGGTCGACCAGGACATTATCGGCGTGACTGCTCACTCCCTTCCGTAACGTGTTATGAATGTGGACAAGAATGGCATCATGCGGTGTCTGTGGAGATGTCGCAAGATTTTCTGGAGCTCATACCACACAATAGGTCCAGAAAGAGAGGAGTGTCAATCCAACGCAGCAGAGTGTTCAGTCACATCAAAATTTTGGCCGAGGATGAGGCAAAGGACAGTACGACCGGAAGGAAGCGTCAAGTGCTGGATCCATTCCTCCGCTCCTTTATGAAATGAGGACAGAGGATCATAATACAGTGGTTGCATCAGGTACGATTCAGATCCTTTGGCAACCAGTTAGCATTTTATTCAATACCGGAGCTACACATTCATTTATATCATTGTCTTGTGTAAATTGTTTAAAAATTTCTTGTTTTCATGAATATGAGCCTTATATTGTGGGTTTACGGAGTGGGGAAAGAATTGTGGGGAATCAGGAAGCTAGAAATTTTCCTGTATCAATCGGAGGCAAAGATTTCCTTCAAATCTGAACGTGGTGGAGATTCAAGGAGATGACCTGATTCTTAGAGACAATTAGCTTAACCATTATGGAACTATTGTGAACTACCGGAAGAGGAATATTTTGATGATAGCTAAATTCAGTTCCGAATTCTTATTTGAAGTGTATAGACCAGGAATCTTAGGGAAAGTGATTAAAGCAATGAAGGCTATCAAACTGCTGAAACAGGGTTGTGCCGGATACTGGTGTTATCCATGAAGAAAGAAGAAGGAATATTAGAACTCTCGTCTATTCCTGTTATAAATGAATTTCCGGTAATATTCCCTGATGAATTACATGGATTATGACCACAACGAGATGTACAGTGTACCATGGAACCAGAACCAGGAGCCACACCTATTTCCAAGGCGCCGTATCGTATGGCACCCACCGAGATGTACGAGTTGAAGAAGCAACTTGAAGAGCTAATGAGAAAAGTTTATATCCAGCCAAATGTTTCTCCCTGGGGTGCGCCCGTCTTATTCGTTCGAAAGAAAGATGTATCACTTTGGTTGTGCATTGACTATCGAGAGCTAAACAAAGTGATGATCAAGAATAAGTACCCATTACCTCGAATTGATGATTTGTTCGACCAGTTGCAAGGAGCGACGGTATTCTCAAAGATCGATTTGAGATCCGGATACCATCAGTTGAGGATTAAATAAAATATGATGTTCCAAAGTCAGCATTTAGGACCCACTACGGGAACTATGAATTTGTGGTAAAGCCATTTGGACTCACTAATGTGCCTGGCCTCACCAATGCGCCTGCTATGTCTATGCAATTGATGAATCGAGTATTCATAGAGTACTTGGATAAATTCGTAGTTGTCTTTATCGATGATATTTTGGTTTACTCAAACAGTCCGGAGGAGCATGTGGAACACCTACGGACTGTGCTGAACCTCTTAAGGAGCAAATAGTTGTACGCCAAACTTTATAAATGTGAATTCTGGTTGAAGGAAGTAATGTTCCTTGGTCATGTAGTATCAGAAGAAGGAGTCTGAGTAGATCCACAGAAAGTCGAGCCAATCACACAATGGGAGTCTCCTAAGAATATGAAAGAGGTCAGAACTTTCTTAGGACTTGCTGGGTACTATCATCGGTTCATAGAAGGGTTTTCTCAAAACACCCGTCCACTTACTCAGTTATTGCATAAAACCCAAAGGTTGGAGTGGAATGAGAAGTGCCAATCTTAAGATTGACGACAGCTCCAATCTTATCACTACCACAAGGTACTGGAGGGTTCATGGTTTACAGTGATGTTTCGAACCAGGGACTGGGCTGTGTGCTAATGCAAAATGATAGGGTGATCGCCTATGCCTCACGACAGTTAAAACCATATGAATTTAATACCCAACACATGATTTGGAATTAGCAGTTGTTGTCTGTGCACTGAAGATATGTCGACACTACTTGTACGAGACTCATTGTCAGATCTTCACACATCATAAGAGTCTGAATTACATTTTAGTCAGAAGGAATTGAACATGCGACAAAGGAGATGCCTGGAGTTAATTAATGACTATGATTTGGAAATTCTTTATCATCCAGGCAAAGTGAACATGATAGCCGTTGCACTGAGCCGCAAACCTATTTCTATTTGAATGCTGGAGATGCTCACGTCCCGATCCAGCATTCAACAGGAGTTGATTCGAGGAGGAATTGAAGTGTGGTTACAAGGAGTTCAAGGACAACTATGTGTGATGGAATTTACTTCATTATCAAATCTAAGCAATTAAACGACCCTCTGATGATTCAGTTACGTGATGAAGTGGGCAAAGGAAAGGCCCTAGACTTTGTAATCCATGAATATGGAGTTTTGAGATTTCAAAGTCGACTTTGTGTCCTGGATAATGATGATCTGAGACAAGCGATCATGAAAGAACCTCATAGCACACCTTATTCTATTCACCCGTGCACTAGTAAGATGTATAAACATCTGAAGCATAGTTTTTGGTGGGGTAACATAAAGAAAGAGGTGATGGAATATGTCTCGAAGTGTTTAACTTGTCAGTATATTAAAATCGAACATCAGCGACCCTCCAGGATGTTGAAGCCATTTCCAATCCCGGAATGGAAGTGGGAAGATATATCAATGCCTTTATCACCAACATGCCGAAGACCAGGACAGGAATGAATATGATATGGGTGATAGTTGACCGTTTAAACAAGTTGATCATTTTCTAGGCATTAAAGATACTTGGGTACCAGAGAGATTAACTTATTGTGGAAATAGTCTGATTGCATGGAACATCGAAGAACATTATTCAGATCGGGATGGTCACTTTGTATCGCATTTTTGGAAAACGGCTCATAAGGCTTTGGGAACTGAGTTGAGATTTAGCACGGCTTACCATCCTCAAACCGATAGACAGGCCGAGATAACTATTCAAACAATAGAAGACATGTTGAGAGATTGTGCCTTAGATTGGGCGACGGATCGGGAAACTAATCTGCCATTAATTGAGTTTACCTACAATAATAGTGGGCATTCTTATATTAAGATGGCACATTTCAAAGCATTGTGCGGGAGGAGATGTAGATCACCCTTGTGCTGGGATGATCCATCTGACTTAATTGGGACAGAACCAGATTTGATAATACAGACTCAGGACAAAGGTATCCTTAATCTCTGAAAGATTGTTGACCGCCCAGAGTTGATAGAATTCTCATGCAGGCATGCGCCGTCGCCCATTAGAATTTGAAGTTGGGGATCATGTACTTCTAAAAGTTTCTCCTACGCGGGGAATTTTTCGTTTTGGAAGGAAGGGAAGGTTGAGTCCTAGATACATCGGACCATTTGAGATTCTCGAAAGAGTTGGAGAATTGGCATACAGATTGGACTTACCCCCATCGTTCAGCCATGTTCATAATGTATTTCATGTATCACAGTTACGGAAGTATGTATCAGATCCCAGTCATGTCATCGACTTTGGCGAGATCGAAGTAGCTAACGATGGCATGTTCGAAGCCGATTAAGATACTCGAAAGTCGAATCAAACAATTGAGGAATAAACCAATCTCCTTAGTTAAAGTTCAATGGTCATGACATAGAGTCAAAGAAGCAACTTGGGAGGCTGAAGACAGTATGAAGACAAGATACCCAAAATTATTTACATCTTAAGTTTCGAGACAAAACTTCTTTTTAGAGAGGGAGTATGTAATACCCGGATAATTGTTATGTATTTTCACCTATATTTGAATATTGTGGTATTTGACTATGCCATGTAATCAATTGAAGTATGATTTTCCGTATCCTTAAACCAGTATCCATAAGTGTACGATGTAAAGGATGTTAATTCATGCAAGTGTTTACATGTTATTAACATACGCAAATGTATGCAGCTAGCGTACGCTAAAATATGAGAATTAGCATACGTTAAGCTAGACACTTAACGTACGTAATGAGCAGTCAACCACATGGGGTCGTGGTAGGTGAGTGGGAGACCAGATCATGGATTTTGCGGGATGCCTTACATGAACCTGGATGACAGTGAAGTCAACGGTGATTAGCGTACGCTACAGGATACAGGTAACGTATGCTAAGTCAAGGACAGAGAGGCATAAAGCTTCGTGAGATCATTAGCGTACGCAACAATACGTGTTAGCATGCGATAAATACAACACTTAATGTACGTAATGATTTTGTAGCGTACGTAATGCTGAGAACAGAACGAGGTAGTGGGTTGCAGAGCTCGTTAGCGTACACTAAGAAGAAGGTATATCATACGTTAGCTGTCATTTATTACAAATAGGACATCACCCCCTTTCATTTCACATATTTTCCTATGCTCCTTATCTAAATTCTGCAAACCCAGAGAGCCACTCCCGCGACTTAACTCTTGTTTTAGCCTCTCTACTTGGTTGTTGAAGATGGAAAGCATCTTGGATTAGTGTACAAGATCCCGGTGTTGAGTTCCACCAAGTGTTTCGTCGTTCTCCTCCGTAGTAAGGTATGTTGATGCTATACTAACCTGGAATTCATGTTCTTAGGAATATTATGAGTTTGCTACTGAAGTTAATAAGGTTTGTTGATAAATTAATGATTCGAACACCATGTTTTAGGAGGAGTGGGATGATTATACTTAGGTTTATCCATTGTTAAGAGGATTTCGAGTTGAGCCTTGATTGTGTTAAATATTGGGATAAAGTTTTCTGAGATTGTATCATACATTTGATGGTGATTTCAAAATGTTCTTATGTCGAATGACTTTTTATAATATCACCTATGATAGATGAATTGAAGTGGAAGAATAGTAAGGGTGTTCACCAAGGATAAATTCATATCTTCCAAGGGTTGTTCATAATCTTCATAGTAATGGTTGAAATGAAGTGATTATGTCGGTAACAACTGTATTGAATGTAAAACTTTGGTAAGTACAACTACTTCATGATAGAACGGGAATTCTAGTGGTGATTAACCTAGAACACGGCTGAATGTGTTTGCCCTTGCTACGAATCATAGATTAGTCGAACCACACTTTAGAATTGATAATCAAGATTGGAGTATGGAATTGTGATGACATGAATACCCTTGAATTCATAGACGTCGGTATTGTACCCCTATTATGATTATTTGATTTGCATGAAGTACGTTATTAGACCGACTTAATGTTCGTTGGGTAGTTGAACCGTGAACCGTCCGTACGTAGGATGATTAACTCGGTAGTAATTTAGAAACGTTAGATGATCATGTGCTATTTATGTATACGCAAGTTGAACTCTATTGTGCGGTGATTTACACGCCTCGACGGCGATCGGCATAAAGTCCGAGTGCCAAAGCCAGCATCAGATAATCCAAGGCAGAGTTGCCGAGCGAAGAGTCCAGATCGAGATCAGGTACCGAGCGACCGACGTCCGGGGCGATCGCCTTTTGGCACCTAGCGATCAACTCTGGTGCCCGACCAAGGACGACCGTCCTATGCCACGTGTAAGGCCATCATCCGTCGAATCTACGAAGACTGGATCTCAGGGCGAGGACCCATATGAAGATCCGTGAATGGCGCCACAGAATAAGGATCATTGACTCTAGCCCATCAACAGCTGTCCTACCGACAGACCCGCCGAAAGGTCTTAGGTGGGACCTCCAGGCGCCGCAGGAACAGGCTGTACTCCAGCCCATCAGCAGCTGTCAGTGACAAGGACGGCCTCACCCACTGACACACCCGCCGAAAGGTCCTAGGTGGGGCCTCCCAAGACAGCGACTCCGGACGCGTGTGGTCTTCTCATTGGTTCGTGCATCCGACTGCCAGCTGTTGTTGCGGACTCTAAGGAGACCAACCCATGTGCTAAAGATTATCGCCCGCTTATTATAGTACAGCAGAGGCGATTGCCCAGCTGCCTCCACTCCTATAAAGAGGAAACCTCCAGCATCAGGGAAGGGGCTCAGAAGTTGAGAAGTTCACAAGTTCAGAAATCACTTCCATACGAGAGCTCAGCTAATTCACACAGTGAGAGACCATCGATTTCTCACAGTCAACACAGCACTCCATCGTTGTTACAAGAACTCACAGAGCATCAACTCTGGTTCTTCCGGCAATCTTCAGCGCTCAAGAGATAGGATAACTAGGGTCTTTACACATATTGTAATTGTACTCTAACATTAATATTTGTACTCCCAAGTATTCATATTAATAATATCTCGCGAGAGCATTCAAGACCGGGACTAACAACCTCAGCAAATCTTGTGTTATTTACTTCCCCACGAACGTGCTCTCGCATTTGTTTGTTACTCATCCATTCCAGCAATCCCTTCCTAATAATATTTTGGGTAACAACAATTGGCGCTAGAGGAAGGGGCATCTACCTTCATTTTCTTTCCGACCGTCTCGAAGAACACTCACTGTTCTCCGGGGCATATACTTGAAGAAACACTCAATGTTCTTCAAAGAAAAACCTTCAGAATAGTGGCGTCTGCCACCACAGTGAAGAGAGCCACTCTCCGATCCGCTGGACATCATATTCTGGCTCAATCCGAGCCCCAACCTACGGCAGAGGGTAGCCGCGGCGACGCGAGACTCTCGATCCCGCCCCTGAGGGACGGCCCCAGCCTCTCGCTCGACTAGTTCTAAACCGCGGAATAGATCGAGGAGGCTATGGCCATCCTAATGGAGCGACGGAGTGCATGCGCAGCGCCCGCTATAACCCCCTCGGCCATCTGTCGCGCGAGCAAATGAAAGATCAAGGGGTTACTGGTCGATCGATCGTCAGAAAGCCCAGATTCACGAGACAAGGCTCTCGCGAGGCAGGACGGTTCCATCCTGAGCCAGCCAGGAAGCGACCCATCGTGGCGACCGGAGCATTCTGGCCCCAACCACGAGACGACGGAATCCGAGTCCATCACCAGGAGTTCAGCATACCCAACTCCGAACCAAATACGCGTTAGCCGTTTGGCCCCCATCCGCCGAAGAGTCGATCTACGCAGCAAGGACATCATCGACAGCGGAGCTAGGGGATCAGTACTTGATCGCCTCGGCTCCCGCTCCGAGTGACTAGCCGCGAGCAGCCAGGCCACAGCGATGGCCGCAATGCAATGCCAGCTCGACGAGATGAAAGCGCTCATGGAAACTGGGGCAAGCGCTAGTAGAAAGATTATCGGACCGAGTGAGCCACTCGCGGTCCACATCGAGCTTGCCCCCGTGCTGTTAGGAATATGCCCTCGAATGCCACTCAGGGGATGAGAGAGTAAGGGCATTGTACTTGTAATTATGGAATAATTAATAAAAAGGCAATACGATTCATTCACTGTTTATTGTATTTCAATTGCATTCTTGACTTGGTAAACATTGAAGTGAAGTCCATGTAAATAAATCAAACATTCCATTCTCGTTATGGGATAAGAGAAAATGTACTGGAAGTGTTTAAAGTTTATTTACGTAAATTGTTCGCAAGTCAATAAACTTAAAATGGGCATTAAGTTTTAATATGACTTGTATAACTGATGCTAGGACGTGTGCACGTCTTGATAGCATAGTTATAAGTATATTTGTGGGGCGGTATACTCGAACACGACTCATACTCGATTGATCACGGTATTCACTCTCGGAGAGTCGATGACGAATCGAAAGGTTGTGATAGTATACGTGGACCTTTGACTTGAGGGTTCGGTAGAAGATGTGCTGTGACGTTTAGTTTGTCATTAGAGTAGTTAGACTCATTTGCTTAATTCTTGAGTCGACCTCGAAGTGCGGACTATACGGGCGAGTAGCGATCTTCTTGTACGCCAAGAAAGGATTCTATCTCTGTTAGTGAGCGGGCGAATGTCTATACGGTTAATGGCAAATAAGATCATAAGTCTTTGGCGAAGCATTACGATATAGTCGTATTAGATACACTATTAATCGGTCGGTCTTGATTTGCATTAACACATGTATAGAGTTTAGTCAATGATGAGGTTTGACTTTACCGTGACCGAAGACTTGACCGGGACATCGATGAAGGGTCTATACGTATATAGTATTCACGACATAATGGTTGGAATGATCTCTTCATTCGTTCTCGATCGGGGTTCTGATGCGGCCCGCTAAGTGGCTAAGTCTTGCCCGCACTCATTAGTTCCTCCCAATGCCGGGTGAGACGGACCTACGAGTCGCGCATTAGGAGCGTTGACGGATAAATGTGAATTTATTATCTCTCTAATTAATTAGATATTGGATATCTAATTATGATTTATTGGATAAATCAAAGGCGGTCTCATGAATTAAAATTAAGTTAGGGTAATTAATTTAATTCATAAATTATATTTCTTAGAGAAATATATTTTGTATTTGATATAATTAATTAATTAGATTAATTAATTAATATAAATACATTGATGATTAAAAGGAGTGTATTTAACGGAGTCGTTTGTGAACGTCCGGTACACGAGCCGAGTGACTCGGCTCGTTTCTAGGAAGCTTCCTTATAGGCCAACCCCACCTCACATGGCCATTACATTTTGCATGTTGTGTTTGTTGTAAAGTCATCTTAATAATGTTTGAGATTCCTCTCACATTATTTTTATTCATTATGATGAGTTGTTATATATTATATATATAACCAACTCTTGATGAAGTAAGAAACACACACACACTTGCAAAAAAATTGAGCCGCTGGCGTGAGTTCTTCAAGTGAGGAGAGAGAAAAAAATTTTCTTCTTCATATTGTTCATCTTTGAGGTGAAAAGAAGTAAGAAAAATTAAGAGAGAAAAATTCCTACAATACTTCCTAGCCGTGTTCTTCATAGAACGGAGTGTTGTAGATTTTTCCGGCAACTTCCGACGCGTGTGAAGTAGAGGCTTGAATTTTCGGTGCTTGGAACGAAGGGATTTCGTGTTGAGCAGGATCGTGATCATCGTCTACACTTTACGAAGATTTATTTCAAAGGCTTCAAGGGTATGAATCTTTACCTTTGTATCTTCGTATTTATTTTTCGTATATACGTTACTTGATCGATCTGTTTGGGATTCGTTTTTATTTCATTGCGTATTTCGTTTTATTTTCGGAATCCCAACAGTGGTATCGGAGCGAGGTCAATGATATCGTATATACGATTATTTGTGCATTTTGAATGTTATTGGATGATGTTTATGATTTAGAATCATATTTGGAATAATTTTAGATTTTAAATTGTTCGTTGTAGCATCACGTTTTTGGAAACGGGCCGAAAAACGAAGAAACGGGGCTGCTGGCAGTGGTGCCGGCAGCACTGCCTGGGCTGCCTGCCCAGGCTGCCGAGCGTGCTCGGGCGTGACTCAGCCAGGGGGCCGAGAATGATCGGCCAGCCTGCCGAGCAGTGGCTCGGCCAGGCAGCCCTCGGATTTTTGGCCCGATTTTGAATCGGGCCGCGGGCTGGGCCTAAACCGGATTGTCCGGGACTCCGTTTTAAGTTTATATTTCGTTGTAATTATTTCCCGAATTTTTAATTGGATTTTAATTTGACTAAATTAATATTTGGAATATTTTTGAGTTAAGGGAAATAAATTAAACGAGAATATTATTTTGGCGGATTACTTGAGCGAATTAAAATGACGATTATTAGTATTAATTGGATTAATACCATTAAAATTGAATAGATTAATTTTATATTGATTGGATTAATATATTAATTGATTATTTAATTTTAATGCCACTTTATATTAATTGGATTAATATAGTAGAAATTGAATAGATTAATTTATAGATTAATTAGATTAATTTATATTAAAGATTAATTGTTTAATTTCGTTGCCATTACATGTTGTATGGAATCCTTATGTGATGGTGATATAGCTCGTGGACTTAGTTTTTGATTTGTTCGATTCGATTGGGTTGTAAAGGCCGTTTTGAGCCTATTTATATTTACTAGAAAATTTGTATAGGATGCATTTTTCAATGATGTAAGTATTATTTTGGGTATGACGAAGACCGAAGACAACCGACCGAGAAGACGAAGAATCGAAGACTGTATTTTTATTTATTGGGTCATTCGCAGCCCGTACTTAGGAATTAGGTCCATGAGCTATATGTTGGTAGTAACTAGGTTACTATTTTACATTTTCATTTTGAATGATTGACAAACATACAAGCGCGTATAAATGAATTAATGTGCAAAGTGAAACATTAATCTCGAAATTCTCCAGACAACAAACAGACTAAGTAAGAAAAAGGTTACGAGGTTTCCTACCCTCCATCAAACTCGTAGAAAATTGATACCCGTGATGTGCTTTGCTTCCGAGTTATCGGGGTAGTACATTTGGTAGAGGTTAAAAATTCTTGAGTGCATTAGATGCCTTCGGTTGGTGATAAATTTCGCCCCTAGAAACGATAGGTTGCGGGTGAGATTCAATAGTCAAACCGATAGGCGTTGATGGTCAACAACTTAGATAGTCTGGATTGCCAAGAAACCGATAGGTTGAGGGCATGAAGACTAGGGGTAAAAGAAGATCAAATCATCCGTTAGACGGGTTGGTGTTAGACACCACTTTACGAAATTAATTGGCAAGAGCACGATAGGTTGCGTCATTAAAATTTGTAAAGAACTTGATCACCACTAAGAAGTCGATCTAACCATGATTTAGGATTATAACATGGGAGTGTATAATTAGATAAAATTAGTGGGAGCCGAGACAAGAATTATACAAAGCCCTTAAGTTCTATACTCGGTCATAATTAAACAAGTCACTAATTTAATCTTGTCTAAATCTTTGCGAAAACGAAATTGAATCTCTCTAAAATGGCTAAAAACCCACTTGCAATACTACTTGAAAAGAATCTCCTAAGCGGCCCTAACTTTGTTGGTAGTTGCGGAATCGATGATTGTACTCGGTATGGAGTCTCGGGATACGTCTTGGAGGCGGACATTCCACCGACTCAATCCGGACTAGGGTAATCGGGAAGACATTGACGTCCATGAAAAATGGGTCAAGGATGATGTGCTAGTCCGTGGTTTTATGATGGGCTCAATGACTAATGAGGCTGCAGAGAGCGCACGAGAAAATGACTGCTGGCGAGATTCTCGCACATTTGACCGAACTTTATGGAGAGCACAGTAGGATGCTAGATATGAGATATCAAAGCGGTTGTTCGGTGCTAGGATGAAAGAAGGGGAGAAAGTGGGAGACCACGTCCTCAAGATGATCTCTATGATTGAGAGGCTCGAGGTGCTCAACTTTAATATGGATTTATCCCTTCAAATTGATCTCATCCTTCAATCTCTACGACTCTTTCACGCGATTTGTAATGAATTTCAACCGTAATGAAATTACATGCACATTAGCCGGGCTAATGAATAAGCTAGTGACAGCGCGATCTAACATGAAGACTAAACCGAGAGAGGTGCTCTTGTGATTTCTTACGGGCCTAAGAGGTCCAAGAACAAGAAGAAAAGACTCATGAGCAGTCTGAAACCCAAGAAAGGGGTGCAAAGGAAAGGGCAAGGCCGAAAGGTTCAAAAGGTAGGCGGTCCAAAACCTACGGACAAATGCCTTGAATGCGGTGGTGAGGCCACTTTGGCGAAGGACTTGTCCCAAGATTAATGGCGCATCAGTGCGGAACTTTTTGTTTTTGAAACTAATTGTTCCGCTCTTGTATATTACGCTTCATGGATTACGGATTCGGGTGCCACTTCTCACATTTGTACCATGAATCGGGATTTGGAGCGAAGTAGAAAACTTGAAGGCGGGAAATAATGATCACCGTTGGAAGCGGACAAAGTGTCGAGGCAACCGATATTGGATCAATCCTTCGGGTTTAGAATCGGTTTTATTTTGACATTAGATGAAGTACTTGTTTTGCCCAAGGGGCATAAAAACATTGTATCCATTCCAGTCTTGGACCGGAAAGGATTTTGTTTCTTCATTGGCAATGGCGATTGTAAAATTTATTTTGAAATAAATTGGTTGGAGCATACATTGTTGAATGGATTATATCATCGAACATGCAAAATAAAGCAAAGTGAACACTATAACTAGGAAACGTGGTAGGCAAGATACTAATCAAGCTCTTAAATGGCACCTTAGACTTGGTCATGTTGGTGGACCAAGGTTGAGAAAATGGAGAAAGATGGACTTTTAAGTCCATTGGGTGTAGAACCCTATCCAACTTGTGAATCTTGCCTTAGAGGCAAAATGACTAAGTTCCCCTTCACAGGGACTTTTGAAAGGGTTGCCGATAAACTTGGATTGGTGCATACCGATGTTTGTGGTGCTTTAGAAGTAGCAGAGACGGATATCAATATTTCATAACGTTCACGGATGATCATACTAGGTATGGGATTGTGTACTTAATGAAACATAAATCAAGCCTTTGCTAAATTCAAAGAATTTAAGGCCCTAGTTGAAAAACAAACTGGATGTCATATCAAAGCACTTGGTCGGACCGAGGTGGCGAATATATGAGCACCGAGTTTGATGAGTTCCTTAAGGAATATGGAATAGTTTCACAATTCACGCCTCCGGGAACCCCACAGTTAAATGGTGTTTGAAAGGAGAAATCGGACTTTGTTGGACATGGTTCGCTCCATGTTAAATTACACCGATTTACCTATTTACTGTGGGGGTATGCCTTACTAACATTGCCTATATCCTAAATAGATGTCCTTCCAAATCTGTTCCTATCACTCCGCATGAGATGTGGAAGGGTAAGAAACCAAGCCTTAATCACATAAGGATTTGGGGATGTCCAGCCTATGTCAAAAAGGCTAAGGTGGACAAACTGGAAGCGAGGTCCATAAAAGGACGTTTCATAGGATACCCAGAGGACTCAATGGGTTATCTATTCTACATGCCAGAAGACCATAGGGTCGTTGTGGCATTACAAGCGCACTTCCTTGAGGATGAATTCATTCATGAAGGTGGCTCGGGTAGAAATATCTCTTTGGAAGAGCAAAATGAAAGTCCTAAGGAGACATCTGATCAGGGATCAAGAACCGAACCTATTGTAACACAGCCTCCACTTCGAAGGTCTGATTGGGTATCTCACTTACCTGAGTGGTATGGCTATACACATGTCGAGGAACTGGGTCTCCACGACACACCTGATAGCAGTGAAAACGACCCTGTCACCTATGACCAAGCGATAGTGGATGTAGACTCCGATAAATGGCAAGAAGCAATGAAAGCTGAGATAGACTCGATGCATACCAATCAGGTCTGGACTCTAGTAGATCTTCCAGTGGCATGAGGACTATTGGAAATAAATGGATCTATAAGAGAAAGACCGATGGGGATGGCAAGGTTGATGCCTATAAGGCGGGCTTGTGGCAAAGGGTTATACCCAAAGGGAAGGAATCGATTATCATGATACCTTCTCGTAGCTATGATAAAGTCGATTCGCATGATGCTTGCCATTCTTGCCTATTATGATTATGAAATATGGCAAATGGATGTCAAAACGGCTTTTCTAAATGGATACCTCGAGGAGGAAATCTATATGGAACGGCTAAAGGTTTTGTGTCCAAAGCTAATATTCATAAAGTGTGTAAGCAACGAGCCATTTATGGTCTCAAGCAAGCTTCTCGGAGTTGGAACCTTCGATTTGTGGCGATTAAGGACTTTGACTTGAGCGAAATGAGGAGGAACCGTGTGTTTACAAAAGGTCGTGGGAGCAACATTGCGTTCTTAGTACTATATGTAGATGATATTACGCTTATAGGAAATAACGTAGCAATGCTCAAGACTGTGAAAGCTTGGCTTTCTAAAGCGTTCTCCATGAAAGACTTGGGAGAAGCTTCCTATATTCTAGGGATCCGTCTTTACGAGAGATAGACCACGAAGAATGATAGGACTTTCCCAAGCCCTTTATATCGATAAAATCTGAGAAGATTCAAGATGGATGAATCTAAAGAGGGTTCCTTCCCATGCGACATGGAATTCATCTCAGCACGAAAATGTGTCCTCAAAGTGAGGAAGACAAGAGAGATGAGTAAGGTACCCTATGCCTCGGCAGTGGGTAGCCTCATGTACGCTATGTTGTGTACGAGACCAGACTTAGCCTACGCTGTGAGTATGGTAAGTCGATTTCAAGCAAACCGGAAGGGAACATTGGGTGCCGTAAAGAACATTCTTAAGTACTTAAGAAGAACTAGAGATTTAGTTCTTACTTATGGTGGTGGAGAAGCTGAAGGTGATTGGATTCACCGATTCTGATTTTCAAGGAGACAATGACGACTCTAAGTCGACATCCGGGTATTTATTTACTCTCAATGGAGGAGCGGTATCTTGGAGAAGCTCCAAGCAAACCGCTATCTGCAGATTCCACACCAAGCGAGTATCAAGTCGCCTCGAGGCTAGCAAAGAAGCATTTTGGATGCGAAGTTTATACAAGAACTTCAAGTGGTGCCTAACGCGGAGTTGCCTATATCACTATTACGTGATAATGATGGAGTATCGCCCAAGCCAAGGAGCCGAGGCTCACCACAACACCAAGCATATAGAGAGAAAGTACCACATCGTTCGAGATGGTGGAAAAAGGATATGTTTCATTGGAAAGAGTAGACTCAGAAGACAATGTCTCTGACCCGCTGACTAAGCCATTATCTCAGGCCGTCTTGGATAGACATCTGAAGAACATGGGTATTGGATACCATGATGTGTGGCATTGAGTGCAAGTGGGAGATTGTTAGGAATATGCCCTCGAATGCCACTCAGGGGATGAGAGAGTAAGGGCATTGTACTTGTAATTATGGAATAATTAATAAAAAGGCAATACGATTCATTCACATTTATTGTATTTCAATTGCATTCTTGACTTGGTAAACATTGAAGTGAAGTCCATGTAAATAAATCAAACATTCCATTCTCGTTATGGGATAAGAGAAAATGTCTTGGAAGTGTTTAAAGTTTATTTACGTAAATTGTTCAAGTCAATAAACTTAAAATGGGCATTAAGTTTTAATATGACTTGTATAATCGATGCTAGGGCGTGTGCACGTCTTGATAGCATAGTTATAAGTATATTGGTGGGGCAGTATACTCGAACACGACTCATACTCGATTCGATCACGGTATTCACTCTCGGAGAGTCGATGACGAATCGAAAGGTTGTGATAGTATACGTGGACCTTTGACTTGAGGGTTCGGTAGAAGATGTGCTGTGACGTTTAGTTTGTCATTAGAGTAGTTAGACTCATTTGCTTAATTCTTGAGTCGACCTCGAAGTGCGGACTATACGGGCGAGTAGCGATCTTCTTGTGCGCCAAGAAAGGATTCTATCTCTGTTAGTGAGCGGCGAATGTCTATACGGTTAATGGCAAATAAGATCATAAGTCTTTGGCGAAGCATTACGATATAGTCGTATTAGATACACTATTAATCGATCGGTCTTGATTTGCATTAACACATGTATAGAGTTTAGTCAATGATGAGGTTTGACTTTACCGTGACCGAAGACTTGACGGGACATCGATGAAGGGTCTATACGTATATAGTATTCACGACATAATGGTTACGGAATGATCTCTTCATTCGTTCTCGATCGGGGTTTACGATGCGGCCCGCTAAGTGGCTAAGTCTTGCCGCACTCATTAGTTCCTCCCAATGCCGGCTGAGACGGACCTACGGAGTCGCGCATTAGGAGCGTTGACGGATAAATGTGAATTTATTATCTCTCTAATTAATTAGATATTGGATATCTAATTATGATTTATTGGATAAATCAAAAGGCGGTCTCATGAATTAAAATTAAGTTACCGGGTAATTAATTTAATTCATAAATTATATTTCTTAGAGAAATATATTTTGTATTTGATATAATTAATTAATTAGATTAATTAATTAATATAAATACATTGATGATTAAAAGGAGTGTATTTAACGGAGTCGTTTGTGAGCGTCTGGCATACCAGAGTGACTTTACTCGTTTCTAGAAGCTTCCTTATAGGCCAACCCCACCTCACATGGCCATTACATTTTGCATGTTGTGTTTGTTGTAAAGTCATCTTAATAATGTTTGAGATTCCTCTCACATTATTTTTATTCATTATGATGAGTTGTTATATATTATATATATAACCAACTCTTGATGAAGTAAGAAACACACACACACTTGCAAAAAAAATTGGAGCTGCTGGCCGTGAGTTCTTCAAGTGAGGAGAGAGAAAAAAATTTTCTTCTTCATATTGTTCATCTTTGAGGTGAAAAGAAGTAAGAAAAATTAAGAGAGAAAAAATTCCTACAATACTTCCTAGCCGTGTTCTTCATAGAACGGAGTGTTGTAGATTTTTCCGGGCAACTTCCGACGCGTGTGAAGTAGAGGCTTCGAATTTTCGGTGCTTGGAACGAAGGGATTTCGTGTTCGGAACGGGATCGTGATCATCGTCTACACTTTACGAAGATTTATTTCAAAGGCTTCAAGGGTATGAATCTTTACCTTTGTATCTTCGTATTTATTTTTTCGTATATACGTTACTTGATCGATCCTGTTTGGGATTCGTTTTTATTTCCGCTGCGTATTTCGTTTTATTTTCGGAATCCCAACACGTGCAACCAAGGCTCGTTCCTCCCCAAACACTTTTGTATGAGGGGAGATCGGACCCCGAGATCCACTTGAGCAAGTTCCGGATCTACATGACTGGGTGTGGGGCATCATATGCGACTAGGTGTTGAATATTCCCGTTAACGTTGGGCGAACTGGCCCATAGGTGGTACGTCTCACTGCCACCGCGATCAATCATTTCCTTTGAGAAACTAGCGAGTGACTTCACGTCATACTTCGCCGCCAAGATCACCAGACCATAAGGCCCCCACCGCATGGTGAAAATCAGGCAGGGGGAAGACAAGTCCGACGCAGATTACATCGACCGGGTGGCACCGGAGAGCCCATAAGCAACGAGCTCGCCCTCTACTCAGTCCTGGGGGGATTCTATGGTCATTCACCCATGTTTAGGCACCTCATGAATAACATCCCTCCGACCTATGCGATCTTCCGCGCCAAGGCTGCTGATTTTATGGCCAGGCAAAGGCTCCTCACCCTTCGCCTAGCTGAGGAGATGTCGCCTTCCATCCAAAAGATGGCGATCGCCAAATCCAACAAGGCGGTGCCAAGCCACCCGGTGATTTCAAGGCCTTCGAGGAGGTGGAAGCCCATGTCCTCCACAAGTTCAACCGAACTCCGGATCATATTTTTTACGCTATCAAGGGGCGCGAACCGCTAAGCAAGCCAAAGGCGATAAGGAATAACGGTCATCTGGACCACAACAAATTTTGTGCTTACCACAAGAGTCCCGGTCACAGCACCAACCAATGCCGCGATCTCCTCAGACAACTCTGAAGATTGTTCGAGGAGGGAAAGCTGAACAGTTTATTGGCTTAGTCGGAGCCCCGTCAATCTCCCAAACCGATCGCCAGAGTCGAATGCGACAGGCCGGAAGACTCATAAGAGTCGAACCCCCGATCAACTTCGGCGGCCGGATCTACATGGTTCAATCAAGAGGTGGGAACCTCAGAAGTCTTTCCCCAATTCCCACCACGTCAAACCAAAGGCTGCTGCCTGAGCAACGCCTCGAAAAAATGGAGGACTCGCTCGCCATCTAAAGTTCATCATCTAACATGACGGACCTAGGCAAGCGATCGCCTCCCCAGCACAACGTATGCCATCGAAGATCGCCATCTAACATGACGGTCCGAGGTAGAAAAGTGCCACCATGGTCGCAGAGGTCGATGAAACCGATGATCCATCCATGCAAGGTTCCTTTGGGCCGAGACCACTCACCCTTCGTTTAAATACGAGGTGGGTGCAGCCAAAGGACCCTCCAAAACAAATCAGAAGATGACTCGTTTGCCCTCTAAAGTTCGTCATCAACATGAAAGACCTAGGCAAGCGATCGCCTCCCCTTACACAACATATACCATCGAGGATCGCCATCTAACATGATGGCCCGAGGTAGAAAAGTGCCGACATAGTTGTGGAGGACGATGGAACCGTTCTCTATGACCATGCAAGGTTCCTTTGGGCAGCGCTCCCTCGCCCTTCTTTTAAATACGAGGTGGGCGTAGCCAAAGGGCCCTCCAAAACAGATCTGTGGACACATTCGCCCGCCCTCAAAGGTCCATCACCTAACATGGTGGATCCAGACAATGCGAACAACGTATACCGTCGAGGATCGCCATCAATCATGATGATCCGAGGTAGAAAAGTGCTATCAAGCCGTGGTCATGGATTCGGTTAATCCGACGATGCCCCGTGCAAGGACTCATCCATACCAAGACCGCTCGCCCTTCGTTTAAATACGAGGCGGGCACAGCCTACGGAGGACCCTTACAATTAAGTGAGTCGCGAGAAGTTTGCCATCAGACGGAATGTCGCTCGCGCACAATACATGGTCGCGGAGGCCGGTTCTATCAAACTCCACGACTGTGAACAATTCCTCTAGGCCGGGATGGACGGCCTTCCTCGAGGAATCTGCAAAATTGAAGACCGCTCACTAAACGATTTATTTTCGTCTCCTTACTTTCACTAGGTAAACAAAAACAAGGGGGAAGGGCGGAGCTATGTATATCACGATCGTCTCTACTCAAATACACGTGTGATGATCGGCATTGTTCTAAAGTTATCAATATGAGTTTATCAATTCACTTGGAGTTGTACACACAACGATCGTTGCTTAAACACTTGTATAAAATCATGCAAGTAAGAAATCAGAGAAGCGAACATTTATTTCATAACTTGGAATAAAAATACAAACACGGTCGCCCGAAGGCAAAAGTACAACAAAAGCTACAAAAAATTACAAGTAAAAAGTAGAAAAGCTCAAGGATCAGCGCCCGTTACATCGCCAGCGGCCGGCTCTGAACCCCCATCCTCCGGCGCACCCGGATGGACAAGGTTGTCCGGAAATGGGTACCAACTCAAGTCGATCCCAAGATCCGCGGAAAGGTCGAGGATCAGCAAGGCGAAGTCAGGCTGCAGAGGATGCTCCAGCGCATAGGCTTTGAAATTTCCTGCCAAAGGGCCGACCTCGAGCCCTCCCTTCTTAGCGGCGCGGATCGCGTCAGCGTAAGCCATATAGTAAGCGAATTCGCTGACGTACTCCATTTTATCGAAGGGATCGGCCTCAGTCGCCTTCAGCTTTTCCTTCAACTCCTCAGCCGTTTGGCTCACGCCCTCGAGCTCGGCAGTTTTGGTGCCACCTCTTCCTTCGAGGATGCCAGCTCGCTAGTCAGTCGGGCGACGGTCACCTTCAGCTGGTCGGCCTCCTTCTGTGCGTCCGCATACGACCTGCGGGCTTCCGTCATCTGGTCCCGCATCCGTTTAGTTGTCACCCGTGCCCAGTCATAATCCTTCTTTGCCTGCTTAGCCGCCTCCGCGGAGCTCTTCTCCATGGCCGCGAGCTAGTCGACAAACTCAATGTTTTGTCTCCGTGTGGTTTCGAGGTCCGCATGGAGACGGGAAGTGGACGGCCACCCCTTATAATCCCTCATGACTTGAGCTGCCATCGTCGCCGCCTGAAGGGCCAACGCGAAAGTATCCTGCATTGCGTCAGCAGATCGCCGGTGCGCGATCGCATCCAGATCAGTCGTCCAGGCCTTCGGGAGGGAAGCAATAGCCCGAGCAACGTAGGAAGGAATATCGCTGACCTCGCGAGGAGCTTTGCTCGACAAGATGTCCAACACCATGGGCGAGCAATTCGGGTCGGAATGGCGGACCCTGCGCAAATGACAAAGGAGTTAAGTGTGTTTCCCACACAAGTTTCATAACTTGGCAAAACGACCAGGCTTACCTATCGACCTTCTCTGGGTCACGATCGAAGAACGTCCGGCCACACGAAGTCTCGGCCTCAGCAGTCTCCATGGACTGAAGAAACGCCAAAGATGGCGTAGACCCCTCCACAGGAGGAATCGCAGAAATCGGAGGCGCAGAGATCGGCGGCTCATCTGCAGTAACAGGGGCCGAGGGCTCCATAGTCCTCCGTTTCTTACGGATAAGCCGAAGTTGCTCCTCCTCCCGAGGCTCCCGCCCTTCGACGACAGGCTCCTGGAGAGATCTTGCCTTCGGGGTCGGTCGCGGCGGAGCAGAAGGAGCTTGGCTCACCTCTTTCTCTTGGCGAAGATGGTTCATGACCCCCGGATTAGACATAGCAATAGCAGCAGGAGGCTCTGGGAAACAAGGAAAATGGATTTCTGCAAAAGAAAATAAACAACAAAGTTAGTAATCCTCCTCGGTCAAGGCAATCGACATGTCAAAGAAGATCGCAAAAGTTTGTACGTGGAACCTTTAGATGGCGAGGGTAGCGAAATAGCCGAGCAGCCAACCAGCAGGCTTCGTTGTTAATTTGGCGAGCGTCTATACGGTCGTCAGGAAGACTCCGTATCTTCTCCCAGACAATCGCAAAATCAAAAGTGAGGTCGCCCGCCGCCGGAATAATGGCACCTGTAAGAAGAAACCCAAAATTAGATCAGTTCAGAATGTATCCGAACAAAAGAAGAGTCTAAAATCCTTACTCGGACGCCTCTACCGAAAGACGGTGGGAATATCCAACTCGTCGGTCGGGTTGTTGCTCGCTGCCGACTTCCAAGCGCCGCTGACCCAGAACCACTTTGACGGATCACCCCTCACTTTATTCGGGACTCCAAGAACCACCCGACCTGAGCGACATTGGATATGGTAGCCACCGACAGAACCTTTTGAACCGTCAGTTTGGAGAGATGGTTCATCTCCAACGGCGAAGGAAGACGATACAACCAATGGCCACCAAACAGAGTGAGGGTGCAGATGATCTTCAGCCAGGCGTTTGGCGTCAGTTGAAGCGGCGCCACGTTCCAGGCAGTCAGCAAATAGGATACGGCGAACGGCAGCGGGAATCGCAATCTAGCCTCCATTATCGCCTCATTGACGGCGACCATGCCCTCGGGAGGTTGATCGGCTCGCTCCTTTTTGGCAGGCACGTAGAGGCTGACATCAGAAGGAACATGGAACCTCTCCCTCCAACGGTCCAGATTCTTCCTGGTCGCCGAGCTCGCAATCTGGCCAAGGGTCCACGGAGAGCGGCGAGCAGCCCGGAACAACAACCTCCTTACAGGTTCATAAGGATGGGCGATCGAATATTCGTTAAAATTAAATTTGGGGAGTGGGCCGGCCAATCTCTCCATGAGTACGGAAAAATCTGTGAAGGCTTAACCAAACACGCTGTCCCGCTCCCTGTGCGCCGTCGCCTCCGCCTCCTCCCGTTTCATTGAGCGGATCCGATCGGCCTCCACCGTCTTGGCCGCGTCAGCCTCATTCAAAAGTTCCCCGATCTCCACGGGCTTAATCCCGGGACGGATGGCCTCGACGGCGGTGTCAACATGAAATTCTGCAGAAAGTTTATCCTGGGCGGTTAAAGCCCCGGCGGCGGAAGTGCTACCCAACTCATACACATCTGGCCTTCCTCCAGACATATTCAAAGAGAAGGGAGGGAGAAGGAGTTTTTTAGTTCTTACCTAAGGTCTGAGTTAAACGACGATCGTCACACAGATCTCCAAGAGAAATCGGCTATGTCTTCTTCTCAGGCAGAAACGCATAAGGTTTTCCACCTTATAATCCCAGTCCTTTTTATAGGCAGGAGCGGGTGCTTTTGAGCAAATAAGCGGAGTCCCGAGGATCGAAGTGCAATAGTCAGATAGGCCACGTTTAAAGCTGTCCTCGAATCCCACCTTCGCGTCATTTCGAAGGCACGCCAAAGGACAACCCAACAAAACCATCGGACTCCCCCAGCAGGAGCCCGACACGTGCCCCGGCGACATTTCCATAACCGCTGCCATTTCTTGCTCATTTCAGCGATCGACCAGGTCATCCAAATTCAAAACCATTCCGTTCGAGAGATAATCGTCTGCTCCATAGAAAGCTGAGTCGCTCATCTAAGTCAAGCGATCGCCAGTAGAACCACCTCACCCCACGTCTTCAACATCGGAGCAAGCTGGAGGGCAATTATTGTGCGGTGATTTACACGCCTCGACGGCGATCGGCATAAAGGCCGAGCAACCAAAGCCAGCATCAGATAATCCAAGGCAGACTTGCCGAGCGAAGAGTCCAGACCGAGATCAGGTACCGAGCGACCGACATCCGGGGCGATCGCCTTTTGGCACCTAGCGATCGACTCTGGTGCCCGACCAAGGACGATCGTCCTATGCCACGTGTAAGGCCATCATCCGTCGAATCTACAATGACTGG
The DNA here is from genome assembly GCA_033398695.1 of Orobanche coerulescens. Classification (NCBI taxonomy): domain Eukaryota; kingdom Viridiplantae; phylum Streptophyta; class Magnoliopsida; order Lamiales; family Orobanchaceae; genus Orobanche; species Orobanche coerulescens. The sequence continues at coordinate 91,872,770 of CM065804.1, read as the reverse complement.
ATTTCGGAGCGAGGAGCCACGTGTAGATCCGCGAATGGCGCCACAGAATAAGGATCGTTGACTCCAACCCATCAACAGCTGTCCTACCGACAGACCCACCGAAAGGTCTTAGGTGGGACCTCAAGGCGCCACAGGAACAGGTTGTACTCCAGCCCATCAGCAGCTGTCAGTAACAAGGACGGCCTCACCCACCGACAGACCCGCCGAAAGGTCCTAGGTGGGGCCTCCCAAGACAGTGACTCCGGACGCGTGTGTTCTTCTCATTGGTTCGTGCATCCGACTGCCAGCAGCTGCTGAGGACTCTAAGGAGACCAACCCATATGCTAAAGACGGTCGCCCACTTATTATAATACAGTAGAGGCGATCGCCCAGCTGCCTCCACTGCTATAAAGAGGAAACCTCCATCATTAGGGAAGGGTCTCATAAGTTGATAAGTTCATAAGCTCAGCTAATTCACACAGTGAGAGACCGTCGATTTCTCACAGTCAACACAACACTCCATCGTTGTTACAAGAACTCACAGAGCATCAACTCTGGTTCTTCCGGCAATCTTCAACACTCAAGAGCTAGGATAACTAGGGTCTTTACACTCATTGTAATTGTACTCTAACATTAATATTTGTACTCCCAAGTATTCATATTAATAATATCTCGTGAGAGCATTCAAGCTCGGGACTAACAACCCCGACAAATCTTGTGTTATTTACTTCCCCACGAACGTGCTCTCGCATTTGTTTGTTACTCATCCATTCCAGCAATCCCTTCCGAATAATATTTTGGGTAACAAAAAACTCTTCGTTACTTTATTATTATTTAAGGTTCGAAGCTTGCAGGTGGTTAGACAAAGGGACGACCTTCGAGTGTTTTGGTGTTCATGTCTTGAAGTTGATGTGTGACATCCTTTTGTGCCATAGCCAACTTTGATCTGCAGTGCCTTTGGTAACAAAACACGGAAAAATGAAGCTTGTGGGATTCCATTCAGCAATATACATGTTACCTGGTCGGCTTCCTATAAGGATGACTTGCTTGGTCTTGATGTCCTTCATCCTACATTGATCTACATAGAGTTTGACCGAGAACTATTTGTCACAGAACTGGCTAATATTAAGTAAATTTATACCGTAGTCCTTCAACATAGGATACGTAGATGACTTTGAACTTTCCTACAAGCATGATGCCTTTCCCGCTTGTTCTTCCTTTGGATTTGTCACCGAATCGCACCTTTGGACCGCGACCTTCTACATAATCCGACAACTTGCTAATATATCCTGTCATATGGCGAGAACATCCGCTATCGAAGTACCAGATGTCTTTCTCCTTGATGTCCTGTAATCAAAGTAATTAGGTAGATTTAGGTCCCTTTTGATTTTTGGGTCCGTAATTGTTAGTGCCTTTCGGTACCAAAATTTGCCTGACATCAATTGGTTTGCTGTAGGTTACTTTTGGTCCTGTTTTGCGATATTTACGTGGGGTAGGCACGCAATCGCTGTAATCCTGATTATTATGCATGTAAAATCTAGGTTTTTGGTTCCAGTACGATTGTTGTCTAGGAGGGGGAACTATTTTTTTTGGCCTCAATGCCTGCCTTCTAGGTTTCCAATTGGATTCCCAGATCTGTTGATGATGGAACTGCGCGACAGCCTGCTTCCTGGATGGATATCGAGTTTCATGTATCCAGTATCTACGTGCACTGTACTGTTGGTAGTACTGCGGTGCATCCTTTGATACTTAGATACAACCTTCTTTATGGCTGGATGCTGACGTTGTTAGTATGCCCAAGGAGCATACTGTTGGTGTTTAGCATTGCATCTTACAGGTCTAAGAGGCTGGGGTTTCCGCTGCTTATCATAGGAACTTGGGGGCAGAATCACAACATTTGCTGTCAGAGGCAGAGCAGTTGTAATATCCAGAATTTATTCTACTATTGTTTAATGTTGTTTTATCCGAGTTATGTTGTACAGCATTGAATCTGTACGGTATGGATAAAATAATTAAAGGATTAAGACAGCTGTATTGGTATAATTGTCTTTTTTGGCCAACAATTGTATTTGAGAATATTGTTGGTAGATGTATATGTATTCGGTATGCCGTATGTTCGTATTCTGTATGTCGAAACATTGGACAAGAATAGCTGAAAATGGCTAAGTGTAGCATTATTAGTGCACGCTAATATTCATGAATAGCGCATGCTATCGTGCAGGTATAGCGCACAGTACGGGCATAGGTTAGCGTAGGCTAATGCAGAATAGCTCAGAGGGAATCTACGCGTGGACCAGCCCACTTTCGACGCATGTTCTGATAAGTCAACGGATGTTGTAATGTAGTACTAGCGCATGCTAAACCCCAAGTATCACGCTAACTATAGATCGGACAAAAAGGAATCTTATCCTCATTAGTGCTTTCGGCATGTGGGGACACGGGGGTAGGTGCAGACTGTAGCAAGTCAACTATGATAGCGCATGCTACTAAGGAAAAAGTAGCGCATGCTAATAACAGTCAGTATATATATGATTACAGATGTGAATTATGTTGATTCGTCCATTCATTCCTTTATTTTGAGAGAGAGAGTTTTTAGAGAGAAGTTTGAGTTTCCAAACACTGAGAGATAATGATCTTTAACAAGATTAAGCTGAGGAACATGGATTAAAGTCTTGTTCTTGAAATTATTGATGATTCTTGGAATGAATTTGATTATTCTCCTTCATGGTTCGTCTATACAAGGTAATAGTTCTTCACCATTGGATTTCGTTTTGGATGGAATATTGATGTTCTTGAGTTAATGATTATCATATAAACAAGTTGATAAGTATGATTAGGAGATGGATTACCAGATTATGATGATGTTGCTATTGATATATGGATATCAATGTGATTCGTATGGTTTGAATCGTGTTATTCGTCTTCTTGTGATAAGTTGGTTAATTCTTCTCCTCATTTTCGGATGTTGATGTTATTGTTCATAATTGCTCCCTGTAATGATAAATTATGGAAGTGTTGTTACGTTCTTAATGTTTCATGATGTTGATATTGAGGAAGATGATTTATGGATATAAGACTTGGATTATAAGTTGAATGATTGTTTATATGTTAAAGGATATCAAATTTTGTTGTTTTGATAGCTTCGAACATGGTTTAGAATCACTTAGTGTTCTTGATAATTGCCATATGTTGATCGGTATCTGAAATGCATGCAACTGCATGTCATAAGCGCACGCTAGTGTTACTGGCTAGCGCACGCTAACGGGAATGACTTAGCGCACGCTACGTTAAGTGATTAACGTGCGCTATGTCAACAGAAAGTGTGCATAATTGTATTACGGTTGTGAATTCGTGATTGTTTAAGTTGGACTGATTAGACTAGTGGTTAATCGAGATATTGCAGAACCGTTGGTTTGTTGATTTGATTGTTGATTGTTAGGTTGAGATTATTGATCAGTGATTAGAACCATGCTTTGCAGTCGTATTCGAGAATGTTCGTAGATTGCATTGATCTGGGCCGAGAAGCTTGTAGGCGACGGCAAGGAGTTGATAACGACTTCATCGGTATCGAGGCAAGTTATTACTTGTTCAGTTTATAATATTTAATGAATGGTTTCTATTTCATTCGTTTATAATTCATATAACAATGTTTATAATCATAATCACATGAGATTTGGGATTATAAATTGTATTCAAGTTTTGGGAACTAAATCATAATGTATATGATTTACATTTGTTGTTAGCATACTTGGTATCGAGGATACATTGTGTTATAGTCATAGACGTGATTTATCTACCCTCCGTGATATTTTGGATCATCGAATTTTTAGAATAATGGTTCGTGATGGTTTAGACATCGAGATTGCTCTCGAAGGACTCAGGCAAGTACTCTAATCATTTTTGTCATTTGTATCGATCATGTTATGATACATGCGTGTATCGTTGTTGTCATGCATTTTGCATCATTTTTATATGCATTTGTGCATTGTTGTCGTATGTCCACCTCGTGTTGGTCCGACGGGATCATCGGGGGATCTATGCTAGCGTGCGCTGGATCATCGGACGGGTTTTTCCACCACGGTTTGGTCTGACGGGATCATCATGGGATCTAGGCAGCGAACGCTGGATCATCAGATTACCATATGTGTTGTTGTTGTGCATGTGTATAGTATGGGTTTGCCAAAAGTATACATTATTTTTATTATTGTGAGCATATTTACGTTGTCATATGAGTATGCATTTGTAGGTCTTATGTTAGGACCATATCCGTATTTTGCATCGATCTGATCTCGGATTAGACTGACATGATTTTTCATGGCATTGCGTATCTGGAGATATGTACCATATTTCCTTTGGTAATTGTCTTTTGATGGACATTCGATTATCGTGTTGAGATGTCATGATGTTACCCGACGGATTTGGGTTGGATAGAGTTAGTAGATTTCGTAACAGTGAGTTGTGATGATGTGTTGAGAACCTTGGCTACTGTGCGAGATGTGAACCTGGGTAAAGTTATGACGATAAGATTACATTGGTCGTATTCTTATTTTGTATTCTCCTTGGTATGTAATTGTTAATTTGATGTGACAGTTATCATTGTTAAGTATTATGGCTGACCCCGTCATGGGCTTTCTTTTTAGGTTCTTGGATTATCAAGCTTGTAGTGATCCTGGAGAGATGAGCTTCCCGGACGATACTGGCTAGTGCATGTATTTGTGTATTGAGTTTCCTGATCAGTTCTCGTATTCCGCTGCTAGAGTATTTTAATTGTTTGTCTTTTTCCGCTGCGTGAGTATTTTTAAATGGCCTTTTGGTATCTGGTAACTTAGGTTACTTTGGCAACCATTTTCTAAATTATTTTGTCGGTACGTGTAAGCAATATCTTAACCTATGTTTTTAAACTGTTGAGTTTTGGTATTTCGGACCTTGTGGTTTCAAATGAAATTTTACGACGGTTTTGATAAACGAGTTTTATAAAGTCTTCGAATGTTTTAAATAGATAATACCGTCGTTAACCTCTTGGGCGTTTGTAAATGTTTGCAAAAATTCTCTTCAGCCTTGTGGGTTCCACCTCGGGGCCTACGGCACTGTAAATTCCTGGATGGCTCTGGGAGTGTTTCAGAATATGGTATCGGAGCTTAGGTTGAGAAAACCTAGGCAGTCGGGTCAAGTTGGGTTGTGTTTTGTCGCGTCATTCGAGTTGTCGATTGATAAATATTAGAGCCGTGAGTTTTTGTTGTTCACTCGGGCTTGTGCGTTAGGTGATTTACCAGTGTAGTACTGGGGTTGTTGCAAACTTTTCCAAACGGTGTTAACGTGTTTCTTCGGATAGAGCTGTGTTGTGTTCTCAAGTTGAACTGATTTTGCAAAGTGTATGTTTTGAAATTGTCTGTATTGAGTATTTTCTAGAGTCGAGACATGTGCCAGTATCACGGGGAATTGTCGGCTTCACGATCTGTAAGTATTTGGATTTTTGAATTGCATTGAGATTTATTGCCATTCTAAGTTGATGTGCTTTGAGATTCAGCAGATGCTATGCGTTACCACATGAGATGACAGAGTTGGGACAGGATTGATGATCTTGAGAAACAATGATTTTGGAAATAAGTATGTTGGGTAGATTTTGGAACGGAATTGTGCATTTGGGAGAATGTTGTGGATGGTTGAGAAGAACATGTAGTCATGTTAGTACATTTTGAAATATATGAACTGCTTTTGAGCATTTAAGAATGATACTTTTCAAAATGAATATTTCACGGATGTTTTACGGAAAATGATTTTGGGCCAAGACCCAATCGATTTTGAAATAGATTTATAACTCAGGACTTGAGGTCCAAAAGGGTTTCTACTTTTTAAACTTCTTGTAATGTGGAACGGGATTTAGGCTGAGACCTAATGTTTCAAAAAAAGGCTTTTTCATGTTTCTAAAACTCTTGAGATTTGTAAAACGCTTCACTAATCATTTATCTATTTTCCTACTGCCTTCCCCGATTTTGGGTTACTTGTTTAAATGAAACTTCTCGGGAAGTCTTTCGGTGTGTTGATTTGTTTCAATGTTTTGTCATAGCATATTTGAGATGATCCAGGATGGGTTAATGATTGACGTTGCGAGTCATATGTGGAAAAGGAGTTTTTGGTCGGAGTTTATATATTGAGATTTTGGAACTATATCGTGTGGTTTTCCGATGGAATATCAGTGGATATTAGTGACAAACCGAATTGGTATACATGAGTATGGAGGTGGTCAATCATTTGCATAGTTTTCATTTTAAAACTTCAAAATCGTGTGGATTCAAAGGAAACTGTTATCGAATACTTGGCACCAGCGAGCCAATTTAATTTTTTCGAAAATTGATTTTGTGGTCTTACCAAAATTTAGGGTTTGAGCATTGAAATTTTTGAAAGAACTTTCGAAAATTTGTCTTCTTGACGAGACTATATGATTTCAAACTGGTTTTGAAAATGTGATTGTTATACATACGCATTTAGTGCATAGTGCATATCATGATGAAGTTATGAGAGTGACTCACGAACTGGATGAGACATCAGTATGATACGAGAAAAAGAGATTTGAACTTCAGTATGGTAGTTTGGTTATCCAGGGATGATCAATTGAATTATCAGATACGAGAAATATGCTGCGTGATGTAGATTCAAGCACAGGATGTAATTTTGGAACTTTGGATTTTGCGAAACTGGGACATATGTGCTATGTGATTCCATTGGTATGGTAGTAGTACGATTTTACCATAGTGATTTTTGAATGATTCCTTTATAAGTGTAGATTCGGGGATGGTGACCCCATGTTGGTTGTTTTGGATATGTTTGTCGGTTTGAGATCTGTTGTTCGTATGCCGAGGAGTATGTTCACCAGCTGGGTATGTTTAAAGAGATACACTGTATGTGATTGGTGTGTCGTTTTGAGAAATTTATTTGTTCGTATATCGGTTTCTATGGTTCTATGTTGATCATGTTGGAGCTTACCGTGTGAGGGTATACCCGATTATCGTTGATCGTTCGTTGGTAACATTGGAGTTTATCATGATGATGATATTTTTGATTGTGTTTTGACCTCTGGTTGATCATATTGGAGTTTATCATGTTGATGATATTCTCGGCTGCGTTTTGACCTTTGGATTGGTCGTATTATAGTTTATCATGTCGATGACATTCTCGGTTAATTTAATGGTTGATCATTGCTGGTGATCATCTGAGCCTTCAGATTTTGTGCCGATGTTTTGGGATTTGTGTTGTTGTGTTGGGAAGTTGTTTCTCAGATGTATCATGTATTATTGGTTTTATCGGAATTGGGACTTGATTGTATGATTAGGAAGACTGGATTTGACACGGATAGATTATTCCATCCGAAGATGATATATTAGACTCCTGGAATGTAATTGTAAGCGTATTGTGGCTTTACAGTGAATTCACTTGCTAGTATCTCAGGAGATCGTCGACTTTGCGCATTTGTAAGTGTACTGTTTTGGTTATTCGTTAATGATGATGATGATCGATCGTTGTCGTGATGGTTTCGGAATATTTTGGTTGAACGGTTTGTTGATTTTTTTTCTATGACGGATTGCAAGTTTCGAGGACGAAACTTATTTTAAGTGGTGTAGTATATAATATCCAGAATTTTTCTACTATTCTTTAATGTTATTTTATCCGAGTTATGTTGTACAGCGTGGAATCTGTAAAGTGTGGATAAAATAATTAAAGGACTAAGACATCAGTATTGGTATAATTGTCGTTTTTGGCCAACAATTGTATTTGAGAATATTGTTGGTAGAGGTACATGTATTCGGTATGCCGTATGTTCGTATTCTGTATGTCGAGACATTGGACAAGAATAGCTGAAAATGACTAAGTGTAGCATTATTAGTGCACGCTAATATTCATGAATAGCACACACTAATATTCATGAATAGCGCACGCTATCATGCAGGTATAGCGCACGCTACGGGCATAGGTTAGCGTACGCTAATGCAGAACATCTTAGAGGGTATAGTGCATTTAGTTTTTGAGCATTGAAATTTTTGAAAGAACTTTCGAAAATTTGTCTTCTTGACGAGACTATATGATTTCAAACTGGTTTTGAAAATGTGATTGTTATACATACGCATTTAGCGCATAGTGCATATCATGATGAAGTTATGAGAGTGACTCACGAACTGGATGAGACATCAGTATGATACGAGAAAAAGAGATTTGAACTTCAGTATGGTAGTTTGGTTATCCAGGGATGATCAATTGAATTATCGGATACGAGAAATATGCTGCATGATGTGGATTCAAGCATAGGATGTAATTTTGGAAATTTGGATTTTGCGAAACCGGGACATATGTGCTATGTGATTCCATTGGTATGGTAGTAGTACGATTTTACCATAGTGATTTTTGAATGATTCCTTTATAAGTGTAGATTCGGGGATGGTGACCCCATGTTGGTTGTTTTGGATATGTTTGTCGGTTTGAGATCTGTTGTTCGTATGCTGAGGAGTATGTTCACCAGTTGGGTATGTTTAAAGAGATACACTGTATGTGATTGGTGTGTCGTTTTGAGAAATTTATTTGTTCGTATATCGGTTTCTATGGTTCTATGATGATCATGTTGGAGCTTACCATGTGAGGGTATACCCGATTATCGTTGATCGTTCGTTGGTAACATTGGAGTTTATCATGATGATGATATTTTCGATTGTGTTTTGACCTCTGGTTGGTCATATTGGAGTTTATCATGTTGATGATATTCTCGGCTGCGTTTTGACCTTTGGATTGGTCGTTTTATAGTTTATCATGTCGATGACATTCTCGGTTAATTTAATGGTTGATCATTGCTGGTGATCATCTGAGCCTTCAGATTTAGTGCCGATGTTTCGGGATTTGTGTCGTTATGTTGGGCAGTTGTTTCTCAGATGTATCATGTATTATTGGTTTTATCGGAATTGGGACTTGATTGTATGATCAGGAAGACAGGATTTGACACGGATAGATTATTCCATCCGAAGATGATATATTAGACTCCTGGAATGTGATTGTAAGCGTATTGAGGCTTTACAGTGAATTCACTTGCTAGTATCTCAGGAGATCGTCGACTTTGCGCATTTGTAAGTGTACTGTTTTGGTTATTCGTTAATGATGATGATGATCGATCGTTGTCGTGATGGTTTCGGAATATTTTGGTTGAACGGTTTGTTGATTTTTTTTCTATGATGGATTGCGAGTTTCGAGGACGAAACTTATTTTAAGTGGTGTAGTATGTAATATCCAGAATTTTTCTACTATACTTTAATGTTATTTTATCCGAGTTATGTTGTACAGCGTGGAATCTGTAAAGTGTGGATAAAATAATTAAAGGACTAAGACATCAGTATTGGTATAATTGTCGTTTTTGGCCAACAATTGTATTTGAGAATATTGTTGGTAGAGGTACATGTATTCGGTATGCCGTATGTTCGTATTCTGTATGTCGAGACATTGGACAAGAATAGCTGAAAATGACTAAGTGTAGCATTATTAGTGCACGCTAATATTCATGAATAGCACACACTAATATTCATGAATAGCGCACGCTATCATGCAGGTATAGCGCACGCGACGGGCATAGGTTAGCATACGCTAATGCAGAACATCTCAGAGGGTATAATGCATTTAGGTTTTGAGCATTGAAATTTTTGAAAGAACTTTCGAAAATTTGTCTTCTTGACGAGACTATATGATTTCAAACTGGTTTTGAAAATGTGATTGTTATACATACGCATTTAGTGCATAGTGCATATCATGATGAAGTTATGAGAGTGACTCACGAACTGGATGAGACATTAGTATGATAGGAGAAAAAGAGATTTGAACTTCAGTATGGTAGTTTGGTTATCCAGGGATGATCAATTGAATTATCGGATACGAGAAATATGCTGCGTGATGTAGATTCAAGCACAGGATGTAATTTTGGAAATTTGGATCTTGCGAAACCGGGACATATGTGCTATGTGATTCCATTGGTATGGTAGTAGTACGATTTTACCATAGTGATTTTTGAATGATTCCTTTATAAGTGTAGATTCGGGGATGGTGACCCCATGTTGGTTGTTTTGGATATGTTTGTCGGTTTGAGATCTGTTGTTCGTATGCCGAGGAGTATGTTCATCAGTTGGGTATGTTTAAAGAGATACACTGTATGTGATTGGTGTGTCGTTTTGAGAAATTTATTTGTTCGTATATCGGTTTCTATGGTTCTATGTTGATCATGTTGGAGCTTACCGTGTGAGGGTATACCCGATTATCGTTGATCGTTCGTTGGTAACATTGGAGTTTATCATGATGATGATATTTTCGATTGTGTTTTGACCTCTGGTTGGTCATATTGGAGTTTATCATGTTGATGATATTCTCGGCTGCGTTTTGACCTTTGGATTGGTCGTATTATAGTTTATCATGACGATGACATTCTCGGTTAATTTAATGGTTGATCATTGTTGGTGATCATCTGAGCCTTCAGATTTAGTGCCGATGTTTCGGGATTTGTGTCGTTGTGTTGGGAAGTTGTTTCTTAGATGTATCATGTATTATTGGTTTTATCGGAATTGGGACTTGATTGTATGATCAGGAAGACAGGATTTGACACGGATAGATTATTCCATCCGAAGATGATATATTAGACTCCTGGAATGTGATTGTAAGCGTATTGCGGCTTTACAGTGAATTCACTTGCTAGTATCTCAGGAGATCGTCGACTTTGCGCATTTGTAAGTGTACTGTTTTGGTTATTCGTTAATGATGATGATGATCGATCGTTGTCGTGATGGTTTCGGAATATTTTGGTTGAATGGTTTGTTGATTTTTTTTCTATGACGAATTGCAAGTTTCAAGGACGAAACTTATTTTAAGTGGTGTAGTATGTAATATCCAGAATTTTTCTACTATTCTTTAATGTTATTTTATCCGAGTTATGTTGTACAGCGTGGAATCTGTAAAGTGTGGATAAAATAATTAAAGGACTAAGACATCAGTATTGGTATAATTGTCGTTTTTGGCCAACAATTGTATTTGAGAATATTGTTGGTAGAGGTACATGTATTCGGTATGCCATATGTTCATATTCTGTATGTCGAGACATTGGACAAGAATAGGTGAAAATGGTGTAGCATTATTAGTGCACGCTAATATTCATGAATATCACACACTAATATTCATGAATAGCGCACGCTATCATGCAGGTATAGCGCACACTACGGGCATAGGTTAGCGTACGCTAATGCAGAACATCTCAGAGGGAATCTACATATAGACCAGGCCACTTTCGGAGCATGTTCTGATAAGTCAACGTATGTTGTAATGTAGTACTAGCGCACTCTAAACCCTAAGGATTAGCGCACACTAACTGTAGATCGGACAAAAAGGAAACTTATCCTCATCAGTGCTTTCGGCATGTGGGGACACGGGGGTAGGTGCAGACTGTAGCAAGTCAACTACGATAGCACATGCTACTAAAGAAAAAGAAGCGCACGCTAATAACAGTCAGTATATATATGATTGCAGATGTGAATTATGTTCATTCGGCCATTCATTCCTTTATTTTGAGAGAGAGTTTTTAAAGAGAAGTTTGAGGTTCCAAACACTGAGAAATGATGATCTTTAACAAGATTAAGCTGAGGAACATGGATTAAAGTCTTGTTCTTGAAATTATTGATGATTCTTGGAATGAAGTTGATTGTTCTCCTTCATGGTTCGTCTATACAAGGTAATAGTTCTTCACCTTTGGATTTCGTTTTGGATTGAAGATTGATGTTCTTGAGTTAATGATTATCATATAAACAAGTTGATAAGTATGATTAGGAGACGGATTACTGGATTATGATGATGTTGTTATTGATATATGGATATCAATGTAATTTATATGGTTTGAATCTTGTTGTTCGTCTTCTTGAGATAAGTTTGTTAATTCTTCTCCTCAGTTTCCGATGTTAATGTTATTGTTGATAATTACTCCCTGTAATGATAGATTATGGAAGTGTTGTTACGTTCTTAATGTTTCATGATGTTGATATTGAGGAAGATGATATATGGATATAAGACCTAGATTATAAGTTGAATGATTGTTTATATGTTAAAGGATATCGGATTTCGTTGTTTTGATAGCTTTGAACATGGTTTAGAATCACTTAGTGTTCTTGATAATCGCCATATATTGATCGGTATCTGAAATGCATGCAACTGCATGTCATTCGCGCACGCTAGTGTTACTTGCTAGCGCACGCTAACGGGAATGACTTAGCGCACGCTACGTTAGGTGATTAACGTGCGCTATGTCAACAAAAAGTGTGCATAATTGTATTACGGTTGTGAATTCGTGATCGTTTAAGTTGGATTGATCAGACTGGTGGTTAATCGAGATATTGCAGAACCGTTGGTTTGTTGATTTGCTTGTTGATTGTTTTCGAACTTGTTGTTTATCGATTATTGCAATAGGTTGAGATTATTGATCGGTGATTAGAACTGTGCTTTGCGGTCGTATTTGAGAATGTTTGTAGATTGCATTGATTGGGGCCGAGAAGCTTGTAGGCGACAGTAAGGAGTTGATAACGGCTTCATCAGTATCGAGGCAAGTTATTACTTGCTCAGTTTATAATATTTAATGAATGGTTTCTGTTTTATTCATTTATAATTCATATAGCAATGTTTATAATCATAATCACAGGAGATTTGGGATTATAAATTATATTCGAGTTTTGGGAACTAAATCATAATGTATATGATTTACATTTGTTGTTGGCATACTTGGTATCGAGGATACATTGTGTTATATTCGTAGACGTAAATTATCTACCGTCCGTGATATTTTTGATCGTCGAATTTTCATAATAATGGTTCGTGATGGTTTAGACATCGAGATTGCTCTCGAAGGACTTGGGGCAAGTACTCTAATCATTTTTGTCATTTGTGTCGATCATATTATGATACATGCGTATATCGTTGTTGTCATGCATTGTGTATCATTGTTATATGCATTTGTGCATTATTGTCGTATGTCCACCTCATGTTGGTCCGACGGGATCATTGGGGGATCTATGCTAGCGTGTGCTAGATCATCGGACGGGTTTTTCCACCACGGGTTGGTCTGACGGGATCATCGTGGGATCTAGGCAGTGAACGCTGGATCATCGGATTACCATATGTGTTGTTGTTGTGCAAGTGTATAGTATGGGTTTGCCATAAGTATACATTATTGTTATTATTGTGAGTATATTGACGTTGTCATATGAGTATGCATTTGTAGGTCTTATGTTAGGACCATGTCCGTATGTTGCATCGATCTGATCTCGGATTAGACTGACATAATTTGTCGTGAAATTGCGTATCTTGAGGTATGTACCATATTTCCTTTGGTAATTGTCTTTTGATGGACAATCGATTATCGTGTTGAGATGTGATGATGTTACCCGACGGATTTGGGTTGGACAGAGTTAGTAGATTTCGTAACAGTGAGTTGCGATGATGTTTTGAGAACCTTGGCTACTCTGCGAGATGAACTTGGGTATAGTTATGACGATAAGATTACATTGGTCATATTCTTATTTTGTATTCTCATTGGAATGTAATTGTTAATGTGATGTGACGGTTATCATTGTTGAGTATTATGGCTGACCCCGTCGTGGGCTTTCTTTTTAGGTTCTTGGATTATCAAGCTTGTAGCGGTCATGGAGAGATGAGCTTCATGGAGGATACTGGCTAGGTCATGTATTTGTGTATTGAGTTTCCTGATCAGTTCTTGTGTTCCGCTGCTAGAGAATTGTTTGTCTTTTTCCGCTGCGTGAGTATTTTTAAATGGCCTTTTTGGTATCTGAAAACTTAGGTTACTTTGGCAGCCATTTTCTAAATTATTTTGTCGGTACGTGTAGCGATAGCTTAACGTATGTTTTTAAACTGTTGAGTTTTGGCATTTCAGACCTTGTGGTTTCAAATGAAATTTTACGAAGGTTTTGATAAATGAGTTTTATAAAGTCTTCGAATGTTTTAAATAGATAATACCGTCGTTAGCCTCTTGGGCGTTTGTAAATGTTTGCCAAAATTTCCTTAAGCCTTGTGGGTTCCACCTCAGGGCCCACGGCACTGTAATATTCCTGGATGGCTCTGGGGGTGTTACAGCAGTTGTGACCTTTACGGTACTCAGGGCCTCTTCGTGTTCAGGAATGGGTTCGACACCCTAGACAAACACCGTACTAGATTCTCCCTTGTGGGAGAATGAGTCATATCCTAAGCCACGTTTATTGTGGACATGCTGCCAAGTGCTTAGAATGTGTTCCATCCTTCTTGATGACTTTTCAAATGATTTGAGGATGGTCTCAAGTTCTCCTTCTCGTTTCTCAAGAATTTGTATTTTAGCTTCTAACAAAGAACAATCATTTTTCTTGCAATTAATATGAGTTTTTACCTCATTTAGTTCTGTTGCAAGTTGATGATTGCTTTCTCATGAGTTTTTCTTGAAGAATTTTGCTGTTTTCTCAGTCTAAAGACATGTTTTCATAATTATTTTTCATCAAGTTATTTTTATCTTTCAGCTCTAGGTTTGAAATGGAGAGCTGTATGTTTTCCTATTTGAGCATCTCATGGGCTTTCTGAATGGTTCTAAACTCATTGATCATATTTCAAAAGTATGTGATGCATTGATAGGAATAGTTGAGGTTGAGCTTACCTCATCATCGCTCTCATCATCATCCTCTTCTTCTTTGTCCATAAAGCACATATCTGCCTATCTTTTATTTCATCGTCGTACTCATTGATCATATTTCAAAAGTATGTGATGCATTGATAGGAATAGTTTAAGGTGAGATTACCTCATCATTGCTGTCATCATCATCCTCTTCTTCTTTGTCCATAAAGCAAATATATGCCTATCTTTTATTTCATCATCGGATGAGTCACTGTCAGTGATTGCCTGTAGGCACTCCTCAGTCTTGGTTGATGTGGGCGAGGCTTCTAATTCTCCAATCAGGGCCTTGATCTTGTTTCCCCAAATGCGCCTTTTCTCATCATTCTCTTGTTGCTCGGCTTCGGGCAACTTCTGTACTTTGGGATGAGGACACTTATTCGCATAATGTCCTGGATTCCTGCAGTTGTAACACAGGTTAGAATCTCCAGACGAAGGTGATTCAGAACTCACCCTTTTAGATGGCTTGTCCCTGTATAGGGCCTTTCCAAATTTCTTGATGAACTTCCGGAATTTACGCATGAGCAGGGCCATCTCATCTTGCGACAGGATGTCATCTCATTTTGCATGCAGATTTGGATGTGCTGGGTGCGGAATTGTGTCTCCTATCAGATACAGCAGCCAGTACTGTAGTCTTGGCAGGTGACTCTTCTGCCTTCTCTCTCCTGTCAATGTCATACTCAGAAAACTTTGAGGTCAGAGAAGAGATCAAAAGTAGATATGTCATTAAGATTATAAGACACATGCATAGCTGTGGTCTTAATCTCCTATCGGGCAGGAATTAATCTAAATTTCTTAAATTTTCTCCTTTTGGGTATACACTTTACCCAATGCTCTAAGTTCACTGACAATGTCGGTAAATCTAAGGTCAAGCTCCTCAAGCGTCTAGGATGGTTTTATTTCAAAAGATTCGAACTGCTAAGTTAATTTGGAAATTTGTTTTCTATCGAGAGCCCAGTTCCCTCACAAATTAGCTTGAGTTTCTCCCCGATTCCTTTGGTTGTCTTACAAATTTTTACCTTCGAGAATGTGCCTTTGGCGAGAGTGACATATAGCGCATTCTCACTACAAATGTTCAGACTTTAGCCGACAACAAAAAGTCATCGGCTAAAGTCTAAAACCATCGGCAAAGTGGTCGACCGTCGGCTAAAAGTCGGTCAGTCGAGGTTGGTCGGCTAAAGTTTAGCCGACGGCAGAGATGAAAGGTCGCCGGCTAAAGTTTAATAGTTTAGCCGACGGCTCAGCAGTTGTCGGCTAAACTTTATACGTTTTAGCCGACGACTGAGTAGTTGTCGGCTAAACTCTATATGTTATAGCCGAGGTCTCATAAGTTGTCAGTGAAACTTCAACAGTTTTAGCTGACGGCCTCTATATTGTCGGCTAAAGTGATTTTTATGTAAAAAACAACATTATCCGACAGTTCGGCTAAAGTCCACTAAAAAAATATTCAAATTTTGACATCCCCAAACCTGTTCAGACTTGACCTGTATATTCCAAATGTATAGTACATCAC
Source organism: Orobanche coerulescens (assembly GCA_033398695.1). Lineage (NCBI taxonomy): Eukaryota > Viridiplantae > Streptophyta > Magnoliopsida > Lamiales > Orobanchaceae > Orobanche > Orobanche coerulescens. The sequence goes on along the minus strand of CM065804.1, from coordinate 91,856,571 downwards.
AATCACCATACATCAATGTACGAAAAGCATAATTTATACATCAACATTACAAAAATCACACCATATCAGCATATCATGTAGAAACATCAACAAAATCACTGTAAACACCAACATTAACCTACACCAGTTTAAATAAACAAGTATTTAGCATTAATATATTTATATAACAAAAGTACTACTACAACGACGACTAAAATCTACTGAAATCCATCAAATTCTTAAATATAGAAGAAGGATTACTAACGTCTTGCATGTCGTTATCCCGAGGCTGTCAAAAAGAAGTGGGTGTTTGTAAATTGAAGAATGGAGGTGGTGGTGGTGCCTGATTTCCCGATTGAGTCACGGTCTAACTCAATGACATCATATACTGCATCATGGAGTGCTCTGAGATAGCATCTCTTGTTGAACCTTCCTTTGCTCATCTTGAAATTTCTGGAACTAGTCTTGAGACTTCCTTTTCTCCTCAGCTTAGATCTCCTGCTTGATCCTCAATTACTCCTCCAAATAGGCCTATTAAATGTCGCTCCTTTGATTACGCTGAAACCCTAGAGTATCCTTAAATAACTTGTTGCCTTCAGCACCCATCATAGGCATCCGGTGATGACTCCCTTTAGGAGGGTAAATGTTATCCACCTTGCCCTAATGTAGGGATTGACCTGATTGCCTCTCGACGTGTTAAATTTAGGCTGGACTCGTCCGAATCCAGATGCTCCTCCCTCGCCATCTCTGTCAACATCCTCTCAGACTCCTCCACCACTCTCTCTTAATTAAGTGGGAACAAAATACGTAACCGAATATTAAAATGGTTAGGATACATTTACAATTTACATGTCTATCCGGAAAGTTTGGATATGCCTTCCGATTCATGTAGATAAAGGCATTCGCCACATTTCATCAGAAGTGGTATCGTGCAAAACTCTCGCTAACGACCGCGAACCTAAGTTGTGGTGCTGCGTTAAACCCTTACGATTAGCAATGTTGGTTGAACTGCTCGCCTACACATAGAAACATGTAATTTTCATTTAACAATGAACAAAATTACCACAAGTAAGTTTCATATATGTTACATATCTTTAAACAATAATAACATTACGATAATATTTATTGGTCGATTACATACAATATCGTCCGGTCGCTAAAATATGCGCATAGCCACCTCCACTCGTACTCTGATACTTGAACTCCTCGAGAGTAGCATTATGGGAATTACCCTAAGTCGACCAAAACATGCGTAGCTCATTCTTCCATGACTTATACCTATAACAAACATTTATAAATAATAATCTATCTCACAAAATTTCTCGAGTATTACTCAACTACGTATTGTAAAAATTATTTACTTGATTGTTTATACATCATCACACCAAGTATGTAGTAGGAAAGAAGGAACATCAAACCACACCTACAATTAACATATAATAATTATTCCAAAATTTATTCCAAATTTAAGTACAAAAAGCAGCTTTCAGAATTGAGATGTAAACTTACCGACATAGCATTGTTCAATGCATCCTTCACGCATTGTGGCACATCCTTCCACTCAGTCCACAGTACCGTAACTCTATCATGTATGACAAACCCAACATTACGAAAATATGCCATACAAGCATCATAAGCCAAAATGGGTCATCGATACTTTTCATCTACTGCTATCTTTTGACTGCCATTTTTTTAACCTATGCATCAAGTGCTAGACCATTCGATGGTCCACAGGTATTCTTATTCTTTTTATGTTCGGCTTCAGTATGACCCTCCTCCTTCACTTCTGCAAGCTCTACAAGCTCCGCGTACAACTTTGTCTTAGGTATCTGACATGTCTGCCAAATGATTTTCTCATGCCACGCCTAGAACACATATGCCTCTTTAGATTAACCAAGATATATAGCTGGCAGACTCCTTTCTCATCGACCCGTGGAATCGTCGGTACCATAGGGGGCATAAAGAGTCGATGGAAGACCGGGAGACACCTTAGATGACATGCTCGGTGTAGCTCCATGGCTCCCAGATGTAGGAGGAGCGGAAGAGAATGTATAGGAGGCATACGAGGTTGAGTCGTCTCGATAGTAGTGGGGGTCATCCTCAGTCTGGGAGTCTGATAAGATAAGCACCTCGCAGTAATATGTGCGTCATCTTCCGGATACAAGTTTCCATCCTTAAACTTCAACACACTATTCTATACTAATTCACGTATGCGAGAGCTACTCTGATCCACTACTTACCCATAGGATCCGCACGATTGGAAGCTGCGGGACTCTCCCCTGACTCCAGTGTCTTCGACTTTTTCTTACCACCCGTTAGTCTCTTAATTTGTACAAACTCATAAGCTATCACATTAACTAAACTCACACACACCAATATACACACTAGATACCAACAAATTCAACAATCAAATAATTCAACAATCAACACTATTATCCCAATAAATTCAATAATCATTCCAACACAATCAACACTAATATCCCAATAAATTCAACAATCAACACTAATATCCCAATAAATTCAACAATCAATAAATTCAACAATGAACACTAATAACTATCAACATCCTTCCCTATGTCTATTATTGAACATAAACATCATTCCCTCTATGAACATCCTTCCCTCTAACCATACACTATAAACATCCTTCCCTCTATTAACATCTCAACAAATTCATCAATAAATTCAACAATGAAATTTGATTCTACGAACACAACAATTTAACCAAAATCTTAACACAAAATCAACTGGAGAAATGAATATAATAACCCCAAACCTCATACATCAAAATAAATACTAAACATTACACGAAAAAGCAAATAATGTATAATTCCAATCTATAGGCATCTTTATAGTCACAATAGATTTGTGCGATAAAATTAAATGTAGAGACATAATGTTCCATATGCAGAAATTATATGTGTAACACCAAATTTATTTTTATATAATATTTTGTACTTGTAGAGGTATAGCTAAATTATTACTAGATACTATAATTTTGTAATCAAAATTAACAATTTTGTAATCTTACTGAAAACAATAATTAACAATAATTACTAGATACAATATCTGCCATCAAATTAACAATATAGATACTCCAATGAAGAAAAATAGTAGTACCTAAGGACGGTGCGAGTCGTCGGTGGCAGCATATGGTGAAAGGCCATGGATGGAAGGAGGGTTGGATCAGCAGGAAGGCGGTGGAAGGACGGCGGAAGGCGTAAGATGGAGGGAGATGAGAGGACGACGGAAGGTGGAAGATGGTGAGAGGCGGCATAAGGCAGAACGATGGCAGTAGGTGGCGTACGTACGGGCTTAACTGGTGGAAGGCGGATGGGACGAGCGTTTGAAATGAAGAAAGGAAGAAAGGAGAAATGAGAAAGTCATTTTTTATATAATTCAACTTTAGTCGATGATAACGGGCGTCATCGACTAAACTTTATAAGATTTACGGGGTTCGAATTTAGCCGTCCGCGTGTCCCATGACTTTAGTCGACGACAACCGTCGGCTATACTTAATTCCAAAAAAAGCATGACTCAGTGGCTGTCGGGGTTCAAACCCAAACCATTTGTATAGGTGATATGGCATTTTGCCACTGAGTCATGTATTGCACTCATTTTTCCACTGAGTCATGTATTGCCGGGGTTCAAACTAGACAATCCTGTATTGCACTCGAGCACCAAACACATTGATATGAAGCATCACTTCATTACGAATCATGTGGAGAATAAAGATGTTCGGATAGAGAAAATTCATATTGACATTCAGTTATCCCACATCTTTACAAAGCCTCTTAGCACAACAAGGTTCCGTACGCTGCGCCAGGAATTGGGAATGCTACTGCTCAACTAAACTCACTATAAGTTTTTAAATTCACTCATCAATTGAGGGGGAATGTTGTTGTTGGAATATTTATTCCACACATTATTTAATTTATGTTTTGATGATTAAAGTTGGTAAACAACAAAACAACATCGAGGCGAAGCAAAACGACGAAGCAGACGAAGACGCAAAAAGTTGCAATCTGGACTGAATTAGCGCACGCTAAGTCATATACGTTAGCGCACGCTAACGAGGAGTAATCTGCATTCCAGCCAAGTTTCGAAGTAAGCTGCAGTGAAGTCAGCTGATGAGATAGCGCACGCTACACGTTGTCATTAACGCACGCTATCGAGCCTTGTTACCGTTGTGAAGGAATTCAAACACAGAATGACGTATGCAATGAAGTCAGCATTAGCGCACGCTACAAAGTATGAATAGCGCACGCTAAGAAGTTTGAATCAAGTCAATCAGAACGTTGGAAAGATTCGGCGGAAAGTCAAGCATCAAACGGATAGTTTGACAAGTAAAGGCAACGGATATATTACATTAACGCACGCTACTAAATCATGGTTAACGTACGCTAAGTAAGTGAGATAACGTACAAAAGGCAGGAGGCATAACGTACGCTAAAGAAGAAACGGGTTACCGGATCAAATCGAAATATCTAGCGCACGCTACAAAAGAAAGCTAGCGCACGCTAGCAAGTCAAAACAGCCAGCAATGGCTAGTTTGTGGGAAATGCCTATAAATACCATCCCTATGGTATTATTTGAGTACAACAACTTCAAGCAAACAAGTCATACATCTGAGAATCATATACTTACATTGTTGTTGTAATATCGAGCTTATATTGTTAGTTTGAGTGTTTATATATTCAACATTATACACGAGAGGTAAAAGAAAAGATATGATTTGATTCGGTGTTATTAGGATCAAGGATCCGGCATTGTTAGAATCACAATCGCTATCTTAGGTGAGGTTTATCTAGTACCGATAGAAAGCTAGAGTGGTTTATTCATTATCCAATAGAAAAGGAAAAAACAGTTTTACTCGGACCGATAGAAGACGAGCTTGTAACGGTAATCCCTCGACCGATAGAAGAAAGGCGTAGAGGTTTTGATCTTAAGCCTAAGGAAAAAGATACATCGAGAGAGGACGTAGGCTTCGTTAATAGCCGAACCTCTATAAATCCTTGTGTGATTTATTTTCCGCAATTTATTTACGCTTCCGCATAAAACGGCGCAAATATCTGATTTGGTACCCAACAATTGGTATCGGAGCGGTACTCCAATACGCGGTTTAACATCCGAGGAGAAGATCCAAAATGGCGTTTCAAATGGGTCCCGTCGAAGGCCTTGCTCTCAACCGACCACCATTTTTTGATGGCTCAAACTTCATGACGTGGAAGAAGAAGATGTCTATATTCATCCGAGCATATGACATCGAGCTTTGGAAGGTGATTTGTCTTGGTCCGAAAATTCCGACAAATTCCAATGGTACGCTCAAAACTTTCGAAGAATATGACGATTCCGATTGGAAAAACGACCACTACAATTGTAAGGCAACTCAACTCCTGTATTATGCTTTAAATCCGGAAGAATACAACCGGATATCATCGTGTGATAGTGCCAAAGAAATTTGGAAAATACTTGAGGTAACACACGAAGGTACGTCTCAAGTCAAAGAGACGAAGATAAACATGCTCCTTCACGATTATGAGTTATTCCAAATGAAGGACGACGAATCCATCTCGATTATGCTCGACCGATTCTCGGTCATCACTAATGGATTAGCATGTTTCGGAAAACCACTTTCGAGTAGTGAGAAAGTAAAGAAAATTCTCCGATCACTACCTCGAGAATGGGACGGTACGGTTACGGCAATAATGGAATCCAAAGATTTAAATACTCTCGATTTTAGTGCTCTCGTTGGTTCTCTTATCAACTACGAGATCGTTCTAAAATCTCGGAATGCCAAACCGAAACCGAAGGAAAGATCGATAGCCTTCATGGCTAAGGTACCGAGAAAGAAAGAAGAAACCCCGGTGGACGAAAGCGACGAAGAAATGGCATATTATGCCAAAAATATTAATAAGTTCCAACACTTATTAAACCGGAGGAAGAAGGACATTCAACCGGGCGAACCTAAGAAATTCGACAACACCTGTCGATTATGTGGCAAACCAGGCCACTTTGCTAAGAACTGTCGAGTAAAGCAAAAGGAGGTTCTAATCGCAACATGGAGCGACGAAGATCCCGATGAAGATTTTCTTGAACAAAATAATCTCGCGCTCATGGTCCGGAGTTCATTCGACGATAGCGACGTCGAAAGCCAAGTAAGTAATTCTTACGATGAACTTTTTGAAGCATTCGAGTTATTACATACGGATTATCAAAATGCTTTAAATGAAATTAAATCCCTCATGTCTAAAAATAAAACTTTGGAAATTGAAAATTCCAAAATACTTGAAAAAGGGAAATTTGTTGAAATCGATCATTCGAAATGCATTGAAAACGAGAATATTTTAAAGATTGATCTTTTAGAAGTTCAAGATGAACTAAAATTTTGACAAAGAAATTCTCGTGCGGCAACGATAAATTTGAACAAATGTTATGTGTTCAAAAATATACTCTAAATAAAGAGGGGTTGGGATTCAAACCACGTTCGAAAAATGAATCCGTCAATTTCAAAATACCCCGATGCGAAAATGTTTGAAAATCGGGCATCACATTTCAAATTGCAAAAGCCCAAGACGGACGATAAAAACTAAAAGGATTTGGGTTCCTAAAGGAACAAATATTTCAAATATCGTCTACATTTCAAAAGAAAAACCAACTATAAGTTGGATCCCCAAAAATAAATTTTAACAAATGATATTTTACAAAGGGGGAGAAGGAATATTTTTGAGGGAGAGATAATATTTTCAGGGGGAGCTTACGCCCTTTTTAATGCATAAATTGGTATCATGCATATTTATATTTCATTTGATATATTCTATATTTTTTACTTTTTGATGAAGACAAAAAGGGGGATAAAAACATGAATTGAGATAAAAAAAAGCAGAAGGAGATGAAATGAGATAAAAATGAGAGAGGACGTAGGCTTCGTTAATAGCCGAACCTCTATAAATCCTTGTGTGATTTATTTTCCGCAATTTATTTACGCTTCCGCATAAAACGGCGCAAATATCCGATTTGGTACCCAACAATTGGTATCAGAGCCTACGTCCTCTCTCGATGTATCTTTTTCCTTAGGCTTAAGATCAAAACCTCTACGCCTCTCTTCTATCGGTCGAGGGATTACCGTTACAAGCTCGTCTTCTATCGGTCCGAGTAAAACCATTTTTTCCTTTTCTATTGGATAAGGAATTAACCACTCTAGCTTTCTATCGGTACTAGATAAACCTCACTTAAGATAGCGATTTTGATTCGGTGTTATTAGGATCAAGGATCCGGCATTGCTAGAATCACAATCGCTATCTTAAGTGAGGTTTATCTAGTACTGATAGAAAGCTAGAGTGGTTGATTCCTTATCCAATAGAAAAGGAAAAAACGGTTTTACTCGGACCGATAGAAGACGAGCTTGTAACGGTAATCCCTCGACCGATAGAAGAGAGGCGTAGAGGTTTTGATCTTAAGCCTAAGGAAAAAGATACACCGAGAGAGGATGTAGGCTTCGTTAATAGCCGAACCTCTATAAATCCTTGTGTGATTTATTTTCCGCAATTTATTTACGCTTCCGCATAAAACGGCGCAAATATCCGATTTGGTACCCAACAATTGGTATCGGAGCGGTACTCCAATACGCGGCTTAGCATCCGAGGACAAGATCCAAAATGGCGTTTCAAATGGGTCCCGTCGAAGGCCTTGCTCTCAACCAACTACCATTTTTTGATGGCTCAAACTTCATGACGTGGAAGAAGAAGATGTCTATATTCATCCGAGCATATGACATCGAGCTTTGGAAGGTGATTTGTCTTGGTCCGAAAATTCCGACAAATTCCAACGGTACGCGCAAAACTTTCGAAGAATATGACGATTCTGATTGAAAAAACGACCACTACAATTGTAAGGCGACTCAACTCCTTTATTGTGCTTTAAATCCGGAAGAACACAACCGGATATCATCGTGTGATAGTGCCAAAGAAATTTGGAAAATACTTGAGGTAACACACGAAGGTACGTCTCAAGTCAAAGAGACGAAGATAAACATGCTCCTTCACGATTATGAATTATTCCAAATGAAGGACGACGAATCCATCTCGATTATGCTCGATCGATTCTCGGTCATCACTAATGGATTAGTATGTTTCGGAAAACCACTTTCGAGTAGTGAGAAAGTAAAGAAAATTCTCCGATCACTACCTCGAGAATGGGACGGTACGGTTACGGCAATAATGAAATCCAAAGATTTAAATACTCTCGATTTTAGTGCTCTCGTTGGTTCTCTTATCAACTACGAGATCGTTCTAAAATCTCGGAATGGCAAACCGAAACCGAAGGAAAGATCGATAGCCTTCAAGGCTAAGGTACCGAGAAAGAAAGAAGAAACCCCGGTGGACGAAAGCGACGAAGAAATGGCATATTATGCCAAAATTATTAATAAGTTCCAACACTTATTAAACCGGAGGAAGAAGGACATTCAAGCGGGCGAACCTAAGAAATTCGACAACACCTGTCGATTATATGGCAAACCAGGCCACTTTGCTAAGAACTGTCGAGTAAAGCAAAAGGAGGTTCTAATCGCAACATGGAGCGACGAAGATCCCGATGAAGATTTTCTTGAACATAATAATCTCGCGCTCATGGCCCGGAGTTCATTCGACGATAGCGACGTCGAAATCCAAGTAAGTAATTCTTACGACGAACTTTTTGAAGCATTCGAGTTATTACATACGGATTATCAAAATGCTTTAAATGAAATTAAATCCCTCAAGTCTAAAAATAAAACTTTGGAAATTGAAAATTCCAAAATACTTGAAAAAGGGAAATTTGTTGAAATCGATCATTTGAAATGCATTGAAAACGAGAATATTTTAAAGATTGATCTTTTAAAAGTTCAAGATGAACTAAAAATTTTGACAAAGAAATTCTCGTGCGGCAATGATAAATTTGAACAAATGTTATGTGTTCAAAAATATACTCTAAATAAAGAGGGGTTAGGATTCAAACCACGTTCGAAAAATGAATCCGTCAATTTCAAAATACCCCGATGCGAAAAATGTTTGAAAATCGGGCATCACATTTCAAATTGCAAAAGCCCAAGACGGACGATAAAAACTAAAAGGATTTGGGTTCCTAAAGGAACAAATATTTCAAATATCGTTTACATTTCAAAAGAAAAACCAACTATAGGTTGGATCCCCAAAAATAAATTTTAACAAATGATATTTTACAAAGGGAGAGAAGGAATATTTTTGAGGGAGAGATAATATTTTCAGGGGGAGCTTACGCCCTTTTTAATGCATAAATTGGTATCATGCATATTTATATTTCATTTGATATATTCTATATTTTTTACTTTTTAATGAAGACAAAAAGGGGGAGAAAAACATGAATTGAGATAAAAAAAGGAGAAGGATATGAAATGAGATAAAAATGAGAAAAATCAAAGAAGTCGAAAAGAAAAGAAAAGCATACAAATAGGGGGAGTTGAAAATTTGAAAAATAAAAAACGACGGAGTTGAAAAATAAGGGAGATGTTGAAAAAGAAAAGAGGATTGGAGAAACTAACGAAACGATCAAAGCCGAAAACTTTGATTCGTAGCTATATACATATATTATTTTTACAGATTATCCAATTCAAGAGTTGTTTTGTAATCATAAAAAAGGGGGAGATTGTTGGAATATTTATTCCACACATTATTTAATTTATGTTTTGATGATTAAAGTTGGCAAACGAAAAAACAACATCGAGGCGAAGCAAAACGACGAAGCAGACGAAGACGCAAAAAGTTGCAATCTGGACTGAATTAGCGCACGCTAAGTCATATACGTTAGCGCACGCTAACGAGGAGTAATCTGCATTCCAGCCAAGTTTCGAAGTAAGCTGCAGTGAAGTCAGCTGATGAGATAGCGCACGCTACACATTATCATTAACGCACGCTATCGAGCCTTGTTACCGTTGTGAAGGAATTCAAACACAGAATGACGTATGCAATGAAGTCAGCATTAGCGCACGCTACAAAGTATGAATAGCGCACGCTAAGAAGTTTGAATCAAGTCAATCAGAACGTTGGAAAGATTCGGCGGAAAGTCAAGCAGCAAATGGATAGTTTGACAAGTAAAGGCAACGGATATATTACGTTAACGCACGCTACTAAATCATGGTTAACGTACGCTAAGTAAGTGAGATAACGTACGAAAGGCAGGAGGCATAACATACGCTAAAGAAGAAACGAAGCTACTGAACTGAAACTGGAAATATCTAGCGCACGCTACAAAAGAAAGCTAGCGCACGCTAGCAAGTCAAAACAGCCAGCAACGGCTAGTTTGTGGGAAATGCCTATAAATACCATCCCTATGGTATTGTTTGAGTACAACAACTTCAAGCAAACAAGTCATAAATCTGAGAATCATATACTTACATTGTTGTTGTAATATCGAGCTTATATTGTTAGTTTGAGTGTTTATACATTCAACATTATACACGAGAGGTGAAAGAAAAGATACGATTTGATTCGGTGTGATTAGGATCAAGGATCTGGCATTGTTAGAATCACAATCGCTATCTTAAGTGAGGTTTATCTAGTACCGATAGAAAGCTAGAGTGGTTGATTCCTTATCCAATAGAAAAGGAAAAAATGGTTTTACTCGGACCTATAGAAGACGAGCTTGTAACGGTAATCCCTCGACCGATAGCAGAGAGGCGTAGAGGTTTTGATCTTAAGCGTAAGGAAAAAGATACATCGAGAGAGGACGTAAGCTTCGTTAATAGCCGAACCTCTATAAATCCTTGTGTGATTTATTTTCCGCAATTTATTTACGCTTCCGCATAAAACGGCGCAAATATCCGATTTGGTACCCAACAGTTGTAAGACCCATGAATACAGTGTCCACTTTAATTAATCGTACACTCAGAACTACGAGTTATATCCTTACTATAGGAAGAAGAAGGTATAATTACCTTTCTACAGATGAAGTGTGCATTAATTAAGGGGGAACAAAGTAGGACCCTAGAATACAGCATTAATCATCAATTGCTGTAAAATTAAATCATGTATATACCTTTTAAGACGAAATGCAGTACTTTCGTGGATACAACACAAACAATGTAGGATTTCAATTACTATTTTAGGCATATCAAATTTCATACACTTAACCTTTTTCAAAATAATTTTTAGTCCACGTGCATCGTCTGAATTTAAAACGATTTATCTTTTAATACTAAAATGACAACTGGACTTTAATACCATGAATCTCGCAATTTTAAAAATCAAAACGCCCAATTGCGCAATAGTGGAAGCTGCAATGTGTCAGAGGTGGGACTGGGTAATAATTTCAAAAACTGGTGGATTAGATGTACCAGTTACATCCGAATTCATCCTGTGTATTTATTCAAATATGGTTCCCATACCTTAAATCTGACCGTTCATTGTAACCTAGCCTTCCTATACGCTGTAAAAGCTGATCCACAACCTACACCATACATCTCTTTATTTTAAAGTCTTTATCTTCTCTATCTACTGCAAAATGTCTTCTTCACAAACTTCATCACTTTCTCTGAAGAAGATGACACCATTACTGACGGACGAATCTTTGCTTGCTTTGTTCGTCAAGAGCTATCATCTATGAGGACGAAGATATGACTGGGATGAACCTTGTCATTTCCTGTGTCAAGCAATCCAGTCTATATAAACTGGATAGTCTTCACCCAGAAAACTACGATGAACATATCGTGGAGGAATTCTATGTGGATGCTGAATTCAACTATGTATCTGAAAAGAAGGGCTCTGCCCTTACTACTATTGTGAGCACTGTGTAGGAGAATGAGATCACCATCAATAGGGAATTCCTTGAGGAACTGAACAAGTTTCCCTCTGACGGTCGGACTCTAGAGGAGCTGGAAAATTTTAGCTCTGAAATTTTGTTGGAAGCCTATTGGCGTCTCTTCACCGGCAACTCCATGCCACCTGAAGTCCATCCATCATGCCATAAAATGAACTTCACCCTCCCCTACTATTATCTTCTTTATTTCTGTCACGGGGTTTTGGAGAACCGTACCAGAGCCTTTGAGATGTGCACCAATGTGAGGTTTCATATGATGGTC